>JAWWEW010000041.1:18341258-18367915 GCA_035583185.1 Anabacerthia variegaticeps
TGCTTATGGCTGGTGAGTAGGCTCTGTTGCAACTGTTTTTTCTACATTTAAGTCCTTCCAGGATCTAAAATTATTAGTTGGTTCCCCGGCCGGTTGGGATTCAGCTCAGACAAATCCAGCTATCTAGCTGCCAAGCTTCTGATGTAAGATAGCCATTCAGGCTCCTTTGTATGGGGAAGGGTTGTATCTCCAAAAGGAGTTTTATCTCCTCTGAGGAGACCATGCCCAGGTTGAGGTGGCTATCTCTCTCCACTGATGGTTTAAACGGCTTCACTATATAGCACATGGCAAATGTCAGGTGGTTAAAGTGGGATAAAATGCAGACACTTCTAAGACACAAGGTGGGTCTTTTACTAAGTAGGCTTAATGCTAGGTGTTTGTTTTGAGAGCATATTTCAGATACTTCAAGAGTCCCTTGGTGTCAGGGTTCTTTACCTAATTTGCATCCATAGGCCTTTATTATTAAAGAAAATATTCCTTTCTATAGGTGGTCAGTACAGCTGCTTCTAATTTTAGTGCTTCTGTGAGGCCTTCACCTCACCCTTTCATCCAGGCATAGCTATACAAATTTACATCATTTTTTCTCTTGCACTGTACTTCATCCAGCCCTTTGGAGCAAATCAGGTCTGCAGGATAACTAAAGCTCTTGCAATTTGTCTGTACTGTCACACTGTTAAAAACACTTGTTTACTGTTAGAATCCTATGATTGCATACATGTTAATTTGGATCAGGTTCCACTCCAGAGTAAATTAAATCTGTCTCTGGTGGGAATGGAGAAGTGCATGCTGGTTCCCAGTCCCTGCATCCAGTAAGGTCTCACCCTTAAAGTGCTCATGGATAGAGAATTCAAATCATATTTCATTTTTTGGCTCCCTACTGGTCTTACACTCACCTCAGAAAAAAACAAAACCAGACCAAAAGCAAACTGCCAGTTTCTTAATGTGTGTCATAAGCAAAGGTTGAGCTGAGCAGGAGCCCTGGCAGACCTTCTTGTGTGAGCTGGACACCAGCTGAGGAACCTCCTTGACTCTCTGGGTGAACAGCCACCTCTCATGCCAGTCAGTGACAGAGCACAACAGGCCTTTGAAAGTCAGAACCTTATGTAGCACCGCATATCAATTCAGGAGACAGCGAGGAATGCCAGACATTCCCAGAAACATGTACTACACAGCTAGCAAGCTGCCAAATTCCGCACCAGATGTGTGAATTTCTGAGACATCTTGAGAGTCACATACAGACTGTACTGCAGAAACCTCATTGTGAGTTACTGAAACAGCTTTCTCTCTCTTATTCTAGGAGCTTACTCTTCTCTAGTTGAAATGTTCTGGGTATTTATTCAAATACTAAGGCTCTCAAGAGTCACATATAAGCAGTGGAGAGCTGGAATTTTTATGGTAAAATATTTTACTGGACTGTAGAAATCTATTGCTGGAAAAAAGTGTTCTTAAACTTTTCCTCATGCAGTTTTTCAAGACTCGAATCTTGGCTATTAATTTCCATTATATTTAGATGAAAAGATAGGCTTATTAATGCACATACTTTTATCTTTATGGAGAAACATAAAGATTGAAACAATAGCACTAACATAATTCCGGACATCCTCCACTCATCTTAATTGGAGGAGTTAACTTTGAAGATTAATTTAAATGCCAACATTTTTAACTATTTCACTTCTGCTTGTCACCTCATCACTACCCATCAACTGTAGATGAATGTACCTGTCATACTATAATGTTTTATTAATTTGAAAGAACATTTCATGGAAATATGACAGGAGGATTATTTAGAATATGCAAGTAACAAAGTATTTTATTGCATATTTTTTTCAATTGCTTGGATAATTGGGGTTCTTCTGTTGCTCTGAAAAATTAGAGTAAAAAAGTTCTTACATAGCCAAACAGCTGAAAAAAGTATGACTCCTGGAGAGCAGCTTGCTTGCTATGGGGAGCTATTTCTGCAGTGCATGTCACCTACTTTGGACTTACAAACAGTGAAAAGTGATGAGAACAGGATGAACCACACATGCTGGAAATATTGGTTGATATTAACATGAAAGTTAATTAAAACATGAGTTTTCTGCCAAAATTCTATTAAATAAAATTTATTACATGAAAATTAAATTTGATCATTTTAACTGACTATTGTTTGAGGAAAGCTGGTTTAGAGCTAAGTGTCAGTGCTTATTTTTAAACTATAATTTTTTGCTTACCTAAGATGTGTCACACTTTTACTGTGGAGTCATTTCTTACTAAAGATATTATCAATATTTAGAAAGTATAGGTTTTTATCTCTGGACCTTAAGGTTAAAAATAATTTTCTCCATACTGTATGTGAAAACTGAAAGAGGTTGCTAATGTTTTCAGTGAAAGATGGGTGTGCAGTTGTTCACATGTGCTTTTCTTCTTTTATAGACCAAAATTCATCATGCTTACTAAATGAATGTTTTATTGGATATGCTTTTTCAAGCAAAAGAAAAAAAAAAAAACCACTGGTTAACTCTGAGTTACAAAAAGTGTTCCTCTCATGAAAGTTTTATGGCTTGAGTGAAAAAAAGGGCTGTCAGACTCCCTTAGTCACAGATCCATTTACTCAGAATTTCTTCCTGTCTTTGGCCTTGGGTGTCGTTTTCAAGAACTGTGTCCCACTTCATACTCAAGGAACATCACTCTTCTAACACAGAAAGCCAATACAGAGAGCTGCATTGCTTTTCAGCATCTTGCAACACTGTAAGGAAGCAATGAAAAGGAGCTTTCTTATAACTTCGCATAATTTGATATTTTAGTAGCACAATCACTTTTCCTGTTGTGATTGTTTTACACTGTTTCATTCAGAGGATTCTTGATGAGACTTTAGTGACTACAAGTTCCACAACAGAAGAAGTGTCGTTGTTGTTGTTGTTGGGACGGACAATAAAAAGCAGGCGAAGATCCCGAATAGATCAAAGTGAAACAACTTCTCTCTTTATTTTTTCACACAGCTACTTTTCTATATTTCCTAAGTCTATGTGCACTAAATTATTGGTGCTCATTACATACAAACAATCATCTATTGGCCACAGTTACAAACTACTGTCTCTGTCTCTGTACAAACACATCCAGGTTTCTTATCTCCTGCTTCTCCTGAGTTCTCTCAGCCTCTGCAAGTTGTTTATGTTCATGGCTACACAGCAGTCTGGCCAAGGTCAAATTCTTCTTGCTCTGTCAAGAAATCCACAGGCCTGATGCAGTTTCCCACAAAGAAGCAGCATTATTCTCTCAAAAAATGGGCTATCATAACTGCTATTAATATGTTTGCAATTATGAAGTCAAACAAAAAGTAAAGAAAGTAAAATAAAAAGGGATTATTCAAAAATGGCCAATGCTGCTTCACTGTCACCATGTCTTCTGGGCACTGTCAGTCTTTAATGCACTGCTATGTCTCCTGTATCCACTTGCTGGCCTATGGTTATTCAAAATATGTGAGCTGTCCTTCCACAAGCAGCTGTGTTGATCTCATCATCCATTGCATTGAGAAAGGACAGTCTTACTCTCTTGTCTCTTCTTGCTTTTGGCCTCTTCCCCTCTGCCTCTACGTATGGTCCTAGAGATTCCTCTCCTCCCTTGTGCCAGCTGTAGTGCTCTTCCCAGTCTCTTTGGACTGTTAAACTAACCAGGCATAAAACTTAGCAGTTTTTGAGTTAAATGAGCTCTTTGAGAGGTCCAACAAGACCAGCCTGTTTTCCCAGGTGATGGGAAAACTCATCCAAGGACAGAGAGCTGACAGGTTCAAGACTTTTTCCAGTGGAGGCAAGTTGCTATATCCCTGTTCTTCCCACCTTATAAAACCATAGTTTTGCTCATAGGATCGTTATATAGACAGAACTAAAGCCCTTATACTAGTATGGATTTCAAAAGGTAGCTCAACTGTCCTAAAAAAGCATACTTTGTTTGTATAAGATTGGGATTTGCACTGAAATGCTTTGCTGGCACAGTTAGGTCAGCATATCTCCACCAACACAACATAATAGACTTACTTGCTTATGTAGCATTTTAACAAAATGGAGTTCCAGGTCTGTATGAAACTAGAAATATTTCTAATATAAAAAAATTTTAACAAATTCTGATAAAGCTGAATTTTTTAACATGCATAAATAAAATTAGGAAAAATTCTAACCATCTGGTGATAAGAGCTGTAGGTATATAGATGGGTATATCCTAATATATTTAGAGGGTTATGTACATAAAGAAGGATATGTTCTAACATATTTTATACATACAAACATGTTGCTTATATATGAACACCTCATCTATGTGAGGAATACAATATACTCAAATAATTTGATGTGCTGCCTGCAAACCTTTGGGTTTAATGACAGAAAGAAATTAATCACGTTGGCATAAATGATTCATCCTGCTCTATACAGAATTTCCCTTTTTATAATCTGTTACTTATATTTATTGATAGGAAAAACAGCAGGCAAGTGAAAAGCTTAAATAGGTGAAGCAGACTGAAATTAATTAAACAGACAGTGCTGGTTGAAGCATCTGCACACTGCAGAGGACTCTGACCTGGGAACAGCGCTTACCCTCAGGCCCCATGGCACAGACCCGCTGTCAGATCTAAAGGCCTTTGTTAACAACAAGCTTATTGGTGAGATCAGTCACAGGGAATCAGTTTTGGTTCATTCCAAGGCAGTGAGGTTTTGTTTGTAGATGTCAGGAGGGATTTAGCAAAAAAGAGGTTATAGAGAAATATCTATAGGATAACTAATTAAATTGAAAGATTTCCATCCCAAGTTAGAGGAAGATGCTTAAGCTCAAGAGACTCACAGCCCTGAATGCCTCATAGATTGCTTTGAGACTTTCCCATCACTTCAGAGGAACTGAATGCTCAAGGTGTAAACAATACTTGGCCTCATCATATGTTCCACTGGCCTACCCTCAGGAGAAAAATATTTTATTTCAAAAATAAATGAAAATATAGCATGTAAGTATAAGAAGGTTTCACCTAGAGTACTGCTCAGAAACTAATCTGATAGAAGTAGGTATATGAACAACTTGAATGAACAGGGACTTGTCGGTTGGTATGAGTTATGCTTTCCCTACACTGGTAAAATCATTTAATTAGAAACAGAATAACTAAAATAATTTTGCAAAATGATGACTGAAAATCCCCTGCAAGGTTATAAAACATTTGGAGTAGTAAGAACCAATACACTGCCCAAAAAAACTATGTAATTTGCTCCTCCAATATACTGTTTAGATTGTTTTCCAGAAATGGAGAAGAAGATATTGTTCTTGATAATTACTCCTTTGCTTTCGTCTTCAGTGGCTGAAAATGGAGCTTTACAAGGCTTGAAATGCTGGACTTTTTAAATGGAGGGCAAGAAAACCAAAAACTGGCATGAAACTTGGAATCAATACCCTGGAATCTTGGAGAACAGAAAATGGTAGAGACAATACAGGTTTGAGAGACTTAGCTGAGGCCCAGAAAAGCACTTCTAGAAACAGTGGAATTGGTAATGCCTGACTTTTATCTGCTTGGTTGAGTTCTCTGGTAAATAAATCAGGAACTCTGAACTAAGCTTTTTCAACATGTGAAAAATTGAATACCTCTTGCTGTCTTGTAAATTCTCAAGTGTCTAATAAAGAGTGAGTTCTCAAAGCAACTTCTTCATTTGAGCTAATAATTACTAATAGAGTTACTTAACTTTATCAAATTTCTAAGAACTTCATATTTTTCAGACCCCATCCCACATAATTAAGAGTTAGCATAACAAAGAAATTTATCATAACACAGCTATTTAAAATCTGTGTGACAAACACAATGTGTTGGGGGATGCAAACACAACCCTTGATATTTTCAAAATAAACTTGTTTTACAATATATCATAAGGTGAGTTAAATGGAAAAGCTAATTAACAAAGCAGCTGTGTCTGACAGTACCAGAGGCCAAACTCAAGAAGAATGGCACAAATATACAATGATTTTGCTACTCTGTTTTAAAAATATACTCCAGTAGTTTCTGCTGTTAATGTATTTAATGAGTTAGAAATGGTATTTTAGAATTTGAGAGTCTTTGACAGATTTTTTTCTCAATTAATTAATCCAATAGCTTTTAGAACTGATGTACAATGTTCTATTTTTCCTTCTAAATTATGTTCAAATGAGTACCACAATTTGATTACACACTGAGACATGAAATTTGCGTCCTGAGATTATGTATTGTAAAAAATAGCAAATACTGACTTTTTGTCTGCCTCTTCTATGGCATTTCTTATTTAGTAAGCCTTCATCATACACCTTTTACAAAGGGATATTGTCAGTAGGAGAGCATAGAAAGTGAAAAAGAGCCTTGTCCCTCTCTTCCATTAACCTAATTTGTCCATCTACTGTAAAAGTTTTCTTTGGTTAGTGTCCTTGGAATATAAGCTTTCTAACTACTATAGAAATATTCTGAGTTTTAATTATAAAAAATAAATAGAAAATATCTTTGTTTAGGTTTTCTTTAACAGATCAAATGCTTTAGAATAATTACTAAATAAATGATTAACAGCTATAAAATCAATCAAAATTTGAGATTTATGTAAAATCAGAAAAGATTAGATTTTTTAATCAATTGAATAACACCATGGACTGTATGACTTTTACAAAGTAGAACTATTGGCTAAGTTTATGATTAATATCTGCTACCAATTTATTGTACCCAGGTTAGAAAATGGACTGTTTGTATTGTCCACAGTTTGTTGTACTAAAAAATATTATGGCCAAAAGAAGCACACCATATATGTACAAAGCAAATAATTTACTGTTAGTATAACTAAAGTATTAACAGTCTAATAAAAAAATATTTTGTTAGACCAGCTATAATGATAATAATATAGTTCAAATTGTATATAGCTAAAATGATTCGTACACGCACTTCCTAATCTCTAGCCATCTCAGATGTTATGCTCACTCTTGTAAGGTCAGTAGCTTCAGTTCAGGGTTAAAACTACACGATCATTTTCTGTATATTTGCTTGGAGGAGTGTGATGCTGATGTTGAAAGTTTCCTTCTCTTTAGGATCTGCTTGGAGGTACTTTCTTCTGTCAGTTGACCTGCTCTACACCTGCTATTTGTTTCTGTGGTTTGGTTTTTTGTTTGTTTGTTTTTGGGTTTTTGGTTATTTTTTGTCTGTAAATTAATTTTTCATACAACTTTATGTGCATATTTGTATTTTGTTCTCTTTGTTATCATTAAAGCTACTTATACCTGGCCCCTGGGTTTATGTTTCTGATGACCAGTAATTGACCACTGGTGGATTGTTTACAATTTGGGGCCTACAAGATCAATCTGTGCCTGTGCTTCAATGTCTTTAACATCACCCCATGCATATTCTCCTATACCCACCACAGCTGCAATTTATTCTGGGATCAAAGACAGTTCATTCTCCACAGCAAGGCTGCTTGATATTAGTATCTGTTAGTTAGAAATATACATACATATAACAAAAAGTGTTACACTGTGTCATTGTGCAAAGCAAAGGAAAAGCCAGAATAGCACAAACAGCTCTCTGGGTTTTAAATAATGCTCTTACAAGGTGAAACAACTTTCTAGACAGGCCAAAAGCAGTCCTGACAAAGTCTGACAGGACTCAATGCTTGTTCTGTTAGCTTAGCACACAGTCTGTGACCTGTTACCAGCAAGAGCAATAGCAGCTCCACCTTTGCTGACCTACAAGGCACGTTTGTCACATGTATTTCCTTCTACAGTTGCTGGGTTTATTGAATGTTAGCTAATGTTTCTTAAAACTTCCCACAGAGCCCTTATATGAAAAACATGCTTCTCATTACGGGAAAATGTCTCTTTTAATGAGGAACAACATGCTACCCTCCAAGTACTCCTGAAAAAATGTCTTTCATGGAAATATGAAACCATCTGTCTGATAATAACACTTTATTTGACCTAACAAAAAAAGCAACCTAAAACTACATATGAATTAAGATACATACTTTTCTGAGTGTAAATTAATTCTTTTGTCATAGATCACTTCTGATACTCAAATAACCTTCTGCCTGTTGATACATTTACCATTCATGTCCAATTCCCCGTGTTTTTCTCCAAGCCTCTTCACAAATATCATCTATCACCTTTGACCTTCCTCTTGTAACTCAGTCCTCTACTTTCTGGAATATAATTTCTATATTACTCTTCCTCTTCCCATGTGCTATCACAACCAATTGTTCTTCTATTGGGTGTCTCAGTTCCTACCACTGAACTGATGTAGTATAGCCTTGCTGCAGAGTAGAAATACAAAGCACAACTTCTTTCTTGCTATTGCATTATCCTGAGATAACATTGCACTCCTCCAAACAAATATAAGGACACATTATAGAAAGCTGTGGATGAAACCTGTGTATGACTATTCAAAAAATCTTTTGAACAAAAGAAGTTAACACTTAATTCGTCGAACAAGAGAGTATACTGCATTAAGAGCAGATGTTATGAGAATGTTACAATCACTATTTTAAGGGTTTTTTTGCAATTGCTACATATAGTTGCAAGTGTTAGTAATAAAAATACAGTAACTCATGAGAATCTAGATGGGAATAGGTTGATATCTCTTTACAGAGATTGAAAAGAAATATTTTTATTTATTTATTTATTTGAGGTTTATATTCTAATACATATATTTATATATATATAATCTCATTGGCAAGACTACATTGACAGTATTTGTGTCATTTTCTCTGACTGTAGAGGAGAACTAAGCTGTTCTCACATATGTCTACACCAGAGGCATTTAAACTTAATTAAATTAATGTATTACCCAAATGACTGCTATGAATGAGAAAATTACTCTTGTTTTGTAAGCCAAAATGACAAGGCATAAACATCTTGATGGCATGCAGGAAACATCTCTTCTCTGCGGTGACCAGTGACAGGAACTGAGGGAATATTCTGAAGTTGTGTCAGGGGAGTTTTAGGTTGGGAATTAGAGAAAGGTTCTTCCCCCAGAGGGTGGTTGGGCACTGGAACAGGCTCCCCAGGGAAGTGATCACAGCACCAAGCCTGACAAAGCTCAAAGAGCATTGGGATGATACTTTCAGGCATATGGTGTGACTCTTGGGGAGGGTCCTGTGCAGGGTCATGAGCTAGACTTGATGATCCTTGTGGGTCCCTTCCAACTTGGCATATTCTGTGAAAATTTAAACAAATCATGAAAGAATGTTTTTCTTGTTTTCATTTTTTTTTATAAGACAACCCAATTTTAACTGCTTTTACACAGATATTAGTAAAATCTGCCACATTTTGAAAGTGCTATATTCATCTTAGCAGCTGAAGAGACAACTTCACAGCAGAGTCTCTGAGATCAAGAACTGCTCATGTGATCGAAACAGTCATTGTATAAAGATACAAGCAGTTGCAGATCCTCAGTAAGAGATAGATCCATTATTTCATTAGTACCAACTAAACATCTTAGCATCTATTCTTGACCTTCTGAATTATGGTTTTGCTCTTGAACAAAATTATTTGATTAATTGTCATTTCAGTTGTTGCTGTAGTTGATTTTTAGTCATCACTTGCTTATAATGATATTGTTAGAATATCAGCAAAAGATTTCCAATTCCAAGAATTTATTCTTTGCTCAACAGAATATTTAAAATCCAAGGAAAATTCCCGACTTGTAGCTTGCCTGTGTATGTGGAAAAGCTGCACCAGTTTAACCAGATTCCTACTTTTAAATTTCATCTTCCTGTACAAAAAACATGCTACTTTCTTTATGTTATTTCTAAAGGAGAAGTATGCTTCTATTACATGCATTCTATGTGATACTTATCTAATGAACATTTTGGCCTTTTGTCTCAGTATGCAGTATTACAAATCCAATAACTAAAAAAATATGGGTAATTAATGCCATGCCTTTCCCACTTCCCTCACCAAATTATAATCACAAGATTGTGATTTGCAATTCACATCAGTTGCATTTTATATTACAGGTATTTAGGGCTCATTTTGAAATTACAAGGGAGTTATTTTTCTTTTTATTTTCTGTTTTGTTGTTGTTTTTTTTCTATTGTTCTTTCCAATGAAAATGAAATTCTAAAGACTGAAGTGTTTGCTTCTGCTTTTTTACAGGTAGCTCTGAGGCTTATTCCTTGTTGTAGATGGGTCCAAGGAGAAATGGCTCTTTTAGTGACACTTTCTGGAATGTATCTACATGACCTGCTTTCTCATTCATCCCCTTCTATTTCATAAACAAAAGTGATCTGCTTAGCTAGCAATACAAGGGAATTGATTTGAACACAGGTTTGGATCACAAGCACTAGACCTCCAACATTCCTGCTTTCCATTCTATAAATAAAGGCAGTTGTGAATATAACAGAAAGAAAAAGATCCAAGTCATTTTAGTATGTCACCAAGGAAATAATAATAAAAAAAAAATAGAAATAGATGCAACTACAAGCACAAGTTGATAGATTTCTTTTCCAGTTTTACATTTTTAAAATCTCTATAAAGATCCTACGTAATCAATTAATGAGCTTTTAGAACATATTATCTTATTTAGATTTCCCAAGAAATGTCTTTTTTTTAATAAGCATATTAAACATGTTATTGCATTTTCTCTGTGCACACTATATTATATAAGATACTGTAGAAATAGCCTATTTTCATGGAAGCACACAAGCTGCCTCCAGTGGACAATACAGGCTGTTCTGTGACATCACAGCATACTCTAATCAGGCTGGAGACTTTGAAAATTAAAAACCTCTAGAGTGACATGTCCTTTAATTCAAATCAGTTGTGCATTATATTTTTCTGGTCTATTTTAAATTCTTAATCCAATTCTAGGGAAATTTAATGATAACAGAATTCTAATATAATTGTTGCAGTAGCATAATTTTGGGAAAGAGAGCATGTGGGACCTCATTGGGTCAAAAATACATTCTGCTGTGAATATATTATGCAACTATTCTCACAGGTCAGATTGCAAATCCGACTCAGTATTAGTCAGGGAAGAGAATCTTTCTCATGCTATGTCTTTTCATATGCTCCAGATATTTCAAACCACTTCAAGTTACCAGTCCTTATGTACTATTTCAGAGCTAATGACTAATGTGTCATAGGCGGGATTGTTGGTTCTGTTGATCTTCATCCCTTCTCCTCTCTGTTTTCTCCTCAGTGCAAGGTGGATTGAAGAAATAAACATCTACTAGAATCTTCTTTATTTTGTATGCATAGCCTCAAAGTTCAAGTAACCTACTCAGAAGATATTTCCTTTATCTTTCTGCATAGGGAAATTCCCGTTCCCAAATTCTAGCTCTAGTCTTTAGAATAATTTTGAGAATTCTATGATCAATAGCATGCTTTAGATATAAATTACTACAAGGAGAATCTGGGTGTATACAGATTCTTCAGAACACTAAAATTGGAACACTGAATATTGATTTACTTATTTATTTTTTATTTAATCTTAAACTTTGTGTTTTCCTGAATTCACTGATTTAGGATTTTCCCAGTAGATTTTGATTGGCAAGATACGGAAAGACAATATAAGTCTTTACAAAGAACAAAGTCTAAATAAACTTCTACAGGCTAATTTCTCAGAAAGTTTGTAGGATATTTGCTTTAGAGTGGGAAAAAAAGGAACAAGGGAGTGTTTTTCCACTTAATTGTAAAGGTGAGATCATGCACTGTCTAGAGTTTTCACTGGTCGTTCTTTGATTTTCATTATTTGACTACACAGTTTGAATGATGATTTGTCAAGTTAAACAGAAGAAATGTCAACATTTTCTTTTATGTCTGGGTATTCCTCATAGTGAAGAGCCAGCACAGACTTGAATTTTGGCTGCTCTTGGAGACTAGAGCCTGATAAAGAAGAGAAAACCCTGGGAAGTAAATGGTATTGATTTTTCTCAAGAGCTGACTTTGACCCAGTGACCACACTTCAGTGTTCAATTTACCAAGTGACAAAAGATCCTTCTCTTTCTACGTGTGTGTGTGTGTGTGTGTGTGTGTGTGTGTGTGTGTATAAGAATGTTTCTTTATTCACCTTTTTCCCCTGTTCAGTGCTCAATGCAAATCCTAGGATTCCAGATAACATGATCAGAGTCTGTATTGGTTAAAAAGCATGCGGAATAATGATTTTCCAGAGTTTATACAGTTAAATCTTCTTAACCTTTTCCAGGCATCTGAGGTTAAATCCTTGAAACCATTAAGGTCATTGTTATTAGTTACAGGACAGTGGCATGAAGTTTTAAACAAGACCTATCTTAAAAATTGTAAAAGTAGTTGAGAGTTTGTACTTCATCAGTGAAGAAACAAACATAGTGGGAGAAAATGCAGAACCAGGTTTAAAGAAAATGTTTGGGCATCTAACTCTTAATGAAGTAGATGTCCATTAGGTGGCAAATATCTTCGCAGAACACTGATACACTCAGGACACCAACAAATCACTCATTTTACAAAATTGATCATATCCACAAGAGATTCATACTTTCATATGGAGTTCCTGTCAGAAGGAGGATCAAACGAAGCAACTGACATTTCTGAACATTTCTAAATGTTTCACTGTGGCCAGACTGGATGGTTAACAAAAATGAGTGATTTCTATTCCTTTTATTCATGCTGGGTCCACTTTGGAGTGGACAGAAAAATGCATACCATTATTCTACTCTTATAGTAACATGGTCAAAGTTAAGGACAGCAAAGCATCTGTTCAGGAAGGCAATACAGAAAAAGAAACATGGGCTACTAAAGATTTAATAAGTACTGGTTTTATGCTCTCCTTTCAGCCTGTCAGAGTATACAAAGGAATAAAGTCTTGTGGCAAAATTGTCAAACCTCAGGATAGTCAGAGTACCTTTGAAAGACTGGTCACTGCAGCTACTGGAATATAATAGAGTCTATAATTTCAAAATAAAAACCGTATGGGTTTAACCCTCAGAGGTGAATTTAAGAAAACATGAAAATGAGGGTTTCAGAGTAGTGGGGAAAACAGAAATAACAAAACCAATTAAATATCTACATGCACTATTTTTAATCATCACAATTTTTAGCTGTTTCATAACGTTTATAACATGACTCATGAACATTGTATCCTGGCAACTGCAACACAATAGTACTCTGGTGATTTTGGTAAAGATTTACTTGAATTTCACTCTATATAGAATGTGACTAATTGACTGATCCATTTTGTCCTGAATGTAACAGTGTAATGACTCCAGTATCTTTAAACTTGCATGTGAGGCAGACTGAGCTTGGCATAGAATTCCTCGTCTGTAGACACTGTGTTGCGTTGTCATACACAGCTCTGTGTGGGACTATCTTCATGTTCCAGGCTAAGCAGATCAGGGAAACAAGATTGATGAAGTAACACTGTGTGGTTCTTAAATACAATGGTTGAGCCAAAATCAACAAAAAAATGTACTTTGTCCATATCTCCTTGAACTTGGCATTCCATGTTACACTTCACAGAAATACAAAGGTGGGAGGAGTGTGGAAGTAAAAAGGCAACTGAGGCAAAATACAGGGAAGCAGAGAAACACAATGGGAGGGTGTCTGGGCAAAACTCTGAAGACATTAGGAAAGGGTATGAAATAGGTAAAAGACAACAACAAAAGAGCAACACCAGCCTCCTGAGCTCTGTTAGGCAGAACATTGCTGACATGTCAAGGGAAGTGATTCTTCTCCTTGACTCTGTACTGGTGAGATATATCTGGAGTGCCCTGTAATAGCCTCTCATGGACAAGAGAGACATGGACATACTGCAATAAGATCATTGAAGGGCCATGAAGACAATTAAGGGACTGGAGGATCTGAGCTACATGGAGAAGCTGAGAGAGCTGTGACTCTACAGACTGCCAAAGAGAAAGTTTTGGAAAAGAAATACAGTAGGCCATTTCCATCCCTTCTGTTTATTACACATAAGATGTAGATGCTTTATAGGAGAGCTTTCAGTATCAAATAACCCTTTTTTTTTCATCTAACTATTATCAAGTGAAAAATTGAAATCAAATGTTGATGAATTACTGACTCAAATAAAGATCCTTTCAAGGTCCTTCAAAAGAGAAAGGACAAGGAACCCTACCCATGACAGTATTAACTAGGAATGCACTGTCTGTGATGGGTTGCTTTTTGAGCTTGCATTTCTCCAATATTATTTATTTGAAAAAAATATCAATAACAGCTCCTTTTAAAGTGAATGGTAACATAAGATTACACACAGTTTCCTGGGAGCTGCATTTAAACTCAAGGACATAATGAATGCTTGTCTATCCTCATTCATCATGACAAGATGTTTATTTTAGTCCTTTTCAGAGTCTGATGCTACATGGGCAGTGAATCAGCATTTTCTGGTAATGGCAAATCAGAATCTGCAAAAGAACTCATTAGGAAGTCACATAGCATTACTGAAATACACAGCCACAACATCAACTTGATACATATTACAAACATATTGGAAACTCTGACCTGTGCAAACAGATTTCAATGCTTATTCAAAATTCAAACGGTTTGTGGACTGTATTTTGATTAAGGTTTGCAATAATGATACACACTCATTTCTTCCTTCTTCCCTCCTTACTTCACCTCCTCTCTCTTTCTTCCTCCCTTCTTCTGTATTTTCTATCTGACTTTTCTGTCCACATTTTCAAATTAAGAAATATATCTGGTTATCTCTTTTCCTTTTCCCTCCCTCTAAAACCATCTCCTATGAAATGTGTTGGGCTTTCATAGTTTCTGAGGTTTAGAATGGGATTAAGGCAGGGATTTTATCAAAATTATTTTAAAAGTTCTAGAAAACGAACAAAAATAAGATATATTTGTATTAATTTTGAATATATTTCCGGAATTAATTCTTTTTTTTTTTTTTTTTTTTTGAGATGATCATACAATCAGTAAGTCCTTGCCTTTACACTGAATATGTTTCATACCCAGATAGGCCTACTTCCAATCTTTAAGGGCCATTGATGGAGGAGACCATCTTGCATTCCATGAAAGAAATGGTTTTCTAAAATTGCAATAATTTGATTCTGGCAGAGGAATTTTACCAAAACTAGTTTCATCTTTTCAGGGTTATATGCAGAGCAATCCTGTGGAGATTTTGACCTATCTCCATTCTTCTCTACTTAGTCTCCAGTCCATTGCTGTAGGTTTGTGAAGAAATGCAAGTAGTTATCATGTATTTTCCACAATTCCGTACCTCTATAAATCTAAGAAAGGTGTTGGTGATAGATGGAGAGAGTCAAATCATTTTTTTCATATGGGATTAACTGAGCTGTGACACTCTCAGTTTAGTTTAGTCCAAACTAAAATACTTGACTCTCAAACCAGTATAGTTCTTATAGCAGAGAATAAATAATGAAACATAGATACATGATACAGCTCTTACTTTTCTTATTCTTTCATAACATTAATATTTATAAGTGTTGTACTTTTACTGTCCTAGTAGATTTTGATACTTTTCTGATCCATATGCTAGAGTATCTTTTGATGTCTGGATATTATGATAAATGGACACTGGCTAAAATGAATTCCATTAAAACCTGATGGTTTGCTAACAACTTTAAGAAGACTTGTGATTCATAACAGTCATTTTATGCAGTAAAAAGCAAACATTACCCCTCTACTTTTTATTCTCTAAATATGGTATATCTTCAGGCTGACTTAGTTCACTGGGTAAATAGCAGGAAATATTCTAGTCCTACCTATATTTCATTGGGTTTCCAATGTTCAGCAATATCCAAATCCCCTAAGAGTCATTTAGCATATCACTGTCTAATAAATTTTATAAACATAAGCTTTGTAAGATATGTATGACATTTAAGTTGCATTATTAAAGAATGAAGTAGTGTATATTCTCAAACAACAGGGGGCTTTATCTTGCAATGCAATAAAAAAGACAGAAAACTGTACAAAGTTTATATGCTTTGCATGCATGATTTCCTCCCATTTTTCAGACTCCTGTAGGTATTGTGTGTCTCATTCCAGAATGCAGTAGTAATAAAAATACACAAAACTTCACTAACGGCTTTCTAATGAACTCCTTAAAAGAAGGCATTAGGGACCTTTTAGTTTTACTGCTACCATGAATATAGAAAGCTGTGAAAATACAGCTTCAGAATAAAGAAGATTGGTTCTTTCTGGCAATAATTTATTTGGTCTTGCAATTCCTAAGGTTCAATTCTGTTTCAAAAGATGGAAGTGAAGCTGACCTCCATTTTTATCCTATAATGAATACCTTAATTATTATCAAAGCACTGACCTACTGCCATTTACAAGTACTGCAGTGGCTGATAATCACCATAAATAATAGATTCTAATCTAAGTAGGTTAACTGCACAGATTGAATTGCGAGGGCATTCCTGCCACCTTAATTCCACCTAGAGGCCTGAGTGACTGCTAATAATGCTGCAGTGATATCTGTCGGGCTCCCGAGGTCAGACATTCCATACCTGAAAAAATTGTCCCCAAATTGTTCCATTACCTTGCATATGGGGTTGTTTTCATTCCACCAGACCTGGCATGGTAAGAAAAAAATAAAATCTTCACAAAGCTCTTTCAAATTCTATACATTACTAAAATAAAATTAAAAAAAAAAAGAAAAGAAAAATTAGAACATCAGAAGAGAGAGGAAAAACATGAGGATGCTGAGGGCTCAATCTCTTTTGTATTCATATACACAAAAGCAATATGAATGAAAAATGAATTAAAACACCATCAGGAACTCCTTTAACCTTGCACAGTTGCAAATGACTATATGACATACACAACAGGGCAAACAAGTCCTTGGTATCCTTTCTATTTAATTTTCTCATATCTGACCAAGTGAAAAGGACAAGTATAATTAATGATTGTCACTAACAAATGGGCATGTGACTGTCTCTAGAATAGCCAACAAGTAACTACTAAATGTTTCTGTACAAAAAAAATTTTTTAAAAAATGGGATTTTTATGTTATTTAATAGAAGTTAGTTGGTTCCACCAATTTAAGCAAAGAAAATAGTGGTGTTAAGACATGAAATTCTGTCTGAAAGCTCACTGAAGAAGTGCTGTTGTGAAATGATTCAGTGATGTGTCTAACACTTCTGAAATGTGACATATTGTAATATTTAAAAGGCTAACAGTTCATAAATATCCTTCTCTTTTTTGTCATATGAATATCTGGTTTCCATTTTGTTTCTAAAATATGGTGTAAACTATATTTTTAATATCCCAATTTTTAAAGCTAGAATGAAGCCTTCAAAAGAGGATGATTTGCAATCAACTATTTGATCATCAGTCTCCAGATCTACTAAAATAATGTTCATAGACTTCTTTTCTTAGCCATCAGGTGGACCAAATGACATGCCCAGGATTTGTGCTTAAGGTTTTATGCTCCTTTTCTTCTAAATCATCGCTGGTGACCTTTTGTCACCATAACAATTCTGAAGATACAGGTATAAAGGCACTAATAAATCCCAAAAAATGTCTATTAAATAGAATCAAATTGCTCATTTTAAAAATTGGCGGGGAGGTGGGTGGGAGAGTGGTGTATTGTGTCAATAAGTCCAAAAAATGTTTTGAAGGGAATGGATTGTGCTACCCTGCATTCCCTGCCTTATATTGAATGTCTGTCTTACTTCACTTCAAGTTCTCCTATGCAGTTAAGGCTGGATGCACCCATACAAATGCAGCCAAGGCCATTAGAGATGCCCTAAGGTACCTTAGACAACTCTATAGGGCTAAAAGGGATAGAGGGTATGAGACAGGATGTGGGAAAAGCCTGGAAATAGCAGCCAAATCCTAAGCAGAGTATCCCATTGTATTGAAAGTGACACCTGCTGTATGTCTAATTTACACTGAATGAAAGAATGAATAAACTTCTTGTCTTCTTGTGTAATAACTATCACCATTTTTTCTAAAAAAGGCATACTCACTCTTCCGTAATATATAATTTCCCTTAACCTCTTAGCAATTTGTTTTTGGCTTTTTTTTTTTTTTTTTTTGTCTGATTAATTGTCACAGTATGGAGATCAAAGTCTTCAGTTTCCTAAGTTTTTCTAAAAAGGGAATTTTTAGTTATAAAATACCTGTTTTCTTCTGTCCTTTTAACACTGAGACAACATTATGTGATGTTTCATATATTTAGTCAATATTCTCATATTATCAGATTTGATATATTCTGGGAACTTTTGAATGAATATCACCTATGCATAGTAATATTTTACACTTCATTTAACAAATTTTTTCTACAATACTTTCCTAGACACTTTAAAAGATACACTTAGGACCATAAAGGTAAGTCAAATTTTAGAAATCGTGAAACTCAATGCAAATTATTCATTTAGGGCTTAAGCTATGGTCTTATTAACTCAAACTCCTCCTTTGACACTTCTACCATCTGTAACACTTAAGTTCATAAAAAAAAAAAAAAAAAAAAAAAAGAAATCCAACATACTTCCAGGTGCAGTTATTTATTTGCCACATATGGGTTTATGTTCTCTTTAAAATGCAATGTTGTATTTCACTAATGCAAACTATTTTGCTACTCCTGTACAACTGTTATCCTAATGTTAAAACACAGAAAGGTTATTCTCTTTCAACCAATGTTCTGAGGTGACAATTGCAACTATATTCTCAATCAACAAATACCACTCCTAATACCTTTTCAGAGGAAGTTCAGAAGTTGTCTGTTCACACTAGCTATACTTACTAGGAGCTCAATTTTTTTCCTAAAACGTCCCCACCTAAACTATCTGTGTTTGACTTGCATAGGACGTGGGGCCAGAGAACCACAACTGCTACTGTAGACATGACAGAAGGACCTTATTCACTATGCCACCTGCTTTGATATGGGTCTGAGCCAATAGTGATGCTATTCATTCTCTGTATAACCATTGCAATGGGAGTCCCAGGGATAGGTACTAAATTGTTTGAATTAGATTTACATGGGCACAGGTTATGTCACTTTCTGCTAATGTATGCTTGTTTTGCAGTGGCCTGTAGTCTTTGAACTGTTTAGTTATTAAAGGAAAGAGAGGAAAAGAAGGGAACAAGGCAATGGACCCTTGATGTTGTTCAACAGTATCACTGTCTCAGATTGGCAAGCTACAGCACATTGGCATAAATGTAGTGTTTAACAATGGTGCCTGAAGAGAGATGTGAAAACTTTGGCTCCAGAGTTGTCACTGGGCTTTTATTTAACTTTAATTTTATGTTCATCCTTATTTAATAACTCATTTATGAAGGACAAAACTTAGCGAGTTGCCTTCATCATATGAAGAAATATGAAAATTGGGAAGCTCCATGTCCACAAACTATTGCTACTCTCTGTGTAACTATTGCTATATTGTTTGTTGGATTAGTAGGCAAGAATAAAATGAAAAAGAAAAAACAAGCAATAAAAAACCCACCAAAACCTGAAGGAAATTTAAAGCAGTAATTCAGAAGATTCTCATATGAATATACTTGTGTGTGTGTGCATATTCATAAGACTGTAAGACTGTATGGTGGAAGAATTCCACCAAATATTGGTCATGAGCTTTTACAAACAAGCCATGTTAAAAGTAGTGTCAATATTAAAATAAGAACATTTGCCTATTTTGTTATTTTCTGTTGCTTCAATGTGTGCCATAAACTCCAAGAAAACATAGGAGGCAATATCAACACGGTGCTAAAAATGCCAAGGTCATGGGTTCGATGCCCATACAAGCCATTCACTTAAGGGTTGGACTCAGTGATGCTTGTGGGTCCCTTGCAACTCAGAATATTTTGTGAGTCTGTGGTTGTGACTGAACAATGAGAAATTACTAGACAGAAAACTAAGCGACAGAAAGAAAAATCGATGATGATCATGACTTTACTCTGAATGCTAAGGATGATTCTTGATAGTGGGTTTTTATATTTAAATAGCTTTTAGTAATTCTGTAGCTAGAGATGATTAAAAAACCCCATAACACAGTGTTTCCACAACTGTAGGAAATGTGGCCACACAACAGTTTATGGAACATGAATGTATACGTTAGTTGTGAATCAAGATTTTTTTTTCCATTTACTTATGATATTTCAATGGCATTAGCAGAAAATATTCTCTTCCATGAACTATTCAGTGGCAAAAGATGATAACTCCTGCTTTAGACTATAGAAGTTCTCTTTTAGAGGAAATCTATTAACTGGTGCCTTCTAAATCAGATTTCTTAGCAATTTTCATTTGATGCTCATATGGGATCTTCAGAAAGTAAGATAAGTTTCTCAGTTGTCAAATGTACAGAATTCTTTGCACCTACCTTTTCCTATCTTAAGTACTATTTGAAGAGAAAATAAATAAATTGTAAATTGGAGTTAGATACAAAGTTGTAAACTGATGTTTGTAGTGTTGAGGACTTGGGCAGTAACCCAGAAGCCAATACCTGAGAGAACAATCCCCCTTGCTAGAACTTAATGTGCATAAAAGGAAAGTATTGACTGGGTTCTGAGGGCTGTCTTGGATGTAATTTGCTAATGCACTCATACATCTCCAGAAATTTGGCTCTGTGCATTTCTCTTGCCTGCAAAGCATGGCAACCTGACTTCAAAAGGTCTATAGAGGTGCCCGAAACTTATAAGTCACCAAAGTTCTAGAGTACTCTAGACAATATAACTCATAATCACAATTGTATTTTTTTATATTTTCATTTGAACAAGAATTTGAAAATGTTAGCAATAAACTTGTTGCACAAGGTTAAATGAAAAAAGCTGTAGTGGCAAGTCTTTACATAATTGCACTAAGAATCACAGGATCATAGAATATCAAGGTGGAAAGAATCTATAAGAATCATCGAGTCCAACTTCCTGGTCCTCACAGAACTACATAAAACTAAACCATATGACTCAGAGCATTGTAAAGATGTTTCTTGAACTCTAACAGGCTTGATGTCATGACCGCTGTCCTGGGGAGTCTGTTCCAGTGACTGGTCACCCTCTCAGTGAAGAACCTTTTTCTAATGTCCAGTCTGAACTTCATCTGACACAACTTCATTCCATTTCCTTGTGTACTGTCACTGGTCCCCAGAGAGATCTGCACCTCCATCTTCACTGCCCTACCTGAAGAAGGTGTGTCAAGTGTGATGAGGTCACATCTCAGCCTTCTTTTCTCCACAAAGAGACAGTACAAGAGCAGCATGTTTCTTAGAGTTGTAGTATATAGACAAAAGTGTGATTTTTTCGCTAAAAGCCTGTGATTCCATAAATGTCCCTGTGTTAAAAGGACAAATGTTTATCCCTTACTTACAGTAATGTCTTCACAGCATGACAAAAATGAATCTCAGTTAAGTAGACTAATGCACTATTAGTCAGACAGCATATAGACTACTAAAATGTTGAAAAGAATCTATTTAAAAAAAAAAAAAAGTCAGAATGGCTCTCCAAATACTATTTTGAAGAGGCAACCTGCAACCATTTAAAAAACTTTAAACTGACCCAGTGCTGAATGTGATTTTTTTCTGTATTGCAATTATGGTTAATATTTTCTAGACAGAAACAGAAATAAAGTGGTAGAACTTTTGCAAGGGAGAAACAGACAAAACATGAAGTTCTGTTAGATCAGCAAACTAAAGATACTTATTTAAAAATCTCTTGAAACTGCTGGCAGTAACCTGAATGTGATCAAGAACTTTGCTGTCTACTTATAGATATTGAGGTGAGGGAAGCATATGCGCTCCATACAAAGGAGGAACCTGGATGCATGGAGTTTTGTCTTGAAATGGGTGATGAGTGAGAAAAAGCTTATGAATGTGGATAAGAGAAATACATCAAGACATGTTATGTCTGACTACAAGCTGAATGGTCAAGAAGGAAAAATAGAAACAGTTACTTTAAGCAGTTGGAGAAAACCCATGTTGACAGAGCCTGGTACTTTGTAAGCTTTAAACATCCTGACATCTTCTGGCAATAATACTGGCAGAAGCAAGCTAGGAGATTTCTAGTGTATTGATAACAATTTCATGATATAGGTGATTGATGATCTAGCTAGAAGAGATACCCATCTAGACCTATTTCTCACAAACAAGGAGTAATTGATCAGGGATGTGGAGGTTAAGTGCATGCTTAGCTGAAGCAAGCATGAATTTGTTGGGTTTAGGATCCTGAGAGAAGTAAAGGAACTACAAGACTCACAGCCCTAGGCTTCAAGGAATCACATTTTGGCTTGTTCAAGCTTCTGCTTGGCAGGGTACTGTGGAACACTGCCTTGGAGGGAAAACAGGTTCAAGTGAACTGGATGATCTTCGAGGATAGCCTCCTTCAAACTCAAATGGTCTATTCTTATATGCAGAAGGTGTGGCAGAAGGCCAGCATGCATGAAGAAAGGTTTCCTGACTAAGCTTAAAAATAGAACAGGACTACCACTATAGGAGGTTGAAATGGAGAGGACTGTCAAGAAGACACACAAACATTTTCTGAATTTGCAAGTGTGATGTTGGGAAAAAAACCAAAACTTAGCATGAGTTGAAGCTAGTGGTGACCACAAGAAACAACAAGAAGTGTTGGTGTTAAGTGCCTGAGCAACAGAAGGAAAGCTGAGGGAAATGTGGGACCACTGCTGATTGACACAGGGGACCTGGCAAAATCACGGTCCTCCCAGATCCCTGATCTTACCAGAACAGTCTGTGAGAATTTTAGCACAGTAGGGCAGTGTTACACTTCAACAGCTTGGACCCTGAAAAGCCCATGGAACCAGATATTACCATTTAGGGATCATCCAGGGGTATTGAGAAAGCTGGCTGAAAGAATCGTAAGAAATATTTCTATCAGCTTTGAATTATCACAGAAGTTGGGGAGCATTCCTGATGAATATAAAAAGGAAAAGAACACATCCTCTTCAAAAAGGGGGAAAGGAGGATCTGGCAACTCATAGACTACTCAAGATAATATCAATCTATGAGGCAACTATGGACTCACAGGGATCATCAAAGTCCATCTCCTGACCCTGCACAGACCACCCCAAGAGTCACACTATGTGCCTGAGAGCATTGTCCAAATGCTTCTTGAAGTCTATCAGGCTGTGACCACTTCTGTGGGGAGACTGTTCCAGAGCCAAACCTGAAGAACCTTTTTTTTCCTAAATCTTTTTTTCCTTTTTTTCCAACCTAAACTTCCCTGACACAACTTCAAGCCATTCCCCTGTGTACTGTCTGTCACTGGTCACCACAGATAAGAGATCAATGCTTGCCTCTCCTCTTCCCCTCGTGAGCAGGTTGTAAACTTCTATGATGTCCCCCCTCAGTCTCCTCTCCTCCAGGCTGAGCAGAACAAGTGCTCTCAGCCACTCTTCATATAGCTTCCCCTCAAGGCCATTCACCATATTCGAAGTCCTCCTTTGGACTCTCTCTGACAGCTTAATATCTTTCTTATATTGTGGCATCCAAAACTGCACTGACTTGAGTTGAGGCCAGAGCAGAGTAGAGTCCACCTCCTTTGGCCAGCTGGTGATGATGTGCTTAATCCAATATGGTGAAAAACACATCCTTTTCTGACAGTTTAGATATTGTTTAAAGTGCATTATGATTTTTTTCTTTCATATATTAATTTTTATACTTCATAGCAACAGGCAAATTGATGACCATATTTTATGGAGTCATATGCATTCTGTTGCTCTATGGAGCTAATTATTCGGTCTTGATTAAGAGTAAACATGATAATAGTCAAACTCTAGTAGTTATAAAAGGTTTGGAGATATTTTTCTCTAACCCCGTTTTGAGAAATGTGGGGCTAAAGACCCCACACCTACAACTGAAAGATCTGGCAGAATCTTCTTATATCCTCAAGGCACAGTTGACACTATGTGGACAGAAATTGGCTCATATGAAAGGTCAAAAAATCTGAAATCCCCATAGTCGATGAATAGACGTTTTACTGAAAACACATGCATTCACTGATGGAAATAAGATGAAAGTGGGATGGTGGAAAGTGCTTAGCTATGCATTCTGTAAAGATTTCATAAGCATTACATATGAAAAGCATGATCCAAGGAAATACAAGCAAGTTCCTAACACAGCACATTTCCAAGTGCAAATCGGATTTCTGCCATCAAACACATTTATCACAAGCATTATTTCTTTTTCCTTCAAGTCTAGAACTGAGAAATACACACAAACCCAGAGCAAAACCAGGAAAAAGGAACAATTTAAGTCTATCTATACATGCAGGGATGGTACAAGGCGTGTTAAACATGACACTTTTCTAAACCTAGTACCAGATGCATAGGCTTCATGTAAAAGATATTTATGTTTCCATGCTAAGAATGGCAAAGTTGCTGTATGCTGTCTCATCTGTTTGTGTAGGCTGGGATAAATTTGAGAGAGTACTTCTGAATAGTTGAGTAAGTAAATTATAGAATTACTATGATTTCTCTGTATTATGTAATTACTTTCACTCGTTTGAAGTTTATTGTAGAAGAAAAGAGAACAGAAAAGAGATTAAGGCTGTATCGTTGATCTGTGTAAACAGGACTAACTCACTCTCTGGGAAGTGACAGATGTACGCAGGATTCACTCCTGGGAATCCCTCCTGTGATTCTCACCTGCTACTGAGAACAGTCAATGGAAATATTTCTTGGAGTTCTTCACATAAATAGCTACAGTTTGCAAGGTCAAACCCTCAAGAAGTAAATCAGTAGGCATGGCTTTCCTTGATGTTAATATAGCTGACACTTTTGCTAAAAGGTAAATCGAGTATTTTACACACTACTGAACATGTCCAGCAGCTCTGTTCTAGTGTGTCCACACTGCAATTATTCTGTGAATTAGTTAGTAAAGAAATTTTTTTTCTGACAGGAATGAAAATATATGGAGAAAGCCAATAAAAATGGAGACAAATCAACATCCCAAATATTTCCCTTTGTGATATTTCAGTTGCCTGGAATTTTATTATTTGATAATTCAACAATCCAGACATCCTCAGCAGAAAGCAAAGCCCGAATAAAATCCCTAACTCTCTACTTTTTTCAATATTATGGAAAATAAAATCAAAGGGTCTGAATAGCAAAATTCTCAGAAATTGTCATTCCTTTTCTGTAACAAAACTCTCTGCAGGACAAAGGAAATATACAGAAGACCATTTGACAGGGCCTTCCAGCAGCAGTCCAAAGTGTCTGGGCTTTCTACCAGTAGTCCCTGAACCTAAAATCGTGGGTTAACAAAACAGCTAAAATTTCACACAACTCAAGAGCTTTTTTTTCCTTGACAGCTATAAATTACCAGTGCAGCATCATTGGTATGGTCATTGGTCCAAAAGGTGCTATTTCACCCCAAAACTGTACTTTCTAACCTCCATAATTTTACTGACTTTTAAAATTTTAGCCATATAAGTACAAATGATCCTTTAATTTGTGAGTGTGCAAGCCACTAAAAAGCTTTGATTAGTGTGACATGAAGGGAAGAGAAAAAAAGATTTGTTTTTTAAGGTATTGGTGTTAGTTAAATTAAAAGCCAACCAATACTTTAGTAAAATTAAAAAAAAAAATATTTCTAGAGCTTAGTTTATTCAGCTTCAATTTATAGGTGGAAGGTTGAGGTACATTTTCATATTGAGAATGAAAACAGTTACAGATTTGTCAGAGTTGCCAGGGCACTTAGTCTTGCTGTCTAGAAGGTTTTCAATAGGCATTGAGATGTTTAGAATGTGTATTTTTTTGTGTGTATATTTAAACTACTAGAGGTGAAAATGGCACAAATTGAGGTTCTATGCCTGAACATGCGAATGCCATCTATCATCAAGATCCTAATTTTATCAAAGTTGTGAGAAATAGCCTTGTGATTTTGTCTTGCCTTACTACTTGTTCGGGGAAGAAGGTTAGTAGAAAGACAAGAGGACAGACTGCTCATGGATAAGAGTATTTAAGGCATTGCAATATAGGTCAGATTTCTTGCTCTGCAACAAATTTGGCATGACTTTGAGCAAGTGACTTAGGGCTACATCTACAAATGAGTTCTAGGTATGTTGTTGCAATTCATAACTTACAAGAATCGTGACATGTGGTGGAGTCCATACAACTGTTCTCATGGGGAGAGACAGATGCTTACATACCAGATCCAGAAAGCCAGCTTGCTGCACAGGGAACTCTTGATATTTGGCCAATAACAAATATAAATGAGAAGTGTTATCTCAGGTGAGTATATGAGTGTCATAAGCAGGAATGTTAATAATAATTCTTGCTTACCTTGTTCTTTCAACATGTTAATAGAATAAATATATTCAATAGGTACTTTCTGAGTTAGACTTTATGGATTACATATGCGAAGAAAACCCCACTCATTCTGTTACTGTGCAGTTCTAAAATATTAGTGCCTTAACATTATGGAAAACCCAGCTGGTAGAAATTTTGATATCAAGGGAGATTAGACTTGAAGAGAACTACAGTACATGATCCAGTGTTACATCATACAGTGTAAAACTCTCTGCCCAGGGGAGGTACCTGGGTGTTCCCACCTGAACCTGAACCTGAATGTATATTAACTCAATGAACTTTATGTTTCATGGGCCTTCCCCATCCCCAACAGATCAATACTGCAACCCATGACTGGATCTGTGGGCGGTGATATCTTTCCTTTCCACTATCTACTCTTTATCTTTCTTTCTTCCTTTCTTTTCTTTCTTTCTTTTCTTTCTTTCTTTCTTCCTTTCTTTCTTTCTTTCTTTCTTTCTTTCTTTCTTTCTTTCTTTCTTTCTTTCTTTCT
>JAWWEW010000041.1:18368015-18396909 GCA_035583185.1 Anabacerthia variegaticeps
GCAACAAATTTTTTATAAAATAAACCTGACATATATATGTATATATATATATATATATATATATATATATATATATGTAAACAGCAGTCATTCAGAGTTTTGCTTTAATACAAGGGATTATTAACCCAAGGGATCTATTAACAAGAACCTCAGTTACCCTCACCTTCAGGGGCAGATTATAATATCTCCTATACTATCACTCAGTACAGAACACTAATTTCAGTTCTTATGGTAGACTATAGTCTCCTTCCTGCCCACCTCCCCTCCAATCATCACCTGACATGTCCTTAAAAACATACATGGCCAACAAGTTGTTTCAATTCTGACTACACAAAGAACTGAGAGTGTTATCCTTACATATTTATGACAGGAGATCCAATACCTGTAACAATGGTTGCCACAGCTCAAATTACTGTACACGCTAGAAGGAACTTTCAAGTGAAGAAAACTGTGTCCAGAAGACATACACAGGCTGTCAGAATTTAATTTCTATTAATTTGTCCTTCTTTTCTGGAGAACGATGATTTTCCTGTTTAATGGCTAATAGTTAAAAGTCTGTATCGCACATTTCTGCCTATGAGGGCAGTATGTCCAAGTTAAAGCACAACGGAATATCTGATCCAGTTAGTATATTGGAACACTCTATCATCCTGGATTTATTAGTTAATATTTCTTGTTCTTTTCTATGTGCTATGGGCTGACTATGGATTTCTGTTTCCAGCTTACAAATGTAAGTGACAAAATCCTGGTCTTTTCAGCTAAAGCTAGCCATGCAAGTATATACAGTTATCAACAACTTTGTGAGTGAGGCTGCTTACTAAATACACTTGAATGTGTGTGTTAGGTACCCATGACTGAAAAATAATCCCTATGTGTTTATTTTTCACTACATATACATTCAAAATATTTTGAGTGTTTTGCAGCTATAGTCAGTTAGAGAGAAATCAGAAGTTTTTTTTTCCTGGATATGCTACAATAAATCTTATTTTTTGCTATTTCTTTATAGTTTTATTGTTTGCTGAAGTGGATCTAATTCTACTCCTTTCTTTGATTCTCAACATTACAAAATAAACATTTATTTAGAAAGAAAGAGCCAAATATTCTCCTAAATTAAAAAACAGAATATTCTGAGGTCAGACTGGAGAGAGATGGACTATATGAATAGGAGCAAAGAAAGTCAGGGTTATCTAAATATACATTTTAAACTATTCTCTTTGAAGTTATTAATAAAATGCATAATTTTTCAACATTTTCCCTTATATTTCATGATATATGACTTTTTAATTGAAAATGTCATTATAAGAAATAACGACAAGGGGATTATCCTTTCTAATTCAGGATTGCTGCTAGCTAAGACTAAGGCTAATAAAGTCAAGACCTTCAGCTTAGGAGTTTATTTCTATAAACACTTTCACTTTGGTTTTCATCTAATGACAAGATTATTGCCTTGTACTATGAAAAGAATAATTAAATTAGAACTTTAGTGATTAATGCACTTTGATCACCTATTATCATGAAAAAGTCCTTCATTACTTGTCTCTCCCATAAGTTATATCATATCTTACTGAATTTCCCTTTCATAAGTCCCCACAAAGGAAAGGAAACACAAAAAGAAAAACTCAAGAAGATACTTTATTGGTTGATTGATTTTTTTGAAGTTGCATATCACTACTTGGAACCTAAGAAGTGTGTTCTAATATCACCAACATTTTGGGTCCTGATGGACTTCTAACTAAATATGGTGTTTCAACATTAGGAAGCCAGGGAGCTATCTCTATGTTTAGTTTTTAAATTGAATTCCATTTTTGGAACATGTTAAAAGTTAAGTACAAGAAAAAGACTAAACTGATAGATAACAAATTTCCTTCTGTTTATGCAACTGATTAACACATTCCTGACTTTTATGGGGTCTTCCTAATACCTCTGCTTTGGTATTGGGAAGGAAACAAACCAGTATTGCTAACTGACAATCAATGCGGATCTTGTTATACTTAAAATGGTTTCATGAAGTGCAAAGTGCAATTTTGAAGTGCATGCCACCCTACAGAAAACATTACTGTTATACTATGGAGGCTACCAAATTGCAGAAACATACTTTAAAGTGTAATTATCGAAAACAGCCACCACCACCACCAATAATAATAAATAATAATAATTAATAATAATATAATAATAATAGCTGGGGAGTGTTTTAATATCAGACTTTTTAACCAGTGTTAATTTTCTAGATATCATTTTTTCTCTAGAAGCCAGTGTAAAATCAGCAAATAACCCCCACCACTATCATATTCTGTTCGCTCCTTGAACTGAAACAGAAATACTCTTGTGTACTTATGCCTTTTCTGAACAAAATAGGCACTTTATCAATTAATATTGATTAAAGGCATTGATGATTGTCGGTGTCCATTATTTAAGCACTGCACTATTTATTTATAAAGTAGATATTTTGGTTATGGAGCAAAGGTAGAAAACATTAATTTTGAAGAGTCAAAACCTAGAAAGCAAATAAGAATGATCCAATGTTTGTTTTTATTTCTTTCCAGTTCCATGATCTACATTTAAGAAAGTGTCACTAAGAATGCTCAAGTGCCTGAAGAAGCAAATACACATTTTTTTGAAAACTCAAAAATATCATGTTTTCTTTTTCCAGCTACAGGTTAAGACATAATTAACCAATGTGTTTGTCTAGTCATCCGCTACTGAATTGCTAGATAGAGAAAGAAAAAAAAAAGTGAAAAACACTTACTGAAAAGTGACTACAGGTTTTACAGTTCATTTGGAGAGGTTATTACAGGCTCATTTCTCCAGTAAACAAAACAATAGCAAATCAAAATTTTTTTATTCATTGTTTTTTAAATGTAATGTCCCTGAAAAAAAAATGTTACTTGGCAATCCCTCCCTTACAGATTTAAAAACAGTTTTATATATTTCATTTTATTGCTTAAGCATGAACATTGGGGACAGTTGAAAAAGCACAGCTGAACTGCAAAAGGAAACAATTTAGTTAGAAGTATGATGCCAATGTCACACTGAGGCTTCTTATTGTGCTTCGGAGCTTAGCTGTATCAAAGTAAGGTGACCTGTACATCTGTCACATGAAAAGGGGAGATTTTCTCGACCTTTAGTGTGGGGAAATTTCCTCAACCCTTACAATTTGATTTGTCTGTCAGTGCCCGAGGAAAGGTAAGACCCTTGTGCCCAACCAGCCTGTCAGTGTCCCATTAAGAGCATCCTCCACTAAACAGTCCTGCTGGCTGTTTGACAGGGCTGTTTGACTGAACTATTCAGGGGCACATGTCAACAGTGTAAGTGAGACACCTCAGCAGATCTTCCCACCTTTATGATCCCTCAGCAGGTCTTTTCTTTTGCTTGAGTATGTTACTTGCTGCTGGTGACTGCCAGCACCTGTGAAGGACCTGCACTAACAGTTTATGGAATAACACTCCACTAATAGAAAATTGTGACAGGTTAAGGTTCAGGGACTGTTGGCAATAATGTCTTACTGCAAAAATGTATTCAAAGCAATATACAGACAAATGCTAATCCCTGCTAAAAGTATTCAGCACACACAGAGTATGTGTCCCTATGTGGGAGAGGACAGGTTCAACTCATCGACCAATCCCAGTAGTTACAATGGAGTCTTGCCTAACTTTTCTCTCAACTTACTTTTTTACTAATTCCTTATGTTTACGTGGAACTTGAGTGATTCTAGGCATACCTTTGTTGCTGGTTGGTGTAAAACTCTCTCAATTTGCTCTTAAGGATATAGTGATTAAAATATAGAGTACATGCTCAGTGAGGGGTGGTTGTGCCTTGGAGATGGGTAACTTTGGGGTGGAAGAGTGTGTTAGTATTATGATTAGGTTAAAACGAACCAAGTTCATTTGAAGAGGATAACTTCATCACAGTTGTTGGCTCAGCTGCAGGACATCTCCTGTCTCCCTTGGTTGACAGGTGCTGTGTAGCTTATCAGATGCAAAGTAACACCAAGTTCCCCTTCCTGCAAGGGTTTCTGCGGAGCCTCATTGTGGTGTTTCCAGTCTGCTCCACCCTACATTCTATTCGCCTTAGCAGGTGCATAGGGTTGCAGATTGTCTATATGGGGAATCATCATGGAATAGGTTTTGAGCATGCCAACCACATTCCATCCATGGAGTAGCAGCTGCGTTTTATCCATAATTTCTGCACCATTATAACTTCTGCTAGGATGCGAATACAACTTCTTATTTTCCTCTCATTTTACCCCAAGCCATCTTTCCACAACATCTCAGTTTCAAAGGTTGTAGATACCTGTTCTAAACTAAAATTCAGCAAAGCTGAAAAACAAATATAACTGGAAAAGAAAAAATCACAGTAGAATCATGGATACGATGTGGATCATAGATACCATTATCATCTTCATGAATCTTCCCAAGGATCTTGATTTCAATTGAGAACAAATCACATACACACTTTCCACTCTTTGAAAAACCATTTAAAACCTAGCACTGAAAAATTGAGTAGGAAATATTTCTGTGATAACTATATGCAGGTTCATATTGTGGAGTGATTATTCCTAGGTCAATCACTGAAATGGTAGAGCTGGCAAAATGCCAGTTTGATGTAGTGATGCCAATTTACCTCATGCAAATAATTGGCTCTTTCACCAGGAATTAATTCTGTTACGCTTTCTCTTTTCCTAGTAAATTGACTTTGTATAGGTTAGTTCTAAAGAAGGTTTGCAGAGACCAGGGATAAGTGTGAAAATGACATATGAACAGCCAGATTCTTCTGTACTACAATAAACAGTTCTATAGAATGTGATCATGTAAATCTCTGTGCACAACAGAGAATGCAGAAGACATCTGGACAGGATAAAAAATATACTAAAAAGATTAGCAATATTTTTCCACATCTCATTTTCTTATTTATTTGTTATTTCTACAAAGTTTTGTCATTCTTCCAATGCATGAGTAGTAGAGCTTTAATGTGCAGCCATTGTGCCTTCATTCTTGTTTTCATCACTAGATTTAATGAAATATCTTTATATCAAATGACTTTTTAAAATCATAGCCTTATTCATTTGGGTTATTTCTCTTTCATCCTGTGAATTAAATGACACAGGTCTTGCTGTAACATGACTGAAAGCCTTGTAAGAAGGAATTCCACATTGACAGCTTCATAACATGGTTTTGCCAGTTTGGGCCTGAAGTGCACAAAGAACACTACAGCAAAAATATAATGAATGAGACTTTGAAGAAAATAAATACACACTTAATCCCTTTCCTAGCAGATTTTTTTCTATAACTGTCTAATAGAGAGACCATAAGAAATAACTATACTTTTTGCAAAGGATCAAGTTGAGTTTTTCATTTTTAATTCACAATAACCATAGCATTATCATATGTAATTACATTTTCTTGATGAGCTTATTAACAGTAATCTTAACATTTCAGAAGTGTACATTTCATGCCAGATTAGCATTTGTTCACGTGCTTCTGAAATGGAGGAAGTTCCTGATTTTAAATGTTTTCTCTTTATCAGTTTTTCCTTAGCATTGAAAATAGCAGAAAACAGAAAGCAATTGGACTAAGTGGTGGGCTTTCAGAAGTGGTAAAAATGTAAATAGCAATGTTTGAACACCTTTGCAGAGTGCCAGTGAATAGACCACTACATGTTGCAGAAAGACTCAACGCTAGAACCTTATCTTTATGTGTACTAATAAAAGATAAACGGAGCCTGCTCTAGGCCCCTAAAGCTTCAATTTGGGGAGAGGCACAAGGAACAAGGCTCTATTAAAATGAAAAAGATTAAATCAGGTAACTTTTCTTTTTTTCTCATTATTTTTTTCCCCTCTTTACCATTGGAGATAAGGGTCAACAATGCAAACCTCTGACCAGCTGGTGTTTCACAAAGAGAAAGCCCTTGGGGAAACGAGCCTCCTCCTGACATAGGCAGCCTGGAAGCTCTTCTGCAGCAGCCAGTGCTATTTGCATAAGCACATAAAGACAAGTCACAATGCAATTAGCCGTATCAGGATCACACCAGAGAACGTGAGGGTTCTTTACAAAGATTCCCCCCAACACTGTCATGATGGTGCTTTATGCTTTTAATTAGAAGACTGTTGTTGATTTTAAGACATTCATTCCCTGGGGTCCAGTTGCAATGAAGTTATGACAGGTGATTTTCTATGTTAAACCTCTTCTAAGTTAAATTTTACTTTAGGTATATTATAATTTTTATCTTTTTTTTTTCTTTAAGCAGACTTTATGTTTAGGGGAAAAAAAAAACACAACAAACCCCCTTTACCTATTTTCATAAAAGGAAAAGCAATATTGGTGGTTCAGAAGTACTATAATACACACAGGCCCCTGAAGAAAAAGTAACGATTTGGTTGCGTTAAAAGAGATTATAAGTGTCAAGCATATTTTAAGTAAGTGGGAATCAGATGAAAGTAATAACCAAAAAGTGAAACCCAACAGATAATTTTGAAAAAGAAACAAACAAAAATTCCAAACAAGTAAAATACAACAAACACACAAACAGACTAAACCCAGTCAACTGGATAGCAATTTATTATTTGATTTTTTATTGCTCACCAAGTAATCTGATTGTTCTGATTAATAAGTCAGATCTTTTAGCATTCTATCATGCCCATTGCATAGTTTCACTGTGACAGTTTCTGTTTGTCAAGATTTTTATTATTTATTTTTAGTCATCTATTATTCCTTTCACTTAGCTGAGAACCTGAGTTGTGTTGTTTCTGTTTTCTGACTGACTGAAAATTTGGAATGAGGAATAATGCAGATCAGCCAGAATGATGAATGACAAATAAATTAGTTCATCTGCAAGTTTTCAAATGCTAATTACTTGTTTCTAAATTGGGAAAGCTTTGGGGATTCTTGTACATTTTCATAAATGTTCTGTGTCTTTTCTTTCCAAACATATCTGGATAGAAATGGCATTATTCTATGAGAAGGGATATGAAAAAAATAGGAAAATTCTTTAGGGGGAAAAAAAAAAAAAAAGAATAATGTAGAACTAGTTACTTTAGTAAACATTTAACTGTAGTCAAGTGAGAAAAGACACCTGGTTGTCATTTCCCCATCAAGAGGTAGTGGAATGTTTGTTTTGTCTTGTCTTCTCATTACTTTCATTGAAGTCTTACTTTGTTTTGTTCTAGTGGGATAAGAAACAGTCTATCTAAAGGTTGGAAAACAAATGATGTGTCATGTATGTTGAACAGGAGACACCAAATGAAATGGTTCTGGCAGGGCCAAAATAAAGGAATTTTTTTCCACCTGACAAAGAACTCAGTTGTGGGACCCCTAGTTTGGGAAAATTTTAGATGGGAAAAGTTTACATGGATCAAGAAGGTGAAGATTTTCTCTCTGATAGGTTAATCTCTAAATAGGTTCATCAGAGAGAAAATCTTCTGGGCTTCCTAAACACAAACCACCTCTAGCTCCAAATGTACATGAGCCATACATTCTTGGAAGCAGGAATAAGTACAATGTTTGATGCTGGATATTGTTGGAGTCAAGGTACAGACTAGATGGACTTTCAGGCTATTTCAGTGTAGACATGCTTTTAAATATCATTCTTACTTTGAGTGATAAAACAGCGAACATGGGAATAATAAAGAAAAAAGGGAAAACTGGAGCATAGGGTATGCAATGGTATAACATTTCAGATGTAATTAGTGACAGTCATATCAACGAGATTTCAATCACTGTATGTGATGCCTTCATAAACATTTCTTGCAGCTATTACAATAAATATGGTGGAATAGAAACTGATATCTCAATCTCTAAACAAACCCATAATTTAGACTGCATTATGTTTTCATTTGATAGGATTTCATAGAGGGAGCAATATCTCTTCCAGGCAACAATAGCACTGCTGTGGATGAACACTTACTTTGCTAACTGAAGCACCATTTTTATATAAATCACCTTTGGAATAAACAATTTTACTTTTTATGGAAGTATATCTTAGTTAAAAGTAAAAACTTGAAACATAAAATGTACTTACTTTTTTACCTACAATAATGTAACTGTATGTTTTGATGTATAGTAATCTACATGAATATGTAATTAGCTAGTTGCTCATAATACATAGATTTATATTATCATTAAAGCACCTTACAGAGATGTAAACTTGTATTTTTTGCAAAGTTACTAGTAGGATGTTCAATAGAGTCAACTTAATTTGTTGAAATATATTCAATTTGTACACCATTTTGTTATCAATTAGAAGCCAATGGAATGAAAACCATAACATTCCCAACTCCTGCACATACATAGTCCAATATATTTACACCCTGATTAATAACAAATCCCATCATAAGCCGTTTTTTGTAGGAGTTTTAGAATCAAGAATAGAACAGAAAATACCCATATTGAATTTGCCAGGAATGTCCTAATTTTTTGCTTGTTATCACTCTTATATCAGTCACAACTACCAGATAAAACAGATGTCTAATATTCACTAATCTTGAGAAGTCTTCTACAGTTGCAATGAACTTTTGTAAAAAAAGGCCAACCAAAAAAATTGAAGGGGTAAACATATCAAAAATCTGCTTTTTCTTGAAAATGTAAAAGAGTGGAAAGCAGTTGCTCAGGTTAAGATAGTTTTCACAGACACAGTGAATTTTCAGATCAAGAAAGGAGGTTTTCATTAATTTTAGGAATATCTAGACCTGTATGGATGTTGTATGTGTATGAAACTAGATTGCCATTTTTGAACTGAAGTATTAACATCCCAAATCTCATTTTGGATCTTCCCTTAAGATATACATTATGTATAACACTGATCCTGAGAGTAAAATACTTTGACTTTCTCATATTTGCTTTCCTGAAAATTATATTTTAGGTTGATGAAGTCCAGATATCTGGAAAAAAATAACGGCTTTTCTATTTAAGACCTTGTAGTTGCTATATTTGTATAGTAATCTCAGTATAACAGTAGCTGGTGAACTGATCACAAGGCAAAAACTTAGTAAAGGCCAGATCTCATTTTATATATCTTCAGTAAGTTCATCGAGGCAGGTAATGATGGGTTTAGATCGCCCTCTGCACTACCAACCAATGATAAGGATGCTTACTCAACACAATTACATTAGGAGTTACAATCTTAGTCGTTTTTATACATGCCAAAAGCTGTCAGACATCTCCTTTAGGGTTTCAGATGTATTCTTAGAAAATTCTAACCTACAGTATCTGTCAAGCTACTCTTTTATTTAATGCAGATGTAGAAGCAAAAAGGGGCGATAGAGAAGCATCTGCAAGTGCTAACAGAATATGCAGCATCTTCATCATTCCCTTGGTACATCCTCCAGTTTCCTTCTCTAACAGCCTTTGTATAGACCTCTCTCTTTCCAAACCCCCCTGCCTTGTCTGTGTAGGCACTACTTTTTATCTTCATTATTTTCCGAGATTCAGAAAACTACTTTTTCGTGCTATACAGGATTTGTAATCTCTTTGTTTGACAACTATTTGCTACTTTCCAATTATGTTACTTTCAATAAGTGTATTTTAAAAAATCTCTCTTTCAGTACTATTAACATTTTCTCCGTCATTTTCTGAGAATGATGTATTGTTGGGAGGCTGCCCAGCCAAGCTGTGCCATCATATTATGTTAAACAATGTATTAAGAGATGTCAAAACAACTCATAAAAAATCACATTTAGATCAACAATCAATAACACAGACAATAAATTATGGTAAACCAATCAAAATACAGGCATTCAATGCAAATTGGTATAACTTTGGTTACCTTTTTGGACACCAGCTGAGTGGCTAGCCAATACCTTTCTAAAAGCTGCAGCATTCAACTAATTTGTGCTCCTCCAAAGGTTCTATGTGTTAATATCTCAACTAGGAATTTGCTAATATCTTCATAGAAGAGCTGGAAAATCCTGATGCTTTCATGTAAGATGTCAAACTCTGAGCATAGAAACTTCTCTCTAGATATTTTTGTAGAGCTGGATGACAACATTTAGTTTCCCAACCATTTTCACCATAATCATCTTCTTTGTGGACATGTATTCAATAAAACATGAAACAAAACGATGGTCAACTTCCACCTGAACAACCTACTGTATGCAATCCATTATTCGGAGCTATTGGAAAGATATTATAAGCTTTAGTATGAAGAACTCAATGTAAGAAACACATCACAACCTACCACAGAGGAGTTTGCATAGTTTTCTAATTCAGCTCTATAAGGACACTAGTTATATGCTTCTTTCTCTTACAGTGTGTAATGACAAGGCATATTGTCCATTAGAAAAATCCCTCCGTCTGGGCCACTCAGTTTCGACATACTTCAGATAGAGCTGACTGCACACCCCAGATCCTTCTAGTGTCAATAAAAAATGTAGTACCTGGGCATAATTCTACATCACACACCCATCAGTGTGGCTCACCTCAGTTAGCAGCTGTAACAATAGTAATATCCTAAATTAAATGGGGAGAAGCCAAAAATAAGTGGCCAACGGAGCATTTTTAAATTTTAAAAGGTTTCTGGGAAACCTTCTTCACAAAGGATGCTAGTGTCTTGATGCAAATTTCAGTTTGATTTTTCTCTGTTCTTGGAGAGCAGTAAAATACAAAACCTTATTTAGTAAATGTTCCAGATTTTTTATGTACTTTAATGACAAAATTCTTTCTGAAATAATGAAACTTTGAGGCCATTATCAATTACACAACTTGGGAAGAAGTCTTTGATATTGAGGGGAAAAAAATCATCTTTGTGATAGATCTTTCTTTGTTTCTAAACACCTGAATTTATTACTGCTCATATTCCTTCCTTGTTGACCTTATACCTTTAAGCTTCCTATAGGGAAGTGCTCTCAAAACTACTGGCATTCTGCTTAAATCTTTTTTGGTGTATTTGGACTTTAAATTAGAGTTGTTATTTTCCATTGAGACAAATTCTTTTGAAAAGTTTTATCAGTCAGAACTTGGATTACAAAATAAACAATGGAAACATTTTTAGGTGGAAAGTGTTACTATTTTAGCTGCAGAATCAAGAATAATATGGAATTAATTCATGGCATTTACCAATGTTTTCTCCACTGTGTAACAAAAACAAGAGATTGCTTGACAATTAGGAGACTGCTTAGTCTCCCTGAGAAAGAGCGTGAGGGCAAAATGACACAGAAGATCTGTTTTGAGATTGAGGAGATATAAAGAATGCTTTAAGCAGGTTAAAAAGGCACGGGAAGAAGGGAAGGCTAGAAGAGGAGCAGTAAAATAAAGGACCGAGTTCAAGGAAAGTAAAAGCAAAGGGAAAGCAAAGGAAAAAAGAGAAAGTGCTGCTCTTAGCAATACAGTTGATCTGATACATTGTTATGGAACGAAGCTTCAGTGAAAAACACTGCTATATAAGCACCAAATGTTTTGTGTGAAACATTGCAGATTTGATTAATTTTCATCAAATCTAAGGCCTGAACTCCAGAAAGGATGCCCTGAGGCTGCAGTGACTGGGAACTGCAGACTGCCTTCCCCCCTCCTTGTTGCTGCCGTAGAGCCAGGTGCCCAAGGAGTCCCAAACACTGCTTGGTATAATTATTATTCATGCGCATTTTCCTGCTTGTATACAGAGGCTAATACAAAAGTCAACTCCAAAGAGCAGCTGTATGTGCTGTTCAACCCTCATTTTCTCCATTATTTTTTAACATTTTTGTCTTCTAGCATTATTAAGTGGTTTGGAATAGCCCAAATTAAAGTATAAAACCTTGATACTTCCAACAAATATGAATTTCTGCTTTGTAACCCCAACTAGTTACACTTAGTGCATATTCTGGAACTTTGCAGCCATGGACTGTGACAAAAATCATGTTATTTTCCTATTTTTCAATTTCTGACTACATGAGCAAAAAAATGAATCAATTTTATGAGTAAGGCTTTTCCTAGAGGTTTTGCTACAGCAAACCATCATTGCAATGTAAGTAACTGCATGAAAATTTTACTTCCCAGATGGTTTACCCCAGACCTGCAGCATCCTAAGACTGCAGCTTCCCAGAACATCCTTGTCTTACTTGTGTACTTTTCTATTCATGTAGCAGAGATACTCTCACAGAGTTCTAGGAATACATTCCCTACTGGTCCCTCCATCACCCTTCTAGAGTGTCTTGCCTTGGCAAGCCATAAATACATTGACTCTATTGTCCTAAATCAAAGCTAATTTCATGCAGTCCAGTCAATGGAAAGAAACTGATAGCATTCAGAAAGCAATTATTTCCACTGGAAGGTAGTTCATAAATCAGGTGGAATACATATTTGTCTGCTAATATCTGGTTTTCTACCTAGGCCATAAAGGGAGGCTTGGCAAATGTGGCAAACATAAAAGTACAGAGTAGCAGAGATAAACCCTGCACCTTGTACCTCCATCACACAGAACTATCTACACCAGAAGTGAGACTAAGTCTCCTAGACCTAGTAGAGTGATCCATCGAGTAATTCAAACCAATGGGTGTTAAAAGTAGCATCTGTTGGTCAGTGCCATCCTGTCCTCAGGTTTCTGCTCAGATACCATTGTTCCCATATTTGCAAGATCCTTCCCCCTCTACTTGATTGAAACTGTCGCTACTGTGTTTTAACAGCAGATTCTGCAAAGACACAAAATGGGTAATAGCCTATGTAAAAAGCAGTCTTCCAAACCTGTTTCTTCTTTAGTGTGACAGCAGCATGTTATTTGTTATGTTTTTGTCCCATGACAGGGTAAGTGGCTGCACAGTACAAAACACATAATTATTTATCTTCTTGCTCACATGGCCTGGGCTTGAAGCAATGCTTCTTTATGGTCTTCTGCTCTATCCAAAAAATAACATGAAGGTTACCTATTCTTTGAACCCATGCTGCATTTTCACAAATATATATGCTCCTGACAAGGAGCAAATCCATTCCAGACAAGGAAAAAAATCTGCAAAAGCCCATAAAATTTGTCAGTCGTAATAGAACTGGAAAGACTTTTTCTCAGATACCTGACCCTTTCACTCCATCATACCCTTTCAATATTTTGGAACCTGACTGAAATTTTCTCAGCTGTGTTCAGATTTTCTTACTTCTATTTTTTACAACATATTAAGCAAGAACCAAGCACCTGCACTTTGCAAACTGCAACAGTTTAAAATAAACAATAGAAACTTTTTAATGTGTCATCTAATCTTATGATCTCTCATTTGTTGTAATATGCTTATGTACTCACCCACAGCCTGCCTTATCTAAATTAACACAAGAGGATTCTGTTCTTTGCAAACAGAACTCTGCTTTTGTACAGCACTTTCTCTATAATAGCACTGGACAAGCAAATAGTTAGTAAAATTACAGACTACCATAGAATCTAAGAGATAGGGCTGGTTAAACAAATGAAACAAGTTTTCTTGGATTTTTAATAAAAAATTGGTTGAATACTTTACAAGTGTTAATAAACATAAACTGAAATTTTTATATGTGTTTATATCATATATACTTTGAATCAATATGTCTTTAATGGATAGGGAATGTTTACTAGGAAGTTTCTGCGTCTGGTGGTTATGCTTGAGTCTTGTTTTCAAAGATTCAGGCCAAAGGGGTCTGGGTTGCATTTTTTGTCTTCCATTCTTGTCTCACCACTCTGAAAAGTTCAGGTTACATGCAGTTGACACCTGCATTATCTACCCACTCACCCCAGCTAGAAACATCTTTCCCTATATTAGCACTCAACTCTATAAAAATCTCTCTATCCTTTAAACAATTTATCCATTTTTGCTCCCTTTTCATTTATTCTCTCCTTTGCCTCTTTCCTTACCAAGATTTTGACGTCACATACTTTTACTACATGACTCTTCTACTCACAAACAGAAATATGCAAAGCAGAAGCATTTTATATGACAAGAAAAGCATTATGTATTTGTAAAGAACTACGTATTTCATTAGAAGTAATTTCACACTAGATAGAGCTTGTGAAAATGGGAACAGGTACAGTTAGACTCATTAGTGACTTCTGTTAACTCGTGGTGGGGTCTGATAAAGATTCCTTTCAGTTCATATATTTTCTCTAGTATTCTGAGATGTTCAAAAAATTTTTCCTAGAGGAGCCAAGAAAGTGTCAGAAGATTGTGAGAAGCTGATCACAGATTTTTTTTTTCAGAAAGTCTAAATCACAGTGAAGCTTTACAATTTTAAGGCAAAAAGAGCCTTACAATTCTTCAGATACCCTGGACCCTAGGATGGTCTGCACAGAGTAAGTAGTTCTGTACTGTGTTCTGCTTTTAATGAAAGGCACACCCAAAAAATACAATGCCTCTTCAGTTGTCAGTCTACCCACAAGTAATCTTATCTCAAAGTAAAGTTTAAGGGTAGAATTGTATCTACTTAAATTATTACTTGAGATACAGGTCATGAAAAGATATGACAAATATATCAGTATTGAGGTTATATTTAACAATACGGATTCTCTTTGGGTGTTCCAGCAGTTATCTGGTTTGTCACTGCTGTTTAATTAGCCCATTCAATGCACACTTGGCCCAAGAGGGTTCTTCTGGCTACTTCATTCTTTTTTCTATTGTTGAAAAAGACTATCTGCAGCATCCAGAACCGCTGCCCTGGGTGACCTGCCCTTTTTCTAAGCCTGCCCAGGATGACCTTATCTTTTCTCTTTGCTAATGTTTACCTACCCCTCATTCCATGCAGTTGAGCACTGAAAGATCACAGGGAAACAGAAGGGATTAAATAATTTCCTTTTCCCCTCTTCTTAAAATAAGTTTATTAATATTTTTGTTACTTACTTTAGCACATATCTGTATTTAGAATAACTTACCCATTTTACAGTTTTCTCTAGAATTCTTTAAAGTTATTCATGGTGTATCTTAACAAAGATAAAATACACTGTTCTTGCTAGATTTATAGCTTCTTTTTCTCTGGGGCTCTCTAATGAAGAATCAGTATGGCATAACCAAGACTGGGAGTTGGAAATGTAATATCATGTCAACATAATTGAAGCCAAACTTTTAACCCCGCAGTCAGCCCCACAGACATTCACTGGGAATCCCAAAACACTATCTACAGATTGTTTTCTGCTTCCACACAGAAGGAAAATAATATCATGAACTTACAAGTTGATAAACTCATATCTAAGCTCCATATGGCAGCTGATCAACAGAAAACTAGAAGAGCCACTCCAAAGCTGTAGTTTTTGCCAAGGGAAGGAGAGAAAATGGACAAGTGTATGTTGTATGGGATATGGAATGGAATGGTGGGGGGGTGGGAGGCGGGGTGAGGTGTGGCTATTCTTTTGTTTCTATATAGCAGTTCATAATTGCCAGTGTCTAACTACCTGAGCAGATATCATTCAGACTATATTCTGTGACCACTGGCCTGTGTCCCACAAGCACTGTTCCCAGGGAAGTTTGTGATAATTTCAACAGAAGAAGCCTGGATTTTCAAAAGCAGCATTTTGTTTCCTCATATTTTGGTGTCCAGATCTAGGGATTTGACATCTGCTAGTCTGTAAAACAGTCACATTTGTGTAGAATTCCACCTCCCTTCCCCGCCCCCCCCCCCTCCCCCAAATTGCAGGACAATACTCAGCTTTTTAGTATGAAGAGTCTTAATAATTCTTTTGCCTACTTACCTCTCACTTCCAGGTTATGCTCTATGTTGTATAAGAAGACTTTACTTTGTATGTGTTGTTTAATCTAATTTGGTTTTCAATTTGTGCATGTGTGAATTTATTAACTAAATGCTGGATGTTTTCTGCTATTCACCATTCACAGGTATATTAAATTCAGTGCTCTCTGTTTTGATTTCTCACAGAAGAATCTCCTGGTCTTCAAAACTGACAAAGGCAATTGCTGTCAGGGATAGTAAATGAGGAATCATGTCTCAGGGTAGAGTATCTATGATTTCTATTTATTATTGAAATTGTCAGACACCTTCAGATATAATACTAGACGCTTAGCCAGGCTGTAAATAGTGGGATGGTCAAATCCAGTAATTCAGGGAATCCTCACAGAATCATAGAATACTCTGGGTTGGAAGAGACCTTAAAGATCATCTAGTTCTACACCCACCCCTGCCATGGGCAGAGACACCTTTCACTAGACCAGGCTGTTCAGAGTTCATTCAACCTGGCCTTCAACAATTCCAGAAATGTGGATACTTGTGCCATTAGATTGCCTATAATATATTTATGTCATTTGAGATAGCTAATTAGGTGTTTGAACCTGAACACACAGAGCATTCTTTTGTTCTTTTGGAGTACATAGGGTCAGACTGAATTTAAACTTTCCAGCTTAAATATTATATTTGAGTCCAGACTTCTTGTTCACATTGAGGAGAAATTCCTCCGCCCCCCCATCATTATATATGAGAAAAATGAGAAAATACTGACTGAATGAGCAACATAAGAGAAAACTTTCTAGATTGAATTTTTCTAGATTGAATGTTTATGTAACAATGAAGTTTTTTTTATTTTTACTGTTTTCACAAACTGCCTAAGAAATATGAGAATTAAATGCATTTGGTTTAAAATAAATATTCTTTATCTCAGTATTAAAATTGTACATTTCTTTTTGCCATTCTTATTCTACTTTCTTCTTCTGTGACAAACACAGAGCTCAAATCAGCTAATCTTGTCTATTTTGGCCTTCTCTCTCTGTAAGATGGAACAGACAAAACAATAAACATATTCATCATCCTCTGCCTATTTAAGAACAGATGGACAAAAGCAGTATTTTTATTGCTTCTTTTTACATATTAGTATTACATATTACTATTAAAATGTCAGAGGCATGGTTCAACACTGGAAATGTATAAGTTAGATCTATTTCTGAACAATTGAGGCGCTATTTTCTGTGTGTCTGTGGAAATGAAAATTAGGAACCGTATTTACTGTTTAATCCTTTTGCAAAGACTGAACTCAGACTTTAGTTTCCTTAGCTGTTTTTCATGGTGTTTTGTTTCTTTGTTTGTTTTCTTGGGGTTTTTTTTTGTTTGGTTTGGTTTTGTTGGGTTTTTTAAATTAATTTTATGTTATATTTTAGAATGGAAATCACATGAAAATTAGTGATTCAAAATGAGTTTATGAAAGGAAATGTTCCTTCAAAATCTTTCACAACTGAAGATGAAATGTGAAAATTTGACTCCTTATTGTACCAATAAGAAAATTGGCTGCAATTTTTAGAGATGCTAATTAAAAAAATTAACTTATACCCCGAAATGGTAAGCAGGTATACCAGAATATGGCCCTTAGGCTCTGGAATCACACAGCTCAATGGAATAGGTAGACCTTTATCCAGCATTTTCAAAGAGTTACATTTCATGAGTTATTAGGCAATAATTATAACATTTAAAAGTCCTTTAATTAAAATTGAAATGCATAGGTCAGTCATCCTACCATTTGAAACACTAATATGGTCTCAGGCAATCATCTAGAAGATAAAGTAAATTGTCCACAATAAATGGCAAAACTATATGAAAGAATCACGCACATTTGCTACATTACAATGAGGATTATCACACATCAAGGCAAAGTGTCTATGCCAAGGGAAACACAGCAAAAAGTTGAAATCGGTCCAATGAAAAATTACAGTGAAAATAGGGTTAAATTTGTCTCATTTTTATGCACTGGTGTAGTCTTTCAAGGTTTGGTAAATAAATTTATTTTCTATTAAAAAACACTATCATAACACCATCAAATGACTGCGTTCAACTGGAAAACAAACAAAATAAAACAAACCAAACCAACAAGCACCAAACCCCAAACTCTCAGCAGACGCTGAAAGAAAGTTCTGAAAGATTTGCTAAAACATGTTTCTATAATTTAAACCCCATGCAGTATGCATTTTAGAATTCCTTAGGTATCTTTAGAATTAGTCTTTGAAATTCCAAAACTCAGAAAAGTGATAATATTTAATCATAATATTTCAGGAAGTTACAATTTTTTTCTTTTAATTAAAAATATTGTTCCCAAAACCATCTTCAAACTATTCCATAGAAAGTCTATAGACTTAGACAACAATAGTTAAGTTCAAAATTTTCAGTGTATATTCTCATGCCTATGAGAAATATGAATCTGCAAAGAACCAACCAATGCTCTGGGTTATGAATTACAATTGAGCAACCAACCTTGATCAAAGAAAGATCTTTTGATCACTAAAAATTCAGGGTATCCACAGTGACTGTATTAGGTTATCTAGAACCTCATTAAGGTGGAATATGAATTGTAACTTATGTGTCTGAAAACACATTGAAAAACCTTTGTTCCCTTCAACACACAATATCCAGAAAAAGTAATGTTAATGACTTGAAACATTCAAATACCAAACCATTTTAATTCAAGATTTGTCTTGTTTTCTCAGGTAATTTTAGTCCAAATGTGTGTACACACAGTGATCCTCATTTCTGATATCTCTGTTTCTGGTGACTTGCATGCAACATGTATGTTTAGGCCATACCATTAGAATAAGTCTGAATTATAACCACAGTGTCTAGAATTGCAGGAGCAATACCTCAATTTATTTTCAATTTTACATGTAATGCAGCCTTTTTAAGTCCACCGATCACTGAAACAAACATATGTCTTGACTAAGATCTATCTAGCTAAGCCTCCATAAGGATAAATGAATATACATTCATGAAGTCCTTACATGTGGATCACATTTGCAATTTAGGTCTCATTACCAGCTCTGCCACTACAGACTATACAAACACCAGTAGTATTGAGAACATGATTTATTTTTACCAGTCATTATGCTGAGTATGACATGAAAATGTCTGTTGCACATCCAGATCCTATCCATAACATATGTCTTGAAAATTTGAGGATGTGTTCTTGGAAATATTATAGTACCAACTTTTTACTGGTGTGCTGAAAAATTTCAGAATGGAAAAACACTTTTCTTTCAAAAATTGATTTTATATTTGAAGCATATTTCATCACTGCTGTAAGATACAGCTTCACCAATAATAGTAGTCAAAGGCTTCATAGACAATACATTTAAGGAGTTATGGCCTTGGAGAAGTTCTGCACTTCTTGTGGTGTTACAGTGCACATCACTGTGCAGTAGCAGTGGAACACATCACTGATGGAAATCACTCTAGGACTACTAAGAGGATGGGGTTTTTTTAATATAGAAAAGCAGATCATGTTACTTATTGGTTATAGTTTTTACTGTCTTTCAAAAAAATGGCTATCACTTGCTGGCAAGATTTTCAACAATTTGTTTAGATTTCATTGCCCATGTACTACTAACAATGTACTGAAATATTCAAGTGCTTGCAGAAAATGTTATTGTACATCTTACTTCCAAGTCCTGTCTTCTCATTCTAATGTATCTGAACATTGTCACTGTTCTACGATTAGGATTAAGTGGACAATTCACACTTTTTCCATATTTTGTACATTATCTAAACTTTCTGTTGAACCGCTTCTCAAAACTGACAATTAGTGTCTCACATTACTTGGCACTCTTTCACAAATTGTCATGCATTTTAGTCAGTTGCTAAGAACAACTATGAAGTTCTTGGGAACTGTGGGGAAAGCCAAGTTACTTATAGATAAACTGAAATGAGAAATGTCAACTGACTCAAACTTAATGTTTTAGAAACTAGAAATACAAGCAAGGCAGCCAAAAACTAGTCACGACTGGTATATAATGGGCGCGGGAAAGCAGTGCTGAATATTCTGGGAGTAGATTTATGGGCTACTTGTGCATGATTTTCCAAATTTTTAAGCAACTATTCACAATTTAAAAGTAGCTTACTGTTAGTCAATAATTCCCAATATTAGTGTGCCAAGAAATGTATCGTTAATTTTGAAGGCAAGAGTTTTGAAGATTTTTCCTACTTCATTAAAGGTCATGGAATGAGATAATGGTAAAATAATTCCATCATAAAACCATTGCAGATTAAGAAATAAATAATCTACATTTCACAGAATCACAGAATTGTTCGGGCTTGAATGGACCTCTGGAGATCATCTAGTCCAACCCTTCTGCCTAGGCAGGGTCAGCTAGAGCAGGTGACATAGGAACGTGTCCAGGTGGGTTTTGAGTGTCTCCAGAGAGGAAGACTCCATAACCATCCTGAGCAGTCTGCTCCAGTGCTCTGCCACCCTCAATGTAAAGAAGTTCTTCATCATGTTGAGGTGAAACTTCTTGTGTTTTAGTTTATGGCTATTGCTTCTCATCCTGTCATTGGGCTCATCCTGCCACCAGAAACAGTCTGGAACCATACTCTTGGCACCCAATTTTGAGATATTTGAATGCATTAATGAGATCCCCTCTCAGTCTTCTCTTCTCTAGGCTAAACAGGCCCACCTCCGCTAGTCTCTTCTCATAAGAGAGATGCTCCAGACCCCTCACCATCTTTGTGGCCTCTGCTGCACCCTCTCTAGTAGCTCCTTGTTATTCATGTACTGAGGAGCCCAGAACTGGACACAGCACTCCAGATATGGCCTCACTAGGACCAAGTAGAGGGGAGGATCACCCCTCTCAAACTGCCGGCAATACCCTTCCCAATGCAGCCCAGAATACAATTGCCCTCTTGGCTGTAAGGTCCCACTGTTGACTCACAGTCAACTTGACATCCCTCAGTACTCCCAGGTTCTTCTCAGCAGAACTTCTCTCTAGTAGGTCAGCCCCCAACCTTTACTGGTACTGGGGGTTATTCCTCCTCAGGTGAAGGACCCTACACTTGCCCTTGTTGAACCTCATTACCTTTCTTTCTGCCCAGGTCTCCAGCCTGTCAAGGTCACACTGAAAGACAGCACAGCCTTCAGGTGTATCAGCCACTCCTCTCAGTTCCATATCATCAGCAAATTGGCTGAAGGCACATTCTATCCCTTTATCCAGGTCATTGCTAAACGAGGTGAACAGGACTGGACCCCATACTGATCCCTGGGAAATGCCATTGACTACAGGCCTCCAATTGGATTCTACTCTGCTGATCACAACTCTCTGAGCTCTGTTATTCAGCCAGTTCATGATTAGTCTCACTGTCCATCATCTAATCTGCATTTCCTGAGCTTGCCTACTGGGATGTTTTGAGAGACAGTGTCAGAAGCCTTGCTGAAGTATAGGTAGATAATATTCACTGCTCTCCCCTCACCAACCCATTCTGCCATGTCATCATAGTACGCTATAAGATTAGTCAAGCATGATTTCCCCTTGGTGAATCCATACTGACTACTCCTGATGACCTTCTACATGCTTGGTGAGGCTGACTGGACAGTCATTTCTTGGGCCCTCATTCTTGTCCTTTTTGAAGACAGGAGTAACACTGGCCTTCCTCCAGTAATCAGGCTTCTCTCCCATTCTCCATGACTTTTCAAAGACGATGGAGAACAGCAGAGCAACAACATCTACCAGCTACCTTAGCACCCATGGGTGCATCCCATCAGTGCCCATGGATTTATGAGTGATAAGTCTGCTGACCCAATCTCTAACCCAATCCTCTCTGAGCAGGGGGAAGTCTTCCTTTATCCAGACTTCTTCTCTTACTTCCAAGGTCTGGGTCTCCTGAGAGCCATCCTATTTCTTTCCACTAGTGTTAATAAGACAAAAACACTGAACAATATACATAAAATTGTTTGAAAATCATGAAGTATGTATTTTCATCATACATACAATAGTGTTTGGAAAATGCAGCTGGGGATACAAGTGTCTTCTTTTTTCAAAACATGTTTTACAAAATGCATCTGTATCCAATACAGTGGATTCAGTTTTAAAAAAACCTCACACCTACTGAATACAGCTACTGAAACCTTTCAGACCAGAGAATGGTCTTTTGCAGAATTCAGTGCCAGTTTAGCACCTATACTCAATTTACAAAAATGTTTCATAATGATGAATAAATTCTTCAGAATGGATTTTTCCTTTATTTAGACACCTAAACTTGCTAAGAATCTCTAAATATTTGGGCCATTGACTTTTATACATTCTGCAAATCTCCAAAAGCTCTAAGATTGAATTGGCTTTGGTAGGAGTTAAAAATTCTCAGCACTTTGCAGAAACCAGCCTAGCATGAGCTGTTATTACAGAAAGGGGGTTTCACCATGCTCAGTGAAACAACATTCCTCCCAATCTGTGCAATAGGGAACATTTTAAACTCAAGAACACTAACATTATCCTGTCTGCTCATGTGCTTGCTTTTTCCTCTCTCTTCTAAGCATTGCTAAATTATTCCAAAGATGAGTCCCTAAGTCAAATCTTTTATGTTTCTGTGTAATAAGAAAGGGTATTCCCAGTGAACCATACTCTGTTTTCATCAAGTGAACACGGCCATGATTATCCCTGCCTGCACTCAGAAAGACACAGAAGGATAAAAAAAGCAGTAGCTGTGTCAGAGATTGTGAGACATTAGAAGCAAAGAAAATATTCCCAATGCTTTTTCCTCTTCCTCATCATTTTCGTATCACAAAAGTCCCTGGTTTTGTGTCTGTGCTCAAAGCCAGTAGGAATCTTTCTAGAGGTCTTTTTAGGAATGTGCACAGTGACAGCACTGGAAACTGTCATCCTCTTCTCCCATGGACAGAAAGAGAGCAAGGGGTCTGAATTCTGTTCAAACTGAATGGTTTACAGAATACAAGGGAGTACTACTTAAAAGTGTTGTTGCACTATGAAAGTCCATACTAAACTCAGGTTGGCAAAAAGATGAATATCTAAGCTATTTCAATAATTCATAGTACATTTATCAAAGCAGTACAAGCAGCAAAACAAAATACATTCATTGGTGTTATTAGTTTATATTGCAAATGTAACAGATTTTTTGAGATTGTCTGCTACAAGTACCTTTGATTGAAAGCTGAATTGAGATCTAGCTTTTCTTTATCCTTAATGTAAGCCCACCTGTTTCCTTACTTATGCCATTTTTAGTTTTCAACACAAAAAGGCTTCACCTCTGGATGCTCCATAATTTAAAATTCTACTGCTATCACAAATACAGGTAATAGAATTGTGTACAACTTTAAATAATAGCAAGGCTTACTAATATATACAGGCCAAATATATGATTTAGTGTCATTACTAAGTTGGGTTAGTATCCTTACACTGATGCCCAAAACTTCACTGCTTCTGGATCTGGACTAATCTTAGGCACCACCACCATGTTTGCCATTAAATCACGTTCTCAAGTGCCACATCCACATGTTTTTTGAAGACTGGTGGGGACTCCATCACTTCCCTTCTTTACAATGTTTTACACCCCTTTCTGTGATTTTTTTTTTTCCTAATATATAATCTAAACCTTCCCTGGTGCTACTTAAGGCCATTTACTCTAATTTTGACAAGGTATTTATACAATTATTTAGAAAGGAAAAGAAGTTTACTTTTATTCTGTCCATTTTTCTCATAATTTCTCACAGAGAGAGATTATAAGGCATTTGGCATTCCTGCATGATGATGACTGAATTTCTGCTTTCTAAGGGGCCATATCTTCTGTTGTAAACTTAGAGGATTCTAAAGTACATGGAGAGCCTAATACAACACCATGTGTGAACAAGCACTGGACTCCCTGTGAGGGCTGAAAGACTAAGAGTCTTCCAACTCTAGTTGTCGTGTGATGAGGATGCTCATATGTGGTCAGGTCAAAATATTCAGCTCCCACTTCCTTTCATGACTGACTCAAAACCTCCAACATCAAAATTCAGAACCGTGTCAGATTTCCATTCTGCCTTGCCAGATTGTAAGGGCTAAGACTCAAGGAACTTAGAAGACAATACTTTTTTGTAAAGTTTTATATAATTATTCATGTAATTTTGCAATCTAAATTGAAGTTTTTTGTATTTCAAAGCCTAAATAAAATAAAATGTTTAATGTACTTCAGTTGTGCAGGTATTTTCCAGAAAGGCTATCTAAAATCCTTTGACTAAACAGACCTAGTGCTTTACTTTGTGTTGGGAAAAAATATGACAAAATGCATAATAATGTTAAAGCTAATCTGAAATGTAATTTCTTACAGGATGAATAAATCCAAGTTAGCAATAGAAGATTGGAACTAGACCTTTATGTCATGTGAAAATATAATAACATCTGGAGACTCCAGTTAAAGGATAATGAGTGTGACTTTCACTTTGAGTCTCTTTAATATCTAACAATTCTACTTCAAAAATTCAAATTAAATCTGCCCATAATGACAGATTGTTTCCTAAGATAAGGACAGCTTTCTTTGTTTGATGTAATTTCTTCATTAGTATAGCTCACATTTATCTGTGGTTTAAGTGCAAATTCTTAAAAAATCAACTTACAAGACAGTTATGCAGAAACTGAGTATGCAAATAATCTGGGACAGAAATTTTAGATTAAGATCAATGCACAGATCAAAAGGACATTTAAAATAGATATGGAGAAGAATAATTGCAGGAAGGAAAACACTTCAAAATCTTTTCTTCAAGAAAAATTTTCTTTAAGACTTTAAGAAGGGGCACAAATTAATGGTTCTTAAAAATAAGAACTCCAGTTCAAATTTTCCTTCCATTTTGGGGCTCAAGCATTTAGAAACATACTGTGTTGTAACATTCAGCTGGTATAATTTAAAATCTACTGCCTTTGTTTCTCTTTTCAGACAGGTCTGTTCATGCCACCAATTTTTTTTTCCTACATTTTTGACAGTGTCAAAATAAATGTTGCCTACTGGCTCTCACACATGAGTGCCTCCAGTGGTTTTTAGGATCTTCTCAAAATATCTGGTTTATAAGGTCCAGTAGCATTTTGGTGGTTTCACACTGCATACTATCAAATGAAAAAAAGAGTTGCGAGCTTCAAATGAGATTACTTTTCCATTGTTTGTAAAAGGCACCATCACACACAACTACAGCTTTTGAAATATCTAGCCTCCTTATAGAATGTCACAGTGCTCCTGGCTAGTTCTTAAGAAAGAGATCAAAGTGAGATTTTCAGGTCTTCGTGTTCTTGTTCACACTGTGTTCTTTCTGTTCTCTTCACAACCCTGAACAGAACTCAATTTTCCAAGCAAGTGACAAGAGAACACATTTGTCACTACTTTATTCTTTTATAAACACTTAAATGTAGTCCAAAGGAGAAATGTGAAAAAATCCTAACTGACAATATGTTTAGGAACCATAGTTCTCTTTAGTGGACTGAATTTTAATTTATGTTCTTGTAATCCCAACAGGCTCATATAGACATCCTCAACAGGGGTAAAACATAACAGGATTTTTTGAGAGCTTTATCACTAAATGCCTGCAGATGATCTGTCTTACTCATTTTCAATACATAATCTGCATACTTACTCTTTTGAATACTTTTTCCCTTTTGGATACTCTTTAGTTTTAGTCAAGATAGCCTCCATTGCTACGTATCACTTTGTTTAATTTTATTAGGTTAACTAAATGACTTATAAAGTGAACATAATTATCATTGTGCCACTAACAAAAATCTTAAATAGCTAATGCTTCTTTTTGGCCAATAATTCTGATTTTGTTTTCTGTTTCTGAAGTTAATTTCTTGCTTAGAGAAAATATTTTGTATAGGAACACTGGAAATGTAGGCATCTCAAGAGTGAGAAACATTTCTGTCAAATGATAATAACACTGAGAAGAGACACAGAGAGGAAGAATAAAGAAGAACTATTTTATGTGATGATACAATAGTGGAACAGTAATTGCCTCCAAGTTTAGAAGGCAATAAATGGGTCTCAGTGGCTGATGAATGTCAAAGCCATAGGCATTAAAGGCAGGGGAGCCCTCTATCCTTACCAGACATTTGAATTTTAAGTATTGCATCTCAGAGAAACCAATGTTAGCTTATGTATGATAGCTTTTTTCCCATTTATTTTTATGGAAATTTATAGTATCTTTGTATCCAATCACATAAAGAGCAGAATAAGAAAAACAACATTACACCGCAAAGGAAACACAGCCAAATGAGAGCGTGGAGTCAGACCAAGGTGATGGGCAAGCTAAACTGATTTACAGCATTTGTGCTTGTCCTAATCCAAGTGAAAAAGGACATCCTCATATTATGAAAAGTGAATACAGAATCATAACCACAGTCATGTGATAAAGGGTAGAAATGCCTAGAGATGCCCCCAAAAGCAAAGAAGATGTAGAAATTATTATCTTGTTTATGCTTTCTTAAAGACAAATACTCAAAAGGTATACAGAATCCATGCTACAACTTCTATACCTTAAAGGAGTTGACTTTAATGAAATAATCAGGCATAAAGAGAATTCAAAAATTGACATCTGAACCTTGCAAAAGACTGTTTCAAGGACAGTCACACCAGATAAACTAATATGGTGGTCACTGCGAGCATCATGCTAGTTCAAAACATTCTCTAGTTCAACCTTTAGAAGTTGAGGATGAAAACTAAGTCCTTTCAGTATTTCATTACATTCCTTCCTTGTTTGGAATTCATCAATACTTCTTTCCAAATCTGCATGAAGATTTGAGACACCCAAGGCATTTACCTGTTTGTTTTGAAAACAATAGTACCTGTGAGCATATAAGAGTATCATCATTTATTAAACTAGTTCCTTACATCTTACAAAACCCCCAAAAAATCCATCCAGAGAGTGAGAAATGATCATGTAAATCATTAATCATAGTCAATCACCTTCAGGTGCAGGTGTAGTCACACAGGTGTATCTTGCAAAACAACAGCTATTTGTTTTACAAATTATTGAAGGATTTTTCACCTATTTCAGCTGATACTGTTCAGCAATTTACTCTTCCAGACAAATGAGAGGGAAAAAAAAAAAAGGGTAAATCTAGTATTCTTGATCTTTTTAGATCCTAATGAGCTATTAGCTCTGGAGTTTCTTGTTTAAGGATTCTGGGTCACAACTTTCTGTTCAGTTCCTTAATCTACGTCACAGGAAAGCATTAATATTTTGCAGCTCTACCTCTTCTACTATTCCGAAAGTGTGGATGCATTTCTAATTGGTGTTATATTTGTGTTCCCTCTTATTACCTATAGGCTTCTCCTAGCTTTGTTTTAATTTTGTTTATTTGTTGTTTGGTTGCTATTTAACAAAAGGCAGTGATATGTCTTAATAGTTTGATCACATGTTTTTCTAAGTGATATGGAATTGTCAAGATGACTATTTCTCACAAGCACATTTTCACAGCAGTGCCATAAATGCACAAAAGCAGCAGCTTTGTGGTTCAAGCATAATTTAAATGTCTAAACCAGGCAAGGATTGAGGGAGGTTCTAAGGCCCGGAACATGCTGGCAGTCAGGGTAAATTATTAGAATGGTCCTTTCTGCTCCTTCGCTGCAAAAGTCTATGAGACAACTCCAGCACTTAGAGAAAAACACTCAGGCATCATTGTTGCCAGGGCCACAGCTCCAAAACTGCCAGCCATTCCCCACAAAACAGGCATTCAGCAGCGTGTTCATTCACATACTTTACGTGGGGGTTGCTATGGTTCTGTTATGAAGAGATGAGGAAGGCTACTAGAAAATCCTTTTTTTTTTGTAAGTGATCACAAAGGACTCTTGCCATCAAACAAACTTTATGCTGCTAAATAGTCACTAACCATATTTTCCTAGGCCTTAGTCGTTTTTGAATGGTACTACAGTTCCTTCCTTCCTTCCTGTTGAGATAATGTTCCACAATGCTATATTTGAGCATCTTCCAAAGGAAACAACTAACTGCATACAAAAATACTTTCTAGAGTTCTCCAAAGTCACTTGTACTTGACTCAGTTGAAATGCAGTTTCTACTATTGGCCCTTTTCCAGCTAAACTTGCCTATGTTGCAAAAATCCTTTTCAGGAATTATATTGATAAACTGGTGTTTTAGCTGCTATTGCATGAGAAAAATCATGACTTTGGTAATTTAGTGCCAGAATTTCTCTTTTTACAGTCACAAATCAGTCTTTTCCAGCTCTAAATATTGAAGTATTTTTAAAAAGTTCCTTTCTTACGTCCAGTTAGGTAATCTGATATATCAAAATACTATTAAAATAATATTGATTATAAATATTATTAAATTATTCTAATTTAATTTTGATCTCCATAGTGTATCAACTCATGTAAGTATGATATGACTTGAGATGTGATGAGCCAGATGAAGATACTGTTTGTCAACACACACTATCTGCATCCTTAAGATTCTTTAGGACCATTTGATTACCATAGGTGAGAAAGATATCCAATGGCAGTCACTTTGCCTACAGAATTATTAACACAGTCAGATAACTGGCTTTAGTGCGCAATATGAAAAGCTCAAGTTCAAGGTCAGCACAGACCAAATTAAACAGGAACTTGCCTAGATGAGTATTAAGCTTTTCCAAGGACAGAGATTTAGAGATTTCACAACCTTTCCTATGGACAGCCCACAAGGGAAAACCTTTTTTTTTCCCTAATATCTAATGGGATTTCCTGTGTTATAACTTGTGGCTCTTGACTTTCATCTTAACACTGTGCACCATCTACTCTATAGCCTCTTAGTGCATGAGATTTTGTTAACCTTTATTTCTTAAGATACTCTTAGCGTTCTCCTTTAAGGACAAATCCAGTTTTCCTAACCTCTCTCCCTTGTATGGTATGTGCTTCAGCCCCAGACTATCTTGGTGGTCCAGCTTTAGACTCAATCCAGTGTGCCCATGTCTTTCTTATCCCAAAATGCACAAAACACTCCTGGATTCCAGGTTGAATAAAAATAATGAGGTTTGAAAACATCAACTTATGTAGTCAGAGACAGTGATACAGATTACCAGGCCTGAAGAAAGTAAAAAGGGTAGACAGTAATATTCAGCATACTTTGTCAATTTTTCAGGGTGAACCAGATAACCATAAGTGGTGCATTTCTACTCAAATCCTTCCATAGTTCCTCAGTTCTCTGGCTGACATGGCGCTACTCTGCCTGATAGGCACTGATCACAGTGTGCCTAGACCCTGCTCCCTCCCCTGCAGTAACAAAATGGACAGTCATTTTCAGTGGTGTCCTTCACCTTGAT
>JAWWEW010000041.1:18397009-18461642 GCA_035583185.1 Anabacerthia variegaticeps
CAGTGTGCCTAGACCCTGCTCCCTCCCCTGCAGTAACAAAATGGACAGTCATTTTCAGTGGTGTCCTTCACCTTGATATATTTGCATTAATCTGACTGTCACTGTGCAGCACGAAAAATAATACTCCAGGTATATGAAATGCTTGACAACCTATGAGATATTTGCAATCCTCAATATAGCTGATACACCAAAGTAGAATACAGTATTTGTCACTCATTTCTATTTTCACCTACACATTTATTATTTCGCAATCCATCACAGCACCCCTCTGAGCCGCTGAATCACATAAATATTCCATGTATTAATATTTTGATTAACAGTGTAATAAAAAATTACTCTCTTCAGAAATGGTGGTGAAGCATAAGCATATTTTTGTGAGCAACACATTTTCTGAAAAAAAAAAAAAGTAATTTTGCTCTTTAGAAAAATACATGTGTGTTAAAGAGGGAATTGTAAAGCTGTGAAAGATGAAACTGTATAGATGCTGTTAGTCTCTGAGTCAGCAGCTCACATGTCGCAGAAATTAGCATTTTAAGCCTAAGTGCTCCCCCTGCATGCTCTGAGCTACCTTTCTGCATAGCCCACTGCCTGCTGCAGTCTGCAGTGCCTCAGAGCTTACACAATTGAAAGTGTAACAAACTGATTCACTGTAAATTAGCAAAGTGCAGCCAGTCACGCTGAGGAGACATTTACCACAACAGCTACCTCTGTCACGGAGGGGGTAGGAGGAGCTGACAGCACACGTGTTATTGCAGAGAGATGAGCATTTTTATTGAGGCTGAAGGTGAAACACCTGCAAGTGGGTCAAATGATTTATTTTACTTTGTTAATAAATGAGGGCAACCAACAATCATTAATTAACACAGACATACAGAAAGAAAGATTTTTTGGAATTATTTCATATTTACTTTTTATAATTTTAAAATATTTATACAGCAGTGTCACAGTATAAAAGCAGAGTTGCTATTTCATAAAGGATAGCTCTTCACAGTTATACAGCATTTTTAATAAAAGACCTGTTAGTTTTGCTCTCTACTGGCTCTTTGCCAGCCTCGAATATGGTCACAATGCCCTGGAAACTGTTTTCTTCTACGCCCCACTCCTTTGATAACAAGAAGACACAGTGACACAGACTTGCTCTACTCTAAGAGCCTCTGATAAATCCAAACTGTCAGACACTGCTGGTTAAAGGTAAATGGGACACCAAGGGAAAAAAAAGAAGCACCTAGGAAAAAAAGTCTGACCCTTTTTCAGTGCACTCGCAGTGGTCACTGTTCCATATTGGTTTAACTGTTTACATAGCACCGAAGAGAAAAAAAGGCTTCTCTGCATGAACTGGTTTTGTTATTCTTTTGTGTGGAATGGTTGCCAGAGCTTTTGAAACCAGGTAAAGTCTAGCGTAAAGATCTATCTATAAATAATACATAATTTTAAGCAACCTTTAAAATTATTAGATAAAACAATGAAGTTTACAAACAAAACCTGATTGACTACAATACATCTGAGGATGTAAGAAACAACAACTGGGCCAAAGGATGCCTATCAAGCTCAAAACATAAAGCAGTTACTTTAAACTCAGGTTGAAACTCCATGAGGACAGAGTTGAGGGAAAAAAGTTTATAGAAGAAAAATAGTGGACTCAGATGATCATAAGCCAGAGTCTTGGAGTTATAAGCACTTTGAGGAGTAGATAGAAGGTTGGTGGAAATGCAGAGATAGAGAAAAATCTGCACAAAGCAGTATTGATTTCTTTGATGACATCTGTGGCATTTTTAAGTCAGAATACTATGTGCAACAGTTTCTCCCACAGAAGCAGAGCTTTACTCACTGTAAAAAGTGAAATAGAAATTCTGTGAAGTCTCAAAAAAGGATGCCTCTTTCTATAATGTCCCCATCTGCCAAGCCTCATGTATCATTGCTGTTTTCCATACTTTTTCCTAGTAGTTTAAATTCAAGGAACTTCAAGTCTCTTATTATTTTAAAATAGAGTTTTATCCATAAGACCCTGGTAGAATGACCTTTAAAGTCCTGTTTAAAGAGAACTGTAGAGGAAAAAAAAACCAACCAAACAAAAAACAAAACAAAACAAAAAAACCCAACAAACAACAAACACACAAAAAACACAGACTAGGAAAAAGCACAGGCTAGTGGGCCAGAATCAATTATTCATTCAGAAACATCTAGAGTTAGTCAGATGATCTATCTGCATAACAAATAAAGCTGATGATTTGTCCTGTTTTGTTGAATATGTGATTCATGATTATATGATTACTCATGAGGCTCATGAGAACATGATTTAATCCCATCCAAAAACAATCTAAACAAGAATAACTGAAACGTTTGGATCCTGATTCAAGCATATGTGTATGTTTTAAAATATGAATAGACCTATTTAGGGAACTTGATTAGTCCTGGTCCTAAAGTTATTCATGTTTAAGTACATTGCTGAACAAGAGAGATAAGACACTTTAAATAGGATGTACAATAATAAAGTGTCCTCATTCTGGCCAGGACAGAATTAATTTTTTGCAGAAGCTGCGAGAGGGTGGAGCTAGAGCTGTGTGGGCATGGCTAAGAGGTTATCCTATACCACTCCACATTATCGCCAGGGGTGGGAGTAAGGGACTCCCAAGAGTCCCCTGGCTTCCAAGAAGAAGGGAGTGGCTTCCCATCAGGAGCAAGCGTGGCGGATGCAGCGGGCAGGGTGTGATGCCATCAGCTGCAGTCATGTCAGGTCAGGCTCAGTGAGTATTGTGCATGCATCTCTTTTGTACACTTTCATTGTTAATATTGTTGCTGTTACTGTATGTCTTCGTATTTCATTGCTATTTCCAGTAAACTGTTATCTCAACCAGGGATATTTTCCTTTTGTACCTCCAGTTCTCCTCTCCAGCCAGCTGCGGGAGGGGAAGAAGAAGAAGAAGAGCAGGAGAGGGGAAGCAAGTGAGGAGTGTGATTTGGAGTCTCAGTGGTACAACTAAACTGGGGAGTACCATTCCTAAACCATTACATAAAGAAAATTAGTGCAGGACTGTACAGGATGGCAGTGGCTTGATGGTGTAAAAAAATGCATTAATTCAGTTCATGAACACAAACCATCTGGTAGCCAGTCAGACTGGACATACTGCTTGGGCAACTGAGAGACCGAGTGGTTTGAGGAAGCCAGACAGACAGCCAATCAAAGTGTCTCAACACAAACTTCTATTTTCCATACAATAGATGTACAAACAAATATGATATGGCTATTGTAAAGGCTTCCACACATCAAGAAATTGATTAAAGTAGGAAGGAGCTGTTGAGCTGCAGATGCAGTGCTGTGGTATGGCCTGATGTTGCTACATTAAAGGTTTCACCGACCAACCCTCTCTTCTGATATAAGCAAATCCATATTAGAGTGTATTGTCAGTCAAGAATTGTCAGTGTTCCTGTTTCATATATCTCTTCTACTGGGAAGCCCAGAACTGGACAAAGTAATCTGGATATGTCTCACCAATGCTGAGTAGAGAGGCAAGATCACCCCCTTTGACCTGCTGGCAACACTATTCCTAATGCAGCCCAGGATTCCATTAGCCTTCTGTACTGCAAAGACACATTGATGGCTCATATTCAACCTGTTGCCCTGCAGAACCCCCAGACCTTTCCTGCCGACCCAGTCAGCCTGTGTACTGTACCAGTTCATGGGGTTGTTCCACCCCAGGTGCAAGACTTGTCATTTCTCTTCATCAAACGTCATGGGATTTCTGTTGGTTCATTTCTCTAGTTTCAAGGAACCTCTGAATGACAGCACAGCCCTATGGGGTACCAACCATTCCTCACAATTTTGTGTCATCTGCAAACTTCCTGAGGTTGCTCTGTGTCTTATTATTGAGGTTGCTAAAGAAGATACTGATCAATACTGGTCCCATTATGTATTCCTAGGGTATGCCACTGTTGATGGGCCTCCAGCTGGAATTAATACCTCCTATCACAATTCCTTGGGACTGTAAATTTAGACAATTTTCAATCCACCTCACTATTTATCTGTTTGTCATTTGGGATGTTAAGGGAGACAGTACAACATAAAAGCTGCAATTAGCAAGCACGGATATCCATCATGAAATTACTGCTACTGCCAACAACTATAAATAGATCTAGTTTATCACTTTTCTGACAACAGTCTTATTTTTGAAACAGAGAAGCAACATTCTGGAGCATATCTGGGGACAGTTATAATAAAGAAATTGCAATCTATTACTGCACTGTAAATCTAAACTTTCTGCTCTTACATCAGGGGAGATAAGAAATAAACTTGGGTCAGCTAATTTGTCAGTATGTACACAACCAATAGCAAGATATGAGCTTGCTTCTACCATATATAAAAAGGTCTATGAAACCTAAACTGACACATCTGTCACTTTCTTTAAAACAAATCTTATGCAAATAAAACATAAGAAAAATGTAAAGCAGCCACAAAGTAACATAATAAATGCAAAGAGTCTACTAAACTAGAAACAAAAATACGTAGATTGAACTTTCCTGGGACATCAGAAGGTTGTTTTTTCTTCTTATTGAGTTCATCAGTGATTGTTGCTGTCAAATCATGATCCCTTTCACATGATGTGGCCAGTTTGGTTTTTTTTTTGCAAATAGTTATTCTTTTTTAAGCCTGGCAATTCCCCTGGGGGATGTCTTTTATGGTTCATTTGTTTCTGATTCTCTTTGTCTCCATTACAAAACCTAGCATCACTGGTAACAAACAACATAATTTTTCAGGTGTTTGTTTTTGTCTTCTCTTTCTCCTTTACCCAGGAGATCCATGGCTTCTTTTGGGTGTATATGATTTTGAAAATGGAACCTACATTTTTTCCTGCTTGTGCTGAACATTCCGTATATGTTGTATCACCTGCTATAATATCATTGAATTTTACATCGTTGCATATAATTCTGTGTTAAGTGCATTTATTGTGGAGAAAATATCTATATAAGGGAAATATTTGTATCCTTCCTTGAAAACTAACCAGCCAATGAAGTACGGTGTTCTATCTAATAGAGTATTGGACTACAAAACCAATGAGAAGTACACAGAGCAACAGCACAAATAAGGATATTTGTATCCTTAAGGATAGTCAGATTGTTTACCATTTGTTGGGTCTTTCCACACACCCTTTGACAAAGCTTCATAATGTCACATCATGGCACTTGTGAACTGATATATCAAGGAGATTTACTGAAATAAATGAATATAGATCATGAATATAGATCATCAGATGAAAACCCACAGCACTCAAACTGTGATTTAAACTACACTGTTAAATTGCAAGTTCATGCCTTTTTACAACATCTTGTAACAGCTCAATTATTAAAAATAAGATCTCCTTGGATGGAAGAAGATATTTTTAAAACAATAAAAGACTTCTGTATTTTATTTTCTGTATATATGTCATACTTCACATGGGAAGTTTTGATTTGTTCTTGGCCAGAATAAAATATTTTGGCCTACACATAAGATCCTCAGGTTTCAAACACCTCAAAACCAAAAAAATAATAATCAGCGGGTAAATTATAAATAGATATATAAACATTAATTTGATCGAAAAGAAGTAAATTTAACATGATTTTGTTTTTCATTACAGATCTTCATCTCCTGTAGAAAACAAGAACATTTAAGCATTTGTGGGCAGAGAGAAGGGTTTTCTTGCTGGGGCGTGGGGAAAGGGGTTACAAAGTAATTGTTGCAAAATTGCCTGAAAAAACTCACAGTCTTAAGTTCTCTGGTTTTCAGCTAGATCCCTGTCTTACTCTGTTCATGCACTTGAACTTTGACATATAGAAACATTTTCCAGAAATTAAAGATTAGTTTCAGTCTTCAATCTGCTCTTAAACTCTCAGCTGATGATGTGAACAGAAGTGCCAATTAGTGCCAAACACAGTGATATTTTGTGAATGATTCCAATTAGAAACCATCAGTTTGTTTGACAGGGAACATTAGTGCCAGTAGAAAGTACATTTGAGTTTCAGAGGAAGTTATTAGTGCATACTTTACAGCAGAAACTTCTTCAGAATCCATTATAGTAAACAGTGTTGAGAAAATAGTGTAGAAAAGGCAGATCAATAGATTCAGATTGTTAAGAACTACCTGCTTAAAGAAAAGTAACACAACAGCTGGTTTGCTTTTAACACGATCAAAAAAAAAAAAAAAAAAAAAAAAAAAAAAAAAAGAAAAAGAGGTTCTGAGGTAATTTTGAAAATTTGCAGAATTTATAGCCATTTTAAGTTCTATCCCTCTTCTGATGTGAATTGATATGTAAATCTGGGACTTTAAATATAAGAGCTGATATTTTCCAGTAGCTACTATATACAAATATGTCTACCCCCAAAAAGCATACTCTTAACCTTTTTGTGAGTTTAATAGTTTTTGTAAAATTTCTGTCTGCTTCTTTTCTGAAATAGATGATCTTCCACTGAATTTTATATTATGCACTATCTTTTTATTCAGTGCATAAGAGTTATTCACATATTCCTTCATCCATATAACACAGTCAATGATCACATATGGTACACTGAGAGTATAAATTATATATTCTCTGCTAAAACAGAATGAGATTGGATTTTATATAGTACATTTTTCTTTACAAGGAGAATCTAGGGCCTAGAATAGTTGACAATAACTGACCTTCAAGAAGAGAAGATGGCAAATCTTAACTCTAGTTCATGTGCTACCCTATTTTGAAATAAAATGCTTTAAGAGGATTTTAGATAGTTGGAAGCTGAACTCAGTGTAAGTCCATTCATGGCTTATGGTCCAAACTAGCATTTTTATACTTCTTTTTCAAATACACCTTGATATTGCTTTTGTCATTTTTGTCACTACTTATGGACGTCAAGCAGCTCTTTTGGGGAAGTGAAAGAACATGCCACCTAAAAGCCAGCAACAAAGCAAGAATGGACTTCAAAACAAGATTTCATAAGTTAAACTGTTCTGGCAAGTAGATTGGATGACATTTTCTTATCTGCAAGAATAGAGCACCATTAGTGTTCACAACAAAGGTCTGCAAAGCAATGGATTTGGGTGCATAACCAGATGCTATGTCATGCTGAAGATTGGTGAGATTACTAAACTATATTAACTTTGGTTAAGGTCTTCAAGTTCTCTCTTGAGTGTAAGAATTAATAAGATATTTGACTACATTTACCCTCCTCTGTCTTGCATCACCCTTTCCTCTTTCACTCTACTCCCTTTCCAGTATTTTCTCTTTAGATATGTCCTCATTACACTTGCTTTTGGCCTTTTCTTGCTGCTTTAAGGAAATAATGCTAATTACACGTGCTGAGGAAACAACCTCACCTAACCTTATTAACGTTATTCATAGAAAACCATTCTTTAAAAATTATAGTGAAGTAAGATTTATTCACTGTAATTCACTAAGGTAGGGGCGCAACTTCGGAGGGAAATAGTATGTTGGTTTACAAATTAAATGTAACTGAAAATAGCAAAAAACTATTGGTACATTGAACAAATGTTTGCACATCTTGGTGGGTTGCAGTTTTGTAATTTATGAGTAGTTTTGTTTGAATCTAACAAGTAAAGATGTCTGCATAGGACTGCCATATTAAATACCAAAACATTTCTTAGAACAGAAAATTATTTGATTCCTTTTCTGTTCCTGTAATTGTTGCATTAGTATGCTTTATTTCTGTGACTATTTCAGTATGAGATGTGTAATTTCTTCCTGGCAAGCATTCTCCTCAAACTAAGATAACTGCAAGTTCAGTATGCTGGGAATATTACAGTCTTGAATTGAATTAGTGTTTGATTCCTTACAAGACGCTGCATTCACCTGCTTCCACATCTTTACTTTCAGTCCTTAATATGGAGGAAGCAGATTTTTTTTTTTTTTTTTTAACCTGTGATCAGTAAAATGATGACAAAGTCTGACAATAGTTTCTTGGGTTTGATTTTCTTTTTTTAACAGTAAATCCATTAATTCATTAGTAGAATGATTGTTCTGCTTTCATTCAATACTTGTATTCTAGAAAAGGAAGGAGGGTTGTTCTGCACATTTGCTTGGCTATGTAGGTACATAGAGATCTGGCTGATCTTCCACCACCATCTGCTCAAGTGATTTTGTATGTCTCTGTCTGCAGGAAACTTTTTTTCTTTTTATTTCCCTCCTCCCCTGCCCCACTCCCCACCTTCTTATTCCAAGAGTTTCCATTTATGTACTGGTCCACCTCTTCCACTATTATTTAGTGATACCACATGATTTTAGACATTTACAGTATAGACATAATCATCTGTAATGTGGTTGCCAGGACTCCCTTTATAGTCAAAAGATAAAAATAGGGAATTTCTGTCACATCTCATTCTCATCCTTATGTAAAACCTAAAAATAAATCACATGAATTACAATTTAGAAGTTCCTATTTTTCTTCAGTGAGTGACTATAAAGGGAGATAAGGATGACTAATTCAAATACAGCCCTTTACTTTGTAGATGTTCAAATCAAATGGCTAATATACATATTTTATTTATTACTGAGCTTCTAATCCTTTTGCTCATTCATATGTGAATCATTTTGAGGCAATACTTTATGACATATACTATCTTTTTTCCTCTTCTTTCTCCCAGTGTTCTGGTAGGAGTGGAATAGTGGAGCCAGCTCTTCCACAGATACCATCTTTTTTTTTGTTTAAGTCTTCATGATTTAAGTAGGAGTTATTTGCTTTAGTCACTGAGATTATATCAAGAAGACATTCTACATGAGGTCAGGGCAATTTTGAACACATATTTCACTTTCAGATAAAGTAGGAGAGAAGATCCCATGAGAAATTTTATTTAGCATTTAATCTCCCATTTAATTTGCTAGGGCTGAAAGGGACTGTTCAGGTAAGACTCAACAGCAGGAGGCAACAGTAGATTTACAGATTAGTTCTGAACAAAATGACCATCCAGGCTGTCCTTCGTGAAGTCTTTGATGGTAACAGTAGATGAGATTGTAGTTTTTTAGAGGTCTGAGTTAATTGTTGTAGTTTACTAGCACCAATTTCTTACCACACTTAACTCTGACCAAAGAACAGTGACCTAGGAAAGAAAGCTATAATTTAGAAAATTTAACTAGCTGTCATTTTTAATCCTGTTTCCCAAAGACTTCTCCAAAGACTGTAGTTTGAAGACTATTAACATTATTATTTTAAAAACTCATTAACTGAGATGTTTCCATATGATATGCAGGCTTTGAGAAGTGAAATGAAATAGGCTCTGAAGAGCCAGCTTGCTATAACTTTCTCCTTGTGATACAATACATAGGCAGTGTGCAGATGTACTTAGCCATTCAAAGCATATCAGCTGGTAAAACATGCTGTCACTTAATATACAGAAGATACAGGGTAGAATCTACCTCAGGTTAGACTACACTGTACGGTAAATCATGGCTAATATCCAAGAGGGCACTCAGAAAAATAAAAGAAAGGCTTTAAAAAAAAAAAAAGAAAAAAAAAGAAAAAGAAAAGTTTATGTTGTATAGGAGTCTGAGGAGGACCTGTTGCCCCAGACTTTGCCCTAGACTCCTTCACCTAGACTGTGCCCTATGCAAATTCTGGAGAATTCTGGAAACATACATGTAGGAAATCACTCTCCCAAATACCACCCATTTTCAGAAGCAAACATCTCATCACACTTGCAGCTTGCTACTTCTCAGACTTCCAGAGTGTTTGATTGCTGTTGAGAACTTAAAGACAATATTTCTCAACTGTCTAATTATGGCTTCTTATGACTGTAAGAATAGGGGATAATGACCCTCAGAAATCCAGTTCTGTAAAGCTCACATGAATAAGACTTTAATAAGAACCCCCAAAAGTTTTTTTTTCAACTTCAGGCATGAAATTATGAGATACAGCACCTCAGGGTTCAGCAAAAGTCCTAATATAGCATTGTTTCACTAATTAATCACATCGCTTCAGGCAGTCAATATTTATTGAATGATGCAGAGAAAACTTACTGAGAAAACTTATAATGTTTTAAAAGTAAATGCTGTGAGGAATATGATGCAAACCTTACAACACTGTTAAAATGGTGTGTGGAATTACAAAATAAGGGCATTTAATGACCTCTCAGGACTAGAGAAGACAGGAGGTTCACCTTATGTGAAACAATCTTAAATTAATCATGCAAAGCATTGGGATTTCAGGTGCATAGCCAGATGATGTGTCATCCCAAAAATTAGAGAGATTATTAAAATATACTGATAACATTTGCTTAAAGTCATCAATGATGTGATGACTGAAAATATAGTATAAGACTTTTCTTTATGAAAAAGTTTAGGAAACTAGCAAATAGGGAGAAGTCAGCATGGTTGTACTCTGCAATTTGGCAGTTCACTCAAAGACTAATGACCAGAAAGATTAAACCCCCAAAGTGAAAGATGTTTAAAGTAGTTGGTTTTAAAACACAACGTATCACAGAGCCCTCTATCAAAATGACATATAAATTCTACGTATAATGACAATATATGATAATATGATATATTTTCTGTATTTTGGATTGTATTGATTTGCAAAGGAAGGAGACATTGAAGGAATGAGACAGCAAAATTTAGAAGTTGAGAGAAAATAACAGGGAAGAAAAAGACCTAAAAAAAAAAAAAAAAAAGGATAAAAGACTGGAAAAAGAAGAAAAATAAAGAGAAGAGGAAGAAGGGATTCAGGAGTTCAGGAGGGTAAAAGGTGCACACACGAAAGCAAAAAAGAAGAAAATTAGCAATCAATCATCAGTGAAACAAGAAGGGAGAGAAGGAAACAGCCATGAGCAAAAACTGAAGCAAAGTGAGGAATAAAAGATTGCTGAGATCACAGTCCCACCAACCTGTGAATTTTGTATGGGTACCAGCCAGTTGCTGGGAGAGGACCAAAGTGTTGCTTGGCTAAATGAAAAGCATTTGGCATCCTAGTATTTCACATGTGATGAGCATCCAATATGTGACACTTGATATTATGCCAGGAACATGCTATGGTTCGAAACCTCTGGTAACCAATCAAGATACCCAATAACTACTTTCTTTTATCATTTTAATTGCATGTCCTGCACCAAATAGTACAGCTGCTCATGGATTTAGATGGAATAAAATTCAGACTGTTTGAAACAACTGCACATAATCTGTCCACAATGAATAAATTCTATTCCAGGCAAAAACTTGTCTCCTGGATAAAAGAGTTTTAGTCATTCCATAATTTTTATTCTTTAACCAAAAAAAAAAAAAAAGTCAGATCTCTCAGGAATCATATTTATTTAGTTATATGTTTGTCTAATAGCCTTCAGGCAGACGTGGCTATCAGAGATGGCGCCAGAAGTACACTCACTTGTAGTTGGCGAGCTCTGACTTTATTATGTTGCAGCACTAATTCATCCTATGATTCTAACACTGAGAGCAGCCTCTAGTCAATAAGAAATATATGGTTTTATCTTAATTGTTCCTTTACTAGAGAGTACATTTCTTTTCAGTGAGTAACACTTATGCCTTTGCAATATCTGCTTAGACATTATGAGGTTGTTCTATACCTTTTAATACTACTATTTATCCTGAGCCAGGTTTAAAGTAATGATTTAAAACCTGCCTTTTCTAAAGAGGAAAAGGCAGTAAGCAAATGTAAGATGAGATCTATTTAAATTTTCTTTTCCTACACTTTCTTCTCAACACTTATACAAATTTGATCACTTTAAATCTCTTGCATGTTATTCAAGCTAAAGGGACATGCATAGATGTCTGATTATAAATGGTTGCAGAGAGTTCAAAACCAGAAAGATGACCTATGACTGTCTAGTTACAAGTCTGTCATAAGGGGTCTAGTTTTATAATATGCTTTTTTCTTATTATTTTTTTAATTTGTGCAAGGTTCTGTAAGCACTCTCTTCTTTTTCTGTATTGCAGAAATGTTGCAGAGACATCCATGAGCATTTATCAGAACTATTCACATGAGAAAAGCTGCTAGATTAGAATTGAGGGATTCTTCTCATAATGATATTTTTGTTGTAGAGTGTACTTGTATCTGTAATGAGGTCATTATATGTAGAGATATTAAAGCTATTGAATATTAGGAACAATTCAAGTGGGATAACTCTTACCTAGTCCTGCACTGGCTCATTCACCAATCTTCAGTATGGACTTTCTTTCCAACATCTGCTTAGGGTTAAGATATAAATTGTAAAATTGATGAATTATTCAAATGAGAAAAGATTTTGGAGGATGCAAATCAGTATTTTAAAACTTTTAAATGAGGTCACACAATGAGAGGTTAAATTTTGCTGCTGTGGAATCTATTAAGTTTTGTTATGTTAATTCTAACATGAGGCCAATCTCCATTTTGCTTTTTTTTTTTTTTTTTTTTCCATGTAGAACAGGAATGCAGGAATATTTGCATGTAGGATTTTCATTCAGGTCTCTGAACCCAGCATGAGGTGTAGGTATGAATACAGACACTTTGTATTTGGCAGAGAAAGGTTTGTAATCACCTCCACAAGCATTCTGAAATGCTGATGTAGTCACCAGAAGTTTGTCTCTAAGATTCTCTGCTTTTAGGTGCACATAAATATCTTGCTGTGGGCTTTTGGCATATTGAATAAAATTCTATAAAAAAATAAATACCTTAATCAAAAATACAGGGTGAATGTAATTTTCATAAGGAAATAGTCCCTGTTCTCATGGTAGACTCATGTAATCAGAGCAATTTTTCATCTACTATACTAATTTTCAACACTCAAATAAGATAAAAAACATGGATAGATAAGCCGTCTTCTATATTTTAATGATGTTTCTAATACTTTAGTAAGAACAGGCACATTGTAACTGTTCCTTTTAAAGAACAAAATAAGACAGTATAAGAAGGATGATGACCTTATTGAAATAAACATTGGTAAAAGTTTCTGTGAGTTCATTATTCTACAGAAAATGAAGAAACTGCGTTTCATGCCAGAAACCCTGCTTTGAAAAGCAGAGCTTTTATTCCCCCAATGATTTTGATAAAGGTACTACGCCATGGTGATTGCAAGCATGTGACCACAACAAAAGTCTCATATGACTCCCAGAGGCAGCTCAGCATGAGTAAGCAATTCCTAGCACTATCCAAAGCTGCATTCCAGTAAGAGATTACAGTTTTGGTACAGCCTCATGATTCCTGCCACTCCCCTTCCCCCAACAAAAACATCATTGTTATTATTTCCTCTACATCAGGAGACTAATGACTATCACACCTAACACTTCAACATTTCTTAGGAAAAAGAAATTGTTTTCCAGGCCATTTTCTATTTTGGTCTCAGAGATGACAAACATGTACTAATGGGCCCCAGATAAATTAACTGAGAACTTCACTGAATCCAGAGTGTTGCAATACATTTGGAAACAAGGCAAAGTGTTTCCAAGAAAGATGTGCTTTTACCCATCACAAATAGCCCAATTAGCTGAGCACTTTTACACAGAAACCCATAGGAAAACAGGAATTTTTCTTCCAGTGAATATACAAGATTTCCCAATTTATGGTTCAAGCCTGAAGAAATTAAAATAGAGGGTCTTAGCAATGATTGTTTTTTAGGGGACTTTCATGAGGCCACCTGCATCCTATCCTTCCTTCACCTTTTAAATTAAAAAACAAACAAACAGAAAAACCCAACCCAACCCAAACAAAAAAAACAAAACAAAAAACCAAACCAAAACAAAATCCAAAACAAAACAAAAACCCAAACAAACAAAAAAAAACAAACAAACAGAAAACCAAACACACAAACAACAAAAAAATCCCAACAAAAAAACAGCCAACCAACCAACCAAAAAAAAAAAACCAACAAAAAAACACCAGGCAGTTTTAGTATATGCTGATATCTCATTTCAGGTCAGCTGTTGGTCTGTGCTGATAACTCGACTGCACAAATTTGAGCTTACTGAAGAAATAGCAGACTATTTCCCAAATCAGAAGCAGTATAGCTTTGTAAGTGTGGGACAAGTCTGCTAGGGCAGAGTGTCACAGTGCTGCTGTTCTGCGTCTTACAGGTCTGTGCTGGTTCATCTACTCTGAGCTGTTTTCATTCCATGTGAATAAATATAATTTCTCTGGACAACTGTATTTTGTAAATGTAGCGAGAGAATGTGAAAACTGCCCGAACCATGTTTAAAGTACCATATGTTTTTTGACATGAAGTATAATTTACATAATATTTAATGTCAGCTCTCATTAACACTATCTTATGCTTCTGATGCTGGGTCTGAATCTGCATAATGCTCATCAATTAGGAGGCCTTGCTTTTCTACAGTGCTGTCAAAGAAGTTTCTCCATATCTTCCTATTTGTAGGCCACAAAATAGTGAACCTAGGCATTTCCAGCACATCTGTGTCACTCTGCATTCTATTACCCTTCTGAGAGGACAAGTTTAATTTCCATGTGTCTAGTTGTATAAGCCTCCCTGACACTTGCAAATTTCAAACTATGACTTAACTATTAACACTTCTGTTTACTTTGCCTTCAAGGTTTACATGAGCCAGCTTGAAGTGTCAGCTGAGCTTTGAAAGACATAGCAACGTCCCAAAATCTATTTCAAATCTTCTCCTGAAGTCGTAATGGGAAGCTGATCTGAAGCTTAGTTTATGTTATACAAACATGTTAAACCAAAAACGTTGCTTTACAGAAGTTTCTATGAATACATAGCCAAAAACTGACTAAGAATCATAAAATTGTGAAGGTTTGGATAGACCTTTAAGGTCATCCAGTCCAACTGTCAATCCAGCACTACCACTGTAACCCCTAAACCACTAAACAGTATCCCCCAGATCCAGATGCCTTTCTAACACTTCCAGGGAGGGGGACTCCACCACCCTCCCTGGCAACCTATTTCGATGCCTGATGACCCTAACAGTGAAAAAAACCATTTCTAATATCTAACCTGAATCTCCCCTGCCTCAGTTTAAGTCCTCTTCCTCTAGTTCCCTCACTGCAGGCACAGTAGAAGAGACCAGCCCCACCTAACTACAGCATCCTTTCAGGTAGTTTTAGAGAGCAGTGAGGTCCTTCCTGAACCTCTTCATGGGACTAAATAAACACAGCTCCCTCTGCCTCTTCTCCTAAGATGTGTTTTCTAGTCCTTTCACAATCTTTGTTGTCCTTTGTTTCACCTCAATGTCCTTTTTAAAGTGAGAGGAGAACATCACTCCTAGCACGTTTTTGTTTATCTGTTGCCCCTGTGTTCTCTGTCGCTGCAAGCACTCAGCTCTCTCTGGATTAAACCAATTTAGTGTAGTCTCAAAATACTAAAAGATGCTTTGTGCTTCTTATTTTTTGGACTGCATATGTTGAAATAGATGCCATTGTGTTCTTTCTATATTTTTCATAAATCTAGATGATAATATAAAAGGATTCTTTGTATCTTGACAACACTTTGTTCCTATTTGGTTTGGGTGGAGGTTTTGGAGGTAGTTTTGGGATTATTTTTTTCTTTTTACTTAATAGGCACATTTTTTTTTCTTGCTATTAATCTTTTGCAATGTGGTAGTAACATTCCACATGGAACTAGAGATCACTATATCAGTTTCTTTATATATGCTGACAAAGAAATAGTGTTTTCTCCTATTTTGTTTATCACAGAGTAGCTTAGCAGAAACGTATGGAATGCCTGACACAATGCAATCCCAGGCTATGCCCAGAGTCCCATATGTTATTAAATAATGGTAGTGGGTTAAATGCTTGTCAGGGATAAAGAGGTGAAGGTGCAGATAGAGGTAGGTTACAGGCAAGTATGGCCAGTTACAATCATGACAGATGTCCTTGGGAAGCTACTGAAGAGCTCTAAATGTGAAGCCAGACACATCAGTTTAATCCAATAACAGATTTTAGGGATGGTTGATAGGATGCATTGGAGAGTTGCCAAGAAGTGCCTGATGGTTACATTGGACTCTTCCAGGCTCAGAAGCAGCTCAGTTTCATTTGTAAGTGGGTTGCACTTAACTCCTTGCTACAGTCCTAGAAGAGACGCAGGACAGAGAAGGAGGCTGCTGAGACTTATCTTGATTTCTAGTCCCAATACTGGTGTCCTTCTGCCTTGTTTACCACAAGACTTATTTACAAAACACTTACTAGTCACACAGGGTGGACTGACTAATTAAATTGACATTAAGGTTCTCTAATTAGACAGTGTTTGGGAAACATTTGAAATATTAATAGAACTGTATTGATGTGAGAATTATTAATAATTTGATCCTGTGAGCTCAACAAATTAGCATAATACACGTCCCTGGTTATTTGCATTTAAGGACCCAGGTAGTCACACTTAATTTAATAAAACTTGGTGATGTTCTTCCAGTTAGGCATTTACACTGATCTGCAAACTTTGAAATGTTTTATTTACCTGTAATAATCACTTCATCTCCTCTCATTCTTTCACTTGCACATATGAGATAGGAAGCAGAAAATGGGTCTTGAATAGTTTAAACCAGCATGTGACTTTGCAAGAGAAAACTAGACATTAAAAGAAGCTGCTGGTGTCAAGCGAACCAACAGTCTAAGCCTTAGCCCTGCAGGACAAAGCAATTTTTGAGCATGACAGCCTCACTGGGCTTTAAGTACTCTCTCCGTATTCCTTATGCAGGAAAAATTGTTATTCAAAGCAATGGAAATTTCCTTGAAAAGAAAATACTCCTAACTATGTATTTTTGAACTCTTGAGGATGAGAGTTAATGACTGCTGCACTTTTAGGAATACTTTTATCTTTATTCTAGAAATAGTCATTTTTGCAGGTGCATTTTTATTCAGCCATATGCATGAGTGATCTAAAAAAATGTAACTCAGATAAAACGCTATTTTTCTTCAAATATATTGACAGGATTGTGATAGTGTAATGTTAGTATTGAGATGCAGGTTAGTATTTTTATATCTTTAGAGAAGCCAAGATTTGATTTTAACTTTGTCAAAGCACAATGACATTGCTGCCTGAAGCAGTATTTGTGATTAGCAGTAGAACAGCATGGCAATATTTCTCACTTTCTGTGCTTTTCTCAATAAGTTGTTTGTTATAGTTTCAAAACTCAGTTAGAATTCCTTCCAAAAGCTTGGAAGCCAACGCCTTAGTGTCAATAAAGAGGTTTAACAAAGGACACAATGGATATGTATGTCCTGATGTTAACAGCTCTAGCCAGAGCCTTTGTTCTGATGTCTCCCCGGGCCAGAGGGGGAGGGAAAGACTGGCTTGGGTGGGGGAAGGGGTCAGAGTTTCTGCACTTTCTGTGCAGGTCAGGAGTTCACCAGCTCAGTGGGGAGGAGAGAGAACAGGGACACACATCAGGTCCGGCATCGCTGTGGGGACAGAATTATGTCCATTGCATTCTGTCTTCACTGATCATCCGCGGACGCTGCAGAGACTGCTGTGAAGGAGAGAACAGGCCTGTCTTCTACACTGCAGAGGCTGCGTTTCTGCTGCTTTTGTCACCGACCCTGCGGGAGCTGACCCTCCAACTGCTCCTGCCATTCCCCTGAGAGAGAAAGAGAGGCCAGACGGTCAGACACGACATCATCACCTGCTGTCCGTAAATATAACTGCAACCCCTGAGAGAGCAAGTGGCCAACAGTTGAGATGCAACAGCGCCACCTGCTGTCTGTAGACACAATTGCATTTTTTCCCCTTTTTTTGGGGGTAGCCAAAAGACATTTTAACTGTTTGCCTTGTCGTTTGGGGGTGAAGGGATTTATTACAATTGTTGTTGTTTGGTTCTTTCTGGATATAGATACATATTTATCTGTGTATTGTGTTTAAGAACTGTTATCCTTTCATATACATTTTTTCCCTAATTAAAGTTCTGTTTTCTAAATTTAAAGGAGAGGGATTATTTCTTGGCCAACATAGATGTCTTAGTTCTCCCCTAGAACTAAGACATTGTTACTTCAACATCTAACCTTTGTAGAAATTTTTATCATTATTCCCGAATTAGACTATGTATGTCTAGAAATACAAATTGTAGAGACATATGAATGGTTAATAACAGAACGGTTAACTGCTTCTTTTCTTGCTTAAGATACTTTATTTTCACACTTATTATTACAAACTTTCCTGTTTGGAAAAGGAGTTATACTGAAAGTAGATAATTACCTGTAGGAAAAAGTGTTAGGAGCCCCATAATTCAGTAGTCAAATTGAAAAAAGGGTGACACAGCTCCACGTTCACAGGTCCAACCAGTAGTGAGGCTGCACATGAGTTTCCAATAGGCACACATGCACACACATACATACACCATGTGTATGTATCTACATACACACAGCTGGTCACACAGACCACAGCATGGACAGAGAATGTACTCATACAATGAAAGTCAATATCCTTATCCTGTTCCCATCTCTGACTAATGAGGAGAAAGGTCAATTAATGGAACATATATACCAATATAGACATATCCACTGTGTAGATCCCTCCAGCAGCTGGGCAGCTACAACTGCATCACAGGTCTCCCCATCACCAGCATGTGGATATAAGGCTGCAAGGCCACAACCCTACTCCAGTTGCTGATACTCAGAGCCCCTTCTATGCAGTACACAGACAGACAGATACATGATCTATGTCTCCTGTAACTTGCCTGAGCGGGCACCCAGTCTACCCAGTCCCTGTTACTTCACGCATAAACACATGCAAACAGGTCTCTCCATAGATGGTTCCCACTTCTGACCTTTGAAGTAACCAACATCTACATCTCATGGTCTCGCCAGGAGTTGTCCTGGGCCTCCAAGTCCCTCCAGTATCTAGCTGTCAGATCCTCTCTCTAAGATCTGACCTAGCCTTCTAGGATGTTCCAAAACTTGGCTCCCAAGTCTCTGATCCCTCTCACCATCTAGACCCGCTAGATGTTTGCTGGCAGTTGCATGCTGATATGAATACCCACACAGTACACACATACTCTAGTCTTTCTAGGTGATGGCACCACAGACACGAGTCTCTAGACTTGCCATCCTACCCTGTAGGTAGTACCTGGACCTCCATGCACAGACACAAGTACAGAACAGAGACTCTCCAAAACAGTTAAAAAAGAATTTTAAAGATAAGATGGGATAGACTATCAGTCCCTGGGCCATGTGACTGATGACCCTCCCAGCATAGCTGAGGACATCCTGGTAAGCTTCTTGATGTTCCCCAACTGTCAGTCTCCCTCTGGGCCCCTTTGCATTCATGTGCACCCACTTGCATTTTTTTAAATGTACACTGAATAAGTACCTTTGAAAAATGGTACATACTAGCATGATTCTGTTTTGGTGAAAGTGGATGGACTAGAAAACTACTTCTAATGCCTTCCAGCTCCTTTATGTATTGAAGTCAATGAATTTCATTTAGAGTTTGAATTTATTTTAATGCAATTTGAAATTTCATTGTGAGATTAACAAGAATTGTAATATCCTTGTAATATCTCTGAGTATTTTGACTTAAACATATAATTCTGTTCCTAAGTTGTTAGGTAAAAATTCTAAAGAGAATTTAGATTAAGTTCAAGAAAGACATTTCAAATCAAATTAAAAAAAGATTACTTAACTAAGTATGGAGGCATGATATATACAAAATGGTCAAGGAAGAAAGTAATGGTGTTGTTTCATCTGCCATGACACCATATTTTTCTACTAACTAAAATTACTTGAACCAAAACACAGCCACTTTCTTTAATCAACTTTTCCAGAAAAAAAAGTTATTGCATACAAAAATAAGGAATTATCTCAATATTGTCGCCCTTCCTTAATGGCATTGTTTACACTATTTTTTTTATTTATTTTTTTTTTAAATACTGAAGCTATTGATGCCATTGCACAGCTGCTTTTGTAAATAGTAGAAAATATGCTTTTAAGATTAAGACACTGTTTGGATAGGCAATATACACCTTTATACAGCTCTCTGTACTACCACAAAGTTCTTATGCGTTTGCCAGTTCAATAATCTTCTTTCTTGGTTCTGCCTTGTTTTCTCCTTCTTTTTCTGAAAAGTGGAACTATTAAACTTGTATGACATGCATTGAGAACAACAGTCATCAACAAATTGAAACCATGACATCAATATTAAGATAATATATTCATTGCTATTTGTGTCACTGCCTAGGTGACGTAGCTGATGTACATATACCCAGTGAAGGAAAGTCTCCACCCCAGAGACTTATCACATTAGATAGGAGAATGAGTCAGATAGGAAACAGAGGCATAGTCTTGTTTAGCAAGTGAGTGGAAGAAATAAGACCGTATTTTTTAAAGCGATGCATTTAACCTCAGAAAATTAAAGTGATTTCAATGAAGATATTGACTTATCTTATAAAAGCAGAAAAAGGAAGTCAGATGATCTGAATATCTTCAGATAATACTGTTAGAAAAGAACATTTTAAAAATTATTGAAGGTGTGTATTGTCTTTTATGTTATTATTTTTAGTGGTACCAGTTGTATTTGGTTAATTATTTAAAGTTTGTTGCATTACTATTTTTCTACAGCACTGTTAAGGCTTTGAAAGAATATTGTAAGTTTTATCAATAGAAATTTGCATTATAGTTTATTTTTATTATATGTTTGCTATTTTTTTTTTATTTCTGTATATTTAATTTTGTGTGCAAGACAGATATATCCCATCCTCTGCTTTTAACCATTTGAATATGAGACTATTTTTTCCCACTCTTGTACATAAAGGCAATGTCTGAGAATAATTTACTAATCTATAGAAAATTAATCATATGTGTTTAATTATGTAGCATTTTCAATCTATTTATAGATAGATTTGTTGAAATATAAATTCCTTTTTGTTTGGCTTGTAGTGATAAATTTTCCCATCACATTCATCATAATACTTCTTTTATGCAGCTATCATTTTTGCCTTGTTTTCTGTTTTCTTTTAATTTCAAAAGCATCCTACTCATAATTTCTTTATTTTTCTTCCCTTTTCTTTCTGAACTTCCTTTTGGCTCCTAGACATTCTTCAATTTCTTGTGCATCACAGTCTTCTCTCTCTTCCTAATGCTTATCAAAATGCATATTCCAAAAAGCATTTAAGAAACTAGTGCTCTTTAATTCCTTAAACCTTACACTCGTATTTACATTATTTTCTTCTTCATTACTAGATTTCAATGCCCTTTTAAGCTTTTTTAAAATTCACATCTCCCTTCAAAAAGCCAGTGGTGGGCTGTATTTTATTTTGTTTTCCATTGCTTTGTTTTATGCTTACTAACAGTGACATGACAAACATAGTGGGTCAAAACCTGGCCATGATTAGCAAGCTTTGCCATTGATTTAATTTATGTACCTCATAAAAAATAAATAGATAAAAAATCTAATACTCTGATCTCTGACTACATCAATAAGATGAGTTCGAGTTACTTCTGGTACAGATCAATGTGAAATGTGTCAGGCCTGGTATGTTAACTAGTTTTGTTGCTGCACCTGAAGGCAAAACTTCAGATCAAATTTCACTGCTATAACAATGTAAGAGTGAGCTAAAAAGCTAACTAATTTGGCCAGAAGTTTACATCAGGTTTACTTCAAGCTGAAGCACCACTCCAAGCCTTTCATTTACTCTGCTGGGTTATTCTTACCCAACAGCCACATTCCCGCTCAGCTGCTCATCCACTCCTCAGAGGGGCAGGGAGAGGATGTGGGACGTCAGAAATCCTGGGTCAAGATAAAGGCAGGGATAGAACCTAACAATTACCATGACAAGCAAAACTGACTCTACTTAAGAAAAGTTAACTGAACTTACTGAAATAGAGAGATTTGGAGAGTAAGAAATGTTTAACAAATGTTAAAACAACACCTTTCTCCCAACCAAGCTCTGCTCTTTCCCTCCTGACTCCTGTACACCCCCTGAGCAGCACAGGGGTGTGGGAACGGGGGCCGTGGTCAGTCTGTAATATGTACTGTCTGCTGCTTCTTCTTCTCTCTGTTTTCCCCTGCTCTACCATGGGCCACAGTTTTCCAAGTTAACCTGCTCTAGTGTGGGCTCTCCTTGGGCCTCCATTCCTTCAGGAAATACCTCTGTTCCACTGCAGTTTCTCCAGGTGCTGCTGGGGAGTCTCTGCTCTGGCATTTGTGGTACCTCATCCTCCTCCTTCTCTCACCTTGCTGTTTACAGAGCCATTTCTCACACCTTTTTCACTCTTCCTCTGCCTTTGTGACATTCCCATGCTCTTAAATACATTTTCATCACCAGCATGTCTGAGGGGCTCAGCTGTGCCCTGTGTTGGGTGAGTTGGAGCTGACTGAAACAGGACATGTCTGGCACAGGGCAGCCCCTACCTCTCCTTACGGAGCTCTCTCAGCAACTCCTGTAGCCAGCACATGTTATGCTGTGATAGCTTAGAAATGAACCATTTCCTTTTCACTATCAGCAAGGTTTAAATTTGGATAGTCAGAAATTTGATAGTATTTACATTTTCATAAGGAATGTGTAAAATTATGGGTGTGTTTTCTATATTCCAAGTTTTCAAAATTATTCATTGACCTCTTAAGAACTTCTAGCCATGCAGTTATTTGTAGTCCTCAGGAAAAAAATCTTTTTTTTCCTTTTTTTAACAGTATTGACATTGAACCCCCATGAGGAGGGTGGTACCTGAGTGATGTTTCCTTTCAGATAATTATAAAAAGCAGATAAACTGCTTCACTGATTCTCAGCAGAAATGTAGTCATTATGTAAGCTATTGGTAGAAACTAAACCATTTACCTCAGTGAGTCTTTGGGAAACTACCCAGCTCTATACCACAGGAGCCAAATATAACCCACATTTAAATTTGACTGACTATATAGAGGATTCCAACAACTGTAATGCATAAGACCTCAAGCCACCTCCCTGTACTATTTTTGCCTTTTCAGCCCATGTGCTTACAGTAATGAAATCTTCCTTCATCTATGTCTTTTTTAAAAAGATTGTGAAATTACTGAAGTTGACTAATAAAATTTATGGTTACATAGTCAAAATAACTCAGAAAATAGTATTCTAAATCCCAACACCATGAAATTTTCTATCAACAAGCACAGACTTTGTGTAAAATAAAAAAAAGATGCAGAATTGTCTTAGGACTTTCTTTTGAAAAGGATGCCTTTCTACAGTCAAAAAGTCCCATGAATGCCTTGTATACATATCGTTATATTCTTTCTATTAAATTTTTTTCCAAATAAGTATATCTTTGACCATGCAGCTGGAAAAGTTCTACCATGTTTCATGATTGAAAAAATAAAATTATTAAATTCTTCAGTATATGAGAATATATCTCCTGGTGATATTTTATCAGGGTTTTTTCGTAAGAGGGGTTTTTGTTGTCAGTATGTAAATAGGATTTTGTAGAGAAACGGAAGAAAAAAAGGAGGAAAGGACATGGGAATAGTCTGAAAATTGTGGGAAGTTTAAAAAAGTATAAATCCAAAATTGGAAAGACCTTTTTGTCATGTATCCCTGAGAGCTTTCATTTGTTTGTATTCAGAAAGATTTTGAACATAAGCAAAAAAGTCAATACAGTGAATGAGAAACATTACCACAATATTAACTTGCTCTACTCTTTCTGGCCAGTGCCATAACATTCTGACAATGCCCAAAATTTGAAAATAGTCAAGCTTTCCATAACAAAGCTTAAATGCTGCATTTAGGTTTCTGTCAAACTTTGCCTTCAGGTACTAGTGTATCTTCATTTACTATTTGTTGCAGTTTACCATGTCCAATAAATGGATCTACTTTATCTACACCTCCACACCCTGTCGCTTTTCATTATAAAAGAAAATCAGGGGCCCTAACAGCTTGAGACACACTCCTATTTGGGCTACCATAGCAACGAGTATGTGTATTAAAGTATAGATCACATGGCTTAGTTTCCTGAGGCTAATTAATTTCACTAATTATGGCCTCATACCAGCTGCAGAATGTGTTGGTGACCCAGTGAAATCAGCTGTAGACAATTGTTTTCCATACTATAGTGGTACTACCTCACCATGTGGAAATATTAATGTAATTATGGGAATTACATACAGTAAGTACAGAAAACAAATACTGCCACATGATTAAAGACTGAACCATGGGACCTTGAAGATTTTTAGTGGAGATGTTTAAATCTTCTTTATTGCTCTCTCTATCATCTGTATTAAATAGGATATAAAGAGCTGAGTAGTTAAGCTTAAAAGATTGTCATTGAAAGGTTGTTTAATTCACTAGCTTTACAAAGGATTTATGAAGCACCTATCACTTAGGGCAATATAGATATGTACATAAATATATATTTAATATAGTAGTCTTTAGCAAGCAAGTAAAATCTAAATAGCTTTTGCTCCTTGCCCTTTTTATATTGCAAAACTAATACTTAACTGAAAAACAGAAATTATTTTAAGTCACAAATAGCATTGACTATATCACAAATTACAAGGCCCTAAGTCTCCGTGCTTTGCACATACAATAGAGTTAATTTTAGCCCTCACCACATATGCAGTTTGATCTGTGTTTTAATTGAAAAGCAGGTGTCTACCTAGGCTTTGGGGAGCAATTACCAATTCATTTTGTATAAAACCACAGTGTCTCACTGGCAAAACTAATTGAAGTAAATAAGACATTTTCAATCAGCTAAGAGAAGGCATTAAAACAACCTTGCAAAATTGTCATGACAAATTACCATCCTAAGTACAAAACCTTCTCAGACGGCCTTTACCATGGTGATTGATGAGAATGAAAAATTAATGGTATCTTACTGGCTTGTCAAAAAAAAAAGAAAAAAAAGCTTGCCTGACTGAATAGAATTTTGTGAGGCAGCATTAAATTATGGAACATTAATAAAAAACACAAATGTATTTTATTTTTTAGCATAATTAATAGAAATGTTAATTCTCTCACAGTGGGGGGAAAAAAGCCAAATTCTAATCTCATCTCCTCAGGACACAAGCTTTCTCTGCCTACAGCTGAAGAGTAATGTCACCTGTACAGTCACCAGTAAAGTCAGTAAAAGGTGACATTGGGGAAATTGTGCAATTAGGATAGACACAGAAGACAAAAGTTTTGCCTGATGCATTTTTTAGCACGCAGATCCCAGTCATTGCCCCCAGAATGGGAGGTGCACAGGAGGACAGACTGGCACTTCAGTCTTGGCTCTGAAAAAGAGCGGTCCCAGCTTCCTTACATTGTGCCTGTGCCCATTAGCCTGACTAAGAAACATCACTGACTTTCTCAGAGGTGCATCCAGGTGGAAGAACACTGGATTATTGAGGTACAGGTCTAGAATAGTCAGATAAGGAGTTCCATTAAACATTTCACTTGTGTCTCTATTGAGAGTGTTTTTCCCCCCACTTTTTTCCTTATTGGAAATGAAGAAATAGTCATTATGCTTCTTATCCCTGTGTCACTTTCTCCTGCAACAAAAGAAGAGTCTGCATAGTTCTGCATAACTGCATGAAACGACATGAAAACATACAAGGGAAAAAAACCCAACAAATTGTACAACTAGAGATAACATCAAGATATTGACCATAAAAAAGATTACTGAGATTTTAATATTTTCATTTTTTAATGTGAATTTGAAACTCAAGTGTTTTTTGTGGCTGAATAGGCATATAACTCCTCTAATATAATAGTCCAATAAAAGAAATTGACCAGGAATATTTGTTCAAGGAACAGCTTTTTCTCCATTTTAGGATTGCTTATGATGTATACCTGTTAAAATACTGTTTTCTTTCTGTCAGTGAGATGTATTTTAGGCTAAGATAAAAAGTTGTATGTTTAACAGCTATATAATGTGACTTGTCAACGTGATTATCTGTGTCCCAGCTTATAGAAAAAGGACACTGAATTTATTAAGTAAATAGCCTAGAGAGGCTGGCAGGCTGAAATGCTTCCCAACTGCAACAGCCCTTGTGAAAAGAAGGGTCAATTAGTGAGGCTGACTATTAGGAAAGGGCTCTGGTCTCTTTCTGAAAGGTCAGATGCTGTGTAGACTGCAGCTAATGGTACTAATTTTACTGCATCTTGTAAAGAATACTAGTCAAAACGTATGTTTCAAAGAGAAAAATAAAAAGTGTGGGGGAATTTCATTAACAACATGGAAAGGAAATATAATCTTAAAATATTTCATCTGAGGAAAATAGACTTCATAACAAAAGCAAAAAGACCCCAAGAAAAAATAATTACCCACGCGGAGAAAATCAGTTATCTATATTTAATAGTTTCTATAATGCATATTGTGAAATCACAAGTCATGTAACAAGTAAGTTTGTGCTTCTATCTGAATACACAAGGGTCAGAAAATGAGACGCCATGCATAACAATGAACCAAAGGACACACAGTGGAAATATGTTCAAGTGGAAAAACTGAAATGCTGTGAGATTCTTTACTTTGATGCAGATAACTTTTTCTGCATTGTCGGGATACACAACATGTGGCACAAGAGATGACTTTAAAAATCAAATAAATAATGTCCTAGTGTGCCCAGGTAGCCAAGAAAGCCAATAGCAATAGACTTGCATCCAAAATAATGTGAACAGCAGCACTAGGGGAGTGATTGTCCTCGTTGGTGAGGCTGCTCCTCAAGTCCTGTGTTTAGCTCTGGGCCCCGCAGTTCAGGAAGGACATTGAAGTGCATGAGTGGGTCCAGAGAAGGGCAACAATGTGGTGAAGGGTCTGGGGCACAAGTCTTATGAGGAGCAGCTGAAGGAGCTGGGGATGCTTAGCCGGAGAAAAGGAGGCTCAGAGGAGACCTTATCACTCCCTACAGCTGCCTGAAAGGAGGGTATAGCAAGGTGATAAACACCAGGATGAGAGGAAATGGCCTCAAGTTGCAGTAGGGGAGATTAAGATTGGATACTAGCAAAAAATTCTTCACAGAAGGGGTTATCAAGCATTGGAACAGGCTGCCCAGACATGTGGCAGAATCACCATCCCTGGTATTCTAAAGGTCTGTGGATGTGCCATTTGTGGATATGGTTTAATGATGAACACAGTAATGCTGGGCTACAGTTGGACTCAGGAGTCCTTAGTGATTCTATGATTCTATGTCCTCCAAAGGGGAGGTGTGGGCATAAGTGTTCTTCCTTTTATCAGATATGAGCAATATTTCCATTAATGGCATCAATCCAGAGCACAGAAATAAAGAAAAATTACTGAGCAGCTAAGTTGCCACATTTAGAGTGCTGAGAGTTAAGACTGGTGAAATCAAAAGAATCATAGTTACAGAATTTCCTTTTTCAGTTTGATAACTATTGGATATCTGTAGAATAGAAAAATATATCTAGCAATAAATGCAATGATTTTTTGCCTTCATGCATATCACCTGATACTATGTTGGTGAAAGAGACCCATAATAGTTGTAAGACACAGACATCGCACTCATTCAGAAAGTACGATTTTTAAGACATCTGTAAATTAATTAGCTTTTAATGTTATTTTAATTCAAAATCTGAAGGCCAGCAGTCATTTTTTCTAATTAATCATCCATGTATAGATACTATAGCAGTCAAGTTTTTTTTCCCATTTCCCAGTAAATTCCCACAAGCAAAGTTCTATGAACTTTTATACCACTCCCAAGTTACATTGCATTAGCTGTGAGGAGAGCAAAAAGACTCTATCTCATTGCTATTTAATGATATATATTTACTTTCTGGGTGTTATTTATAGCAATGTAAGTAGAGTGGAAGTGTGATAGAGAGTGGGTAAAAACATCTAGACCAACTTTAAACTTTTAATAGATTTCAATTCTTATAAATATGAACTTCAAATTAGATTTCTGACTTTTTTAAGATTTTCTCTAGAGCACACAGCTACAGGATGTGTTTTTTGATTAAACTTTATTATGAACTAAGCCTGGGTTGAAGCAGAGCAAGCTTCTTCCCCAAATTCTGTGCAACTTGTCATCAGTTTGTTAGTGAACTATATTTATATATATATATTTATATATATATATTTATATGAAAGATAATAGTATATATATTAGTCTAGCTACTATATCACTGATAAATTATTACATTTATTTCTCGATCAGAACCCTTGGCCTTTGGAAATGGTTGATCTAATGCCTTAACTCCAGCTAGCTTTGAAAGAGATTAATGGGGAGCACATATTAACACAAGTGCAGAAAGAAAAATGGATTTTCAATTCTTACTCTGTGTCACCTGACATCTGAGAGTTTAAATTCCAAACCACAGCCCAGGACTCATGTTTACCTGAAAACAATACAAAAATTTTGTGCTTTTTTATATATGAATTAAACTGAATATTTCTATAGCTCTGTTAGCCAGATTCCAACATGTAGTGGAAAAAGTGAAAGGATAGTGTTGAAGAGTTACTTCTTGGAATAGATAACCTTATGAATCTCTTTTTTGCTTTGACATGAACAGATCTGTATGACTTGGTGGTGTTGACTTACAGAGTTATACTGAATCTTTCATTGGTAGTGCTCCCTCCTGAGATATGCCAGAGAATACTTTCAGGAAATGACCTTCTTCCTGACAACTGTTCTGTGGGACAGCACTGATTAGCCTTATCAGCTGTTTTATAAATATCTTTCTGAGGTTGGTGGAAAATTTAACAAATACACTTGACATAAGCTTTGCTTCAGTGATGACATTCAGATTTAAGAGGCAGAGACTGTTTAAAGACATAGAGAATCACACTCATTTGGTCTGCCCTGTGGTTTACCAGCAGCCCTTGAACTTGACACAAATGACTGGCCTCACACTGAAGTAGGGATGCCATCTCACAAGAATTCAAGTATTACTAAGTCAGGAAAATGCAAGAGGGAGGAACAGTGTTCTAGATTAATGGTGAGGACATTCAGCTGAACAGAAGACCACGAATTTTGACCCCAAGCTTACATTTGCATTTTAGGTGGAGCCACTAGTTAAAAAAGATAACAGCACTCTTCATGAAAATGGGACATGAAATTAAATGCATTCAAATATGAGAGAATGGATTGGATCTTCTGTAGGCGGAATGAATATGGAAGTCACTAGGAAACAAGAAAATTTTAAGTCCCACATACATTCTCCATGCCTTTAGAGTAAGATTTTGCTGTAAAATGCTCTCTTTTGCTGAGTTTTAAAATAATTTTATCAAAAATGAGATTTTGTTAATGGCAGTGCCATTCATTGGTGCAAGCCTTCCAACTGTACCTCTTCAGGTTGTATTTGCTCCTTTAAATATTGACATAAAGTTTACACTTTCCCATTCTTTTAGTACTTCTTCAACACTGCTAAATGTGTCATAAACTATCAACAGGCTAAAAATTCCCCTTGTCCAGATCATTCAAGATTCAGAGAGAAATGTAGTTTTATTCATAAAAATATAGTCATCACTAGAAACTGTCTTTTAAAAGTGATCAACTATAGTTTAGTGCATCTAGTACTCTTTTAGGAAATACCTTGCTATGCTTGGTTTTTCTCAAATTAAATAAGCATTTTTGAACACTCCTTTTTAGGATCATTTTCAGTAATTTTGAGATGAAGGGATCCATAATACCACTAAAAATGACTTCATGTTTCTTAGCTGCCATAAGTTTTGTTATTTGTACTATTTATTATTAACTTCTTTGATACCTTCCCATTTTCATTCCACACATTTCAATTTCTCATTTATCTCCTCTGTTATTTCTCATTCTTTCTGTCAGCAGTAAATTGCTTTCTCATATCTAATTGACTCCCTTCCCTTGCTCTTAGTTCAAATGAGTTTGCATAAAAATTTGCTCTTTTTTATGATTATGAGGTCTTGACAGTTTTAGCCATTTTTTCAAATAATTCCCCTTCTCAATATGAAATGTATTCTATTGAGTGGACTTCCCTTTTTAGTGTATGTTGTACATAAGTTGTTGTACTCTATTATAAATGCAAAGTCCTCAGTAATCAGGTCATATTCACTAGTAGCCAGGAAACTGGTAAACTTAGTCTAATAGGTGGCTATTTAAATACATCAGGAATTGTTCTGAAAATAATTAGGTCACATAAAGCTACACTATGGCAAGAATAGTACTTTTTATTTTAGACTAGTACAATTTTCGTTTCAGAAATTGGCTTAACTTTTGCAACATGTTGTCCCAGTTGCAGTCTCCTGTGACTAAGTAACCTGTTTTTCGAGACAAACGGTGTCTAGGAATTCTTTCAGTATTTTCCGGCTTAATTTCATGTCTGGTGAGCCTATGTTTATTTTACAGGAGATACATTCCCAAATTTAAGCAGCCATCTGAATCTCATTCTGCATGGCAGGAGTTTATTGAATACCAGCTTTTCCACAAGCTGGTTACCATAAAAAAACCCCAACATACGACACTCCCTTCCACCAACAACTGCATCACATTCAGGTTTGCATTGAGACTCAATGACTACAGAGTCAGAACATATTCAATAATTAACTAAATATTGCCTAGCAGATTCAATTATAGTCTCTTTCTGAGACTTGTTTTCAGGAATCTAACTTAAATAAAAAAAAAAAAAAATTGCCATGTGTTATTACATATATTAAATAAAAAAAAAAAAAAAAGGAACGGGGAAAAAAAAAAACAAGGAGTGGAAAGACCAAATATCTTGTTTTGGCATCAGCTTGGCTCAGATAATCCCTTTTTCAGTATTAAACAAATTATTTTTGGAAAATCATGCATCCTCAGAACACAAGGTTCCCAGAAGAATTAGAAGGAGTGATGTGGCTGGAAGAAAACTGAAAAGAAAAAAAAAAAAGAAAAAAAAATAATCCTTCTCTCATTCTCCTTTTGCTTGTTCGTGGATCTTCACAAAACATCACTGCCGACTAACTCAGGTGCCCTTTGACAGCTATAGCACCTTTATTACTGATGCTGCTTAAATGTCTGTCTTTGCTATGTGGTCTTCAGACACATGACAATGTAAAAACTTCTTAAACAGTGAATGCACATGGTTTTCAGGCTGAGGGTTCACTCGTGGGGAAAATTAAGCAAATAATAAATATAATACAGCTCACTTTTGTATAGTGCTTTTGGTTTGGGAAGAGCGTTTGCTTTTTTGTTTTTATAGTTGGACAGAAATTGTGAGGTTTTTGTTCCTTTCTGTTCTGTCTGTTCTGGGGGTGAGTTCCTCATATGAAGTGATAATGTCATCATTACTCAACAGCCTGACATCCCATCTGCAGTGAAGGTTTTATGACTGCATTAGGCTGAGCTAGTGTAATTCCTACCATTTACCTATAGCCATGGATCCCTCTTCTCCATGCTCAGTGCACCTACTCATATCTCAGTGGGTTAGTTTTCAGCAGAATCAGAAAGCTAATGCAGTCCACCACAGACTCCAACTCCTCAGTGTGTAAAATGAAAGAAATGTCTCATGGGGAATCATCACCAAGGGAAAACTGGGAGTGTAGCCATTCTTTTTAGTGACAGACTAGCCCAAGTTCAATCCAATAGAAAAACTGGAGATCTGAATCTTAATCTTCTTTAAATTTCGCCACAGATTCAGCTCTGTAGGTTTGCCACCCTCACATCTCTGAACTGCAACCTGAGTGGTTACTGGGTGGTGACAGGCCCTGCTCTAAACGTCTGCAACACTAACAATAAACTACTTGCATGGAAGGATGTAAAATGGGCCAGTGAAAACCGAAATAATATGACATAGAATGGAAATGTCACATTTTCTTGCTGTTTTCATCTCAGTATTTTGTAATTCAAGACTGAAGTGAGATTAAAATATTCTCTTATTAAAGCTTATTAATTACAGTTTACCTGTATTAGGTATCATTTATCTAGTTTTCTCTCAGTCTGTGAAAAAAGAAAAACAAAACATTTTTTTTCCAATACATACATCAATCTTAACCACTCGCATTTGTCCATGGTGTCAATTCTCGCTACCAAGAGAGTGCAATGATATTGCCTACATATGTCTCAGAGCACTGCCATCACTGTTCTCAATGATGCAGTGAAACTAATCCCTTATTCAAATTGAGTTAGCACCTCTGGTGCCAGTGTGCAATATGACTGCAGCAGTTAGAAAGTAGTGCCAGTGCATTTGTGTTGAATGGGTAATTTTCTACTTATTTAAATTATTTCTATATTTAGAATAAGGTGAAACTTCTTTAGAAATTCAGGTATCTCTGACAAATTACTTCAGGGACATCTGACCTGAAACAATCCACTGACTGCTTCAAAGAACAGGTAAATCCATCATTGCAAATACATCTTTGCTGTAAGTAAGTATTACATAAACCTAAAATATTTAAAGAAAGAATAAAAAAGTTAAAGAAGTAAAACCAATTTTTGGAGTGTGCAGACATGCTCATTTTCTTCACATTTTAAAGCAGAATTCATGTTTAAGCAAGCCATTGGTATATTTAATCTCCAATTTTTTTCTTTTAATAGGAATAACACAGCAAAACTACAGTAATAGAAATTAGTATTTTTGGTTTGTTTTTGTTTTTTCCAAATAACTGTGATATTCCCTGGGGGCAGAGAGTCCTACTTCTAGAATTTTAGAGCATGGGACAGGTACTGTGTGTAGCTTCTTATTCACAAAATTGTGATTGAAGCATGCAGATGATTGAATACAAATAATTAAGAGAATACTTACGTACTAACCTGTTGTCTACATTATGGATGCATGAAATCTGTATATAAAAGGGTAATTAATTGCTCACAATAACAGGAAAAACCTTATTATCCATGATGCACACATAAAAGAGAGCACCAGATATGCTGCAGAACACATGGAAAGCAGAAGTCAGAGATTTTTTGCAGTTAGTAAAATTTGGGGGTTTCTCCATGAAATTGTCTGAAATCAAGCATTCTTCTTGACTTAAACCTTGACTCAAACATATCTCCTGGTGCAGAGGAAGTACTTTTTGTTAAACAGATTAAAGGGATGCATAAAGATCAGATTACAAGGAGAAAAGAAACATGTTTTCCATCCTTACAGTGAATCTACCTAATGATTGAGAAGTGCCTAAACAAGGGCAACAGAATCATCGGAGACTCTAGGGTGTCCTAGACATCTGCGTGAGCTGACATTCATTGCACAGAACTGGAGCTTATTTACATGTTTTGGGACCAAGGACAATACTCTTCGGGTACTCAAAAGGCACTAGGTGCCCACGTTTAAGTGTCTGAGTTACTCCCCAGATTTTCTTTCCTCTGTGTTACAACACAGCTTCCTGCATATCTGAGTCTTTCGGCCAGCTACCTTTGTGTGTTGTGAAAGATATCCACTGTCATCTCTCCCCAAATGCTACCCATCAGGTAAAGAGAAGACAGCAACAAGTATCACTTTTGTGTAGTTTGCCTTTTTCAGAAGATGTTTAAGCAATGAAAAGCCTAAAAATCTGTCTGTAAAAGGGTTTAAGAATACCCACTGTAGAACAAACAAACAAAACCAACCAAAGAAAAAGCAGCCAACATAACACCATCATCACCACCATCAAATCTATGAAATAGCCAGTAATGTAGCCGTGTCTGCCATTAGCAAATATTTACTACACAAAGAGGAAAAAGAACACATGGAAAGAATTGTTAGACTGGGTTCTAATGATGTGTCTTTTAAACCTCAGTTTGCAAGACATTATTTGCTTTACCATAGCAGGGAAAACAGATACTGAATTAACACAAAGTGTGCCTTGATACAATACAGGATCTACCTGTATTGAGATCACATTAGCTGTTAACTAAATCCCTTTTGGTTACCTTGCTTTTCTGCCTGTAAACACTCTGCTTTTTTGAAGCAAGGACCGATCCAGTTTGTATATATACAATCAGAATGGAAGACTTTTAGCTTCCTTAAAGCTATATGGGCTACTTCTGATTCATTGTGAAATAGCATTAGCCTCACTGAAACAATGGGGCTAGGTAGAAAAAGACAACTAAACTAAAAAAAACCTTAATATGCATTATCATTCAAGTGGAGAAACATTAATTACAGAATGCTTTATCTGAGTCCATTTTCTTTTTTTTTTTTTCAAAATTATACAGTTATTCATTCTGGGTAAAGATAACTTCATGAAAACCACAAGTTAATAGGCTTTGTTTCTTCCATTACAATAGATTTCTCTTGTTGACAAGATTATATCTTGATTCCTGGTTGTTCACAGGCCTTTCAGTGAAAGGCCTGCGTTGTTTGTATCATCTGCTTTGATGAACAGGAGCTGAAAGAGGTCATGTCCAGATTCACTTCCTTGCTGTGTTCTGGGATTATGAAATAAAGGTAGTGTGACCTTAGGACAGACCTTCGTATAAGAGTGAATTACTGTTTGAAAGCTCTTTAGGACAACTTGAAATTTCTATTCACAGATGCCTGAACATGTTCACATTTCTTCTGCTCTAAAATGCAGCACTAGGTAATGTGCCATAAACAGTTCATATTCGTGCACTGGTCTTAACGGTTCATTTCATTCAGAAAATTCTTTAGAAATTAAGGGGTGAAATTGTCAAATGCCATGTGTAGGCCAATGGATTACTTGCATGCCTCTGAATGTATACAAGGACTTCTCCTGCTATATGTTAAGCACCTTGCACAATGAGTTCCAGACTTCAGGCAAGACCACAGTAAGAGGCTCTCAGACGTACACCACAAATGCATTTTCCTTTTCATTCTCTCACATTATTTTTTTCCTGATATCCAAGCAACTTTCTAGTTCTGGAATGAGTACTGAAAGTGATATTAATATCTGGCTGTATCAGGGTTTTGGGCAGAGGCAGCTGTGAATTGTGCCTGATTACAGGCAATTTATAAGGCCAAATTGTTTCTTAGGGCAATGGTATTGGTCTAATACTTGTAGGTAGAGGAGTTGACCAGTTCTTCCTTGAGGTTTTTGCATACAAATGATGCTTAAGTTAGTTTTGCCTTTAACTTATTCCTATGGGTTTTCCGAGACACTACACAGACCTTACTGTTTTTCCAAGCCACAATACTAGTATCCCAAAGTGATAGTAGCAGAATTGCAAACAACAATAAAAAGATGCTTAAATATTTTAAGATACTTTTACTGTGAAGAGGAATTAATGGCAGATCAATAATGAAGGTCACATTTAGTCTTAAGGGACAAATTTACTTCCAAGTTTTCTAACAGATTTTCGATACAAAATAATATCTCTTATTTGAAATAGAAATGCTTACCTGTAGAGCAAGAAATATGTCTTTGGAGATTTTCAAAAGAATTGAAAATTACTAGAATTTTCTTGCAGCTTATCACAATTACTTGTTTTGCCATGTACATCATCAGCAACAGGTCAACAGGAACCATACAGAAACACAAAGGGTTAAATTCTAGGATTCTTATTGGGCACTGATTTACTAATGTACACCTCTTCAGTGAATGAACAAGAGCCTGGGCTACAGACTCAGAAGAAAATTTCAAATAATGTCTAGAAGAGCAGTCATCTGTCATTTTAAACTTCTGGGTTAGAAATGAAAAACTGAAATAATGCAAATGTCTCAAACACTTTCTTTGACCTGACTAAGAATCTCCAAGTACATGCAACACCCTCCAGTAGTGGCCAGCAGTGACTGAAAAATATCTTAATCTGCACTTGCAAAAACATACACTTATGAATCTTATGGTGAATCGATCTACTGCATGTGATCTTTATCCACTCATATAAAAGTTGTGAATTCATTTGAAAGAAATAACTAGTTGGTTTAAGCATCACCCATGCATTTTCTCTTGTTGAATTCTAAGGGGGTTTGGTTTATAAATTGTGTAAAAGCTGAAATGAATATTTTTTTTTTTATATAAACCAAGATTTTGCTCAGCAATAAGGGTTCAATTTACAACTACTTTTTCTTACTACCCAAATTTTTTCAGAGCCTTTTGTATTAAAAAGAAAGTAAGATGTGGTCAAAACAGTTTCGTGGGAGTAGGGTTGTCCAGGCTTCACACTGATAGAAATCAGAAAACGCAGAAATTTGGCACAGTTCAGAGGTTTGATTTCACAGGGACCACATATATATCTGTAAATGGCTGGAACTACTGGGTTTGTGCTGTCTGAACTCAGAATGCTAGATATGTAGCTCTGCTTATTGCTCTTATATGTAGCATGCACTGTGTCAAGGCATCTCCAGAACCTAAGGCAACTCTGGAAAATGCAAAAGGCATCATCAATTTTGGAAGATAAATGTGGGATAGTACTTTGGTTGTATTAAGCCTAAGAAGCAAAATGAACCAGGATAAGATGGGGAAGAGCAATAATATAACTCACCTAGATATTGAAATGAAAACCAGTCAACATTCTTAAGAAAAAAAATATTCTCAAAGTTCTATGATGACAATACTTACAGGAGCAACAAAATATTTGAAAAAAAATACAAAAAGTTGCAAGGAAATGAAAAAAAAATGTACTAAAAGAAAATTGTTGCAAAAAGAAACTGAGAACAGATTCCATGTATTTTATTTAATAAGGTGATAGAATCATGGAGTCAGAGAATGTGTAAGGTTGGAAGGGAACACAGTGGGTCATCTGGTCCAAACTCCCTACTCAAGAAGGTTCATCCTAGAGCACAGGATTGCATCCAGACGGTTCTTGAATATCTCCAGTGACAGAGACCCCACAACCTTTCTGAGCAACCTGTTCCAGTGTGTGGTCACTCACACAGTAAAGAAGTTCTTCCTCATATTTGGGTGGAACTTCCTGTGCATCAGTTTCTGCCCCTTGTCTCTTGTCTTATTGTTTGACACCACCGAGCAGAGCCTGGATCCATTATTTTGACACCTTCCTTTCAGATACTTGTAGACATTGGTGTGGTCCCCTCTTTGTCATCTATTCTTGAGGCTCAAGAAGCCAAATTCTCTCAGCCTTTCCTCATAACAGAGATGCTTCAGTCCCTCAATCATCTTTGTAGTTGTCTGCTGGACCCACTCCAGGAGCAACATGTTTCTCTTGTACTGAGGAGCCCAGAACTGGACACAGCACTCCAGATGTGGCCTCAGTAGGGCTGAGTAGAGGGGCAGGATCACCTCCCTTGACCTGCTGACAATGTTCTTCCTAACATATCCCAGGATAGCAATTTTTTTAAGCATGAACACAAACTTCTGAATGAAGTTTTCTTCTGTTAAGGAGTAAAACCTATTTCTATCTACACTGTAAACAGAGATGTCTAGATTTCTATAAGATTTTGGTAAAGAGAAACAATGCCCAGTCTTCATGCAATAACTTTCCCTTTTCTTAGACATTCAGATTCTTCCTTCTCTGCTTTCAAGTACTACTATTTATCTGGCTTTTCAAATTTGACATTCCTGAAATTTTGGTGAATTTGTTGTAGAGGACCATCTGCCAGAGTATCTCATGCAGTAGTTTTGTACCTATCATGATCACCAATGACAACATTTAAAATAAATAAATAAATATGTATATAATAAGCCGTGAAAGAAAAACAAGAGATTTGGAACTTGAGGAAAGGATCTTTCCCCCAAAAATATGAACCATGGGAATATGAGAAGTACGTATAGACTACACTGTCATAGCCATGATGTAGAGGCAAGGGATGGATACTGGCCATTCACCCTCCTTAACTCCTCTTGATTCCATAAGAAATAAATTTTTAATGAATATTTGAATTTCAAAATAATAGATTAGAAAAAAACTGCAGCATCTTCTAACATGTCAGGATTTGGATGCTGTAGGGACATAGTGCAAAAACTCCAAGTTACGTAATATTAGGGTTATGCAATCCAGTATAAACGTACCTTAGATCATTTTAGGGATTTATGGCTTCTTCAAAGCTCTAGAAGTATGGATTCATGATAACCAAAATATTTGTTCTTTCAATATGAGACATAAAAATGGACCTCAAAAGCTGTATTTAAATTCTTCAAATGTACATTTTTTGCTTTTATTGAATTACAATTTACAACGTAATTAAGTTTACCAGTATTTACTTGAGAAAATTAGGTAGCTTGTGGATTGCAGTTCATTAACAATACATTCTCTTGAATCCACTCCAATAACTATTTATCTCATGAGAGAAAAAAAGTTTCTATTTGTATTGCAGATATTTTTATTTTGCATGTTGATTTAAATATTTAGTATCACCTATAGCATCAGAAAAAGCAAAATGCACCACTAAAGAGATAATTTTTAAAATATGTTTCCTGTGAAAAACAAATCATAAAGAATTTTGGCTGATGATAATAAAACTGTTCAATATCATCTTACCAACACTGTTTGATTTCTTTTGGAAATACTTTTTCTTTTCTGTTTAAACAGAGACAAGCTGTCTGCTTTAGAAATCCTTTTACTGACCCTAGTTACTTACAGTACACACAGTAATATACTTAAAATACTTATAGTATTCTATAAATCAAAGTCATGGTTTTGTGTTTTACCAATATATATGTCTATCATGACATCAGCAGATGTAGGTTTCTATTACAAAGAGTTGGTATTACTTACTGAACCATAAACTTTTAATTGATTACATTTGCTTCCATGAATCCAAGTGTTCAAAGAAAACTGCAATATACAATTCAAATTAATAATGTAAAATCAGTGTTACTCAGGTATAGATTCACAAAAATAAGGAAGATCACTTATAGCCATGCAACAGTAGCTGTTTCAAGTGAACAGTTTGTTTAGGATAAGAATTACTGTGATGAAAATTCTTATCTCCAGTGATACAATATGCTTCCTTCAGAACAGGATTTTCTTAGGTTAATGGGGAAAAAAGAAATTTCTTTTTATCTTTCTGTTCACAATTACTCTTAATCTAGTAATAATTTCAAGAACTGAGATATTAAAAGATTTTCCAAATACACTTTAAACTTGAACATCCCACTTCATTGTCACGCACATCATGGCAAATTCTATTCTATTGCTAGAAAGCTCATATGTATCATTACAATAGATATTATGAGTTATCTCTGTCAATGATAGGTCTGGCCAAAGGCTATTCAACATTGCCAGTTTCTTGTCTACTTTCAATTAAGAAAGAGCAAATGCAGCTTTTAGACCCAGATTCCACATCACTAGTAGTTAATTATGGAAGGGACAAAGCTCCCAAAGATACTGCATTTATTATATGCTCACATCTGAAGATCTGTCTCACATGATTTAGCCAAATGCCTTCATTTAATACCTGATTATCTCTGCTGGGCAAAATGTAGATGGCAGTTTCTTTTCACCCAGCTACTTCTTACTCGTGTTCGATCAATCAGACATAGACATTGCCTAATGACAAGCACATACTTGGAGAGTTGCATAAACAATATTGAACTACTAAATTACAAAGTGACAGTAGATTACTGGCTACACATAACATAGCTGACTGATGAGGGTGTGAAAAGAAGGAATTGGGATTTCCTAACCTACTTGAGTTGTAGATGGTCTTGACACTACAGAGTTGCAGTGTAGACTGAAGCATTTAATAACCTTATTTCTACAAGCACTTGCATACACATGTACATATATGCACTATGGAATGTATGGGAAGAAGTATGATGCTTGCAAATTGAATCCCCTGAAGGCAGAAGAGATAAAATTACATAGGCTGTTCTTACTACACTGGTTTGCAGGTGAGACTTCTTACAAAACAGGGCTAAGAGCCTAGGATGTAGCTTCAATACTGCATTGTTCTACTGCTGCAGGATTTGATACCCACCTGAGTTGGGTTTTGTGCAATGTAGAATCAGAAAAGGAGGTTCAGGGAGTATATCAAATTTCTCAAATTTATTGCCCTTATGCAAACGCGTGCTTCCACTAGGTGCACAGCAGAGATACCCAGAGGAACCATGATGAGATACCAAACCACTGGACTGATTAAAAAGGATAAAATATTTTACAATCCCAGATGTAGGAAACCATCTGAAAGGAAGGAAGCAGAATGAAAAGAGTATTTTCTTCCACAACAAAAGAAACAGCTGTGACAAACAGCTGCAGCACGAGTTAGTATTGATTTTTTAGAGAGCTTCTTCAGAGAGATGTCAACCAAAACCTGTAAAGCCAGGTTCAATCCAGCAATGAAAGGTGAACTGAGCATTGTGTGTTAATGAAGGCAGAACTGATCTAAGGAAATCTTCCTTCTTCCAAATGAAACTGTTTTCTTCTAATCCTTTACTCTAAAGACAGGAAGAACAATAGTAAAATCTCTTATTATTTTCTCAACTGAAAATATCTAGCCCATGTTGAGAATACAGTACAGAAAGTATAGGTATAATGAATTTAAAATTCAGCAAGAATTTTTGCTTTCATATACACAACAACTAATAGACACAATCTAATGTGTTTAGCTTCACTCTTGCAAAAAATGTTACTGTCAAAAGTAGAGAAGAGCAAATAGTGTATTCCTCAGATTCAGAGATGAAAAACAATAACAAAAGAAACAACACAAAACCATAATGCAATCTAAAAAAAAAAAAAAAACAAAATTACAATTGATGCTTTTAAAACCCTTTGTCATATCCTTAGTTCCTGGGATAAACCATCAATCTCTTCCTACTGGAACCATTCATTTGGAAGGGCTTGTTAAGTGACTTCTTCCATTTCAGGAAGATGTGAAAACTAATATACAGTTTGTATCATGGAACAGACCATCTGTTGTGAAAAGTTCCCACATCAAAAGAACAGAGGGACTAGTTCCCAATTAATTATCTATTTTAGGAGGATTGGATATATTCTTTCCAAGATGGTTACAGTTGATAAGATAATCATCTGTCTGTCAAGCTGTGTCTGTTTGCCTGTTAGTTTAGCTGGAGTATTGGAGAAAGCCAGGGAGATGTTTATATCTTTCTTCTCCCTTCTCCTCTCCTCATAAAATGAAAGCCATCCCAGGAGCTGAATCATTGAATATAGTCATAGCCTTTTTTATCCAAAGTTGTTTGTTCTCTTTTTCATGGTAAATATACAAATGTCTCAAAGAAGGCATATGAAGGACAAAGGATATTATGGGAGTAGATTTAAGATGTTATTTATAGCAAGATTTGATAATGCAGAGCTATTAATAGCAACTCATTGCACAAGAGGTGAATGAACAATACAGATGTCTCAGTCTTCATTGAAGGACCTATTCTTTTCCTGAAGAAAAACACTGTTTGTACAAGGCACCATTTACAAGTCAATTGTGATTTTTTTATAGCTATGAAATAATGTTGTTTTTATCTCTTTCAGCTGAACTGAGCTGCTGGCTTCCGTTTGGCAGCTTCACAAACAATCTGTGTGCAGAGAGACACACTTAGAAGGCCCCCAGAGTGGGTGACAGGAAAGATTGCACGCCGAGAGAGAGAGACAGTGTGGTTTCCTTATAAAACCAAACTTTGAAGTCCAGGATCATAGAAAAGTCCAGCTAAGGGAGCAGGTATTTATAAAGCCCAAGAGAGTTTCAAAAGCATAGCAAAAAAGAAAAAAAAAAAATAATAAAAAGTGGGTTTAGCTCAAAGCACTAAGAGGCCATTAAAGGTGATGTGAGCATTTATAACATATTACAATCAATAGATTTATTTCTTTTCTTGTTGTTTGTTTTTTTCCTTTCTTTTGTAAAAAAAAGTTATAATTTTGACATTGTATAATCCCCATGATGAGAAAGTAATAACCAAACTCAGAACATGGGAACTCATAAAGTGTAATTTCCTTATATAGTATATTGATGAAGGAGCTTGCTATAAAGCATTCTGAAAGCTATGTCTATAAAAGACCAACCAGTAATTACAGTGGGAACTACAGCCATTTCCATAATAAAATTGTAAATTCACATCTATGCTTTTGGTTAAAAAGAGCAGCCTTGTCTCTAGGGAATGACCAGCTATAAATCCTCAAGAAACTAATTTGCATGAGCCTTGGATTGACTAACTACTTAAGAGCTCAACACTTTACCAGAAAGCTTGCTAGTCTTATCCTGATTTTTTTGTTTGTTTGTTTTCACTTCCAAAAGACCCCAGCAGAGAAAAAAGTGCTGGTATCCTAAATTCTCTTTTCAATCCCACCCACCCCCCACCCCCCCCCCCAGTTTTCCATGGTTTGCAATTTTGTTTAGTGTTGTAAAACACAGCCACAATTTTAGGGTTGGAAAGTTACACTGAAAATATATAGCAGGAATACAAACCAATGTATTTCCTCAAAAGCACTTTTCACTGCACAACCGAGTTTTTGAAAGCAGTTGTGTTTTTTTTCTGGGTACGGGATATTTTTGCTACTCTCAGGAATCTCATCTATATGATAAGTTCATGGTATAACCACTGAGAAAATATTAATGAATCTGAATTATCTCTATAATGATCTTCAAATACACTGTTTACATTTCAGGAGGTGTGGTGGTGAATGTTCATCCTGATCCGAAAATTTAGTATTATGGAATGAGTAGTCTTTATTTGCGTGGAAGAAAACATTTGAATCCTTGGAAATTTGAAACAGGTGCAGTTTTTTTCTGCTCCAATTCTTCCAGTTTCAGTTAATAGAACCAGGACAAAAGGATTATCTTCAAAAATGTGACAGCACACACCTTACATTTCCACAAATCTATCATATAAGAAGAAGAAACATGACAGGTAGAATACAGCTTCTTGAGAGGGCCCATTTATGAAGAGAAAACAAAACTTTATGACCTTCTCTTTGATCAAGTACCTCCAACAAAACTTGACTATTGACTATTAGACGAACTACTGATGAAAAATTAATTAGACTAATATTTTTACCAGGTATTGCATCTAAAATTGTGACTTTGTCTTGACATTTAGTAACAGACAAAATAAAAAAAATCTAATTTATTGAAGGAATTCAATCACCACAAATTATTCATGCATCTTTAGAAAAATAATGACATACCACCAACTAGATTTTTCCCCTTGAACAAAGCATGCAAATTAGTATGCAGATAGATTAATGAATTGAGAATGCATGAATAGTGAATGTTTTTGACTCTTAAACAGAATAAGAAATGTGCATGCTTTCTGATCCATCATCCAGTTTCTATCTTTAGCGACAAGAAGTAAAATAACAGCATAAGGCCACCAACAAATACATTTTAGGAATCATGTACAAAATAAAACCCCACCTCAATGTACTACTTTCTTGCTTGACAGCTTTATAAATTTGTTTCTGGGATCATGGATCATGTTGCCAACATCCTCTGGAATGATCTCTTTTAAAATCTTCTTTCTGATTTGCTTTGAACTGCTTTTGACAAAAATTATCATTGTTGTTTAAATTAACTGTTTTTCTATTTATTGAACATCTATGATCACATTGGTCTTCAGATTTAATCAGACAATTCACAGCAGTAAGGTGGATTTGTTACTATGTTACACTTCAGACAAACATAGAGTAGTTTAAAACAAATTTGGTTTTGTTTTGTGGTGCTTTTTTTGTGTGTTTTTGTTTTTTTTTAATTAAGCAGCTTATACATAAGAGATATTTTAAAGATTTCCTGGTTGGTACAAAATTAGTTCTACAATGTTCTTTATTCTGAATGGTTGCATTTATTTTATGTGATGGAGATTTTGGAATCAAGAACAGCACTACATAAATTAAGTAGCCTTTAGTGCATTATAAATAATTCTGCCTTAGTGAACATTTACTTTCTGAAAGCTGCAGTGGAAACTGTAGTCCTTTATTCAACATCTACTACAGGCCAAGTCTGGTACAAACAGCTGCAAGGGAGTTCCCTATAACTGCCCTGCTGGCAACATGAAGTTTAATTTGGAATTAACCTCTGCATGAGCACTTTAGACACTGCATTAGCAAAATCTGGTCCTTTGCTAAGGACAGTGTGACATTCATACAGATTTTGGTGACCTGTCTGAAGCTTTCATTTTCCTAATGCATATCTCAGATACTCCCCAAACTTTGTTCACTTTAGCCATCAGCTTGCCCTCAGGATCCTAAGCAGGTGAACAGCACCAAACATAGGTATAAAATATGCACATACTATTAAGATTCTAAAAGTCACACTTTAGCTTACAAAATGTTTATACTATGATTTCAAATGAGACACTTCAAATTTTATAGGTTTCTTTTTAATTTTCATTATCAATATGTGAAAATCTATACATATTTATAAGGTTAATTTTATACATAGAGATGGCCTTGCCTATAAGGTTGCTGAAGACTACAAAAGATATTTCCTTTTTTTTTCACTTTGTTAGGTCTTATTGAGCCATGCCATGTAAGAAATTACTAATGCCAGTAAGCATATGACATCTCATCAGTAAGGAATGTAATGATGTCTTTGGTGCATGACGTGAAATTATTTCAAGTTGTGAAGGACCTCCAGGAAAGGGTCAGAAGGTGGGATTCCAAGAAATAAATCATAGATGTCTATAGGGAGTTTCTTCTGTGTTAAAGGAAAGATTAATTACACACACAAGGGTTGACAGAAAGTTGAACTGTAGGTGGGCCTGTGTGTCTAGTGATTCAAGCAGGGGCCTTAGAGTTGTGGTTTCTGACTCTTCCACTTTCCAAATATGTGTCTTGAGCAGTTTAACCTGCCTCCTTTTGTTAACCATTCAGTAAAGCAGATACCCTCTGTACTTATAATGTTAAAGTGCCATAGTTTACTTACTATTTCAGCAAGCTGGTAAAAAAGATATTTTTCTTTTCTCTATCAGTAGGTTGAACACAGACTTCATTTTAATACAGAGATGAAAGTGCTTTTCTAGAAGTGGTTTTTATATTGTATCATACAGAATAATATTGTTCTAAGAGCACTGGGAAATAAAGCACTGGCACATGCTTACATTAGTCATATCCAAAAAATTACCTAATAGATTCAATAAAATGAAAGTTAAGTGGTGATTTTCTCACTGAATCCAAATTATAAATAATCAAGCTCTAAATCAGGAGAGTATCAGACACATATCAAACATAAGGAATGATGTCTGTATTTTATATAATAAAAGTACCTTCCACTAATGTAAGATAAATGGAGGTTTTCATGCATATTTGCATTTAAAATTTGTGAAATTAGAAGGAATTTAATGAAATGAAAACTTACAAGAAAATTAAATGTCTGAAGAGATGATGTAAACCAGGTGTATAGACATGTAAAGAAATTACAATGAACAGGTTTTCATAAACAATTATGTGTGTCTAGTTGAAAGAATAAGCTTTCAAGTTAAAACGGTAAGTGCATGTTAAGTCCAAGTTAAGATGTTAAGTTCAACTTCAACAACAAAGTTGAAATCTGTACCTGGGGATACATGCTCAAGATTACGAATTAAAGAAACAGACCTCAATAATGTTGTCCTGGAAATTACTTGATTTTTGTAAGCTGTAAGAAACTCCTTTCCACAACTCAGTTGCACCTATTGACTTCATTGAAGCATTTTATTTAGGTTTTGATAAATTACTAGTATGCCTGTAAATGAGTTTGTTATATTATAAATTTCATTATGGTGGAGGTTTATGCAAGCACTACACTCATGTATTCAAAATTCACTTACTGATGTATTTAATTTATTAACCATCTATTCTGTGTTACTTTAAAATAGATGTCATAAAAGATAACAATTTGTACCAACCTAACGATTTGCATATGACAAAACTACATAGTACATGATAAATAAGGACCTTCACTTATCTTCAGTAACATAGTGTTTACTGAGCTCTAAAATTTCCCAAAATTACAAATGCTTTTGTTTATGACATGTATGATAGTATGCATGTTACTGTATAGTATATCATATATTGTGTTTTATACCTATAAATAGCTTGAATCCTGCATTATATAATAAATAGCATTCAACTTCTGTTTGATCTTTATTTTCTAAGTTAAAGTTTTGACAAAGTTATTAAAGTTACATTAAAGCTATTTCAAAGCAATATAAATGTCTGTGACTGATAGCATGAAAGCCTGACAACAGTAAATAGAAAAGTACTCCTGCAATGATTAGGACAACCAAAAATATCCCAGATTGCATAGGACTCTATTATGGCATATCTTGGAATAAGAAATATGAAATAAAAGCAGTTCTAGTCATAGCTTTATGTCATAGAGTGAAGCTCAGTTATTTCCCATTTGTCCCAGCTCAAGCTCTTTCAAGTGTTTGGATATTTTTTTCCCCAGCGCTAACTCCAGTGATGTAGAACTAAAGACACTACCACCCATGCTTTCCCATTAGCACTTTTTAAAGCATGTCAGCAAGGTCTTCTGAAGACAGATTCAGACATTCCCTGCCTGCCCTCTGAGCTGGCCAGATGCTGCATATTTATGTCAATGTGGCACCAAGCCCAAATTATTAAACTTTGTCACTCAGTAGAGCTTAAAATTCTGAGCTCTTTGGCATTGCAGCCACTGCAATATGACTTCCAGGTTAGATTTAGCTCACAGATTTTTGAAGACAGGAGACTGAAAGCAGATCCACTGCAATAATTTTTTGCTATTCAAAAAGTATATATTACAAGCTATGATGTCTACAGACAATGGACAGACAGGGAGAAACCTCCAAATGCCTGTGAACCCAAAATGTAACATATGTGTGTTTAAACCCTTGATAGGCAACATATAAATGGCTTTTTTCTTTTTTTTTCCCCACTGAGGAGTCCAAACAACAATCACAAAGTAGATATTTACATTTTTGAAATATGCTAGAAGTCAGCAAGCTAGAAATTTCATAGTGCCTTAAAATTTACAATGGATTAGGTGATGTTCAGTTTCCAAAGTGAAAGATTAGCTTTCCACAAAAGTTTTGCTCAGACGCTTAAGAAGGTAAGATTTCAGCAGCACAATTCCTTAAGCATCTGTGTCAAATTTCAAGATTAGATGGCTTGCTCTCTGTTCTCCACTAACTCTAGTGACTGCATCTTCATCAATACTAGACAACTAGCTTTATAAAGAGCCATATTGTAACACTAAAGTCGCATGATATGAATCTCACTTTGAGACGAAATTTTGCTACATTTAGATTCTCTGAAAGTCCGAGCTTTACTGGATTTCCAGGATTTGTCTACTATATAATTAGTTCTAAAAAAAGCACAACACATGTAGAAAATTCCATTCAAAAACACAACTAGAGAACAGATGTTTCATAAAATGGAACTATACTTGATAATTCACCCAAGGAGTGTGAAGTTATACATAATCCAAATCTTCTGTCTGGTCTGTCCTGACTATCCTAAGCCTTTCCATTATCCTAAAGATCAGGCTTGAATTGACTTTTTTAAAATTAGTCTTGTCTTTAGCTGATACTCTTACAACAAAGAAAGAAAATTAAAGTTAATGGTGTGCAGAGAAAGAAAATGCGTGTGAGTCAGAGCATCAGTTTTTCTGGTCAGTGACAGGACCACTCATCTAACAAGCGGAAATCCTGTTTGTTTTTGAACGAACATTTTCCATACGCTTTACCACACAAACTATGCACCAGTGCTCAGTTGGAGAAGGACCCAAGATCTTTAATTTCCTGATCAAGTCCTTCAGCTGTCAGACTATTACTTAAGTCTTCTAGAGAACAAAATAGGTGAGATAAACATGTAAGTGAGCTGACTTAAACATGCAAACTCAAACATGTAACATAAATACCTAAGATGAGAGAATAGGAAACTGGACACAACATTATGCAGATATACTGCTGAATGCTACAGGCATGCCTCATCAGACATGTGACACAGGTTAGGCACCTGCTCTGCTTGGTGTATTGATCTCAGCAATCCCACTCAGTTTCACTCTCTGCATATAGTGAACTGAGAACATGGATGATAAAACCTAGGTTATGAATTTTGGCAAGTCATCATGTGGAAGTCGCATATAGTAAAGAAATGAAGTTCTCAAACCTAGACATTTTTTTATGTCTCTCTCCTTTTAGACCTAATTTTTATTTACATCGCGTCTTCCTTTCAGAGTTTTGGTAATTTAAACAGTTATAAAATGAAAGCAAACAATTTTGCTTCACTTTGGGAAATGTGCAAACTATCAGGACATGGAAAGGAGCTTTAGAATAAATAAGAAACAGATTTTTCATCTTTATCACAACCAAGAATATTCTTTTTTAATATTAGAAAGTATGTATTTTTCATTTCACACCATTCTGAATACTGATAGACAGGGGTCATAAAACATTAAGAGTACCAGACCATCACAAACTTTTCAGTCACAAACTTCTAACAGCAGCTAACAAATAAAAATAGTAGGGTTTTAACTTTAAAATACAGTTAATTCAATAGATATCTCACAACAAATTTTTTAAGTGCAGTTGATCTTTCCACGGGTTTCACTCAAGAGTGGCCAAAGCAGGTAGAAATAAACTCAGGAACTTTACTTAGCCACAAACTTAGCTAACCTTGTTCTGCGAACACAAAGAAGCTCCTAGAGTCCATTGATGTCCCTCTGGTGTCCCTCTTTGATCATGTCTAATCCCAAGCTTCCAAATTTTCTCTTATAATCAGGAGATTGTAGTTCTCACCTCTCCTCTTTTTGGATAAGCCACCAGTGAGGAGTCTGAGTGGACACTTTTAGTATCTCCTTCATCTCAGTAAGGGTCAAGGAGACTGGTAAGTCCTCTCCTTGTCAGAGACCATACAAAAATAACTGAATAACAAATAAAGAAGATTTTAAAAGCATGTATGTTTGGTTAAAAAGAAAAAAAATCCCTTTATTTATTTTAAAGAAAATAGTAGACAGCATAGAATAGATAAAGCAGCAAAAGTCAACAAAAGCAGAGAGAAGACCAACAAAGAAAAGATTTACATGCTTTTTTTGACATTAGTGTCTCATTTTTCTAGAGAGTTTGGGTACCTTTTAAAACACAGTAAAACTCCAGTCAGTTCAAGATACAATAACAAGGGAGAAAATCTTTTATTTTTTTCCTTTCTAAATGTAATGTTCTCTAATTTGAACTTTGCTCTAGAAAATAATGTTCTTTGACAGTAAATGATGCAGAGGTGTATCAGGTTATGCCAACAGCTTCAGAGATCTATTTTAAACCTGAAGAGACAGGAACAATTAAATTTTTTCTCTCCAGACCATTTTAATGACAGAAAACAAGCATGTCTGCTTCCGGAAGGATGATGTTTCTCATTCAAGAAAACATTAGGCTCCAGGATTTTACCCTTTACAAACTCTGAAAAAACAGGAAAAAGTATCTCAGTTCCTGATGGGATAGCAATTTATGTTAATTCACAATCATTCATAAATGACTGGCTCATTTGGGAAACATTGTTTTTGGGATTGAAAGGTACTTGTTGGATAAAAACAGTAAGGACAAAAAAAGAAAAAAAAGCCACTTCATAACAATGATCAAGCTTTTCTCTGTTTTTTTTTCTTATCTCTTCCTTCCACTGATAAAAGACTGAACATTTTGGACATATGTTAACGACGAAGGATTATCAGGCAATGCTGAAGTTCAGTTAATGCATTTTACCCCAGGCTACCCTGATTGCTACAACTCATCCAAAAGCTCTGGTTAATGCCCATGGTTGTTTCAGAATCATTAAATTTGTGTTTTGAGACATACAAACTACAAAACACACTTCAATGAGAAATGAGACATTGCTACTGGGAGAGAGTCACAGAGAGACTTGAGCAACAAACCCTGTTCGCATTAGAGCTATTAGACATTCCACTCCCACTCATTACTAGTTTAATAAGGTTTCAAAATAATTTTCTTTTTCAGATTTGTGCTTTGCCATCAAAAGTTTGCTTGCAATTTACCCTCCCTTTCCAAATAAATGCTGATGCTTTTGTGCCTTAATGAACTCTCACAACTGCAGAAGGCAACCTTTTAAAAATTTTTATGCAGATGAGTACAGACAGTTCCAGACCTGGAAATACTGGGTTTGACCTGGCAGGACTGCCTACACAGAAGTTAGATGCACTTCACTCTCTTAATACCTCTTCTAAAACCATTTCTGGCAAGAGCTGTGTACTGAACACAATTCGGAGTTTTTAGTCTTCTACAGTCAGCTATGAAATTCGGATTAAAAGTTCTTGCTATTTTTGCACACTCCTTTGGTCTCTGTTGAGAGGCATTTTATTCTTAAAAGTGGGTATAGAAAATTCAACACTTTCCCTGGGTAATATGCTGCGGCAAGTTACTCAGTGCAGCCCAATTATGGAGTGTATGGCCTCTGCCTGTGGAACGTCTATAGAGGAATCCTGTGGAGTATGCTATGGCCCTCAGGCACTGCAGCAGACTCTTAGGTAATTGTCCTAAAGTAAAGCTGTGACATGGCAGGAAAATAAATAATTTAGAAGAAAAGGCCAGCATCCTGCAAAACAGATGGTAAACTATCCTTTGGGTCGTTTAACAAGATATATTCTGTAAATATATAACCAGTCCTCTTCTTCCTATATCCATTTAAGTACATGGAAAAGGTCCTATTGACATCAAGAACTGTTGCAACCAGCCCTCCACATCAATGGCATCAAACCCTGTTCTGTGCAAGAAGGATATCTAAAAAGAGCACAGTGAAAACTCCATGTTGCACAGCAAAGCAAAACTCTTATTTTTGGCATTCCATTCTGCCAAGACATAAATACTTTTTTGCACATAAATCTACATCTTGAGTAATGCTTTCAGATAAAAAAAACCCACTCTATTAATGTTGTAATTACACCCAGTTAATTAATTTATTACTGGAATATTTTATGTATTGATATTTTGTAGCTGTAAAAATGGGCATTTTTAAGTAGTCGTATAATTGTGAAATCTCATTGAAAAAAATATGTCTCATACTCTCAGAATTGTGCAGATAGACATAAGACTAGGCATAGATCTGTAGGAAACCTGATTGGTTCAAAGAAGGTGCTGCCACATGTTTGAAAAGAGAACTACTTTTGAAATATATCACTGACAATGAAATTGTCAGACTCATAATTTCATTTTTACCAAAATGTTGCTCTGCTACACTTATTAGTCATCATTGAACATAGCAACAGCCAAATGCTAGTGAGGGGGCAAATTGCATAGACATGTCAAGAACACAGGGGACAAGGCATTTTAATCCTGATAGTTCAAATTGCTTCTTCTTTTCCTCTAAACAGAGCAATGAAAATGTCATTAGAACCCAAAAATAATAGACAAAACATTAAGTGCCTTCTGGATATTAAATTCTCAATAGTTTATGAAATATTCTTAAATATCATGTTTGTTTGGTTGGAGTTTTTTTTATTAGCAAGTCGTTAAAAATCTTCTGTATTTCCTCAAAGATCTTACAACCTTTGAAGTTATTCTTTCAGCTCTTTAAATCCCATTGGTTCACTGAGAAGGTTGAACATAGGGAATAGAATGAACACTTCACAGTAGCATGATGTGGTTAGTTCTTAAAATTTTGATTTTTTTTTTTTTTTTTTAATTTAGTTGGAAAGTATTTTGGAAATTTGTAACTCTGAGACATATTTACAGTACAGTACTGCTCCCTGCTAAGCTGGAAGTATGTCTTGCATAAAGTGGCAACAGTCCATAGCACAGAAAGGTTTTTCTCACAAGAGAAAATTTTTCCAAACTCGTAGCTGAAGGGTATATGTATTTCAAACAAAGCTCCACTTCCACACATACAAGGAAGAAAAAAAAGTATCATACAAATTAAGGAACAGAACAAAGTGAAAGCAATTAGTCTTTGTAGTCAGGCACGGCTTTGGTATTTACTTTTCTCTCACATACACACAACCAACATCCTTGAGAGATATTCTTCATTTCCTCCATGTTTTCACGTTAGGTATGTTATGTATTTAACTGTATCAGAGGGTTGAAAAAGATAGGACTGACTTAGCTTTCATCACATAAATCAGGATCTGTCTGCAGCTTAAACCAGGGATCTTTTACACAAAGCAACAACCCATATCCTGCTCAGGACCCAAGATTTGCATCTTCACCAAACAGTTTTGCAGTATGATTAAACATACGGTCACTGAAGCATGATCTTATTTCACTAGAGTTTAAGAAATACCTAAATGACTTTTTGGGTGTAATTCTGGGGAACAGAACACTTATGACCTTCTTTTGTTTCACATAAAATACAACTGGTGTTATACTTTGGAGAGAATGTGCAAGTTCTTCACTGAGCCAATTAAAATCTTGTTTCTTTTTTTTAAACTCCTGTTCCTTTTAGTCTACTTGTGTCAGCATGTCCTCTGCCCTTCTTAGTTTACACATGATGCAGCTTTATGTTCCAGACTCCAGTAGGTGATAGCGGCTTGGAATTAGGAGAAAATCAAAGCATTTCTCATTTTCCTTTCATTTTAATTTTAAACATTTCAAAATATCTAACTACATTTAAGTAAATTAATATAAAACATAAATTATCAATTTATCTCCCTGTCTCTCTCTTATTTGGTCTCTCTCTCCCTCCCATATAATTTAACTAAATTATATAATCTTCTACAATTTGAATAGTCCAATTAGAAAAGGGCATGAATAAATGCATAGTGCAGACACTGTGTACTGAACTATCATTATTAAATAAAAGGATGAATCTGTTTTTGCCTTTTCCATTGACAGCCCTTTTCCAGCTCACAACCAGCTGGCAATTAATGGAATCAGATTTAAAACAGGCAACAGGGAGAAATCAGCTTCTATGTGTCATTCTTACTCCAGACATATGTGTGTCTGCTTTACATATGCCTGCATTGTGTATGTATTTGTATTGGTATTGTATGTACAAGATGTATTATTTTTCCCCTATATGCCGGTTCAAAGATATGGAGCATATTTCTAATACTCAGCCCCCACAAATATTAAGACGTACTGTCCTTTTTTCTTAAACTAATTTTAACCCTGATTTCAATACAGATGGGCAGATTGTTACTAAATAGTTATGTTAGATATCTTATTGATGTTTATTCCTATGTTTGTCAAAGGAAAAAAAAGAAACCACAAAAAAAAAAAAAAAAAAGAGTCACACTTGAGATGTGCAGTAAGTGGTAGTCAGAACAGTCAGGACTTAACAGAAGTTAGAAAAAAAAATTGAACAGTGCTAGTCTAATGGATTTTATGTTTTTAATTTTAAAATTATCTGGGAAGGGAATCCAGTAGATGGATTTCTTTCGTTTGAGAGTATTATTCAAAGATAAATACAATTTACAGCCATGATTTTTTTTTCTGGTATTTCAGCTAAAATTTCCTCACCAGAATTTCATACCAGTTCAATTATTTTTTTTTGGTGGGTTTCCACTTACTGAAATATGATAGGAGTGAAATACCTGTACTCCCTATATAGTATATTAGTTAGTTACCTTGGAATAGGATGCATATGCACAACATACTAAACAGAAAAAACAGTTATTAGAAATGCTCAAGAAAAAGATCTCAGAATTCCCCCATTTGTTCACCACTAGCCCTGCATGAGACAGGTCTATGGAAATTATTATGTAACACTTAAGGCTCTCATTTTTTTTCACATCCCTATTGAAGAAGGCAGAAGTCAACTTTTTGGTCCTGGGATGCAGCTGCAAGACAGGAAGAGAGCACAAGCGAAGGAACCTGAGCATGTGAGGCACTACTCCAGAAAGCCTGAGCTGTATTCTTTGTTGTTAGCAGCATCCATACATCTAAGACTGTTTAATGAGAATAGCCTAAGCAATGTTTGAAACAGAACACAAAATGATTCTTCTCCTCATCTTCTTCCCAGTGAATACTCTCATCAACAAGCTGCAACATGAAGCTGTGTTTTGTGCCCAGTCATCCACCCCTCACATGTCCTTTCTTCTCTTTGTACACGGATGTGACACCAGCAACGGAATGAGTGTTCGTGTCTTTTCACATTTTCTCTTCCCTGGTCTATAGCATTCTGGATGGAGATGGGCTGTGCTCACTTTTACCCACTCAGGCTGAAGATCTTCATCTCACAGTTGCTGGGAATCTATTCAAGCCTTTTAGCTATTATGTTAGAGAAGGCATGTTCTTCTCCTGTGTTTCTGAATGAAAATGTTTTGCATTCTTGCTGTTGCTGAACTTTAGATTGGGCCTGTCAGAGAGATCCAGAGAGAAATCTGAAAGAGGGACTACAGGAAAGCCTAATTGCAAACCCCAGATAGCTAACGTGAGAAGTCGCCATGCTGTTGAGGTCTTCCACAATGACAAAAGCTGGGGTATTTAAAGACAGAACAAATGATTTCCCATGGCAGTGCACTGTAAAACACAAAAAAACCCTTGTCCTGAATCATTCTTATTACAATCTTAGTATTTTATTACAATCCTAATATTTTAATTTCCGAAGTTACAATCTAATTGACATATAAATACTGTAAAGGACTTGAATTTAGACATCTGGACTGTTTGTGAATCCAAATTCCATCACACCTACACCTAATAATTGTTCCATTATTTTAACAATTATAAAACTGAAATGTAAACCAGCAATTTCTGGGAACAATCTGATTTGTGTCTATGTTTATTTATTTATTTTCGAGAAAACTACTCTGCAGCACCATCTAGTGAAAATGAGAAGGACCAGTGATACTGTTTCCATGTTTGGAGAATCTCCATGTGTTTGCAGCCCGTATAGCTTTCGGTAGTCTCAGTGGAAATAAGAGAATAAATGTCAAGTCCCCATATGGAGAGTGTGTGTGTCATTTCAGATGTCTTGAACAGAAAACCTACCTCAGGATTAAAGGTTTGTTATAAAAAGTTGTATAGACCCTTTGGAAAGACAGTCTTTGTACAAGATGCATTACAGACAGAATACAAAATACACCTTGACTATAAAATATTCCTCACTTTAAAACCGAAGTTTCCAAGTTTTGATTGTTCTGAATCAAGCACAACATTAGCAGCTATCAACCTGTGTTAATGATGGTGTAACTGAGAGCAGAATTTCCTTCCATAACTAATAGGGTCACCAAGTACTCAAAGCAGTGAAGAAAATCCTACACAGTAAGTAATAGAACTGGAGATACAGACCCTTGTGAGTGTTTAGGTTTGCCTGTTAAGGATATTTTTCTATGCAAATCTTTCATTTGAAGATGGAAAAGGGCTTCTGAGGAAACAACAACAACAAAAAAAAAATCTATTCATAACTATATAGGTGGTTATATAAATAAAAAGCCCAAATTAAATACTCCATCGCCACATACTACAGTAACTACTACAATGCTACATCGTACCCGAGTTATGTCTAGCTCCATCAGTTATCTTGATGACTGATATGGCAATTTCCTACCGTGGTCATGGCAGCCATATGTCCACTTCATCCAGTGTCAGTTGTGTAAGACACATGCAGAGAAATACTATTACTGTCTTGCAAAGAATAAGAAAATTTAGGTCTTATTGATGTCAAAAGAAGTCAGGTTACTTTAGGTTTTATAGTCTTGCTCATAGGCTAAGTGGAAATATTTTTTTTTCCTTCCTTCTGTTTTTAAGAACACTGATAAAAGTACAGACCTCTGCAAATGAGAGTGACATAATTTCTCTTAAATGAAAAACAAGTACACTTGTACAAATACAAAACATCTTTTAAGAGATAACTCCTGAGTCTTGCAGACAGTCAGTTACTCAGAATTCCACTGAAGTAATTACAACAGCCAGAGTTTTCCAACTCTCCAGACATAACTGACTAAATGGAAGGAATTGGCCAGTAGACTAGCAGACCACCTTTCTCCAGCCTTATCTTTGTCACTCTATTTTGACTAATTTCTCAAATTCAGTTAGAGCTTGCAGATATCAATGAATGTTAATGGAACTGAGCCTGAAATTTTGTGTTCTTTAGTATAGCAGAGTCTCTAGTCCTGTCTCTGCAGAACACTAAGTATTTGTCTTATCTTAGGCAGTTAGACCATCTGTACTAATAACAATAACAACAATACTAATAATACTTCACAAGTTTAACTGTGAAATACTGGATCCAGTTTACCAAAGTCACAGAACTTTCATGATAAAACAGAAACTGTCATGATAAAAACTTTAGGCTTAGAACTTCTTGAATTTAAAAATGAAGTATGGATTTGAAGATTTAGACGATGGGTAAATAAGTATTTTTAAATGCTGAGAAAACCCTGAACATACAAACTAATCCAAGACACCAATTTATTAAGTCTTCCCAGTGCTTAGCTGAAGCATTTTTCTAATGTAGGAACAGCTAGGCTCACCACCAGACACTTCTACATTCTACTAGAGAGGATGGATAGATTCACAGATAAAGTTAATATTAAAAAATGGATAGTGAAAGCCTTTTGTATTTTGAGAAATCTTGAGAGAAAAAAATAGATGTATACTAAATGCATAAAACCACAATTTCTTGATAAGTCAAAATTTGCTGTTCATCCTATATTCCATTATACTACAATCAGAATGCAATAGTGTGTGAGCTAAATAAGCTGAACTTTAAACTTATGAGTTTCATAATACCTTTACACATACTAAAGCCAATATGCCTACTGAGTCATTGTAAAAATACTTAAATTGCCTAACTCTTCTTCAGAAGACTTCCTTACTTGAGAGAAAAGAAGGTAAGAGGTAGCTTAGTTATTAAACAATGGGTTGTGCAATAAAGCAAAGGGGTAAAACAGTGAAAATGTTTTAAACCTTCGTTTTTCCACTCGCTGTGGACTGTGAAGTGGCTGGTATAGGAACAGCAAATGTTCCAATGATATTTGCATCCAGTGCTAAAGAAAGAAAATAAAAATAGGAGAGAATGGCTCCAAAGTATTCAGGAGTTGTCTCAAAGACCAAGTTTAGATTAGTTTCTTCTTAAAAATTTACTTTTTGTTCTTTATTTGTAGGAGGTGTTTGAATATGAAGCATTTGTAAAAAGTGGTAAAAAATAACAGTGAAAAGAGTGAAAAATAATCAGAAATGAGAAGCTAATTCCATATTTCATTATAAATTAACAGGAATGTTTTTAAAAAGTCTTTTCTTTCCATGTCAGCTCAAATAGGGTAACTAGTTACTGAAGTGTAGCCAACAGAGTATCTACTACCACTTTATGGTCTTTGTTCTCATCAGTGCAGTCTCTCACCTTGCACTTGTCCATGAAGCTTTCAAAGGAGCTCTGCTAAAACAGTAGATTTCAATGGAAGAGGTTGACGGTGGTTGGACATTGGAACAGGCTCCCCAGGGAAATGGTCACAACACCAAGCCTGACAGAGTTCAAGAAGCCTTTGGATGACACTCTCAGGTGTGACTTGTGGGGATGGTTCTGTGGAGGGGAAGAGTTGGGCTCGATGATTCTTGCAGAGCCCTTCCAACTGGGCATATTCTGTGATTCTTTCCTTCTGTAATCAAAGTTAGAAGGTGGTCAGGTGGCAGAGAGTGAACTGCTTCCAACACTCTTACAAGCAATACAGAGAGAATCCAGTCAGTATTCCAGAAGGATTCTGTGTAGTTGGATAATTGTAGCAAAGAGGATGTAGCCCTCAAAATTATCTGTTCTACTATTCCCAAACAAACTTGTTTCTTCATCAAAGAACAGAAATTATGGAAGTCTATTTTTATGATGCTGAGAACCAAAAATTATCTTTCAGATTTAAGTATTAAAGTTTTAAGCCAACAGATTCAATGAGATTTTACACCTAAGCACAGACATTTCAGCAATTTAAAATTAGATACTTTTAATATTTGATCATGCTTTACAACAAAATGTGAGGACTTGAGACCCAAACAATTGAGTTGCTAGAGATATCTGTGTGCCGATGCCATTGTGTTGACAAAGTAGTTATTTGAATGCCTAACTCATGAATCACAATGGTTTCTATAAACATCTCATTCAATATAAAGGTCCATGAACTTGAAACAATGTCAGCAAGAAATATTTTTTTATACGTTCTCCTATTCTATAAATAGTGTAGAGTATAAATATTAAAAAAAACTAAGACTGCAAAAAAATCATATGGAAATTGTGCTACATGTGTCATGTACCTATCACAAAAATAAAATCAGAGTGTACCTGAAAACACTCTTTTTCATATCATTCCTGTATGTAATGTATAATATATTTATTACATACTGGGACTACTGCAATACAAAGGTGACATAAACATTAAGTGTCAGAGCCCTGGGGGCACTGTGAAAACTTTTTCTGTCCCTGATGATTGCTCAGGACCACACTTCACTCCATCCCAGCGCTCTTAGTGCCTGCTCTGGTGTTGTGGTAAGATGCCAGTCTCCAGTCCTGTTCCAAGCTCTGTATGCTTTGCTCCCAGTTCAAATCCCTTGAATGGCCCTGACTCTGGCTTGTGACTTGCCTGGTCTGGGACTGTCAATGAACCCTGAGACCAGAGACAGGCACTGCAGGCTGTGGCCAGTGCCCATGGGACTGGGTCACCCTTAGCTCCCAGCTCCATGTCCCTCGCAGAGCAGCCCTGCTCACACCACTTCCTCGCCATAGTGTCCTTTCTACACTTCTACTATTTGGGCATGTATTCAATAAGCAGCATGGATCACCCTGGTTTGTTCTAAATGTTTAGAGATATAAGAAAAAAGAAATGTTTGAATGAACAGTAATATCAGATTATAATGGGAAATATTTTCAACAGGGTAATATGTTTTAGACTTATATTAATCACTTATTTGAATGATGAGAAATTTAACTGAGTGTTAGGTATTGAAAATAAGTTTTAGGAAAACTGCAGATTAAAGTATTCTATGAGGAAAGTAGATGGAAAGAGATCATATATTATTTACTTTCCATTTACACTGTGAATCCAAATGTAATAGGAACACTGTATATTTAACAAGATACTTGGCTAGAAGGTTAATCACAAAGCATAACTGGGATGTTATCATAAAATTAGCAGGAAGCCTTCATACTGGAGGCTATTTTACATTCAGTGTCATTCAAGATTTTCATTTAAAACTGGAAATGACAAATCAGACAAGATGCTAAACATAGAAGGATTCAGGAATGGGGGCAATAATTATTACAAAAAAACCACTGGAATAAAATGAGAGCTAACATAGACAGATGCACTATGTGTAAAAGAGGAAGAAATAATCAAGTGTCAGATCCTGTCAGGAAGTGTAACAAACTTCGTTGAAGATGCAGGTTCTTTGTACCTCTCAGGATCAGTCCATAAATGAACATAGAGGAAAACACTGACTCACTTGAAAACAGATGAATGGTAGGTTACCGTCTGTGACAGACTGACCATGGCTGAAGGATACAGTGCTGTCAATGAAAGTGTATTGTGTGTTTAAAACTACGAGTTCCCCGAGTAACACAAGCCATGTGTTAACTGTTCTATTCACAGAAATTTGGCTTTTGATGGACTTCAGTGTAGAACATTGCATTTCAAAACACAGCTGCATGAAAAAGGATTGATAAGAAATATTTTCTACTACTTGTCATAATAAGTAACACCTTCAGAGCCCAGCCCTGTAGATGTTAGCAGAACTATACTCAAGCACTAAATACTTCTCTAAGTAGACAGGGATGGTAAAGTTTGTAACCAAGAAAACTATAGTTATGAGATGGCCTCACAAACTATCTGGAGGGAAGGGAAAAATATCAAACAGTCTATCAAATAGACAATATTTATGCTGATTATATCCAGGGATTTACCCACCACCACCCTTTTTCTTCTTTGAAAGCCTCTGTATGTTATCTGGATTCAGAAGATCAAAAAGCTGTGTTTAGCAAAGAGTATTGAGACTGTAAGTTGTGCTCCCAGACATAGTATGTCTGCATCATATAATGGGAGGATCAGGTTGAGAACAGCATGGCTCCATCCATACCAGTGCTGCTTGTAGCTCTGCTGTTAGTATCTCTAAGGATATTTTCCTTAATTTACTCAATTCCCTTACACTATTTGTGCTAAAGCAGGTAGCAGGGTTATTCAGTGCTCAGTCCAGCATAAACAGGCTGTCACCCTAGTGTATGTTCAGTGCTTTAGGAGCGCAAAACACTCTTAAGAGACCACTGCAGTTCAAGCCAAATCAAGAGCCGGTGATGAAGCCATGAAGAACATGCTCTTTTCTTTCTCCTTCCTTTTTCCTGCACAAACTTATGTGCTTCACACAGAGTAACTAGAGCATCTTTTGAATTCAAAAATCATGTTGATTTGTATCTGTCTTTACAAAAATTTTTATCCTAAAAGTTTTGGTAGTTACTACATATCCAAAATATGAAACTTGAATCTGCTTCTAAGATTAGATGATATTTTAATGGAGAACTAATATGTTAATTCTGTGTGATATAATTAAATGATCAGAGCTTTAAAAATGGATAACTAATTTTAGACATAAGCTGCAAACAAAAGATTCAGAAATTTTTCCTTAGAGATTTTTGGAAATCTTGCCTAGAAATTCTGAGCAGAAGATTAAACCACAACAACAGAACAACTTAAGAGCTAAAAGATAGAGTAGAGTAACAATGATAACAAGCAAGAAGGCACTCATCCTCCAGGGTAAAAAAAAACCTGAGATTTTTCATTAAAATTTTATTTTTCACCAACATTCAGAGAAGTGATCCCTGGCCCATGTTCAATAAGCTGGTGATCTGCTTGCAAGTCTAAGAAACACAGAAGAAAAAAACCTGCCAAGTGGAGTTTCAAATATTACAAAGAAGATATGAAAAGTGGGAGGTGGAGAAAGAGAAGACAAATTAATAAACCATTTGCTCAGAGAACATACCAAACACACAGTTTGTTTTCCATTGCTTTCAACAAAAAAATCCCAGTTCTTTTTCTTGTAAATATCTTATTTTTAGAGAGAGGACAAGATCACATACATTGAACATCCCAGAAATTTTGCTTCATGGTGGCATTTAGGAACTTTGCCTCAACAGATATGTGAAAACTGTGCACAGATAAATGGGGGGGTTCAAGTTAAGCAGGAGCCCAGCCAGAGCTTCTGAAGTGGAGAAGAGATGCTCTGGGACTTTCTAAAAGGCCAGGAAAACAACTGAGCATGAATGAAGTCTTACTCAGAAAGGTAAAAAATGGCCAAGTACAGCTCTCCAAAAGATCCAGTACAGGCACCAATACTTTCCTTGTCATATTCAGCATCATCTGTTAAGAAAGACAAAAAGCCTCAAAAAGAAACAGAGTGCTTTTTTAATGATGGGTCAGGAGTGAGAGGCAAAAACTGAAGTGAATAGCTTGCATCACCTCAGCAGTAAACCCTACCTCACCTTGGTGAGGTTGCAAGTCACTGTGCATATGACTTTCAGTGCTTTACCAAACATGAGGGAGAGTTAGTGATGATTCTATATTTAATACATTCTAAAAAGAAAACATTTAACATTACCTCAGTAGGCTCAGTGGGACAAGGAGGGAAAGATCACTGGTACTGTGTAAGTAAGAAAGAGACATCAATGGTATAACTAGTGGATTAAACCTTAGTGAAATGAAAACAAACAAACAAACAAACAAACAAAAAACAAAACAAAAAAAAAGTGCTTCCAGGACAGAGTTATATTTTTAATTGAAACTAGCATTTTAAACTTCTGATTACTGACTATACTAATAGGTTGGTAGAGTTAATGCATCAGAATATCAAAATCATGAATATTTGTTTTCTGCAGGAGAAAAATATTTAGCCTAGATAAAATATAAAGGATTCTGATTATTAACAATAATTCTTGACTTAATCAGTGTTCAAATATAAATATTTTGAAGCTACTAAAATTCTGCAGACGTTTTACTGTGCCAGTATAAGGAGAACTTTTCCAGAACAAGTAGATACTGTTTTCAAAATATGATAACCATTCTTCAGGGACACCAGCTAACAAAATACTCCATACTTTCAGTTTGTTTTCCCTACTTCATCTATTCTAAATGCTGTGTATTCACAGATTATGAAATGGCCTTCTGTTTATTTCCTATATCCTTCAAACTAACCACTGACAAGTCAGCTACATGTTCCTGACTGAAAAATAATGAAAATAATATTATGGCTAATTTAATTATAAGCCTTAAAGGTAATTGCTATAGAAGACTTGTTGTTTTATTTTCAGATTTCTGAAATGCTTTATATGGATTTGAATTTACCATTTTCCTTCTGTGATACCATAGAGAAACAACCCAGAAACTGAAGGCAATAGTCACTAAAACAACCATGTGGGAAACTAGGATAGTTCATTTCCCTGGTCTGGCCTTCCCTGTAAATGAAGGCAAGTATTTTGGGGCAAGAATTAGGACCATCTGCTTTAAGACCTTAGACAGCACTTAGAAGGATTTTAAGTGCTGTCTAAGTTAAAGTCCAATAAGCCGCCTGTCACATTCTGCCTGGCTGGTGAGGTGTCTGTATTCAACTAGCACTTTCATTTAAGATTGCAAAGGATATTTGATAAGCAGCATGTGCATTGCTGTCCTAGGAAGGGGAAAGTAGAAGTTTGATTCCTTTAATTTAGAAGCAGGTTGAACTTAGATCTCCTAGTTTCTGGACGAGTATAATAGATACATGACTACTACACAAAAGTCTGGCACTATTTCCAGTTCTTTCTTGGAATGCATTTTAAGTTCAAACATTTTTCTTTTTTTTTTTTTTTTTTCCAAATCAGAAACTATCTTTACAAGAAGCTTGCCACTTATGATACCCTAGACAGATGGAAACGAGCGGTGTACAGCTCTGAATCAGGCACATTACTTCCAGCAAGTAGAAGATAAGATACTTCCTTAGTGCCTGTCATCAGTTTTTGTGTAGGTATAAGTAAATCCTCCATGACTATACTCGATCATCTTTTAGAAATAGCTCACATTTAACTAGCTAGGTCTGTAGTAAACTGGAACAGCTTGTCCAGAGTTATGGAAGTCTTCAAGGCCAGGTTGGGTGAGGCTTCTGAGCAACTTGTTCTAGTGGAAAATGTCCCTGCCCATGGTGGGGTATTTGGAACTAGATGGTATTTAAGGTCACTTCCAACCTAAACCATTCTATGATTCTATGAAATACTTCTACTATTTTTGTATTCCAGTCTGGATTGATCAAAGAAGCTTTTCTACTCCACTGGGACATGATTTAAACCATCGGGGGTTTTTGCTTCCTCAGCTGTCTCCCTGCTAAAATACAGTTCTTGAGTGCATCGTAATTTATGTATGCAGCAACTCAGATTGTTGCTTGGATCACTGGCTGTGTCATAGGACTGCAGAGGGCTGTGAATCACCCTGTTGGGAGCAGCACATATTTATCAGTTGTGACCTGACACAGCCAGCTTCAGGCTGTGGTTGCAGGGACAGGTTCCATAGGAACATCTGACAAAGCTACTGCAACACACACTCTTACTCCCTTCTTGCCAGACCAGGAAGTTGTATGATCACACAGTAAACTTAACTTGATACAACAGGAAAGTAGCACTATTTATACTGACATTGATTGGTTCAATCACTTCCTTGAGTTCACAGGTACTATAGCCTTAAAAATATAATGCAAGGGAAGGTATAGTGATGATGAAATAAACAGAAAAAGACAAAGAGCAGGAGATGAAAAGGGAAGATCATTCTGACCTAAATTGTGATTCTGGTAGGTGTGTCTGAAGTTAGACAGTCTATTAGAAGTGTAGATTGAGTGATTTGAATAGGAGGGTTTTTTCCTCTCCTCCTCTCCTTCATTGGCCGTGACTTGCAGTTCCCTCCATGGGCCAGATGAACTCATGAATGGAGCAGAAAGTTAATGCAGAAAGAAACCAGAAAAACCTAATGTGCACCACAGCCAGAAAGAAGGTGGACCTACATAAAGGCATGGGAGGAGCTATGCTGCTAGAGGAGAGGCTGGAAATAGTAAGGAGTTGAACAGTTTTGTAGTGAGCTTGTATACTAGCACAGGTAATGCACCTGCTCTCAGAGCCACTGTCTTGCCTGATGCTGAGGTGATCTTAGTGACATGTGATGAAAATAATAACTTTGTGTTGCTCAAATGCCAATAAATATAGGCCAGATATATTCTGGAAGCAAATAGGAACTGAGCAATAATATGGAGCACAATTTGACCATATCTGAGAAAATTATAGAATTTACTTATTTCCACTGACAAAAAAAAATCCTCTCTGATGACCAGTTGCAAGGCCACAGTTTCTAGAAGTAACCATTCACCTGGGTGCCAAACAAGATACCAGGCATGAAGATGTGTACACTTTCCAATTTTCTCATAGGCTTCATCCTATCTGTGAGAAAAATCTTGCTTGTATTCTTCTTTGCCTGTATAATGTCCTGGGGATTTGACATTTATTTTATGTTTACTGAGAGAGATATTTTTCCTAGTTTGTTGAACATGCATTCTCTCCTCTTGTACCAGCATTTTGGAATGTAAATATTAACACAGTTTGCGAAAAAATTGCTACAAATAATGACAAATAAAACCAGAGATTTGACTCCAAAATCATGTTTCAATTTAATCTTTATTTCCTACTAGCACAACAGAATCTAACAAAACCAAACAACCTGATAGACATTACCATTCACAAAGCATATATATTTGACCTTCATTCCTAATAATAGCAATAATTAAGGGATGTTGACAAGCACTTGCTTGACAGTGAGATTGGGGAGGCATGTCTTTTCTGACACAGTGTGATATAACAATAAATTGTAACAATGCTGGTAGCCTCCCAAGGGATGGAGTCAAGGCAGATGTTAATCCAGTTCAAAGGCAGTGGAAAATGGGTGACTGCATGTTGGCTTTAAATTACTGTGCACAGTAATTTGCAGTAAGAATAGAGGATAATTTATGTGATGTATGTAGTGTAACACTCCAAGCCCTCTCATTTGTTTTCTCCATAAAAATCTGTGACAATTGTTTCTCTTGGATATTTTCTGAAAGAAGAAAGAGAGAGAGAAAGAGAGAGAGAGAGAAAGAAAAAGAGAACGAAAGAATGAAAGAAAAAAAAGAAAGAAAGAAAGAGAGAAGGAAAGAAAGAAAGAAGGAAAGAAAGAGACAGAAAGAAAGAAAGAAAGAAAGAAAGAAAGAAAGAAAGAAAGAAAGAAAGAAAGAAAAAGAAAGACAGAAG
>JAWWEW010000041.1:18470508-18535248 GCA_035583185.1 Anabacerthia variegaticeps
GAATAGAGAGGGTAGAATACATAGCTTTGATCACCCCCCACACAGTGATAACTGGTCCCACCTGCTGAACTAGGACAGCCTTGAAGACCACATCCTTGAGATCATAACTCTGGGCTCAAAATGGAGAAATATTACTGATACCTGTGACCTATCTCTTTGAAAGCAGCCTACTTACACCTATATTTAAAAATCTAAATATCTTTAACAGAAGAAAGTATGGAAAATGGTTTCTTTTCATGATTTTCTTGAAGCGATTTCAAATTTCTCAATCTTTCTTTGCCATTTGAGTTAACTATAGGCCCCTAATGTACTAAACTGACATTAGGAAGAATCTGCTCTTTGAAAGTCAGATCTCTTTAAAGCCTATCAATGCAAACTTTTCTAGACTATGCTTTTGCCAAGAAAAGTTGAACCAGATAATCCTTAAGGTACCCTTCCAAACTCGTATTCTATGATTCTACAAAATGTTCACAATCACTATGCAGTTTTGAACATCTTGGACAGTTCTACATATTCTTACAGGGTGGTTTGAAATTCACTTCCCTTAAGTGCAAATTCAGGTTGCATAAACAGTGTGGCTGGAACAGGTAATGTCACTGAAAAAGTAGCACCCAAAAAAAATGAAAAAAGGTGCTGAATCCTGCTGGAGTAAACATAGGGAAAAAAAGTAAAATGGCAAATCTAGTTCTAAACCGTGTAATTTTCTGGTGTATTTTGTACACTCTTTGGAAAAATTTGTTATAATTTAAATTGCTTTCTGATGCTGATGCACACTATAAAATACAACTACAGTCTTCACATACTATACGTAATATATAACACACATAATATATAATCCTGGATTATGCACAGGAACCCGAATGAGAAGAAAACAGTGTCAGTCTGTTTTCTAGTATATATCCCTCCATAATCAGAGCAGGAGAAGCAGTTTTCAAGTTGTGGCAGTGCTTCACTAGACCAAGGCATCAGTTTCCAGTGGTGATGTTGCCATCACCTCAGTGATGCTTTACTTTCAGAAAACGGGCTTGTTCATTTTTTATTCAAAATAAATTGCGAAAATGTAGATTGGATTTGAAGAACGAGATTCAAAGATGTTTCTGAACAAAGAAAAACAGTTTAAATATCAAAGCATAGGCATGGGACAGGTCTGCTTCCTTCCAACCTACAGAATGTATTCTAGGTAAGGGCTTGTGGTGGTGAGATGTATGATATGCAGTATTAGAAGTTTTATTGTACAGCTTCAATTAACATGTACAGCACAAAAATAATCCTTTCCTCTTGCTTTCATCCATCTGGCAAGTTGAAAGAGTTGTTCCAGCCTGAAAAGCCCTGTGCTGTTACAGCACAAAGAAGAAGAACAGAGCTGTCAAGATCTGTAGTACATCTTTTCATTGACAGCAGGCTGAACACAAGCTGGTAGCGTGCTTGGATGGCCAAGAAGGCCAAGAACATCCTGGCCTGTATCAGAAATAGCGTGGCCAACAGGACTAGGGCAGAGATTGTCCCCCTCAGCACTGATGAAGCTGCACATGGAGTCCTATGTTCATTTCTGGGACCTCACTATTAGGAAGACGTTGAGGTGCTGGAGTGTGCCCAGAGAAGAGCAAGGAAGATGATGAAGGGTCTGGAGCACAAGTCTTATGAAGAACAGCTGAGGGAGATGAGGTTGTTTAGCCTGGAGAAAAGGAGACTTGGGTGGGACCTTAGTGCTGTCTACAACTACCTGAAAGGAGGTTGTAACAAAGTGGAGGTCAGTCTCGTCTCCCAAGTAACAAGCAATAGGACAAGAGGAAATGGCCTCAAGTAGTGCCAGGAAAGTTTTAGATTGGATATTAGGATAATTTTTTTTGCTGAAAGGGTTATCAAACTTTGAAACAGGCTGACCAGGGAAGTGGTTGAGTCACTGTCCCCAGGTATATTTATGAGACATGAAGATGTGGTGCTTAAAAGTAAGGTTTAGTGGTGGATTCGAAAGCACAAAATTAGTGGTTAGATTTTATGGTCTTCTAGGTCTTTTCCAACCTAAACAAATCTGACCCTATTCTAGGATTCTTTCCCACTGTTTTAGAAGAGTAATAAAAATGTTTCATAACAAATTTTTCTTTCTCTCTAGGATGGTTAATCTTTGAAATGTATTGGTTTTATATATTCAAATTATATATGATGAAGGGCAAAAGACAGTTAATAGGAGTCTTGGAAGGAATAGATCAAAAAGCCTTTATCAGATGCTTTCTATTTTCACAATGACTCTGACAGTGATTGAAAGCATTTCTCTGGTTTTGGGTGCCAGTCCAGCACACTGCTAATAGTGATCAGACAATCTACAGTTTTAGATATTATAAAGCTTCCTCTCAAAAACCCAGATCTCCTTCTCCACCATTTTTAACACTTTACAAGTTCTGCAGCTGTAGCTGGACTTAGCTGTTCAGTGAAAAATCTTTAACACAATCATGTTATCATTTGTCCACAGCAGTGAATTGAATGTATGCAGTTCTGTTTAATTATATCAGAAGCATTCTCTCATAGGATTACAGGCTTAATTGGAGAACAAACACAAGTCAAAATGGACTACTGCTGGATGCCTCAGGAGACTGTCTTTTTGAATCTTTTACAGACTGAACTTGTGTATACAAATATGGCAAGGTAATGAGAATAAAAAGCAAAGGGAGGTTGCCATCAAATTGTGTAACCATCCAGGAAGTGGGGAACTTATGTTCAAAGTTCATGAAAATGTAACAGATGCTGTCTATCAAATGAGCAACTCTGTTTACAATTACAAGAAATGTCTTTAACAAAAGCTGGCATTTGGCTACATTTGTTAGATTTGTCTTTTGTTGCAATCCAGATGTTTGTGCGGGTTTGTAAACGTGTTTCTTGAGGTCTGTTCAGTTTTTGGGACATTCTTGACTGAATTTGGTCTGCTCAAGAGGGTTTTTAATGTTTTCAGATGGAAACCATGAGAAATTTCAATGTGTTTCATAAGATCTGGGCAACAGCAGGCAAAATAAGATAACTGTGCACTGTTAGTCATTGTGTTTCCAAGGGTCGTTTGAACGAGCACTAGCCTTAGTTTCCTGTAATCTCTGCATATAGCACCAAAGAACTAGTCTAGACATATTTACTTCAAAAGACATGGTCAGATCCAAGTGTCTTGTAGAAGCCCACTTCAGCTGGCTCTGACCCAGTATTGTGATGCTGTGGCTATATGAATTCAGGATTTGAGGTGAATCACATCTAGTCAGCTTGAAATACAGGATGGTAAGATCTGTCAGAATCTATCAACTGCATATTATTTATTTCTGATGATCATCCTGATTAAGGAGATCCAAAATATTTATTATGTAGCAATGGATAACACAGTTTTACCTGAACCATTGAACTGCTGCTGTTTCCTTTCCAACTGCTTGACTTCTTAACTAAAAGCAGTTCCAGCAGTCTGTTTTGTTGGTATAAGCTTATTTTAACTTTAGATTCTGCAGGGTGATTCAGAGTATGTGCTGGTATGGTTTGCTAAAAGGGAGGCTTAATCACAGATGGGAGCTGTCAGTGCCGCTATAGTAGAAGCACATATTATTTGTACAACTAACTGATTATAATTTTGTTCTTCTTTTCCTCATGAGAAGGAAAAGAAAATAAATGATACTTTTATCAGATCTGACCCCCAAAATAACAACATGCATAAATTGAAAGCTACTGAGCTTTTTTAACTCTACTTTTTATTGTTAGACCTTTTCCCATACCTGAAGTCCAAGAGAAAATGGACTAATGTGAAAAGTACTTCGAGGTGGCCTCAGTAGGCAGCATGATATCAAAAAGATGGTCACATCTCCAGAGACAGGCAGGGGAGAGGGATGAGGAAAGAGGACAGTGCAAAACCTCAAGAAAAAATCAAATAACCAAAATCCAGACCCTTACCTGCCACGAGGATTCCTACTGATTCCAAGATCACAAAATGTCAGGATGCAGCTGGGCAGTGGGACCCCCTTCCCTAACTCTGCAGGCTTGACAGAAGGGAAGTCACATGCCTTGGAGGTAAAGGTTGATGCTCAAAGGGGTTCAAAATTTCCATGGAGTGTTTGGCTGGCAGTTCAAAGTAATGGCAGCAAGTGAGTAGGGTGATGCAGATAAGAACTTCTGTCAAGTGATAGAGGAGGGAATTTTGAATAAAGCAGATTCATGGAGGAATTCTGCTTACTTTTTTTCTCACTGGATCTCTTTTACTAAGTCTTGCTGGGGAGCAGAAACAAACTCTTTAAAACATTATACACCATAGTTTTCATGTGCAGGAAACCACAAATCATTATTATCAAATAAAATCTAACCAAGTTAACAAAAAGGCCGGCTCAGGATTTTTCAGGCAGATAATGCCTTGAAAGACAGCAGATGTACCTGGGGCATGACAAAAAACTTAAACTGATTCCCTTTATACCAGCCTGACCTAAATTAGCCTCCTGCCCTGCTATGAAAATACCATTTTTCATTAAAGTATACTGCATGTGTAACCGTCTTCTCCTTAGTAACAGTGTAGCAGAGTAGCCTAGTGACTAAAGAATCTTCTATCCAGAGTTTTATTTTATAGCCTCCTCCCTCACCACCTTCTACATCTTACTCATGAGGAGAGTTTTGGCAATTTCATATTTAAAGAAAAAGTTCTTAGTTGCATTGCAAATTATTTTTGTGCAATATTCAAATCTACTTTAATCATAACATTTGCATACACATCCTATCGATGTGTGACACAGAAAATTCTGCTTTATTTGCTATCTATAATTTGAAATAAGGAATGAAATTTCTTTTGACACAATTTGGCAACTGCTACAAAAGGTGACATTTTTAATTCTATATATCTAAACTGGGACAAGTCACAGTATATAATCATATTTTATGTTTTTGGTTCTCTCAATTTTTACTGAGTCAGAAAGATTTTTAGCTACATGGAAAACCAACCTATTTAAAACTAGATCCTTGATTCTGCTCCCTGTGTTTATATGTGTTTGCTATCTTTCCTAGTAAGTAATTCCACTTATTTGTAGTCTTGAAAGTTCAAGGAAATGTGAAATGTATTATCAAGATTTGCTTGGATTCTGTCTCCTGCCTTCTTCCTCCTACATTATTCAGCACTGCAACAGCTGGACACTGAACTGAGATTTGTCTGAATATCTGGGCTAATTTCCAAGTAGGCTCTTTGAACAGATGTTCCCACTGAATCTTAGGCTGGTTTCCTTGTGCCTAGAACCTGCCATATGTTCACCAAAAAAAAAAAAAAGAAGCACCTTTTTTTTTTTTTTTTTCCTGAGGCAACTGCCTTTTATACTGGGATTCAGCTAAAGCCATCAGTTCCAAGTTCATACCACTCTTTAGTTAAACAAATATGCATCTCTCTCTCTCTATATATATATTTAATTATTCAAGCTATATTGCACATTTTCCCATGTCAATAATCATGGGGGTTTAGTGCAGGAGAAACAATCTCTCCTTTTCGTGAGAAATTTCAGCACCATTTCCTAGTTCTCAGATCATAGGCTGCCTAAGTAGAGTCAAGATTGTATTCTTTCCAATGAATTTGCTCAGATGTTAGAATATTAAGAATAAAATGTGAATGTTGAAATTTAGTGACAGTGTGTGCAGCTGAAGATTCACAAAACTTGTTACAGCTGAACACAAATTGTGTTGCCTACCACTTATGTATGTAGTTTTTCAGTAGCTGACATGTGACATCACTTGAATTCCAGTGATGGAGAAGACATTTTCTTTGGCTTGGCCAAACATAACAGTTATAGAAATCTTATCTGAAGAGCAAAGTCTGTTTTCCTTCCAAAGAACAGAAATATGAAATCTAAGTTCTAGGAATCTAATGTTTAGATCACATCACAGAAGATACTTTTCTGCTATGACTGAGCTCTGAGCCAGACTGCCACAGGAGAACAGTGTTAAGCCTGAGATAATAAGCCTGACTAATAGGACAGATATCCTAGTTTACACCGAACACTATGCTAATGCTATTCTGCAGTTCTAGACCACTGCACAGAAGCTCTGTGTGTGTAGCTGCTGGCACCCAGCTGTGAAGTCTCTGCTCTTTTCTCCATGACATGCTTGGGCTATTAGGTATGATCTGGAAATGTCGTTTGAGGTTTGCAGAAATTAAAATTATAAAAATTTCAAAAGTTTATTGAAGAACTAATTATTTTACAAGGCCTTGGCTAAAAAAAAAAAAATAGACTTTCCTATTTTGTTTTTTCCCAGGTGCCTGGAAGCATAGTTGCTTCTTCTAACAGTCTGCTGGAAACGAGTTCAGTGATCTAGATACAAATTTGCAAGGCATAATTATATCAAAGGAGTGCACGGACATCACAGACTGAAAGCAACTTGGGCGGGTTTTTTTGATAGTAGTGGACTCACAAGAGAATTAAATATTGAATTTACTGAAAAGAAATAAAATTGTGCAGCATTTCTGAATTCACAATTGAAAACATTACTTGTTTATATATGACAGAACAAATCTTTTAAAGTGGGGAAAAAAATCTCACATAATTCATTTGAAAAGGAACACGTTCTTGTCCCAATCTCTCTCAAGGGAACCACTTAGAAGGAAACTGCTTGAAAATTAATATCTCAGCCAATGCATGTTTTGCCTATACAGAAAACAATCCTTATTTGCTTTATTTTAAAATTGCACAGTCTCTTTGCCAAAACTCACTCCAATACTTTCGAGTTTGGATAGAATTTCATTCTTTCCATGTCATTTATCCATACGCACAACAAAAACTATAATATTGGTATAGGTGTCCCTGAATAAATGAATCCTTTTGGTGAAATTCTAGTTATTTAGAGTGCAAAGGAGTATGAAGTGGTCAGCACTAATATTTTGATAGATCGAATCATTAATTAGAATGAAGAGTTTGGTGTAAGAATGAGAACTTTTTAAAAATATTTTAAAAACATGTTAAAATCATTTTCACAGCAGTCAGCTTTTTCTTTATTATAATTCACTAGCTGTGCTCTACTCTGCACCTTATACCAGAACTAGAATATTACTAGGATTATTCCATATTTAGCAGTACTCTAACTAATTGGTACTTCTCAAAATCAAATTTATGTTCCATTAAAAGAATATTTTAAAAAAATCCTGTCATTCTTTTCAATGTTATTACTTATAGAGCAAAACTACTACACTTTTCTTGAGTTTTCTGTATAGTATGCACATTGTACTCTCTGCCAGATTTGATTTTGAAGGAATCATTGCTTTACAAACACAAACTAGCAGGACTCACTATGTGTGCCTGAGCACTATTAACTACTCAGGGACATAGATTTTCATTCTTATAAAAACTGTCCTTATAAAAACAAAAGAAAACACTGGTGTTCTCAGTCTGTCAATACTTATCTAAAAGGAGTGACGTTAAGGATCTTCATTAAGACACTTTTTGTCTTTACACATTTACATATTCTAAATTTAGATCTTATTATATGCTAATGAGCATTGCTGCACAGTGATGTGTGAAATTCAGAACTTGTTGAATTTAACAGGAATGGTCTGGATTTTCTGCATATGTTACGTGTCTCTGAGCCAACAGAATTAATTTTTATAGTATGAGAAACTGTACTTTTAGAATATGAATGTGGCAACCAAACATGAAATTGTTATGACTTTCTGTCTTTTATCTGTTCTTTATACCAAATGTGTTCTTCCCTTTTTTTCCTTTTTTTTTTTATGAGAGGTTGCTTCGTATCTCATAGTTCTTAAATTACTAGAGTTATAGCCAGTAGCCCTAGAATAACTACTGCAATAACAGCTTTTTATAACATTCTTCAAGTGCTGAAACAGTGCAACCTACACTATTTTCCACATTTTTAGACCAGAAAAATGTGGGAGGGTAGTATTATTATGTCTTTGTAGTGTATTTCAGTCTTTGCTCACAAAAGTTGTCCCAGTGAACAGAATAGTCAGTTTAATAATTAAATTAGAATAGCATATCTCTGTGTTTAAGGGCTATCAATTAAGAGTTTTCTTGAAGATGGACTCTTTCCCGACTCCAAATGTAGAAGATTCTGTTATAGTGAGCATAGCGATCATACTAAAATAAAAGAATTTCATCGAACTATTAAACAATGGCTGGCTGTATCAGTATTTTCTCCCTGAAGGGTAAAGTAAGAACTCGTTGCTAGAACTAATGTGAGGAATCAAACAAACAAACAAAAAAAAACCAAAGAAACCAACCAACCAAACAAAAAAAGTCATGGGGAGACTTCTGGGCCAGAGGTCTAGGAAGATTTTTTTTCTGAAACAATTCATCAGAGCTACTGACTAACATTCCCTGATACAGCACAAAAGTTTAGTCAAGCTTTTCAGTAAAACTTATGAAATCTCTGCAAGGGGAATTGCATTCCCCAGTATGTTTAGATCTACAAGTAAATCTGTACAAACCTCTGGGGTTGCCCTGTCCCAGGTGCAGAATCTGGCACTTGCTCATCTTAAATTTCATAGAACTCTTGATTGCCCATCTTTCTAATTCGTCGAGGTCTCTCTGCAGGGCCTCTCCGCCTTTGAGGGAGTCGAAAGCTCATGCCAATTTAGTGTCATTGGCAAAACTAGTAGTCCTTCAAGTCCAGCATCCAAGTAATCTATGAAGATGTAGGAGAGAAGTGGCCCTAGAATGAAGTCCACTAGGGACAGGTCACCAGTCTGATGTCACCCCATTCACTATTACCCTCTGTGCTCAACCTGTGAGCCATTTGCTCATCCACCACATGATGTATTTATCCATGTGTGCTGGACAGTTTGTCCAGAAAGATACTGTGAGAGACAGTACCAAAAGCTTTCCTGAAATCTAAAAAGATTGCATCATCTGGCTTTCTTTATTCAGCTAGATGGGTTACCTTGTCACAAAAGGAAACTAAGTTGTCAAGCAGGACTTTCCCCTCATGAGTTTGTGCTCGCTGTGACCACTGACTGTATTGTCCCTCAGGAATTTTTCAAAAACTCACAGAATAATCTCTATAATGTTACTGGTCACTGAAGAAAGACTAAGAGGCCTGTAGTTTCCAGGGTCATCTTTCTTGCCCTTCTTCAAAACTGGGACAACTTTAGCCAGCTTCCACTCAGCTGAAACCTCTACAGATTCCCAAGACAATTCAAAAATCATTGAGACAGGTTTTGTGATGGCTTCAACCAACTCTTTTAGTACTCTTGGATGACTCTGTCAGGCTCTATAGACTTATAAGGAACCAGATGAAGCAGCAAATCTAGCATAAATTCAGGGTTGACTGGGAATTTATCATTCTTGCAACCATCATTCTCCAGCTCAGGGCACTGGGTTCTCTTTTCAACACATTTCTTCAACACATTTTCAGTGTTGAAGAGAGACAACGAAACAGTCATATCCCTGTTTGTTAGGTGACCATCTTCATCCTGGAATGGGCCAGTGTTTCTTCTTCACTGCCTTTTGGTATTAATGTATTTTAATAAGCTCTTTTTATTATCTTCCAGAGTACTAGACAGCTTCAACTCCAACTGTACTCTGACCACACAAATTTTCTCCCTACAGTGTTGAGCAGCACCTCTGTATTTTTCCCATGTCACCTTACCTTTCTTTCCCCACTGATCTGATTCTCTAAAAGGTTAAAGATTTTTCTATCTTGCTTGGAGAGGACATGAGTTTTTGCGTGTTTCAGTGGCACAGACTTGCATATAGTAAAGGAAGGTATAAAATGAATTTGAAACTTTCCTAGACAGAAATAAAAGCATAGTCAGATGTTATTTTTTTTTAAAGTAATATGTAGCAAAGACATCAGCATATGATAACAATGGTTAGAATCTTGTGTGAAAACAAGCCAAAAACTAAGGCTTGGCCTGATATACTGGTGAAAAATAGCAACGTGACAGAGAATGGGTCAAGATAAAGGCAGTTTAATAAAGCAAAAGCAAAATCTGTGCATGGAAGCAAGGGATCAAAAAAGATTTATTCTCTACTTCCCATCAGCATGCAATGTTTAGCTATTTTCTGGAAAGTAGGGCTTCAGTACACATAGCAGTTGCTTCAGAATAGCCCTCCTCCCATTCTCCTTTGTCTTAGTTTTCATGATTGAGCATGATGTCCTGTGATATTGAATAGCCCTTTGGTCAGTTTGGGTCATCTGTCCTGACTCTGAAGTGTCCTGTGCCCCCTCCCAAGATCTTTTCCACCCCCAGCCTACTAGTGAGAAGGAGAATGTTAGAGAGACAACTGAAATCCTTTTCACACATTTGTCAAGTTCTGTGATACTTTTTTTTATTCTAAGGTTGATAGGTTTTCTATAACTCCATTACCTTAATAAATCAGATTTCTTCAACATTCATAAGAGTTCTGACTTACTCTGATTGGTTAATAATGCACACATGTTATTAAAATATCAATAACAAAAAAACCATAAACAATATAAATAAAAGAGAGTTCTGATTAATGAAATTCAGAGGATAAAAGAAAAATGAAATAGTTTCAGGGTAATTATAGAGAAAATGTGCAGATTGTGCTGGTGGAAAACAATTATGTGTATCTTTCAAAGGGGAAGGAAAGCATTATTGCAAAAACCAAACTACTCTAAAAAAAAAAAAAATCCCAAAGAAAACAAACAACAAAAATCAAAAAGCCTAAGGTGGAATAGTGTAAGCCCCTTTCATGGTTGGAATTAAAACATTAAGAAACAAGCAGAACTATGATTAAAAGTTTAAAGTTCCATCAAAGTTGTGTGTTGCAAAAATCATGTAATGCAGACGTAATATTAAAATGCCCTTTTCATAATGTTCTTGTTTATGCAGTGCAGCCAGCATGCTTCTAGCTAGAAAGGTTAAGAAGAAAACATTGGTAATATAGAGACTTTGTTAATTAGAGAAAAAAAAAGAACAACAGGTAATTATTACTGAATGGATAACAGATGTTTATGGTCATATAATAAAAGGCCACTTACCCTAGAAAAGATCAAAAACCAAGAAAATTTAATTTTTTTTGCAAAACACTACCTTAGCCTTATTAGAAATGCAAGACTGTCCAAACAGGATATCATCATCAGAGTATGAGAAGCTAATATATTTTTTTGTGTGTTCAGATTAAAATCTGAGCATAATACAATAGCAGATTGGAACAGGTTGATAGCACAGGGAAACTTTTTTTTTTTTAGGAAACAAAGCTCCAATACTTACAAAATGTAGAGGCTAAAGGGAACAGATTACATTCTAGTCTCCTTTCAGAAACACAAACAAACAAACAAAAAAAACCCAAAAGTCTGATGGTCATTAATGTTGATGCATGGAATAGGTTAAAATATATCACCTACTGATAAATAGAACAGGTCTTCATAACAGTATCCATGACATAATTTATAAAAGTAAGCACTCTGCTTACTTTGTCAGCACAGAAGACTTTTGAATAAATAAAATGTGAATACATGTCTCCTGTATTGGAAAAGGAAACTATGAAGGTAAGCTGATCACTTACTCTTCCACATACAGAATGGAGCCTGTGAGTGAACGCCTCTTAGTCTTATAATCAAAATGTTGGGCACAGTTTAAGTGAGCGTTGGGCAGAAATAGCAAAGTAGGTCCTGTCATGGACATAGATCTCCACACAACTTATTGTAAATTACAGACTTCCTTATACGTATTACTGTCATGAACATTCTCCCATGCTTCTCATCCCTTCTTTCCCCATCCCCAGATCAGTCTCTACCTTCTACACAGTCTTTAAAGGTTTGCAAAAATATTCTCATGCATTTCATTCAAAGTGTACGTCAGCTTACAGAATATGTTTGTCCATAGATCACCTGAAGAGTGTTAGAAACCAAATGAAATTCTGTACAAAATATGGAGAGTTAAAGAAACATGTGATAAGTCAATCTTTTAAATTTATGAGAAGGAGGAAAAAAAATTTCTTTAATACATTGTGCCTTGGGATTACTGAGCAAGTCTCAAAGGAAGTTCACTGTTAATTTTCCTGTTCAAGAAACAAAAGCCTTCCTAAGATCTATGAAACACATAGTTCAGTCTGGTAAAGCACAGCCCCTTTAGAGCTGACCCTTTGCAGGAGACACAATGATCCCATGACACCAAAATGTCATTATAACTTTCAGGAAGCAGAATTTATTTATTCTGTTATCTTCAAATGTAAACCTTATGAGAAAAAAAAATTATATAAACCTCTCTGTAGAACTTTTATTTAATTTGAGAACATACTTGTAGAAAGTAATTGGAAAATTATTAAGATATTATAAAATATTCTGCATTTAATGTATCTTTCCATATTTAAATACACTAGTTTAGATAAAAAAGGAGGGACAGGAAAACTAAACAAATGAAGGCTTAACATATGCATTGAAGAAGTGTCCGTGTTGGAGACCTGAAGTAAAAAAATGAAAAATTAATTACCTCTCTTCCCTAGGGAAAATCTACTGATACCCACTTCTATTTATAGCACTCTTATGCACACTTTTTTATTGATTAATTTGTATAGCAGAATGATAGACACTTCTCCCCCATACATGCTTTTGTCAGTGACAATGATTGTCTATGAATATCAAATCACATATAGCAGGATGTGATTATGAGTTGCCAGGTTTGATTTGAGGAACACATTGCATTTGCATACTCCAAATAATAGGTTGAGATATAAATATGGGGGGGAGGAAATACTTTTAAAATATTCATAGGAGTTCTTTATTAAGTGAAAGACAACTTTTTCTGTATATTTGTTTTTCTTCCATTCACTTAGTCTTCATTTCACATTTTAATTCCTCTTGTTCAAAGTGTTAGATATCTATACTTACTAGGTCATTTCACAGACCCTTGCAAAGAACAGTAAATGGTCACAGGACAGCTTCATTTGTAAGTAAGCATAGTTTGTGTTTTGGCCTCAAAATCTTAGAAAGACCAGCAGTTTCAGTTCCAGGAATAAAGAATTGCTTTTTTGCCAATAGTTGCTCATGGTGCTAAGTGTGAATGGAATGCAAGGTGAGAACAAGAAGGTAGGATGGGGATAGAAAGGGCATAGAAAGGCTGGATACAGGTGTATGCTCAGAATTTAATTGCTGTGTTTTAAAGGGTTATCCTGGTGCACAGATAGAATTCATCCCTAACTGAAAGAAGGATATGCAAGGACTTACTGAACATCAGAAGCTGTTTCAGTTATAGTGCTTGTGCTCCCTCTTTTCAGGGATGCAATATTTTCCTTCTTTGTGGAGGGCTGCTTTCCATTTTTTGTTGTGCTTGTTCTCTTCAGTTCAATATCTGCTGTGAGTAGGTGGCTGTTAGTGCATGTGGGAGAACACTTGGTTACATCAGGAATTCTTGCTTCATGAGTGAGAGGAGTGAAGGAAAAACACCCACAGACACACATTTTTCAGCCTATTTAAATAGACCATAGATAATAATCTGGACACCTACAGACTGAGGGCCTACTCATGCCTTTCACGTATACAGAGAGGAAGAAGTCATCCAACTCTGCTGCTGCAACTCCATCATTTCCCAAAGTTCAGAGAGCCCATTTTTTTTCCAAAAGCCACGTTACCTGTAAGGTAAAGGCATCAACTAGGGGTGGTACCTTTTGGGATAAGCTATGATCTCCCACTAGTTTCATGGCAATATGGCAGAAGAAAATTCTATTCTACTCAAAGCTGATCCATGCTCATTGAAGACTGTATGAACAAGGATCACCTTGACTGCAAAGCAATTGTAATGTCAAGAACTCTGGCAAAGCTGGGCATCTTTTGTGAGCCTCTTTAAACAGTTTGATATCTGTGCCTGAATCCTTGTACATTTCAGAAAAACAAGAGGGAAAATGAACATGGTAAAGTCCTGTTCCCTATTCTCATGAAATTTTGCTTAAAAAGAAATACTTGGAATCTTGAAGACACTTGAATATGAAGTGCTAGCATCCTGTTTTGTGTCTAGTTAGACAAATTTGTGGATTTTCTGTGACACTTCTATGTGTCTGAAACTTCTGTTGGGTTTTATGATGCCAAAACAGACATTTCAGGAAGAAAGTATATCCTTTAACATTGTTTTTATGATGTCATTAGGATATGAAAGAATGATGGAAAAATGTCAGTGGAATTCCTTTGAGACTGCTTTTAGTTGTCTGGATAATGTGTCATAGCATCTTCACCAAAAGGATAGATCTTGTGAGATCCTGTTAGGAACTATTCTGGGAATAGAACAAACTTTTTCTATTGCTTCTTTCATATGTTAGGTACCAGAAAGCAGTTTACAGCTAAGCTATTATAACCGTAGAATGCTGTCAGTTGTATTTTTTATTTTGCTTTGAAAGCAGCAACACAAGTGCCAAGGACAGAGAGAGAATTTTGCTGTGAAATGTTGTTTAAATGATGGCATATCAAAGGAACAGAAGTATGTGCCAGGCTGCAAGATTGTGAATAAGCACATCGTCCAGCACATTGACAACTGTGTATTACATTGACAAACATCTAATTTTAGTTCAGTTAGGTCAGATTTCACACTACTTTTAATAGCTTCACTTAGCTAAGTTGTGGAAGGCCTTGCCAAACAGTTTATAACAGTAAAACTTTACATGCTTTCAAGTGGGCACTGTTCACATTCATTGAATAGAAATCTTTGGAGGATTCTTAGATGCACAGAAAAAAAACCAGCTCATTCAGGGACTTTCTGAGCCACTAATAGGAGTCTCTGGAAACAAAGAACAAATGTAGTTTACAAAACTTTTTTTTTGGCTGCCTTCTAGGCATCTACTTTGCTCATTTCTAAAGACTGTTGGGCTAGGTGAACCTTTCTTTTGAACTAGTACTACTACACGTATGTCTTGTCTAGTGTGAAATAGTCTAATATGACCATAGCAGTGCTAGTGTTAACAAAATAGCTCCAAACTATGAATAAGCTGACTAATTATTTCCTCATGCGTCCCTATTACCATGTTGTTTAGGATCAGTGAGATGGAGAGCACCTACTAACACCTATTCTCTCAGATTCTCTGCAAAGACAAATAAAGTCAACTCTCTTCCCAAAGACTTTACATGGGGGAAAACCATGGACTCGAAAAACAGAGCATGTGTAAAAATAAATTCAACAGCAGAAAGCCCAATACACAGCTTAATTACTCTGAAGATTCTTTTTAAATCCAGAAAAAAACAAGAAATATTTTAGATCTCTCTAGGATACTAGCTGGCAAATGTTTATGGGGAGCACATCCCCACATGAGGCTGCATGTAAGGAAGCATGTAAGTTCTTTCAGAATTCAGTAACTGAGAGATGAAATCTGACATAAATGATTAGTCAAATGTGAAAATCAATATTTCAGTAACTAATAAGAACTAATATACAGAGACCTGATCACTCACACATATTCCATTTCAAAATCAAAGGCGAACCAAATTCTTCTTAGCCCTAACCTGTAATGAGGCTGCATGTATGCTGAACTGCATGTATGTTTTAAAACTTGGGCTAATAATATAACACTTAATCTTATAAATGTAAAAGTGTACAATCAGACAGCCAATTTTCAGTAATTAATTTCTAAACTTCTACAGACACAAAAAGGATATTTCTGCAGGATACAAATATTCAAAATAAATTTTTATTTTTTCAAAATTTTCCATTCAACCACATTATATCCATTGTTCAGTTTTGCTAGAAAAGAAGAAATGTAATCCATAAGCACATTCAAGAAACCGTCTTTCTCATCCTCTATCTTCACTGAATTAATGAGAAGTGCAATTTCAATAAAATTTCAGCAGAACATGCAGACTCAGCTACAGTCCCTTTTTATGCAGGCATATAAAATACTGGTACTACACCCATGAAAAATTAGCTTTTAGCTGTCAATATAACTCCCAATACTCTTGAATTCAGTCCATCTTTTTAAAGAATTATTTTGTTGCTTTTCTTTCTTGTCAAATAATATTTTACCTGCTAACCATATTTTTCTACCTCTGCTATGTTCCTACTCTTCACCTTCACACTTTGTAATGTTATACGTCTACTCATTTTTGCTTTAGTGTCAAACTCTTTCATGGTATAAAACTTTTATCAATGTAAGGGAATGAAAATGAGTAACAAAGTTCTGGTTACTGTTTTCTGTGCTTTGTTTATATTACTCTTATTACTTTTATAGGCCTTATGATTTTCCTCTGTTTATTTTGTTGCAAGATGTTTTAATGGATTGCACAACAAATAGCCATGTCGCTCATTTCTTTTTCATATACAGTGGTTCTTACATAATGAGGTTTCAGGCCTGCTCATTTTACCACTTTAATGAATTGCCATGTGAAGTTATTACAGAATTCACTTGTGAAAGTCACTTGGTCTCCATGAATTATATTATTGCTGATCAACAATTCTGATCTTGCAACACAAGAGATTCCTCCATCCCAATGTCCTCTGACTGTGAAAGGCAAGGGGTAACAGGAAGGGGGACTGCAACTACCTTCTGACAGTGACTCTTACCTCAGTCTGTGAGTAACCCCTTTGAAAGCATTTAATGGGCCTCAAATAACTTAGTTTTAATAATCTAAAATTTGGATGTCTATGCTAAATTTAGGTTTTTCTTACGTAGTAAGCAAAGGAATATAGCTGTTTCCAACAGCACTTATGCTCACTGTCTCTAGAGGTGTCTAACCCTTCATGTAAGATAAAAGGGGCTTAGACAACTGATTGAGACTAGGTACCCAGTCCTAGATGGCTACAAGTTAAATGAAAAAATTCCACCCATAGATTAGTTTAATAAAATGTGACTTTACTTATTTAAATTAAATTAATTTCAGAACATTTCAGTTAGTTAGTTGTTCAATGGATTGTACTCATCTTGAATATTTGCAGATGTTATTACACAATTAGTCACTCAAAATATAGTACTCTTTCTCTCTCACTTTCCAAAAGTAACGGAGCAGTAAAACTAATGAAGGCACAAAATTCTTATAAAGAGAATACACCAATATACCTTCTAAAAAAGTGTTCCTGAGTTAAGAAACACTTTCAAGTAGTTCTTGCATTATAATAATTTTCTGTGTGGGGTTCTCAGAGCCATAGATTAAATCCTATATATCTCTGAAAATATTTACAGAAATTAAATTGAAATAAGAAAAGTAACCTATGAGTTCTCTTGGCTTTGCTTTGTATATTAAAAAAAACTCTTGAAATTATTTTCAATGTTTTGCCATATGCCATTTAATTTTACAAAATATATTAACAAGATCATAAGCTGAAATATTATTCATTTTAACTTAAAAAAATTGTGTAACCATATTTGTGGTTTCAGAGTTGGAGAAATAGACAGTGCAGCTGTCTTTCTGCTTTCCAAATTTTATCCAAATTATTTTTTTTGAGGACCTTCTAAGAAATTCCCTACAAAACAGACAAAACATTAAGACTAGCAGACACTGAATAGATGCATGAGATATTAAATGTTGAGCTTATATTCACTTTGTGGAGGGCAAAATTTGTAGGCATACCAAATACTTACTTAAAATTGTGTTCCAGAGCAGTTACCAGGGTATCTTACTCACTTTATCCTGTTTTCAACTTCAGTGCCTTTGGGTTATATCATAATAGAACGATTCCAAGTAGAAATTAAACTTTTAATACTCTGTTTTTTCTTTTCTTTTTGAAGTTACTAATATTTTATAGGAGATTTATTGCATTTCAACATATAACAGTCATTATTCCCAACCTATAAAACAGAACTTTATTTGGCTACACGTAATCAATATATACCAATGTTGAATAAAGCTGTATATTAGGCCTGTATGTTAAGTGGGAAGCTGGGGTTCAAATGGAAGATCCTCTATATATTTACTTATATGTGTTTTGTGAAACAGCTGCCACAAAAGTGCTTTATCAAGAGCTAGCAGAGAATTCAACAATACAAGTTAAAATCAGTCTCCAAGACAATCCAGATGGGAGTTTCCTCTGGGTACTTTCCCTCACTTGAGCATGTACTACTCAGCACTAGGTATGCTTCTTATTTGCCATCTGCTTTTTGCCTATGCTGCATACAAATTGGCTGTATTTCACAGGATTCAGACATGCTCATGGGATAAAGAGAGGAGCACAGGTTTGAGAAGCCTTCTGTCTGATTAAGGAACTGGGTGTCTGAACATCTCTGCTGTGACACGGACAGTTATGGGTTTGACTGGGCACTGGGAAGTAATTTAGAGGACAACCATAGTGTCTAGTTGTTAATGATGTGGAGATTCATATTAAAACCTCTGAAGTATAAGTCAAGTTCTTCCCTTCTTCAATCAAAACTCCTTTTTCTAATACGGAGCTTTCCTGTATCTTCTTCCTCTTACTTATCTAAGATTCTTTGCTTGATCCTTGCTAATCAGGTGAAGAGAGACCTGACCTGGAATAGCACTTAAAAATACCAGCAAAAGGACTGAAAACATGTGGGCCATCTCATTGTTTTGAATACTCTGATATAGGACTAACATGCAGTCACTTTTTAGTTTTGTTGCACATAGATTGTGGGCAGGGTGTCAGTCAGCTAAAATGAGATTAGCCTGTTTTGAGGGAAACTTGGGAAAGTAAGAACACATTTGACATATGTGATTCTGTATTATAAATATATATATTTAGTCTCTTTCAATTTATTTCTGTGGGAAGATACATGAGCCAGAGATTCAAATGCAAAAAATTTTGCTGCTGGAAAGCTATTACAAGAACAAGGAGTACATAAACCAGACACGTATTTAAAATACTCAGGTGATGCCATCTCTGACACTGGTACAGGAAAGTAAAGGATTCATGTATTACATGAAAAGAATATTCAAGAGGTCAGAAAGCAGTATCTTCATTCAATACTGTGAAAAAAACCCTAAACATCATTGACACATGTAAAAAATTAGCATTATAGCCAAACATTAATGCACCATTGAATGGACATTTAAAGTATCTTGTGAAGAAAAACTTGACTGCACCAGTATAATACAGACAGGCAGATTCATATAGACAAGTCAACCAGAATGCTAGACACACACAGACTACCACTTAAATCTGCAAGCTGAGATAGGATGTCCAGAATCCACAAACTTGACATTCAAGTGGAATAACTGAGCTCACTTTTGGCCTTTTATTGGCAACTTTACACTGCAGCTTAAAGATATAGAAGGATATTCACAGGTTTTTGCAGTACAATGAAATTCACACTTATAGTAGATAATAATCATTCTGACATACAATGCATTCCCATACTTGTAATTTTCCCATAAAAATTATTATCCCCCAGTTTTAAAATAAGCTACAAAATATGTGTACAGTACACTGTAGATTTTACATTAGAATGCACCTGGGGCGAGTTCTGCTTTTGATGGTGCATGTAATTACTCTACCATAATGATAATGTGAGTTACATGCTTATTTTAAATCAAGTCCATCTTCTGCTGACATTAGTAATCACACCCTCAGTAGGAAAAAATGTGTCCTTAAAATGAAGAATAATCATTTAAAAATCAAGCTTCAGACAATATTCTATTACACCAAAACACAAATACTGCTAGCATGATTTACTGAACTGCTTCAGATTATTAACATCATTCTACAAATCTGTATGCTCCTCCTATGTAATGAGGAAGAGTTTCTTCTTGTGATTTAACAGTTTTAGCACAAGTCAGATTTCATCCCCTTGCATAATATATTGCTCCAGATCTTTTTCAATCCATTTGTAAATCACTGCTTTCACATGAACTTCTCTAATAACATCAGATATATCCATGTAAATATGCACCTGATCAAATTCAGTGCCATGAGTTTATGTAGTCAATGACCACAGGCTGTAGCTTCCTTCAGGGCATCTCTACCTGCTCTGGTGTGGCGGCTTCCATGGGCTGGAAGAGAATCTCTGTTCCATTACTGAAGCACTTCCTTCCTCTCCTTCACCACTAACTTGGTGTCTGCAGAGTTGTTGCTCTCGTTATCTCACTCCTCTTTCACAGCTGCTGCACATAGTTTCTTACCTTTCTTAAAAACATTGTCACATAGACATCATGAGGGTTGCTAATGGGTTCAGCTTCGGGCAGTGGTGTGTCTGTTTCGGAGCTTGCTGGAACTGGTTCTGCGTGACACAGGGTCAGCTTCTGATCTCTTCTCGCAGAATCCAACCCTACAGCCTCACACCCTCTCTCCTGACTACAAAAACCTTGCCACTTAAATCCAATACAAGGATTCAATGCCTGTTTTAAGTTTCAAAGGACCGATAAAAGATGTTTAGATTGTAAACTCGGCTGCTAACACTGACAATTCCCAAGATCTTTTTCTGAGTTTAGAACTTAATGAAACATTTACGGTCTGGAGAAAATTTTCTTATTGTCTCATGCTAAGAACTACTTTCTAAATGTCATCTAGAATGTTTCTAACAATTCCAAAAGCAAAGAATGATAAAATGTAATATATGACTAAAATATTCTCGTTCCATTTTTCTTTTTCTCCTGCATGAGAGAATCCAGCTTCCTTAGCACCTAAGTGCTTTGAATCAAATCCTCGCTGTATTAAAATGATCCATACTTGAAGAAGGTACTTGTATTGTCCCTGTGAAAAGCCATTTAAACCAGTCAAAGTGCAAGCATTGGAAAATCGTAGGTAATGTGTTCTTTTTAGCACTAAACAAGTGATTAACTCTAGCCTCAGTGATTCTCTTGAGTCCCCAGTCCCTTGCTTGGAGCATCGTACCTCCCTGAGATGTGATGCAGTGGACTGAAGTCCTGGACTGATGTAGAAGACATCTAATATCTCCACAGGAGACAACAAAAAACAGGGCAAGGAATATTTTCACAGAGGCAACAGTAACGGTAGGGAGGAATAGTGGGTGGAGACATGGGTGGCTGAATTACAGTGGGTTCACTGAGCCTTAAACTGGAATGAGAATCCAATCTAATCATGGTGTGGTAGAAATTGATCTTTGGAGGGTATGTGAAAAAAATATGGAGTGGCAGGAAAACACTGGGTGAGCTGAAAGAGTAAAGACACAGAAAACAGAGTTTAAGAGAGAGGTGAACCTAGAAGTGGGAAACAGCTGTAGGAAATGGGAGAAGGGTGTTGATCTATTGCAACGTTTTTGTTATAAAATCATACTCATGTTTTATAACACAAATACCATGACATCAGTGTACTCTGTATCTCCTGTCCATGAATCAAAGTGACTAAAGAACAAAAAATAAATTCTGTGATCTCTAGCTCACTGTGAAAGTGTGGAAGTTCCTTTCCTTTCCCTTTCTTTGTGAAATCAGTGAAAGGGTATTTTTTACCACTTCAGAGTAAAATTTATCACTTTTTCTAGCTTGAATTTATGCCTTATCAGCCCCTTGAGCCCTCTTAGGCCTATAAAGTGATAATATTCACATACATGGTGATATTTAACAAATGGTTCTATATGCCCAGTGATGTTTTATGAGAAAAAATTTTCCTCTGCAGCTCCTTCTAAATGTATCCTATGTATTCTAAAGATGGATTTGATTTTGGTTTATGATGCTCCTAACAGTCTTTTCATAATAAATTCTACAGCTTCTTCTAAGAAAACACATTTTAAGCAAGGTGTCACCAGGCATGTCAATCATTTCAGTAGGTCTATTACTTATAAGCAGAAGACAACACTGTATTACTAAGAAGTAATCTTTGTCTTTTTTTCTCTCACTCACAAACATACATGCATAATGTTATTCCTAATAATTGCTTCACAGACATCTGCTATAATTCATAAATGATAATAAAATAATTGCAGAAATGCAGCATGAGGTTGCCCTGGGCATTTCATTTCTTCTTAACACTTCATGAAGCTATAATACACTTAGCTTGAGAAGAATTTTTACTCATATTTTTGCATGTAACAATAAAAGGAGAGAGCCTCGGACTGAGTGCTGGGCCTTCACAGGCAGCGCTGAGCCCCCAGACATATTAACTAGCAGATATGCACAAACCCAAAATATATATAAACATTTTCAATTTTAAATAAATTCTTACCAAAATTATTAGAAAAATGCTCAGAAAAAAAGATAGTTAATATCAGAGACTGCACCTTCCACACTTATGGCGACTGTTTGGAGGGTTGTGAGATGAATGAAAAAGTAATAGGAGGACTTCCACCTGTGATTGGGTACACCAGAAAGGGTATTTGTTCCTGCATCGTCTCCCTCTTACAACCACCTTCCCAAACCTGAAGCATATAAACAGCTTCTATAAACTTCCTTTCACTAATGTGTGTTAAGCAGCTGTGGCACTCTGAAGCCATCAACCTGTATACATTAAATATCATTTTGAAGGATACAGATTTACAATAGTCCCAGTACAGGCAGATACCTTCAAAACAGTCCCTGACCTGAGTGGTATCTAGAAGAATAATCCTTATGCGATGAGACATGTATCTTTCCTTTCTGAAAGAAATGGAGGCAGATAACAATTTTTTTTTTTTTTTTTTTTTAATGTAGGCAAAACTGACACATAGATATGCAAACAAAGCCAATTTAAAGCAGTAAGTAAAAATCATACCATGTCTGATTCAAAGCAGCACAATTGATGCCTATCTGGAGGAGGCTTCACTCTATGACTCATCCTGGACAGTGCCTATTCACAGTCACTGTAGGAGCAAACCCACTTGACAGGAGGAGGATGCCATTTTTACTGTGCCAAATTCTGCTTACACATGATAAAAGCAGAGGGAAAGCCTGTATGAGATGAGAAAGATTCAGTCAAATGTGACATTTATACCTCACTTGCTGAAAGCTGAGGCCATGTCCTTCACAAGCTGTTGCCATTAAACATCTATGCCTTTTTCTTTTTCACGACTGCTGCCACTGGTATCAGTTGCCTACTTTATCACGTTTTTTGTCGCCCCAGAGAGAGATACTTGTGCAATGCTTTGTCCTTTTATTCAAAAGCCTATCAAGTTAAGATGAGAAGAAATAGCCTCAGGTTTCACCAGGAGAAATTCATACTGGATGTAGGGGTAAATAGCTCTTTTCTGGAAGATATTGCTACCAAGAAGACAGATAGTTTTTGCTAAGGAACCTTTCCTGCTTGGAATGAGGCATCTTTCCCAGGTGCAGTTTTGGGTTGTTTCTCTGCATGCATTCCACAGAAGGTTACTCCCTGAGCACGAGAGAGAATGTTCACAGATGTGTTGCAAGGCTTTGGCAGCCAATGGGGGAACTGAGGAGGAGTGAAGTGATGATAAAGCCAAGGAACCAACAAATGCCTTGCCTTTGCCTTTTGCTCTGAGGCCAGAGCTTGATGCACAGCACCATTAGGATCTATGAGTTTTCAGCATCCTTGCCTCAGAAATAAACATTTTGAATCCTTTCCACTACTTACTGTTTTTTGGGGGAATACCTGCATATATTTTGCTTTACACTGGATATAACGAAAAATTTCTTCACTGAAAGGGTTGTCAAGCATTGGAACAGGCTGCCCAGAAAAGTGGTTTTGTCATCAATTCTGGACACAGTTTACTGGTGAACTTGATGATTTTAGAGGTCTTTTCCAACATAAATGATTATATAATTCTAAGGTGTCTACCCATGTACATGTACTGCTCCTCAGACAAAAGGCGTAAATGCTTGATGTGGCTTCATGAATACCAGGGTCCCCATTTGGAGGTAAGCAGGTGGACAGCTGAAGCAGTGATCCTGAAAACCATGCCAGAAAATGAAGAGCAGTGTAGAAGTGGAAAGAAAACAATTTCATGACACTGCCTCTGTAAGCTTTCTCTGCATGGCTACAGCAAATGTTTCAGAAGCACGTGTATTTCCTCTGGTACAGCTCCCACCCCATCCTGCCTATTAGGGCAGAATCCAACTTGTTCCCAGCTCTCATTCCCATAGCTTCTTCTAGCAGGGTTACTTATTTCTAGGCATTTTCTAAGTATTGAACCCATAGTTCTTTTTTCTTTTTGATTGGTTTTTTGCTTTTTTTTTTCTCATGATGTATGCGAAAAGGAAAGCTCCAGTGCCACACTGATATAAGCAGTAGAAGAATTCATATAAACTGCTCCTTACATACTGTGACAGGCTATAAACACAGAAGTGGAATGAAAGTTATTGCCATAGGTCCTGAAGATGTAAAAGACAGGATGAGAAGATGAAGCTTAATAGCACTGGCATCTGTTGAACATTCCTTTACATTCTGAATATATACGTCCTTATACATGCGCACAAGCATACAACAGGGGTGGTTAAGGTGCTAATTCACTAAAGACTCCATGCATGCTCATTATACTACTGAAAAGGGGGCAGTTCATTTTCCTACGTGTCCTTTTTTTGGCTTCCTATAACTGTGTATTCATTTAATATTCAACCATATGCTTCTATTCAAATATGTAACTTACAGCTTTCCTCCTGCAAGAAGGATCAAACACAGGCACCCTATGTGCAAAAGCTTTAGAGGAAAAGAATAAAAAATAAAACTCTATATATAAATCTTCACTTTTAGTAATGCAAATATGAATACATGGCAGGAATGCATCAAATGCAGTACTTTATTACAGTCATTTCAAAGCTCAGTACCTTTTAAAATAGCTTAATGTGACTAAGCTTTTGCTGTCCTTTTAATGAAGCAGAAAATGTTCAAGTCAGAGAAGTTTGGGTAAATTCAGCCACAAAACTAAAAGAAAAAACTAATTGCTGAGTACATATTTCGTTGCCAAGCAACACTTCACAAAATCAAGGCTGTAATCAAGGTTCAAATGCTATTCTTGGAAGTAGTGTTGAGAAAAGCATTGCATCCCAGGATGACCTTGCAGCATCAGAGGCAGTAGATTAATACTTGACATTCTTCTCTGTCATAACATAGGCACAGTTAGGACTGATCATAAAGACAGGACCAGGGCCCTGTTCCTGTTTCCCAGACAGATGCAATGGTAGTAAAGGCAAGATGAAAGTTTGGGGATAAGAACTCTAGAAACCAAGTGATCAACTGCAGGCAATGAACAAAGTGTTGTAAAGATAAGTCTAACACAACTCTTTCCTCCAGCTGAAGACAGTGAAGGTTATTTTTGTGATTTTTCTGTAATTTCCAGTTTAATCTTTTGAAGAGAATAAAATTCATCTTCACTCAAAATATTCTTCAATTTCCACTGCTGAGACCAGTCACTGGCTGACCTCAAGAGATCAAGAACAAGTCTTTAATATCTATGGTTTTAAATGAAACCTCTCCAATATGAGATGAATATTACCAAATACTCTTCCTGCTGTATCTGACAACAGGAAAATAAGTGACCTCTGGTTTTTCTGACAGGCCAGGCAAATGTGAAGGTAGAACAAAGAGAATAATTATGAGTGAAGAAACTGGAAGAATTAGCACAACATCCATGTAGGGGTAGAATAGAGAAGACCAAGAGTTTTCAGGGTAGAAGAATAACAAAATGAAGAAGATAATGGAGCCCTCTAGTTTGATGTATATATTATTGCTGTTGCTAATCAGTGTCTAGAAGCTTTGAACTAACTGGCCAAGGACTGAGCACTGAAGACAATTCAGCTTTCTCTGTATGAACTTCTTTTGGCCTGCTTTCCTTTACTTTCGTTAGCTGTGACAGTAGTTGTTCCAATGAGCAATGGATTCTTTCTGCCTGCTGAGTTTTATGTGCGCTGCTCTCTCTGTGTTTCAACATATATATAATTTTTTTTTTTTTTTTTGGTGAAGAATCGTAACAAGTAGTTACTTTGTGCATGACTCCAACATGTACACGTTTAAGAATGGTGGATCTTCTGCAGAGGAACATCAGCTTGGCATAAGAGCACTGTGCCTCAAGAGCAGCGACGTAGTTCACAGTGCGTAGGAGAACAGACATGGTATGATCAGAAAGGAAGCATAGGATGATGCTGGAGACCCAGGGCTATAAATTACTCACCAGTTTTTAGGTAAAGAAACATAGACTAGAGAACTTGCTAAGCCAGCTTTAGGTTGTAGTGGGTTGACCCTGGCTGGGCATCAGCTTCCCAATGAAACCATTCTGTCACTCCCCTTCTCACCTGTACAGGGGAGAGAAAATAGAATAAAAGGCTCATGGGTTGAGATCAGGACAGGATGAGATCCCTTATCAGTTACTGTCACATACAAAATAAACTCTACTTGAAGAAATTAATTTCAGCTATTATCAATCAAAATCAGACGAGGGTGATGAGAAACAAAACCAAATCTTAAAACATCTTCCTGACACCTCTGCTTTCTTCTTTGTCTCAGTTTCACTGGCAATTTCTCTATCTTCTCCTGAACAGCAGAACAGTGGGATGGGGAACGGGTCTTGTGGCCAGTTCATCACATGTTGTCTTTGCCAGCCCTTTCTCCTCCTAAGTTTCCCAGAGAAGTGATGGAATCACCATCCTTGGAAGTGTTCAAAAACATGTGGGGGAACATACAGCAGTTCTGGTTTATCTGTCTTTTCCTATGCTAATGATCTTATGATCTTGCAAAACCAGACAGAATGAGATAGGTGCTGGTGAGACCACATGCAATAAATGTGACTGGTACTTACAATTTTCACCTTCCTGCTTCTTTCTTCTTCTTTCTTCTTTCTTCTTTCTTCTTTCTTCTTTCTTCTTTCTTCCTTCTTCTTCTTTCTTCCTTCTTCTATTTTTCCTTTTTTTTCCTTTTGCCTTTTTTTCTTTTTCTTCCTTCTTTTTCTGCAACTAAGAGAACTGAACAGACTTTTCATTACATTTTTTAAATTTCATTCATAGTAAGTATGATCTCTTTTCATAGAAGTGTGCTTACTTTTTGCCCATAGCAAGAAATTTGACTCTAAAAATAAAGATGATCAAACTTGTACTTGGTGATTTCTTGCTATGAAGTGAACTCAGTTATTTAACCACTCCAACTTGCTAACAGCATGTGCTCATACCTTTTTTTGGGAGAGAGACAATTAGCCTAGTTTGATTCCTAGTGTCTCAGAATACTTTAGACCTTCAGTGTAATCTCAAACTTTCCATCAAAATAGTATTTATCTGCCATTCCTTTTCACTTACAATTTTCCCACATTGTTTTTGTCTGTTTCAAAGACTGTATCATGTGTCAGGCAGTATATATTTTCTTTTAAAGGGGATTATTTTTTTGTGCAATCCAGGTGATCTCTAGGCTCCCACGAGCTTCTGAGGATCACGCAAGGTTCTTCAAAGCTGTTTAAAGGTCCTGAGAAGTGTCACCACTGTAAGCCTGAGTAGCTTTAAGTCATGTGAACATATGTCAGTATGAACTCTAGATTAAAAATATAAATCAGCTCTTGGCAGTTTTGTATCTACCTGCTTTACATACTTACAGATGCAGAGAAAAAATATCCATAGAGACTATAATATCAGGGGATTGGTTATTTTCTGCATTTTTCAACTTAGAAGTGACGGATAGACCATAATACAAAAAACAGTTCTTGTCAGTATTTCTTAGAGCTGAACCATATGTCCTTCAAAGCAGATTACATTTATTGTAAATGTATTTGGGTTCATCTAGACATCTGTATCAGAGGAGTTAAAATCAAAAGGACTAGGATCAAAGAAATTGCACAAAGGGGTATTAGTTGTACTGGATGTAAAGGTTCACTGCTAAGTATTTCTACACACACAGTAAGTGTTTAACACTTTCCTTCCTGGATTAGCATGTAGGTCACTGCCAAGGCCATAAAAGGGAATTCTTGTCATGTCTTGGTGCACCTTTTCTCTTCAGAGGACTGCAACACAGACATGTAAAATGAGAGGAGATTTTGTAATCTGCCAGCACTGCATGACTGACTGTTATTTTCAGATTTTATTACACTCATTCTAATACTACTTTCAAAGATTCCACTGATGCTAGTGTTCTCTGCCTCTAGAAACAGGTACACTACACAATCTATCAACTCACTGGAACCTATTTTGTCAAACTAAAGTCTAAGGAGGCAGTGAAGTTCAATCTAATAGCTTTTGCATGATATATACTGACCCCTATTCCTCCTTGAAGGAGCCATATGTATATCAATAAAACAATCAGTCATACATTATAGTGGACTCTTCACACAACTTCAGAGTGCTGTTAAATAACGAATTTTGAATTACCTCAGTTAAAACTCAGTAATATGAAATGTAACTAAATGTACCTTAAATAATTTTGCTAACAGATTTCAAAGAGTTTCAATTCATTCCAGAATTGAGGAAGAGTGAAGAGTGAAACAGAGAACCGGGACTGAGTTGCTGATCTTATTTTGAAGGGACATCTTCATACAAAGCCTGTTCTGTCATATAAAGAAGAGAAAACACAAGCCATTTAAGTTATGAATGCTGAAAAGACTATGAAGTGCAAAACACATGAAATAACTAAAAAATAATTTTAAAGGAATTTTAACTAAAACCCCATGTCAGACCTATACTAAAAACCTGAGAAAAATATAGTGAACATTCTAGTGCTCAGATGACTAATTTGCTCCACTTATAAGGGATTGAAATTGTTTGCAAACAATACTTCTATTAAAGGAATGAAACTACAACAAAGTAGAAACTCCAAAGAAAACTCCAAAAAAATACAATAAAAGAAGTGTTTGAAATACAAAACCTGACAGTTTTATCTTGGACTGCTGTGAGACTGAGCGTAGCTTTCATTCACTTATTAACATTTTCAACTCTCATTGGGGATCAGGATTTGATTTAAACTGACGGAATCTGTTGTTCAAATGTGTGTAACCTTGCTAAGGGAAAAGAGTCCACTCAAAAGAAATCCTTCAGAATCTTGTGGCATCCCTCACACCACGGAACACATTTACTTAAAGTCTCCTGCTCTCCTGTTGTTTTTTCCTTTTCCTAGGTGCTAGCCTTTACACCCTGATGTTGGAAGTAATTGCCTATATTTAGGGTAAACAATAACCTTAGGAATATTCATATTGTAAATTAGCCAAAGTTTCTATATGTTGTTAGAAATCTTACAATTTTTAAAAGCTCTTTAACAAAAATCCTTCTACTCTTTATCTTCCCCAGGTCTTAGCATCAAGTGTCAACAGAGCACCATCTCTTGTGGCTGCACCCTGCTTTAGAGCAGGAGGAAAGGATGTGCTCCTCAGAGCTTAGCTATCAGGGGTGATGAGCCAAAAATCCACAAGAAATTGCTTTGATGAGGATTGAGTGTGTCATTTTGAGACAGGTAAGGCTCAAGAAGAATACTGCATAAAGCAAATAAAACATTGTGGTTTTGTACAGGATAGAAACCTACTAACCCTACCAAGCATGGAGTGCTCTTCAGCAACTTCTCTGGTTCTTACTGCATGTGGTGCACAGTACCATATTTTTAATTTTTATTTTTTTAATTTCAGGTACTCTCTGGGCACTACCAAAACTTGTGTTAAAACTGCTGCTGTCAAGAGAGGCTGCCTGTATGCCCTGTCTTCAGACCTGTGGACTAAGGGAAACCATCTGAAAGCAGGAGTAGATGGTGTCTTTTCCAAGGACAACTAAGCATGCATGACTGGCAGAAATCTCAGGAGGGTGGGGAGTTACAGTGGCAGAGACAGGAAGGAGCCTGTGTCAACAACCTATCCTCATGGATACCTGAAAGGAGCTGAAAGTTTACCTGGAATAGAAGGCAAGCAAGCAAGCAAGCCCCAAAAGTGACAGGAAAAAAAAAACAAAGATATTTTCCCAGAGGTCCAGAAAATATTGGGTAGAGTTTGTGCAACCAAGGAGGTTGCTGAAAGGGTGTGGGAAATCAAGATCAGAGAAGAGATCACAGAAGGTATGTGTGTGTCTGGTAGAGGGTGGAGATTTCCTGTGAAAGACAGCAGGCAATTCATGCTACTCACAGCCTGCAAAGTCAGCTTCACTTGTCAAGAACCAGCACCTCTGCCTGTACGCTAATAATGCTGCCTGACTGCTCTTTCCTCCAACTGAAACTGCCCCAGGACAAGTTTGTCCAAGTTATCTCATACCTTGCATTGTTGTGAATTCAATAGCTCTATTGGAACTGCATCTGGAACTGATTATCTTCATGTTCATTTTCACAAATGCTCCAGCAACATTTTTTCCCCAATGTACTGTGCCTCTCCCTTGGCCTGTACCACCTTCAAGGATACTTACTCCTAACATTAATTAATTCACCATTCATTTGTAATAGTCAGTATTGTTTTTCCTAACAATTTAAATTTTGGGAAATGTATTTAAAACTCTTATTATCTACTTTCTTGCCATGGTAAGTTTGTAAAAAAAAAAAAAAAAATACCCTTGTTTTTTCCTGTTTGCTTACAAGGTCTGAAATCAGCTGGAAGCAGCTACAGCCAATGTCATTGCTATGCCAGGTCCTGACCCCTGCTGTGTCAGGTGGAAGAGAATAAAAAGGGAAAACAGAGTAAGTGTTCACAAATTAAAACAGCAAAATAAAATTAGTATAAAACACAGACAGAGAAAGAAACTGTAATTAAGTAAAAGGATTCCTTGTTTGTGAGCTAGTTCCATACAGATACTTCATAATTTTCATAACCAGTATTTTTGCGGGCATTTTGCCCATCTTTTCCAGCCCAGTGTTGCAGTGAAAGAGAATTGACTTCTACTTCTCACTCCTTATACCAGTTGACTTTCTGTAGTCACCTCTAGCATTTGTTAATTTTGTTTTACCATGGTTTGAGTTACAGAGTGCATTTATGTGGCCCACTAAAAGAATCCTTCGGATAACACATACTACAAAAATGAAAAGAAGTGTTAGTTATACTACAGGCATAGGCTCTTCTTGCTGGAAATCAAATATGTAGAATATATGGGATGTGATTCTACATTAAGAAATATGCTTTGTTATGTACAAACTAGTCCCACCAGACTGTTCTGATGTTGCACACATATATGTGTGAAGAACCGTGTTTTTTTTTGTATTTCAAGGTGCACAGAATTGTAGAATTGATTTTGTGGCTGAAAGAATTTCTTTTCCTATAGGAAAGGTGGCTGAAATTGATTTTTCTTGTTGTCTCTTAAACTTTTCTTTAACTGCCCAGAGTATATTTACAAGTATCTATTACATATATATCACAGAAATATAGAGATCCAAAGATCTGGGCAGTAGTCCTTTCTTCTATATTAATTTTTAACAATGATTGAATAATTGTCTTAATTTGCTTTGTACAGAGCTGAATAATTGAACTACTGATTTAGTTACTAATTATAATGTATGCTGTATATTTTCATTTTGAACGGTTCTACACTTTTTAGAGCAAACACCACAAAGAGGAATATGCTATTTTCTATTTAAGTTAAAACTAATAAAGAAAACTAAGGACATCTAGCAAACAGATGATGGGACAGATTCCTTACACTGATGTTTGCACGTACCAAGAGAACATGCTTTGTGAGTACACATTAATTTTACAATATTAGAATATATATATTTGGAAAATTCCCATAGAGATCAGTCTGAAGCTATAGAAATATATTTATGTACTCCATGCTGGAGAGTTTGTTCATAGTAGTCTTGGGAGACTGGGAACTGGTAATGGTAGTGCTTTGAGTACAGATTCTGTCCATTGACCTATGCTAGAAATAGTTGGGTAGTAAACAATTAATATGAAAAAAAGAACATTTAACTAGATTTTAATACCATTATCCAATTTGCCAACAGTCATACTGTAGTTATAATCCTAACAAAAAGAAAAGTTATGTAAATTAGAAAGTAGGCAAAATAATAACAAAAACAGTGATTGAGCACTCTTAACCTTTTTCATTCCTGATAATGGCATGTACTTGTAACAGTTGAATAATAGCCAAAATGAAATTTATTAAGTATTTATCTATGTACTTTCCTAACATTTTTAAAAAGAACTCTGGTAACTGGGTCAATATACAGGTCTCTGGATGTAGAAATACTGAGTGTGATCCATAACTTGGATGTTTTTCACTTCTGGATCTCCTGTCATACAGTTCTCATAACATTTTGAAATATGTTTAGAGCACAATATCAGTATCATCTAGAAAGATATGTAGGCAGGTACAGGTGATGTACAACGTGTATGTGTGTGTACTCATAGATAAATGTGCTCATACAAATACAGAGAATTCGAAGGGTCTTAAACAGATCACCATGTTTGCTTCGAGTTTACATACCTACTACGAAAAACATTTTTTAAAAGCTGTTTTTATAAAAATAAAAAATAAAAAAAATAAAAAAAAAAAACAAAAACAAAAACAAAAAAACTCACAAAAAACCCAAACCAAAACAAAACAAAAAACCCCAAACAGATTATCTAAGTCTCAGCAGTGCTTAATTCAGCTGATGGGGTGCTGTGCTGTACTTGGATTCCCATATACAAGGCAATGCCTTCAGTTAGCAGAAGTATCTCACAGAGCATTATATTGTATTGCAGAGACATATGCCTAAGTGTATGGTTTAAGAAATGGTTTGTGTTTGATCTTAATGTCATCTGAACAGGTTCACCTTTCACACAGATAATGTTTCCTCCTTTATTGATGCCAAATTAAGAGAGTTATACACATAAATATTAAGTCAGAGAAAACCTTCATACAGTTCTCAAGCAAAATCCCTGTCTTTGTAAATGCTAAATGAGTAGAGATTTGTTAGAGAACTTGTAGAAAAATGTTAAATGAGCAGAAAAATGCAGGTCTTGTTTATTCATTGGGCAGTGTAAAAGACCAGACATGCAATTTGTAAACAGAACCTCTTTTTTAGATGGTCTGCTCTTGCCTAGGATCAGAAATAAGACTGCCACTTAAGACACACTGTCTTAAGGGACACTGTGTCAACCTCTCTCAAATTACCATTCTTGGATTTGCGATGATTAGTATGGATGACATAAATAACTCCAAACATTTTTAACTTTGGCTCCTCTGGTTAAATAAAGTTTAGTCACTAAAGTGAATAGCAAATCTTATTGCTGCTAAGTATTGCAGGCCCTAAGGATCTGTGGCACTTTGAAAGACAGAGGCAGAGCTCTGTGCCTAAATACACTGAAATGCTGCATAACTGCTCCTGAACATTCAGTAATATTTTCCACCACATTCAGCCAGCTGATGCCATAGAAAGTGTGTAGTTACAAATGAATGGATTTAAATAAAGCTGCATTTTGAAAATTTGCTTGAAGATCTTGATGGGACAAAAAAGTGTGTTAGTGTCTAGGAATATTGGGTTCTTGTTAACTTCCTATGAAGGACAAATACATTCATATTTTTCTGATGATGTTGATTCACGTTAACAAGACAGAACAAACACTAACCTAAAGGTGATGCTCATGGTTTAAAGTAAAAGGGGCTTAATCTAGCATCAGCAATAAAGAGCCTCCAGACTCAGAGTCAGATGAAATGAACAGAAAAAATATTCGAATATTTCAGAGGACTTATTTAACTTTAGAAAGGAAGCTGTAGAGAGGGTTAATATGAAGCCATAAAATTTAAAGTGCTTTTCACTTGAAGGAGAATGCGAAATTGGAAAGGGTTAAAAGACACTGTGGAGTAACAGACTTACAAACATAACATACATATAAATGTTGCAGTCAAAGAAAAAAAAAATTGATATGAACGTTGTCCAAATCTGAAATCTTTATCCTAATACAAAACCGTCTCTTAAACCGTGAAAACATTCCTGAATATTAAGTGCTCTGATAAGTTTTTCCTTCACTGTAGTATTTCCCTACTTAACTAGAGCGGAAACAGATATGAAGGGTAAGCATATCTAAAACAAGCCTTATAACCTCTCTAAAGGTTATCTATTTTTCCTTTTTCTTTTTTTTTTTTTTCCTGGTCAATCCCTGTAGGTGGAGAATCAGTGATTATCAGAGGTAGCAAATGAGAGAGAGTAGAAACAATTCCAAGGTAAACAGTTGACTTCAGGATAGATTCTGGGAGTATGACAGAAAAGCAGTTAGTCTTTTACAGACAAACGAACAGAAAGTGAAGAGTTAGGACTATTGCCTCCAGATAAAAAATGCTGTTTGAAGAAAAGGCAAAAAAAAACAAAAGTAAAACCAAACCCAACAACAACAACAATAACAAAAAAAATCTCAAAACTTCTTTTACAATGAGGATATTAGCAAAAGGATTTTTATGAAATCTTTCTTCCCTCCCTCTAGTAGTTTTTTACTGCCTGTTTGGGGTCATGCCAAGGAAGTCTGTTCTGTAGACAACATTATTACAAAAGGGCTGGTCTATGCATTGTAGAGTGTAATACTGTTCCAGTATTAACGAAGAGAGGAACTAAAAAAGGACTTTAAAAGTCTGTATCTCCATGACTACTCTGGAGCAGTACTTTTGTGGTTCATCTACCAATGAGATAACGTTATGTAATTTTCCCTTGAATGTGAAGCTGTATCTTGTCCTGTGAATTTTAGTAGTCAAAAGACTGAGCATGAAAATTTTCTTTGGTTCCAATTTTCCAATTTCCTCTGTCTTGTGTTCTGAAAGTTTGTTTTCAAATATCAGAATTACTATGGCTTCATTTTCCACCATTCTGAATGGTTCACATTTCTATAAGTATGGAAGATTTTTTCAGGGCATATAGTTTCTCTGTGGAACACTAATCATAAGTGAGCCATTGATCTACGCTTGCATTATGGAACAATTTTCACTAAGACCAGCAATTGTGGTCATGATGAAGGATCCATCAGATGTTTCAGCCTCAAGTTGGCAAGATTTCAGCTTGTTGTAATTTATGTAAACACAGCTGAAAAAGAGAAAGAAGTGAAGTGGAGGAGACATTGCTGCAACTGGAAAAGATGTTCTAGGTCACGCTACTGTTCTGTGGCTTGAATGGGGGTCATATTAACATTTGCAGTGCATGATGCCAGGTTATGAATGAACTATCACACAATTCAGCTAAAATTCAAAATAAGGTATTTTCGCTGAAAAACAACCACTGAAGTCTGCTACAGAAAGACAAGGCTGAGGATGTAAAAGTACTTGATAGTAAGTATTTTGCATGATGTTCTTGTGTCAAGTACAAGGTATTTTATGGAGAGATGAGGGGTACAATACTGTCAGTACAATGGATATCATGAAATGAAGAAAACATTGCTAATCAAGGAGGCGTTTCGAGGATACAACAAAAGAATGCCTGTTTGGGTGCAATTTACTGACTAATAATCTGGCTACAAAATGAAGTTAGGGAATGAAGCACCGCAGTCTTTACCTTGGAGGCATGAGATGAGCTGTTGCTTTATGACCTTGGTAAATTGAGCATGCAATGGAAACATGCCAGCAAATTTGTGTCAAAAGGCAGTCATAGACCCATCCTTATCCACCCTTTCCTTTTGATTCACCTTAGCTCCGTCGTGTAACACTGCCTTATTTGATTGCAGGGATTCACCATGCCAAGAAAAATTACAAAATGCCAGTGCACTTAAGCAGAAAAAGAACATGTTCTACCACAGCAGTGGGCTGTCTAAGTGTTTCCAGATTCATTGGAATAAAGCATTATGTCTTCATTTAACTCGTGTCTACATCTTGGTCAAAGTAACTCCGATAATTTTTAGTGAGGAGAACTTCTGTCATCCCTCAAAACTTTGCTTTGTTCAGTCTGACATCAGTCATCCTATTGACAACAACCAAGTTGTTATTCCATTTATTCTAGAACAGACCTTAAAGTTTCAAACATAAATGCTAAGATAGCTGTCTGAGATATAACATAGATGCACCATCTTCGGCAACACAGTAACTAAGAGTAAAAATGATGCAGAAGAAGCAGCTTGCGATAGGAAATCATAGACGATTAGTATAGGCTACATACACACACACTAAATCATCTTACCTCGGCCCTCAGGAGTGCTATGCAGATATCCCTCACTATCAGCTGTTTACTTCTGTATTTCTGTGTCTTGTTGACCAAAATTGCCACATTTTTTCCATAAAACTATGGTAGTAGAAGAAAGACAGAGATGTAAATTAAATGTGTGCATTTGAATTATTCTGAAGGTTTCTTGCCAAATTTTCAAAATTTCTAAAAAATATGACTTTTTTTTCCTTCAAGAATTGTTCTCTCAAGCAACTGAGTAAGAGAGAGAAAACTTACTTGCTGACTTAACTACAATGTAATGGAGTTTGCATCTACGTATTGATTTAACTTGATGTAAAAAAGATTATATTGGAAACCAGTGATTGCAACTTTTAATTAATAAGTAATTGAAATGAATGTCAGTACTAATTCTGTGTCTGTGAATTTGCCATTTAACTGACAAGCTTCCTTAAGTCTTGAATGATTTTAATGTATTTATGAATTTTAAACTTCAATAACACAATTTCAGGTTCTATTTAGACAGCACACTGATTATAATTAGTTCCAAAATTATGTATCATCAGGCTGCTATGTAACATAAAGGACCATTGCATTGTTACAAAGAAAGATTTTCACTTACTGAAAAATGCTGCGCTTCCAATAGTGCTACATCAAACAGACCAGTGCTACAGGACATGTGCCATAGGGTATGCCAGACCAAATTATACTTCTTGCCAATCTGAAGTACCTTCAAAATGTATTTCTCAGATATTGTCTGCCCTTTGGTCTTTCTTAAAGTGAAATTCAATTGCCTCATTTCACATCATGAACACTACCTCATTTATGTTATTAGTTACAAGTCATTCAAGTAAATCTACTGTTTTGTATAACAGGTATATCTCTAAGACAATATTCTCAGTAAAAGTATTGCTAATTGGAATTTCCTTTTGAATGTTTCATTTTCTGTAGAAATGTTTAATTTTGAAAGGCATAGTATAGCTTAAAACTGTAAAGACAGTGCTGAGCAAGCACTGTCATACAACACATTCAAGCAGCACACAGACACATTAGTGGCAATCATGTATAACATTCCTTTTGTAATTTTCTAATGGAGTCATATGCACTGAAAATGTTTAAAAAAGGAAATTGGTTTTGATTAATGACATAAAAGAGGATGTTCATTTGAACTCCAATAAATATATATATATGTCTTTTATCCACATCAGGGGGAAATTCAATTAAAAAAGGCAAATGAAAGAGCAAGGAAAAATTCCTATAGAAAGCAGAAATCCAGAATCTTTTGCAGCAGTTAAGTAGATATACCTTTTAATATAATTTTAATTTTTCTACTCAGAGTAGAATTCCCATCTGTCACCAAAAAATTCCACATATTGTGATTTTGAGATCGATAAACTAGAACGTCACTTAGCTCTATCTTCCAAAAAAAAAAAAAAAAGAAAAATAAATTTGTATGCTGTAATTCATCACATCACTCTTTTTGAGTACTTTAAGGTAGAAGACTGAGGGGAAAATAGCAGTAAATTGATTTTTCTTCCAGATAATTTTGGATTTATTGAAAACAGGTTTCTTTCACATAACGAGGATTTTTTTTTCCCCAAATATTTTGGTTAGCTGACTGCAGGCCCATTGGGAAGAAGAGCAGCAATGCCATGAAAGAATGTGGAAGAAATGCTAGACTGTCAGTCAATGGCTGGAGTGTTACCTCTAGCTGCAGCTCTCTGTATACACTGCCCTCCACACAAATATCTGAATAAGAAGTAAAACAAACTGTTTCTTGGAAGATGTGGATAAAATTCTCACAGACAGCAATTGCTAGCATTTAAAGGTTAAGCAAGTACCACAGATACTTCCTAGTCTGCTTTGCATTTTTTCCTATGTTATACAGTTCTCAAGCAACAGGTGATAAACAGATGACAGAGCTGAAATTTAACACCTAAGCCTTGGATCACAAGGCAATTTTCTCTTTCCAAGGCTATAGCAAAAATGCCAGAGCTGTGGTCTCACAACATTTATAAATTGTATTAAGACCTAAAGATGTGTCTATAATCTGAAGCATACCTTCTAGAGCAATCCACTGCTGCATCCACTCACACTTAGCTGCATCTTCATTCCTACTCATAGTGAACTTCAACCATCGAATTTTGCATGTAATTGTTTCAATGTATAACCTTAATATAAACAAATTATTAACTGGAAAAAGGCATTTGCAGTTATTAAAGGAGTCAAAGAATGTAAAGTAGAGGAGGAAAAGCGCCTAACTTGAGCTCTGCACAGTAATTATATTCCACCAACTTGTAAATCTTTTACCCTCAAAGTAGCTTGGATTATCTGCTGGGCCTGATCTGCAATATACACTTCTACTTGTTGTTGCTGGTGAATATCTGCAGTGTGGTTGATCATAGATATTTTCATATTTCTGTTTTGTCTAAGTCTGAATGCTGCCGTTTCTTTGTTCTTCTGGACAGAACACACAGTTGGTGCACTCCATGTTATTCCCAGCATAAACCCACTGTCAGTAGTGCCACTGTTCACCTTCCCTGTGTTCTGCAAACACTGTGTGGACACAACCAGCTTCCAAATACGGTATGAGCTCAAAAGTGGTTTCCTGAGGAGCCTACTGCTTTGCTTACAGTGCTCCATTGATGTAGTGCAGTTACTCACCAGCTGGGGAGCAAAGTCCAAGTGGTGAATCCAGAGGTTCTCAAACAGACAATAAATCACGCAAATGTCAACAAGACAATTTTCAGAAGTTTATGAAATCACATACCTATGTTTATCTTTAGAAGTGAAAGATGATTTAATTGTAAAAGCAAGTATTTAAAAGTTAGAGGAGTCCAGAAATAGTAGCCTCAAGAAGCAAATCAGGCCCTTGTCTACACGTATTGGGCTACCCTGCATCCATTAAACTTGCAGAATTAATATAAACCTATATTGGGTTCTACAACACTTCCAGCATTATACTTGGTTTCTTACACTGGAGTCTGTTGACCCTCAAGAGAAAAAAAAACCAAAGCATTTCAAGCTCAGTTTTCTATCTTCTGTTTGATAAACGAGTGTGTATTTTGTGATCCCAGTGAACAATTATTTCTTTTCTCAACTAGCTACATTGCTAAGCAGTAATTGAGTGAATTTCATTTCATGCATTTAAATAGATCTTGATGTTGATGCAATTTATGTTTATTTGCAATGTTTAATCATTCAGAACTATCATACATATCACAGTCATGCATTAAAGAATGACATGACAATGTAAACCAATGTGATCTATCACTGGGAACTTTCAGTTCCTTGCAGCTGTGATTTCATTTCATAGTGATAAATGGCATCTTCATAATCTAATATTGGAACTGTAGTTATAGCTGTGACATTATGTGTTCTCCAGCACTCAGGGTAAGATGAAGCATGGTGCAAGACAGGAAAACAAGTTTTATATTTTACTTTACCTTATGCAATATTTATATTATCAGTACTTTTCTTGAAAATTCCCCCTGAACGAGCTTCTATTTATTTTAATGCAAATGCAAATAAGTTATATAAATTTCAAATAAGCAAATTCTCATTTTCCTTGCTTATAAAATTTTGCACCACCAAATGGCAGCCTCTTAGGACACACATTGTTTCTTTGTCCACCCAAGTCCGTGGCAACTTTAAAACCTTTAGTAGAATTGCTGCTTTGAGTTGTTCATTTGTTTAAAAATTTTAGTTATCTGAGGGAAGCAAACAATCTACTTTGTACTGTCTGTTCCTGTAAATAAAAGAACACTACTCAAAGAAATGTCATTTCAGTTAGCAGATTTTTATTAGTAGTGAAACATTGTAATTTAATGCCATCTGCACAAAAGAACATCACATATCCAATACAGAAAGGAAGCCAATTAATTGAATATATATATATATTAAAACTTTTATGGACCAATTGAGAACTCCTTGTGAATAAAGACATGACAAAAGAGGGATGACAATATTACTATCAGATTTTTATGCTCACTTTTATGCTCACATTTTTTATGCTCACATTTAAATTATAGAAAAATAATAAATTTTTACTAGACCAGATTACTTAGGGCTTTGAACACTTCCAGGGATAGGACATCCACAACCTCTCTGGGAAACCTGTTCCAGTGTTTCACCACCCTCTGAGTGTTGAGGAACACACCTGGTGCAGGTAACTGCAGACTGCAGATTGAGATGCAGATTGACCTCCAGGTGGGAGCCCAAGACAGGAGGCCACGAAATGTCAACCCTTTGCACAATGAAGGGCAGAAAAATGCATGTCATCAGTGAGGTGAATGGACACTGGGAGGCACAGCAGGAGCCAAGTAAGAGGGAGACTTAATGGGAGACTGTGAGGGTATAAAAGCCAGAGACCCATTTGTTGAGGGTCCCTCCATGGATGCACCAACTGGAGTTGTTTCTGTGTTACTGCACTGTGAATAAGTTGCTTTATGGAATTTGACATCTGAGGCTCTTCTGTGGGAAACCTGAGGTTGAACCGGTAAGGAAACCTGGTCTGGCTGCTTGTGATGAGGTGTGCAGGAAGTTGAGCCAGACACCTGTCTGTCACTGGAGCTGCCTGCTGCTCCAGTCCCAGCAGTGAAAGTCTCTGGTGCTGGGAGTGTGACTGACAATCTTGTGAATGGTCAGACTGAGAAGTTTTCTTAACAATTTCTTCCTAACTTCTAATCTAAATCTCTTTCAGTTTAAAATCATCTATGTGACAGGATAAAAAGTCACTCTTCCTCCTTATAAGCACCCATAAGATATCAGATGGCCATAATATGGTTTCCTTGGACCTTTATCTTTTCTAGAATAACAACCTCAGCTCTGAGCCTGTCTTCTTATGAAAGGTTCTCTGGCCCTCTGACCATCTTTGCAGCCCCAGTCCTTTGAAGCTACACTGACCCATGCAGTGGTAGGATAGAATGTTGTTTGCAGTCTCTTCCACTGATGAACTGAATCCCAGTGAATGTTCAGGCTTTTGTGCACTGCAGGAGGATGCCCACATAGAATTGTAGAATACCTTGCTTCTCTGCAACAGCCTAGAGAAAGTGGGGCGGTCTTGAAGACATGGGGGAAACCATGGCTTCCCCCTGGAGAAGGAAAGGAACAAGGAAGTTCTCAGAGCGCAGTCTGACCTGTTAGTAAAATGTGAACACTCTCACCGCAGTAGTCCCTTTCTTCCAAAATGAAAACACTTAGCAAGTAAGGGTGGATTTAAAAATAATGTGAAACAATCTAAATAATGTTTTTCAGAATATTTTAATTTTGTTAAATGTTATGTTATATCCTATGCAATATCCTTGAGAAAAACTACCTGTCTGATCATTTTAACATACTTTTTACCATAGACTAAATAACACCCAAAGGCACTATTGCAGGAAGAATTATATCATACATCCTGATGTACTGTGGAACACAGAATGTAGAGCTTTTCTTCTGTAAGGTACACTTCATGTAAGGTTCATTTGATTGAAATTACTACAGTTTTCAGAGGAAACAGTAGAGGCTCTCTCCTTTCAACCACAGTTTTTCAGTGGCCAAGATATTTGCATAAATGAGCCCCAGTGATTTAACACTGGAGTGTTTAATAGTCATGGGATTTTTTACACTCAGTTGAAATGTTGACTTTAAACATAGTTTTTTTTAACTTTTTACACTATCAATACACTTCACATTAACTAGTGTGATGTTCTGTTAAGAATAGATTTAGTCTTAGTTTGTACAGCTCAGTCTTTCCCACACAGTTTGTAAATGGATTTAATTACTGAATGGCATGATTGTTGCTATTTCTGTTCTCCCAAAATGAGTAATTGTTTAGTGCTTTGCATCAATAGAGAATCAAGACCTTCAAACTAATCTGAAATTTGATATCAGTTCCCCAGAGATGACACTTAAGAGGAAGATAATGCCTCCTGCAGCCTCAACCTTTCAGTAAGCATTAAAATTATTAAATTATACTTTACCACATATAATATTTTAAACACTTTCTTTTTTTTTCAGCATTTAATGTAATAAATGGATCCCTAAGCAATGAATGAAAATGTACTGCTTTTGCTGCACTCAATGAAGCTGAAGGAATTAACTCCATTTTTCTGCTCATCCCTAATTAAGTAATGTGCTAAAATACTACATTCCCATTAAAGAAAATGTATTATACTCTACTTATGGCAAAGGCACATTCAACATGGTTCTATTTAATGAATACACATTCATTGTCTTGATGAAGATCCCTGGATTTGGACCCAAAAGATTGGCTTGGCATTCATTATGTTCTGCATTCATTAGAAGTGGGAAGCAATTACGAAACTAACAAGATTGTTTGTGGGTAGAAGATTTCCACTGTGAACAGCCCCAGGCAGAATAGTTGAATTTATCACAGAGAACAATGGTGCATGTTCTAGGTAGCAACCCTGGCCCTGAGGGTGATGCAATACATTTAGAGACTGTTTCTCCCAGAAACTGCAAGGGGAAGGGATAAAATCACATGCAATTCAGCATGAACCTCGCAGCAGTTTTTGAAAGAGATTGCATCTAAACAAGTAGCTTCAACAAGTTAGGATAAATTTTCAAGGTTTTTTTTCTTTTTTTTTCATATTCATTGTATTTTCTTAGCCATTCACTTAAGTCTTACGTTTTGAGTACCTTTTAATCAGCCAAACCAAGAGCAATACAGTAAAAATTTCAAGAACATTTCAAATGTGTATTTGATTCATTCATGTTTGACTTCTCACAGAGATGTGAGAAGCTCAATTTCAACTAGCTTTTAACAGGAAAGAGGGGTTTAGGGAAGGAGAACAGACAGTGAGGGGAATAGTAGAAGAGGAGGAAGAGACAGAAAAAAGCATAGGAGAAATGTATGTATAATATCACAGAAAGAAAAAGAGAAAAAGAGAAAAAGAGGAAAAGATAGTGCATTGTTTGTGAAAGGATTTAGTTTAACCTTGCAACAGAATAAAAAAAAATTGCTTTTCTGAGGTGAATGTGTTGATTACTTGATTTGTCTCTGAGTTTAATGAGTGCAATGAAAGTCATACATCATGGTGTAAATCATACATTAATAATGAAGGTGTTATTTTAGACATAGGACCATGGATTTTAGACAATGTGGGTTCATATTGGTTTTGATGCTATAAAAGTTTTATATATGTGCATATTTATAGTTATCTACATATGTGCTCTTGTGGTTCTTTGAAATAATGGCTTTATTCACAGTAAAAGAAATTTAGAACACATGTAAATATTTGCTACATGAAAGGTTTTAAATATACAACAAAGCAGGTTTAAATTTCAGCCTGCTTGACCAAAATGTAGCAATTCAAACCAAAACATGTAAAAAAGGAACAAGAAAACAAAGAAAAAACCTCTGGCTTCACTAGCAAAGCTATTGATCTTCCCTCCTTACTGCATGTTTAAACAATTTTGGTCAACTTTGGCATAATATCTCTGAGCTACTCTAAAGATAATGTAATTCAGACTATCAGTGTTTGTCAAGAGCACGTACTGGATGGCTAAAAAACAAGTCAAGCTGCATCTTTTCCTCATTCTGGAGGAATGTACAGTAAAGGTTTGAGAACATTACACAAGGGTACTATTTAAGCCATTCCAAGACAAAACTTTTTTCTGTGATGCCCAGAATTGGCATCTCTAGTTCCTTATTACGTTTTCATATGATGACATAGGAAAAAAATACAATTGTGTTGTCTGAAAAGTCAGTTATGGTTCTTCTTGTTTGCCAACTCTTTAGTTGATGAACAATGTATTAAAAGAGGATAAAATCAAACAGAATGTTCAAACACTAACAAAAAAAAATCATCCCTTCCATGGTTCTAAAGACAGCAGTATAATTTTGAACTAGAAGTTTAAAAGAAGAGGGAAAAAATGCTTCAAAAGTTTTAACATTTTATCAAGCACCATAAAAATTAATACAGTTTCTCCATAACTGTACTTGGTCAAACATATGTTCACTGGAGTTTACTGAAGTTTATTATGTGATATTATTTTGGTTTTGTTAAAACTATGGGGCACTTGTCAACAATCAATAGTGTTTTCAAACAGGATTCCAGGAGTTCTCAAGAAATATAAATGCATATATGCTTTGTTTCATCACATTAAGCCAAGAAGTCATGCTCTTAACATGTTTAGTGCTTTCTAAAGCAAGTAAACAACATATTTCCCACTTATTCTAATAGACATTGCTCCTGAATTCTTCAAGCAGCTCTGAAAATCTAAACCTTTGTAGGTGATGTTTTATTTTCTGAAGAATGTTTGTTCCTGAAACACTCTTGTGAATAACTGATGTGTTAGTACATTAAAAAAATGTTTGAGAAATATCAGTGTGCAGCATTTTGCCTTTTCAAAGATTAAACCTAAAATACGTTTAAAATTTTCAAGAGTCATTTTATTGTTTGTAGTACATTCCATTTGAAGTGACAGCTGATTCAATTCTTGACAGACCCGAATAAGAAATGTAACAGAAGTGTAACATGTCTTCAGATATAAAGGATAAAATTTGTATCTTAAACTTACCTTTTACTATGCAAAGTGTCATCTAAATAACATTCTGTTGGGATCTCTGGGGCTGATAGGATGTTGTGACTATCTCTGGGTATCTGTTTTTGCCACCAGCAAAGCTAAATTCCCATCCTAAATTAAGAATTTTTCTCTTCAGTTGACATCTTACAGCAATGCATTGTCTAAACGCTTATTTTCCAAAATATCTGAATTATGAAGCAAATCCAGCACTCCAGATAGGAAAAGTTGGCTATATGCTACGTCCCGTTCAGACATGGTAGAAGCTGTCTTATTGCATTATCAGCTTGGGATACTTTAATTAGGTTATTTACAATAATTTTCTACATAAAAGAACTGAGAGCCAAAGATTATAACATTCACTAAAGTTCAAAACATGAACATATTAAAACATTAGTATCTTCAGATTAAAACATTAGTATTACTGAAATGCTGGTCATTTTTCAAATTGTCATACACTTCTTTGAAAGAAAATTAGTAAGGTAGTTGAAAATTGGTTTTAGATGAAGAAGAAAGAGAGCAATAGACCGTATTATTTCTTTAGCTAAATCTTTGAGGCTGAAAATTACAGGTCGCAGAAAAATATTGTAACATTTATTGATTTTCAGGTTTTCTTGGAATATTCTTATTTAAAATCATGAAGAGGCATTTTTGCACTGATTTGATTGAAAGGAAATTTTTTTCTAATTTACCTTTAAAAATAATTTGCAAATATATGTATCCTATCTTTTCTCTTTAATGGGACAGTTCACTTTGGAGATAAATTAAATACATGTTTACACCAATGTCTTACACTGTACATTGTTTAAAGAGTGATTCTTGTTGTGTGATTGTGTGATTCTTATTGAGTGATCCTTACTTATTGTAAAAATAGTGATTCTCAGTCAGTTAATTTTTGCTCAGTGCCATTCAACATAGCATTTTTTAACTATTGTAAGCCTTGTAGCTTTTTTAAAGAAGTATGTCTTAAGAATTTTTATGGTGTCTTTCAAAAACAGAGTTATGGCAAGCAAATCCTAAAGATACTTTACAAAGCAAATGTAATTTCATTAAACTTTCTTATTAAATTCTGGCAACCTGAGACAGGAAGTAGGGACATGTCCTCCCAGAGGCAAATCCACCCTTCCCAGACGTATCCTGCATCATGACCAGGCCCATCAGCTCAGACCACTTGACAAAAACTTCTTACTAAAACCACTGCCAAGGAGGGGAGATTTCTCCTCAGGGTAGCTCAGGAAATGGAATCAAACCCTAGAAATCTGTTTAATCTGTTTACTGAGGAGGAAGCCTGAAATCTGTGGCTACTGCAAATGCCCTTATTTCCATTAGCAGGGCTCTTCCTGTAAGGCAGGGGTGATGTCTGCATGTCATGCATAAGGCTCATAGAAGGAGAAAATGAATTCTTTGAAGAGAAGAGACAAAGATTTTGTGAACAAAATCCTGTAAACAAATGTCCGTGCCCAGACATTTAGTAGTGCTCACATGATTTGGCACACTGACTGAAGTCAATTGAGATGTTTAGTCTGCAGCTGTTGGGAGTATAAGCAGGATCACGCATGATTGCGAAAATGTTTGAACCGACATCCATTAAAGATGGAATATGTTACAGGCAACCACAAGCCCACATCAGGATTTCATGTTTAAAAACTCCTTGCTTCACCAGAGCAACACCTACTATGCAGAGTTACTATCTAAAAGACATTGGCTGTAGGATTAAAATTGCACATTGGTGAACTGAAAAATCCTTTCTCTATAATAGCACCTTTCAAAATCTAAATAAGGTAGATATAGAAATGTATGTACAGGCTATTATTGGTTTCTATACTCATTTTAATTTCCCAAGATAAGCATTTCTTCTAGAAACATTCTAAAGAAAGCCTGGAGTTTGTAGATTATTTGCACATAAATTGGAATATATAAAGAAGAAGAAAAAATTTGGAGATGATGTTTTACAAGAGAACATCCTGAGTTTGGGAGAGATGAGCCAGAATTATAAAATCAACTGTTAAAGTCTAGATTTCATATGTAAAGTTTCTGTTTCCTTGTACAGTGCTACCTGTGTCAGTGAATTTTTAATTATTCTTTAAATAGAGGAAAAAAAATATTGGCTTTCCATCCAAAACAATTCTGTAATTGAGTTTTAAGTGGAAAGAAATTATCCACATATTTAATTAGAATTTAGTCAGTGTATGTTAGACTAATTGTTATAATAATTCTTTTTCTTTGAAGATTCATTTTTTTCATTAAAACCCTATGGCCTTGAAGTTAGGAAAATGAGAAAAGGTCTTTGCCTGGATTCAATGCTCAGTTTATTCATTCTTTTTGCTAATTCAGGACCAGTTCACTTTGACAGCTGGTCACATACAAAACAATGCTTGTAGTACTAAGTGAATGATATGAAGAGCCATGAAATATGCATTGACTCAGGTACTGTCTGAGTGAAGACCTGTCCAAAACAGTACCCAAACATCTTGAAAAAAATTTATTTAAAACTTTAAAAAATATATAATAAATGTCAAAATTGCTGTGGATAGGCAGGAGCACTAATTTATACACATAGAGGAACATAAAAGCTTTGAGAAAAAATAGCGCGTAATTAATATTAGAGCTTTTATAATTAAAATATTTTCCAAAGGGACTTTTACAGTTTACTAAAAGCGTTGTAAACATATCATAGGCTATTTCCCTTAAAAAGAGTGGAACATAAGGAATGTCTCTGTTTCCTGCTTCCTAAGCCATAGAGAATCTCAAAATGTTACATGTTAAAAGAGCCGCTTACCAGGCTCAAAGAGGTTCTATTTCCCTGAACATGCCAATCATCAAGTCTATTTATTGAAAGCTTCACCGAAAGACTATAATTTCACCGTAAAATCTCAGAGAACTTCTTTAAATGGTTTCTCTATGCATTTTCTGGGCAGTCTGAATACTTAAAATGATCAAACTGCATGCATTTAATTATTATTTAAACAATCTTTTTTTTTTTTTTTTCATAAAACCCCCAAACATTACTTACTTAAATCTTGCAAACAGTTGCATTACTGGAGTGAGAAGGAGGGTGGTATAAAACCAAGGCTCTTGTTTCTCATAATTACTTCAAAATAAAATTCAGTTTAAATACAACATTTTTTTTGTCATTTATACGGACGCATTCTGCCTGCAACTGGTTTGGTATACATGGGTGAGTTGTGGTGGGTTGGCCCTGGCTGAATGCCCTGTACCCACCAAAGCTGTTCTATCACTCACCTCCTCACCCTGACAGGGGAGAAAAAATGTAACAAAAGGCTCATGAGTTGCGATGAGGAGCGGGAGAGATCACAGTTAACAGCACAGGCAAAACAAATTCAACTTGAGGAGGTAATCGAATTTATTACCAGTCAAAATCAGAGCAGGATAATGAGAAGTAAAACAAGTCTTTAAAACACCTTCTCCCCACCCTTCCCTCCTCAGGCTCTACCTCCTTTCCCCAAGCAGTGCAGAGAGATGGGAATGGGGGTTAGTGTAGGCTCATTGTGTTGTTTTTGACACTGCTTCCTCCTCAGGAAGAGGAGTCCTTCTGCACTTTTGTGGGGTTCCTGCCAAGGAAAACAGTCCTTCACAAACTTCTCCAACATGAGTCCTTCCCACAGACTGAACTGCTCCGGTGTGTGTTCCTTCCACAGGACCAGTCCTTCAAGACCAGATTGCTATAGCATGGATGTCCCATGGGGTTACAAGTAAAACATGCTCTGTTGTGGGCTTCGCTCCACCCATCTGCAGGTCCCTAATAGGAGCTTGCTCCAGCATGGGCTTCCCATGGGGTTGTAGCCTTCTTTCAAGCATACACCCGCTGTGGTGTGGGGCTCCTCCAGAGGCTGCAGGTGGATCTCTGTCCACCACGGACCTCTGTGGGCTGCAGGGGCACAGCTGCCTCACCATGGCCTGTATGACAGGCTTCAGGGGAACCTCAGCTCTGTCCCTAGCGCACGTCCTCCACATCTTCCTTCACTTACCTAGTTGTCTGCAGAGCTGTTTCTCTCATGGAATCACAGACACATGGAGGTTAGAAGAGATCTTCAAGGTCATCTAGTCCAATGGTCAATCTAGCACCACCATTATCACCCCTAAACCATATCTCCAAGTGCCACCTCTCCAGACACCTCTTGAACACTTCCAGAGACAGTGACTCTGCAACCTCCCTGGGCAATTTATTTCAACACCTAGCCCCACTTTCACTGAATTTCTTTCCCTAATGTGTGGTCTGAACCTCCCCTGGTGCAGCCTAAGGCCATTTCCTCTCATCCTTTCACTTAAGACATGGAAAACAGACCAACTCCCATCTCACTACAACCGCCTTTCAAATAGTTGTAGAGAACAATGAGGTTCCCCCTGAGCCTTCTTTTCTTCAGACTGAAAAACCCCAGCTTCTTCAGCCACTTCTCATAGGACAAGTTTTCTAGACTCTTCACCACCTTTGTTGACCTTCTCTGGACACACTCCAGGACCTCAGTGTCCTTTTTGAAGTGAGGGGCCCAAAATTGAACACATGACTCAAGGTGTGGCCTAATCAGTGCTGAGTACAGAGGGACAATCACTTCGCTAGTGCTGCTGTCCACACTGTTCTTATGGTCTCCTTCCACAGACCCATCCTACCACCTGGTTCTGTAGTTGACAAAGAAAAAGTGCATGCAATGGATCTGACAAGTTCATTTCACACTGTACTATTAACCTATGGTTTGTTTGGAAAGGAGAATAAAAATTTACTGTATTTTAGTGCTTTAGACACTTTACAATTACTCAATCCTGTAAGACATTGTATCTAAGAAAATGTGTGTACTGCTAGATTCTTTAAACCTGATGTTTTATGACTATATGCAGCATGTACATGCCAAATATAGTGTTCATATGACCAGATGAGGCTCTAAGCTTACATTTTATCACATCTGTATACATTACACAGATTAACAAAGTCCGAGGCTCACAGTTTTTCTGCACAATGTAACTCCTCTCATTGGATGAATTCATACTATTGAAATGTGACTTATATGCAAATAACTTGTTTCTTTATGTCCACTGCTTGTGCCCACCAGGGAATTTGTCCCATCATAGGTATTTTAATAGAGTCACACACCTCTTATCTGCTGCTACAATTTTCAAGCATGGTTGGTCATGCAATAATATACTCACATACTCATAGATTTCACATATACTCTCTCCTCTCTTCTCTGGCCACAATTACTTATGTGCAATAACTTTTTTTCCTTCTTAAATATGTTGTCACCATGTTGCTGGATGAATGCAGTTTAACTCCTACATTAATCCAGTCTTGTACTACAGCACAGCATCTGGGTCATATCATGCCATGTGTTTTAACACTTTTCTTTGAGAAAAAAAATAGGATATTCAATGTTTTAAACAAATAGTAAGAGTACAAAATGAATACGGAAAAGGCCAGAAAAATAATGTCTACTCTCGTACAAGATCTATCAGTTCTTACCATACCCTTTTCTCCAGAGGATGCGTTGCTTGCCCTGCATGAGCAAATGCATGTAGTCACTGAACAGGCATTTTGTGGAGAAAACAAACCACATCCACACTGACAATGCATATGGAGCATATAATATGCTCTAGATAGCCTGCAACTGACACAGGTACAAGATTTCCAGGTGGATGCTTAATTAATGCTCAGACCATTTTGCCATACTGAAAAATCCAAACCAAGCTCCTTGTTACCTTGACTAGGGTCTTCTACTTTGTACAGAAGTGCAGAATTGCCTGCACTTGCAATTCAAGAGACAAGTTAGTAATAATTGTGGAACTCCCTGACTCATTAATGCTTAATGTTGCACAGTGGCTACATTTAGCAGAAATACAGCTACTTGCCATTCAAAAGCATGACTGCACCTTGCCTGGGCTTATCTAAGCAAGCTTTAAATCACTGTGATTGAATATAGCATGAAGGCAGACATAGAAGAATGCATTTCAGCAAAGGCTAACTTCTAAATTTGGTTTTGACTTTTGGACCAAGCTTTCCATTACACCCATTTCTGTGGAGTTTGTTACTGGCATTGGAGAAAGAGACATTGTTGGCCCAAACATTCAAGATGTATTCTGGATTTTGTGAATAAAAAAGAAAATAACCCCAAAAAAAACCCCAAAAAATACAAAAAAGGTTTCACAGCACATCCTTAAAAAAATAAGTGAAGCAAGAAATTTTAACAGATGGTCCTTGAGCTGCAGTATCAGAACATCTTAAGAGCTATTTTCTGTCATCTGAAAAGCCCCAAACACAATGCCAATGTGAGAAGAACACAATTTTGCACAGTATTAGGAAAATGGTCAAAGGTACATCTCTTTGCCTTCAAGTTTCAGTCTTTATCAAAGGCAGGTGCTAAGTGTAAACAGTGATACCTATTACTGCACTTACATCTGTTGATTGACCTTTTACCTTTAAAGGGATTGGAGGATTTTTTATATAGTTACATGTGGAATGCCTTCATAGGGATTACTGTCTGCAGTAAGGTCTTTATTCATATGCTACAGATACTTAACACACATACCCAGATAATACAAATATGAGAGCTGAGTTTCTTGTTTTTAAAACCAAGGGCAAAGATAACTGGTGACAAACAAAAGAAATTGCCAGCCCCTTCTTGAATGGTAATAATCTCAGAAATATGGAAACATTCATTAGTTTCATAATGAAAGAAATAAACATTTTATGCTTCTGCCTTTGGTTAGCAGAATCACACATTTCATGTCTGTAATGTGACCTGGTAATTACCTTAAAAGTTTCCAGTTGTGATCTAAAACATTCGTGGGTAGCAACTTGAAAAGTTATCTCTACAGCAAATACCACACATTGGAAAGGCAAAACCAGCTGAACTTAAACCACATTTGTTCAGATGTTTCTGCTGGTGTGGTGTGTAATGAGCCCCATAAGTCTGTGTGGAGATGGTGTTACATTGAAGAGTATTGTTTATTATATGTAGAAAGTAACGTGAGCCTATATCCATATCTCTAATCTCATTGACTAGTCATAGTAAACAGCATTAAAAAAAAAAAAAAAAGATATTTTTTTCCTTCCACTTTTCATAGTCAGGTAAAATCTCTACTCATCTCAGTGGGAATTTTTCCCTTATCCAAAATTCAGGACACTGATCTCAGGAGGAAGATCTGGGGGTTTAGCTCCACATCCACCACAGACTTCCTGTGAGAACTAAAGCAAGCTATTAAATCTGCCCGTAATCACTGTTATTATACTTGTTTTATGAACATATTAATTTCCTGGTCTGTAAATAAGGATAAGATCACTCTTCTTCTTTTTCCCCTGTTGTTGCAATACTTACAGGGAAAATTGCCAGGTCTATAGTAATGGAGCAACACCCATAGAAACATTTCTTTAAGCTTCACTGATTTTATACTGCATGAGAATGGGATTAAAACTGGGAAAGATGGTAGCTAACTTTAAGACTGAGATCTTATACATATGTATTTTATCTATAATAACAGAAGCTACGTATCAGCACTCATGTAAATTTACATGACTGTATAAACACATGTATTATTGCCTATATTCTCTTGAAAACTGAAAGCTTAGCTGATTCAGTGATCTATGAAATAAACTGAAGGAGTTTCAGAGTGGTATCCCATTGCTCCAGTTAGGGTACTAAAACCATCTAAACCCTGAGCAAGCCATTCCTTATTGTCAGCAAAAGATTCAGCCTGATCTTAATGTAGATGTTTAAGTTTGGACAGATGAATATCTTAATAGTAGGTTAATTAACTTCAACTTAGATGTCTAATTTTTAGACATATAAAACCAGATGTTCAATAGCACTGTTACAGATTTGATTTCTAAAACCCTAGTCAGAATACACACCCATTAGTAAGTGCAAAACTCACATAAGTTTCAAAAATATTCAGATGCAGTATCTTTTTTTCTGGTTTTGTTTGGTTGATTTGGTTTGGTTTGGTTTTGGGGGCTTTTTGTTTTTGTTTTTTGGTTTTTTGGTTTTTTTGTTTGGTTTGGTTTGGTTTGGTGGTTTTTGGTTTGGTTTGGGTTTGGGTTTTTTTTTTTTTTTGGTTGGTTTGATTTTTTTTAGCCAAGTTTGCAAACTAGGTTGGGACATGCACAAAGAAGCACATGAATTGCACAAGGATTGAAGTCCTTTTCTTTCAACTGCATGATCTTTCTTACACTGCATGATCCCTGCAGAGATAGACCAGAAACAGTTTCAAAAACAATAGGTGTGTCAATTTGTTGGCTTTGACACTGCTTTTTACATAGTTTGGAACATCTCTAATCTAGAAATCTTTCTAAAACATTTATTCAACTTTCCTTCTTTGCTGATGTGTAATGGAAAAAGAACTGGAAGGCAAGCAAAAACATTCACTCAGCTATTTAGTGCAAGGGTGTCAATGAGTTAAAGAAATTCTTTAATGACACTACACATTTTATCATTAATTGACGTGTCTGGAAAGCCAGTGACCTCTGAAGAGCTCTGAAGTAATAGCTCCACCCTGAGCATCTGACAGGGAGTCATGGTAGAAATCTGAGCAGTCGATCAAATCTCTTCCTGAGTAGATCACCTGTGTTAGTACTCATCAAGTTCCAATTGTGGCAAAATTAGATCATATCTCAACTATTAGATAGTTTTTCCTGTGGGAAACAGTCTATGTCAAGTTACCTATGGACATCAAAATATCAGATAACAAAGGTATGGCATTTCATTTAACCTCAGATTTAATTTTTATTTTTGTTTTGTTTTGTTTTGTTTTTAAGATTACGTAACATGATTTAAGAAATCAATTTCTGCTGATTTACAGCAGGTGATTTGCAATGTTGACCTGAAACTATTGCTTAGTTTTCTGAGCTGTGGTGTTTATGACGACACTTTCAATTTGTTTTACTGACATGGGTGGCACATATGTTTTTCTTATATTATCATGGGCCAGAGCTATAAACAAGAAAGTTAAAAGGAGAAAGACAATGGGAACATAAGATTCAGTATTCCAAGTGAAGAGACTGTTAAAATTTGGGAAAAGTTGGGGGGGTTTTAGGAGGTAATTATGCAAGTAGATTTATAGTTAATTTTTTATCATGCTGCAACTTAGTTGCCTTGCATCTTCAACTGAATAAAACAAAGACGTAAGTACATCCATTCACAATTTTGTTTATTATTGCTATGATGGTGGATTGAGGTCATTCATACTTGGAATTTGCATAACGATTCCAGGGTATCTGCCAACAGAAAAATATTGAATTATCCAGAGAAAATGCCAACACACATATTTATCCACTTTTGCATGTACTGATTAAAAAGAGTCAAATTGTAACAATCTTCACACACTATTTTTAGAAATGTTCTTCCATTAATTTACCATCTGTGTGAGTTTTTCAAAAATTTTTCTCCCTTTGGTAAATATGAGAAATATTTAGAGTAGTAAGAGCTTAAGAAAATCTGCCTGGAATGCATAATAACTTCTTCTAATGTAGACTAGATATCTAACTCACAGGAAACCTAATTAATGTGTGTGTGGATTTTAGCAATAAGAAGGGAAATGGAAAGCCTCTGCATTAACTGAAACAAATCCTTCCAAGACCTTGTCTCAGAAAAAGTCCGAGTCAGCAAGTAATTTTTTATGTTGGGCAAGACATTATGTGGGATGGGATTTTTTTTTCAATATATACATAATTTATATACATAAATGAGGGAGCCTTGGATTCATGTTGTCCTCTAACACAAGACTTTAATATTTTTAGTCTTTATTCTGTAAGGTGTTCTACCAGAATACTTGGAGTAAAGAAGACTCCAGACAGATACTTATCATTTGCATGCACAAACAGATGCTGAAAGCAGTGTTTTATCTTTGTGTCACAGGTTTCTTTGTAACAGTTCTTTTTTATCCACACAGGTAGCACATCCCCAAAGACAAAGATTGATTTGTCTTATGCTTGCATTCAGAAACTGTTGTGGGATGACATTAGTTTTTATACACAATTTGGGGATAAAGATAAGTGAACTATAGTCTGATAGTTCTCAAATTTCAAAACATTTGGATTCCTTCTTTTATTTGGACATATAGACCAATTTATACCAAACTTCATCAGAGATGCAGACTCTTGTATGACAAATTTGAACTTCTCCACAGATTTTGTTTGTTTCTTTGCTCATTTGCTTATTTTGTTTTTTTTTTTTTTTTGTTCGTTTGATATTTTTGCATTTTCATTTTGGGGTTTTGGTGTTTCTTTCCTGGACCTATTTTCAAGATTCATAGATCGATTTTCAAGATTTACCTATAAAATTTCAAGAGTACAAAGCAGAAAATAATGCTTAGCTTATCTATAGTTGGATTTAAATATGGTTCTGTTATGTTTCTTTTTAAAAGAAGTAACTAATAACTGAAAAACCTTCACCAGAAAATATCTATAATTTAAAGAGGCAATACCTGTAACATCATATTTGAAAATATAGCCAAAAGATAGATATTTATCAAGATTTTCTAAGTTCTGATCTGCAAAAAGCAAGGATTCAAACAAAAATATTGCAATTCCTTAAGAAAAATAAATTCCACATGGGCACTGATGCTCAAGGATGTTTAACACCTCATTTGTTTTGAGTGGGGACTCATCATATTCAAATATGAACACTCTAATTATGAGACATAATTTGGTTGAATTTCAAGAATGCCAAATGAAATTTTGTAACATCATCATGAATGTTTGTAAAAATAGCATAAATTATTGAAGTTCTTATGCTGTGCTGCAATAGAAATTTTTCAGAATACGATTAATAGGCATGTAAAGGTGCTCAAGTACAGCTGATTCTGCCTTTGGGCAGAGTCAGGGTGATGTGCTCTTAGAGGTGTTAGTATCGTCCTTTGTTTTCTTTCTTTCCAAGATTTATACTAAACTGTACCCTCCTGTGAAGCCTTGGTGGACTAACTCACACGAGTTGAGTTGAACACACAAATTGTTGTTTCCAGGTAAATTAGGAAAAGTATGTATGGAGGTATTTAAATACAGAGAGAGAGATGGAGGCGACTGAAGACATGATTATTCCTCTGCTTCTCTTCTAAGACTCTTAAAAAGACGGAAAATCTCAAAAAGAGGTGTTCAGGTTGAGACAAAATGTGAATATCTTAAACCTAAGCAGTAACATTCCTGAGCATCATGAGGAAATGAAAGACAGGCCCACTGAGATGGTCTCAGCATTCATACTTCTTAGTGCCTTCTATAATTATAATGGTTCCCAGGCCTGTCTATTTCTTGAAATAAAACCATCTCTTATGAGTCTTTTGAATGATACTGAAAACCACAGCCAAGCAGTTCTGGGAAATGCTGTAAATATAACCTCTATTTTTTTTTTTTTTCCTACAAATGTTTTAAATATTTTTCCTATGTGTAGAGAATATCTCAATTGCCACATGAAAGATCAGACCTGCTAAGAAGAGCTATTCCAGTACACAGAAAGGAAGTTTTAATACAGACATATACACAAATTATATGACTTCTACATTATACGTAGCTTACTGTAAAATACTTCTTTTAGGCTTCTTGCACTGAGTCAGTTACTCTATACTTGAGTATTTTTGTGGTTGTGCACTCACATATAGAAAAGAAAGATTACTTAGAAGTATGTAAGCTGCTATGACCTGCATTCTGTAAAATATTGCTTGATGTTTATTGTAACATCAGGACATCAAAAGCTTTCATAAATGAAATGCACCTACTGCACTACAGACCTTGGTAAAAAGTCTCTCTCCATCTTTCCTACAAACTCCTGTTATTTATTGAAAGGCTCCAATAAGGTTTCCCCAGGAGCCACCTTCTCTTCTCCAGACTGAAAAACCTCAAGTCTCTTGATCTTTCTTCATAAAAGAGATGTTCCAGTGGAATAAAATAACCTCAGCTGGATTCAACCTATGTGTGTCCTGAGGAACTTCATTGTCCTTACATTTTTTAGTCTGATTTCCACATGGGAAAAGACTTGGCTTTTAAGTTTTATTTAACTGAAATATAGAGAAAAATCTGATATTATTAGTGTGAATGAAACTATAAAGAACTTTGGGAATCTTCAATTCATTAATGCCATCAGATCTTGATCTAAAACCTGTTGAGGAGCATGCTATTAAAATCACAAATTATAGAATTAATAAGTGTACTTAGTTTGTCTATAGATGGGTTATGTGGAAAACGTGCCATGATTCATATGATTCTGTGAAATGTGTTCCTCTAGCACTAATATCTGCACTTTTAAGAAAACTGAACCCATTCACATAAAATTGCACTTAAGAGGGTTTTTTATTTTTAAATGTTCCCTCTGCTTCTTCCTTTGTTTTTGTTTTTGTTGATGCAGCACTAATTAAAATAGAAAAAAACATCAATGTAGAAAATATATTTTTTTTTAATATTAACTCATAAAACTCAATGGAACTTGAAGTGGATGACAGCATGCAGACCTCACCTAATTCTGTCCTACATTTTACTAATTCCCCCACAGGTTCAGGCAGGCAGGTACAAGAGCTTTAGACAATACCATTAAACATCCCACAAAAATGAGTAATAACTTGTTGAGGCTAGTGTTGTCAGATATCAGAGCCTAAAGCTATTGGAACACAAGAGTGAAACAAAAAAGGCCCCTTTAATGTTTAGTATCCAGAACATTTGAAGAATACTGAACACTGAATGCAGAACATTGAAGAATGTGGTTTGCTATTTCTTCTTTTAAGTACTTTGACAATTTTCCTTTTGAAATATTTTTGCATATACCAAGAGACAAAACCTTCAAGAAAAGAATGATAAATGAGCTATAGCTAATGAAGTTTTTTATTCAGAATTCGGAATTCTTCTCTGATTACACATGATTTTACAGTGGCACATGCTATTTTAGTGTTTCCCATTAGGTATTCAAGTTTCAAATATTTTGCCATCAAATTCAGGAGGTGAGTTATCTCCAAATGAGCTCCTCTTTCATGTAAACTCAATGGTTGTACCCTTGTTTTGATTCCCATGGATTTTAGTTTTGTTTGTTTATCCTCCTTCATGCAAAAGACATGCTGCCAAGTGAGCACAGGAAATGCAACAACTTTGAACAGAATGCATATTTCATATATATTTCCACATTAATGATTTCTCATTGTCTGTGTGTCCCTTTGTGCATTTCAAAAGCAATCACTGGCAATAAAAATCCTACCAAAAATTCTCTGGGGAACTTCCAAAGTGAAAGCACTAGACATCTTTGTATGTGCATTCAGAGCCAAGGTGGCCTTGCAAGGGCCCAGGAGACGAGCTGTCAGGTCACTGACTCTATTACACTAAGATGTACTTTTGGCCAAGGCAGCCTGTGGTACATACTCAGCTCAAGGTTTTCTGACCCTGTAACAGAAGCATGCTTTTGTCATTACTCTACACAAACATCTTGCATTTAGCCAAGGATAAAAGGGAGGAAAAGAATCAGCTGACTTGTAAGTACTGTCAACAGGCAGCTGTAAAATTGAATAGAATCCATGCCACTGCTATTTCAAATGCTACTCTATTTCAGATATTATTCTCTCAGAGAGAAAGCCTGAAGTTTTAACTGTGTTTGCATACACACTTGCACTGACAAATTGAATAATCGACACAAATATAAGTGCATAAGGATTTGATTAATCATAATTAAGAAGCAGGAATAAAGGTACAAGGGTAGAAGCTAACAGAAGTGGTGAAAAGAGATAGGGGATTTAAAGTACGCTTTTCTATCCAAATTCAAAATAGACAGAAAATTAATACATTGAAGAGTATACTTTTCCACCAATGACAACATCCAACTGTCCTCAAAATGGAAAGTATATTATTACAAGACATTAAAAATAGTACTGCAAACGATGTGCAGGGTTACATCAAGGGTCAGTATATTAGCTCCACAACATACTTGTCATTACAGTGTGAGGCTCTGTCTGTTGTTCATGGCTGGGTTGTAAAACAGTGTACAAATCTTGGTCATCCTAGCTCACATAGAAAAGTGCAGGTTCATGTGCTCATTTCCAAGGGGCCAAAATTAGTGTAAAATTTTTTCATGTCTTTCATCTCTTTTTATTTGTTAGTAGTGTGTGTATAAATTCTCATTTAAGCTCATGTTTTTTCTGGGACATTTCTTCAACTTGCACACCAGATTTCAGAAAAAATAGATTTAGGAAATCCTCTATATGGAGGGCTTAGTATTTGTCCGTCTTTGTGGATTTCAGAAAGACTCACTAACTTAAGTAGCATGTGGTTTCCTTTTCACCTTTTAAAATATGGCTACTTTCACAATTAAAAACAATAAACAGTTTCCTTATTATTACTTCTTTTTTTTTTCCTAGTTTCTTTGTTATATTTCTCACAGGTCTTATGATTTCAATTTGAATGTATTAATGCCATTGAATAAAAAAACTTAAAGGCTCGGAGATTTTTTTTAGTTGATTACTTTCAATACAAAAGATTTACAGAATATACAGTTACATTGAGCCTGAGGCTTGTTATATAAGTAGCTGAATTTGGGTGCATTATGTCAAAAGAACAACTTGTTAAGGGTAAGATTGCTTTGAGCATGGGCAGAAATAGTGGAGGGGGAAGATACACAAAAAAAGACAAGTATGAAAAAAGCATGTGAAGAAAAGATTCAGCTGGGAATCACGAGCTGAAGAAAGAGTCAAGAGGAAAAAAGTGAGAACAAAAACTTAGTGATAGTCTAGGAAAAGGAATTGTGGCAGATGTAGGTCCTGTTCAATGAGCTCATTCCACACAAACAGATCTCTGCAGATGCAAGCAATGCCACCAGTCTCGAAGGGGTTTTACATGCTCACAGAGCTGCCCACAGAAACATGCCACAGAGTTAGGGACTTAACGGCTAGTCTTGTATGTTGAAACAACCCCAGACTTTTGCCAAACAAAAGTGCACTTAAAGGTCTTAAAAAAAACAACTTTCACATATCCAGTTCTGTCTTTATCAATAAATAATTAAAATACTTTCTTTTTGCATTGTATGCTTTCCACAATGAACCAACAGACTTTGTGTACGAGGGGAGGGCTGTACTTCAGAAGGGCTTTTGATGTTGACTCCCACAACATTCTTGTATCCCACTTGGAATGGGTGGGGGAGTTGGGAAAAAAAAACCACCAAAAATGGTTAAAGTAGTTTTTAGTGGATCATGTAATCTAGATGTAGATCATTACAGTGGAGCATGTCAAGGGTCTGTCTCCAGATCTGTCCTGTTTAACATGCTTACTCACAACCTGGAAATGGCACAATTGATATGCCAAGAACAAAGTTGGTATCCAGGGAGACCTAGACCTGACAGAGAAATGGGCCAATCAACATCTTATGAAATTCAGCAAGGTGAAAGCAAATCTCTGCACATGGAGGAAAGTGTCTTGCAACAATACAGGCCGGGGATTGATCATCTAGGGAGCAGCTTTGTGGGCAGTGAGATAAGCCAGCTGTACCCTGGGAGCAAAGATGGACAACAGGTTCCTGGGCTGCATTAGCAGACATAGAGTCAGCATACTGAGGGACGGGATTATTCCCCTCTGCTCAGGACTCCTTAGATCACAGCTAGAGCACTTTGCCCAATTTTGGGTCTCCCAGTACAAAACAGACATTGATAAGTTTGAAGAAGTTCAGCACAAAGCCACCATGATGACTGCAGGCTGGGGTAGACACACTACGAGGAGACTGAGGGAGAAAAGCCTGTTCAGTCCGGAGCAGAGGTTGCTTCTGGCAGACAAAGCAGCTGCCCCCTTGCATCCATCAAGACAGCATCAAGGAAGATTCAAGCTCTTCATAAACATGCAGTATGGGGAAACAAGAAGGAACAAACATAGACTAAACCAGGAGAGGTCCTGAGTTTTTATAAGAAAATGTCTGTATAAATAAAAGGAATATTTTTAACAGTTAGGAAATTCACAGTAAAGTACTGTGTTTGAAGGACTTCTGTGATTAACTATTCTTTACACTCTCCCAAGAAAATTAAGCCCTGGGCTCTTAGAAGAAAACAAAACAAAACAAAACAAAACAAACCACCAAAAAAACTAAAAAAAAACAAAAAACAAACCAAACAAACGTAAAAAAAACCTCATAGAAGCCAAAGCTATAAACTCACCTTTAAAAGAAATCTTGAGGTATAAAACTATCATGTGGAAGAGCCTCAATTAACAAACCAACAAAGTAATGGAGTCAAATATGTAATAGTCACTTTGGAAAGTACTCGAAGACATGGTAGAGAGCAGGCTATTAGTTATTGTATAACACCTAAGAACACAGCTTCAATATTAACAGCATCACATGAATATATCAATATGGTGCAAATAGAGTTAGTCAGTCAGAAGCTGAGTCACATGCTGCAACTAAGTAGATGGCTGATGGCCTTATAGATTTTTTTATGATTGGAATAATCTGCTTCTCTTTTAAAGTACTACCACAGCAATCTGTTTAAACCCCAGCACAAACATTTCTTATTGTCACACAATAAATCGCTTCAGTGGATCACATACAAAAAGCGGTGAGAGACATATTTAATGAAGTAGAAGAAAAAGATAGATAATAGGCAGAGAAATATTCATTCCCAGCATAGAAGTGGATAATTAATAACCCTTTTTTAGAAACATTTTGCATTGTCATACCAAAACTATACAGCTGAGACATGTGGAGTGCAATTCCTTGCTAAAAGTAGTGACCATTCACAATTTTTTGTTTGATTTTGTGTCATGCATGCTGTTCCAAAGCATATAGATGCAACATTAATTATTTCTGATAATGTAGTATTGCTCAACTTATTGCTCAACTTTTCTAGATATTTTCCAAATATCTGAAATGGCAGATTCTAAGAGTTTCAAATGGACAAAACAGATTATTCAAGGGGATAGGATGGATTATGTCACTGAGGGACCAGGTGGAAAGGTAGGCAGGCATCCTATTAGTTTCAATTATTTGTTCTACTCTGCAGTTTGTTTCATGAATCTAAATTGACTCAATTTTTAAAATAAAAATAATAAAATGCTCTTTCTACCCTAAGAAATCACCAGCAATTTTGTATTTTAACAGGCTAAGATATGCAGGGGAAAAAAAAAGAAATAAAAAGTACTCAGGTTCCTAGTTCAAAGATTTTTGTGAGTATTTTTATTTGGGTTTTTCTTATGTTCTTCAAATGCATAAGTTTCTGCTGAGAGGATACACACAGTAGGTGTTTCTGCACTTCTAGAAATGAAATAAATTTAAGAAAAGGAGGAAAAATATGATGGTTCAAGCTGGGTTTCAACAAAGGAGTAGTGGAGATAACAGAGGGGATGCAGTGTAACTGGATACTCCTAAATGTCTTCTGCAGCATATCGCAGGCTGCAATGCACTTCATATAATTAGTGAGAGCCATTGTTATGGAGAAAGTGTTGTAAGACCAAAACAATCTGGCCAGGAAGTTACCAGTCAAGAGACAAGAAAAGCTGACTTGGAACAAGGACCACATTACTTGCAAAAAATGTATTGGCAACTATCTCAGTGCCAAGAGACAAAACTGATATTTTCAATTGAGGCTTTAACAGACAGATGAAAATAAAAAGTGAGGATCAACAGTTCATGGAAGAGAATAGAAAGTCCCTGACTGGATGGAAGAAATTAGTTTTGCATATCAGAGGTAGAACTCAGTAGCCTGCAGCGAATACGACCAGAGAGAGGGAAGTAACCAGCAGAAACAAGGTCCTGGCCAAAGCAGGCACTGGGGGGCCTATGAAACAACTAAATTTCAGGCTTCTCCACAGGAAACTTGAAGTCTGGCAAAATGTCTCATAACATTAGTTTTTCTCACTTGTACTAAGTACTTGTTGAGTTAATTTAATTCATCCTTTATCTGAGAAAACAGCATGCTTTTATATTTGTATCTTGAAGCATCAGTCCATGCCTAATTAGTTATTTACTCACTCTGGGATCACCTTATTTGAGAACCATCTGCCAAACAGACTAAACACCTGGGTTGTGGCAGGTCTGTGATGAGCAGTAGCTTTCCTTGGTCAATGTCACTGGACTTTGGAAAAGGAGAACTACCAAGCAGTCAACCTAGATAAGCTTATGGAACATAATTTCCTGGAAGTTATGTCAAAATATATGGAAGACAGAGAGGTGAACAGGAACAGACAAGATGGCTTAATCACTTGACTGATCTAGTGAGTTTTTATGGTGGAGCAACTGCATCAGTGGACAAGAGATCTATGGATGCCATCTATCTAGACTTCTGTAAGGCCTTTGATGCAGACCCCCCAACATTCTTACCTCTAAATTACCAAAATATGGGTTTGGCATTGGATGGAACTGTTAGATGGGTCAGGGTCTGTTTTCAGATTGGATACTTCATTAGAAACTAGATATTAACTTTCAACCAAAATGTAAGATCATGCCAGTATAATTCAGAAAATTAACAGACATCAGTTCTATTCTAATTATTGGGAAAAATTGTTGGATTTTTTTTGTTTGGTTGTTTTTGTTTTTCTTTTCCTCCTTTTTTGAAATGAAATCCAGCTTTCAGCTAGTACTTGTCTTTGCTGCTAAAAAATAGAATTCCTGAGAAGCTGTTTTTTGCTTTGGCACTGACTTGTGCTGACTCACCGTAGCAAAGACAGCCTGGCAGGACTGACAGAAGGACCTGAAAATTACTTGGCAGCTTAAAGAAAGCCTCTGTAAGTCACACTTGGCTATCAATTGTATGTCTGACACTGGTGATACAGGTCTAGACAAACTGATTATTTGCTGACATTCCAAATCTGAGGTCATAACATCTGTGCTTCTTATACTGGACATATTGCTCAATAAGACTAGTCTAAAACTGATTTTTAAACAAACCTCTGTGTTTATGCCTCTGAAATCTTGCTTTGGGACTGTGAGAATGACCACATAATGGAAAATACACCTTCACAATGTTATTTGTATTTTTATAAGGTGAGACAGACTAATCACTTTATTGCTTTTAAAACTGTGCACCGTTGTACAGAATTCCAAGGCAAACTCAGTGTGCTACACTGAAAATGTTGAATTTGTATTCACTGTGGAGAGGAATGAGCTAAAACTCTCTTGCTAGAAAAAAATTTTTTTGAGAAAGTTGTATACAATACCTTATATGTAATTTATACTGCAAGAGAATAAATCTAGGCTACCTCCCCTAACATCACTGAAGATCTACCTAAAATCTAGACTTTGAGTGACCAGCATATCCGTGCGGCAGTAGTGGCCAGAAAAAAACTTCAAGTATGATCATACTGAATGTTTCCACGGGACCTGAACCAGCGTCATCTCTTACAGCAGAGTCCAAGACATTACAGCTTCTGGTTTTATAATATAGTGGAATTTCACGATGGGCTAGCTTCCTAACCCAATGCACAGCTATCTTTGATTCTTTTCCACTTCAGCACAAAGTAAACTAAGTTAAATTGCTAACTTCACACCTGTTAGAAGTTGCCAAATTTCCTTTCCAGCTCACAGTCATACTACATACACCCTAGAGGCTGAGTTACGCCCTCATAGGAGTCCAAATTAAAGGGATAATTAGTAATATTTTTTAGTTAAGATTCATGCAATTTAATTTCAAACAAATTAGCTAAAAGTTAAACCAAGGTACTTGCATGGTTTTCTGACTTTACATGTTACATTTTTCTTAATAGCATATATATATATATATTTGGTTTGTACTTGATCAGAGGTACTCAACAAAGAAATATTTCTTTCTCCAGATAGTCTTTGCCAACATCAGATCAATCAAAATGGAAAACATCTTCTGTTCATAAAATCCTCTCTTTTAAGGCATTGAAATAATGAAACTACCACTGTGTTTTAGCAAAACCAGTTATGTCTTCAAATAGGTATGTGAGGATTTAAATGTTTTACTTCTACTGACCTAGACAGGGCTAAAACGGATAAATCCATGTTTTGTGTTTTAAAGATGCACACCTTTTAGCTTGAGAAAACCTGTACACTGATGTCATAATGGTGGGTCCTAGAATTTTCCAAGGAAATTGTGAGTACTTTTAATGTTACTTTTTCATAGTTAGGGGGGAGCCTGAAATAACTGTAAGAAAATTGAATTATTTTTTTTTTAATGGAAAACAGGGAGGAGGGTTTTTGTAGTAGTTTGAACTTCAACTGATCTTGTGAATCAGCTTAAATGAGTGTTATCACAACTGTTTGTCTATACAAAGAAATGCATGAACACATATCATACTGACTTCAGGGAGTAAAGGAGGGGTTTTTGACATCTATCCGTTTCTCCAGCAGCTCTCTACTCCTTTTGTTTGTTATCTGTCAAATTGTGCTTTTGATGGGGTTTGGAGACTTTAAAATGCACTGGAAGCATTGCTGCATGGAGAAAAACATTTTGGCAATGGCAATTGCGATCACTTAGCAAGCTCTGGTAGGCTGCAGCCTAGGTACTGCCACAAGGCTGTGACAAGCACATCTGTAAATTCATATTCATGATGCAAAAGCATTCTGGAAAAAGAATGACGAAAAAAAGAAAAAGAAAAAGAAAAAGAAAAAGAAAAAGAAAAAGAAAAAGAAAAAGAAAAAGAAAAAGAAAAAGAA
>JAWWEW010000041.1:18535348-18566146 GCA_035583185.1 Anabacerthia variegaticeps
AAAAGAAAAAGAAAAAGAAAAAGAAAAAGAAAAAGAAAAAGAAAAAGAAAAAGAAAAAGAAAAAGAAAAAGAAAAAATTTACAGAGTTGGATATTATTGCTGAAAGCTACAAAAAAAAGGAGTATTTCTGAACATCTGCTAAAGACCTTTATTCAGCTACAAAGTACTCCAGAATACGGAATCTATGTGAAGAACACAAACACACGCATCATTGTTTAGCGTTTCATCTGGCTATGTTTATTCATTTCATATGTAATGGTGTGTTTAGATGGAAACATCTTGCATTAAACTCAAGCCCCTGAAGAACTGAGTGTAAGGTTTTGGGTAAAGGTACATTTAAGGTGGCAGGAAAATGGAACAGACAGCCTTAATTATGAAGTCTAGAGCAGCTGGACTGTGACGTGTTGTTTCTGGGAAGAAATCATAAATGGACAACCTGAGGCCAGGAAATGCATTGGACAGGCACAGTACGGGGAGGGAGGGACGTCTCAGAGTACCTGGCTCAGCAGACTTGGACGCAACACAGCAATCTAGTGGATGGTGTGCAGAGGGAGTGTAAATGGGCTCACAAAGCTTCTCTTTCATTTTCTTTCTGGCTTGGCCAAGTTTTATCCCTAGCTCTGAGTTACCAAAAAAAGATTGGCCTAGTTATTCGTCTTTAAAACTCAGTTGAGTATTGGTTAGATGACTTTGGAAGCTTCAGAGCTCATTATTTCTGAATACTTGGTGGCCTTTCAACATTAATATATTTCATGTTATTAAGAAAAGGAGAGCTAAATTAGGCTTTTGAGTAAGATTGCTAACTCCTTAGTATTTCTGTGAACATTACACAAATGCAAATGGGTTTTTTCTGCTATTTGGCTTGTGGTAGTGAACAATAAGGAGTAAATTCATTTTAGCAACCAGAACTATACCTTTCCCTCATCTTCACTTTTTTGCCCATTCAGACAAAAACATACACTTTTATTTAGTGTTAAAAAAACTTTTCTGACTGATACTGTATGCAAATAATTCCTTTGTTGGCTGGATGATTGACAATATATAAAATACATATTAATTTCATACATTACAAGACATATATAATTGATGAATATATATGCAATATTTCTAAAATAGAAACTTGTAAAATTTTACACAAAATCCAAAATCCAAAATCCTAATAAGCTTGGTATTCGCATTTTGCACATCATGTTGCACAAGATGGTTCTCTCTGTGGTTTTGATGTTTTGCTAGCTGATATCAAACTATTATTTTCCTGTTTCACTGGAGTTAGGGCTTCACCAAGGATTCCAGTGTAAAGGTATATTTTCACTGTTTTCCAGCCCTGACACAAAAATTGGTACAGAACAAAATTTGGTATCCTAGGTCTTTCTATATTAAGAACAAATTTATTTTCACTACATTTCCTTTAAATTTTATATTTTTTAGTTATAGAAAATATATAATGATGTGGTTTTGGTTTAAATTTTTTACTTTATAGGAAACAAATTCATTGTTTAAAAAAAGATTTTTTTATCAGAAAATAATTATTTCTCCTGGAATCCTAATCATTGCTGCTAATAGTTGACTTGTGTTTTCAAAACTCTCCAAAATGTTTAATTGTTAATAGTTCTGAATTTCTGGATAGTCCCCTTTTTCATAGAAATGTCTTTCTGCTTGTTTGCCTCTCCCCAAAGCGTAAACATTGAGAACAATGAATTCTTCAGTGCAAGTAGACAAAGAATATGATAGAAAATGTTTCTTTTTCCTAGTTTTGTATTGTACTTTCCTGCCTGTGAAATAGTTCCTCCCATTGAAGACAGCCTAAAGTCTTTCCCAATTGCTATTTCCTGAATGGCACTCTTTCTTCATCATCTTTGCTTGTTTGTGAACAATAAAAAACTCCAAACTACAAACAAAGAGCACTGTCTTCTTGGTATGAAGCACTGAAGGAACATACATAATTTATGTTTTTCTTGCCAACAGTCGCAGAAGAATCAGAATCTCTTGCATTAGTATAACTAGACAAGGCACAGAGAAAATTCAATTTTAAACTGAACCTTGAAACTTAATTGACAGTGACCTTACCATAAGGACTACATGTAATCTTCCTGGAGTGTCTATAGCTTTCTGTTATTAGTGCTGTAAATACACAGTTTCACTGGAGAACTGAGGCAAAATACCGATTTTTTTTTTTTTTTTTTTTAAATCTCTGTCATTCTAAAGGACATTTGGCCACAGGACATTTACTTTAAATACTGAGGTCAGACTCACAGACTGGTTCATGCTACATTGATGCACACACCTACTCAAGTGAAAGAATGATCTTTGTCTCTAGAAAAAAATACTTCTTTGTGTATCAATTACATTTTTTATGTTCAATCAACATAATTTTACTCTTTACTGCAGGCTATATAAGTATGTCCTTAATTGCCTTGCATCCAGTGATTTTGTCTCTGACTTCAAGATTGTCGCAAGACATAAATTACTGGTCAGAAATAGAGTTTGTAGCATTAAAGCTTTTAAGTACTTTGAAAAGGAATTCCTCCACCATGGGCCTATTGAACTGTTTCTTTGACTTTGTGGCTCTTCGCAGCTGGTGTGGATTACTGCTGGCAAGACCACAATCAGACATGCCTGACTGTGGTCCCAACACATTACAGAAAAGAAATGGCTGTAGACACATCTGCAGATTAGCATAGAGTAGCAATGGTGCATCAAAAGGAAGTAGGTGAGAAAGCTCTGGAGCTGCCAGGAGTGATTCCTTCATGAAGCCTGAAGCTTCTAGCTTTGTTCCTGCCATGTGAGAAATCCAAATGCACTCACAAGAACAGTAGCATCTAGGCCTTGGTGTTGGAAACCCATAAGCACCACTAATACTGTTCTTTGGGGGCCTTTTCTTTTCATGGAAAGTCAATTACATATTGAAGGCACAAAAAGGTCTTATATGGTTATACAAGCAAAATGGGTTATTCTGTCAGTTCACTCTGAGACTGAGTTAGCTTTCCTACAAGATTCTCAGCTTTAATTTGACTTTTTTGACCATCTCTTTTTTTTTTTCCTTTTTTTTTAACATGGCCTTAAACTTGGGCTGTATAAAAAGTTGCCTAATCCACTGGTTTTAATTAAAAAAAACTTCATCATTATTTAACGTTGGCTGCCCTAAATAAAAATTAGAATTCTTAATTTTATTGAATTGATAGTTTACTGGTATTCTCATAGACAATGAAGTTTTGCATTTCAAGCTGGTTTTTAATTTTTTTCTAAATGATATTCCTGTATCTGATGTAGATGCATTTATTCAAATCAAGGATATGCCAAAAATATTCCTTATATTACATGAGGCTGTCAAGTCTTAACATTGCGGGTAATGTTGTTATTTCTATACAAAATTACAGCTGTACATCATAAAAATTTACTTTTTTTAGATCAATAGGTCTTCTCTATTATAAATCTTAATTATCTGGAATATTATAATGAGAGAATTTTCCCACTCTTTCTATCTCCATTTTTTCTTGGAATAAAACCAATTTGTTTTCTAATTCACAATAATTAGGTAAAGTACATCCTCCTTATTCATCTCAAAATTATAGCAACATCAAGGTTTTAACAACCAATTTAGAAAACATTAAAATTAATATAGTGGAACTCACTTTGATGAGTAACCACTGCAATATCTAATGAACCAGGAGGTCGATTCAGACTTGAGATTAGAATAGTTGTTTTTACTTCCCTTTACAAAACAAACAAATAAACAAGCAAACAAAACAACAACTCAAAACAAAACAAACAGATACAACTCAAAAGATTGACACCTTTATAGAGTCCCAGGAACATCTAAAGAAGGTAAAAACTGTATAGGACATTCTCTCTTCTGATTAAGAGCATTTTTCTCATGTCTTCTTGCATACTGGAAATAAAAGAAAACGGGCTTTTTCCTGTGGAAAATTATTTTTCAGATGTATACTTAGTAGTTTCTTGTGTCTTCCCCAGTAGCCTATAGCAAAAGCCACTGAAATAATCAGGTAGTATACCAAAATGGATCATGGGTCCAGCACTCTGTAGAAACTTCTCTCTAAGTAATTGCTGAAGTTACAGGTTGATTACTAGGTACTACCAAATTATATGAAAATCTTAAATACTGTTTTGGGGTTGCTGGATGCCATCATTCTACGTCATGGCATTGCTAAATCAAATATTCTTTGCGCGGTATCACTGAGGACTCAGTGTAATGCGTTACCATGGAACTGGCTGTATTAAAATCCAAGGGCAGTGCTGAAAAAGCCCTTTCAATTTAAGAAAATAACCCATTAATACAAACATTTTACTGTGAATTATTTTAATGTTCTGCAATTACTTCAAATCTGTAATACAGTGAAAGAGCGCTTCTCAAGTTTATCGGGAAATTTGTGCTTCTTTTCTCTTTTTTGTTTGTTTATCTTGACAACTTTTACATATAGCACAAGTGGAAACTAACCAGCCTCTTAAAGTTCAATTCTACCATATTTCAGCTTCTCTTAACTACAAATTCCACAGGTTCAGCTAAAATGTTGACAGAACACCTATGTTTATTTCTATCACATGGATGTCACCATTACAGAAGAATCTGAAAGTTATATCTGGATCTGTCTTGCTGGTTAACGGATTTTCCCCTTGAGGAATAATCTGAGCATGATAGAAGTGCGAAGGTTTCCTCTATCCTGCAGAATGTCTATTATCAGGGAAGCAGCATTAGGGAAGAAAAGTGGCAAGCTAAACACATTCAATATAGGATTTATACAGAATACGATATCTCACCTGCTATTTCACGGTCTCTGTTTAGGGTAAATAACATACCACTTGCAAATGCTGAATCTTCTTAAATTTGGCGTATGGTATAAACTGAGATACTGCTAATACTATGTCCTCTATGTTGAGTCTACTATGCGTAATAAGGTTTCCTGTGAGCTTTAAGACTACAGTTCTCCAGCACACCTGCCACTGAGGCATCCGTGCAACATATCTGCCCTTATATGTTATGTAAATCTCAGTAGAGAATTTGCCTATGGTTTTGATAGGCAAAATATAAGAAAATAAAAATAACAAATACAAACATAACCTTTTTTTAAACTGTTTTAGAAGCGAGTTATGTTTTACATGACAAGTTATTCTATAATATATGTGGAGGCCTTGTATAGGGTCATTCATTTATCCTTGTGTTCTAAATCCAAGTGTATTTGTAAGCTCTCAGTCAGTGTATCTTCTGGACATTAGGTTTCTGTCACAGTAGAGGACTAAACTGGCATTAGAGGTTGAATGACATGCTTAGATGATCACTTGCAAACTCAGATGATTCTGCATGTGAATGACAGCAAAAAGGGGCCTCTCTTGAAATTTAATGTGCACACTGTTTTAAGGTTTGATATTGTCAGGTTTGTTAATCATCCATTTGTCTTTGACCCTCCTTCTTTCCCTTTTTTAGGTGTGTAATATGTTTTGCAGGAGTAAGGAAACATTCGTAATTACTTGCACTGTTCTTGATTTTCTCTTGGTATATTCAAGACTGCAAAACATTACTAGTGTATGCATCCCATCCCTTGGCAGAGGCATTGTGCCTAAGCACCATTAGTGCTACAGAGAACCATTTGATTCATCAGAAAAGAATAGAGGTCTTAGCATTCCTAGGGTGCAAGTAATGGTTCACAGCAATCAATAGCCAAGCATTAAGAAGGATTTCCTCCTTGGTTGCTTTATTTCATACTGGTGATTCTAATGAGTGATTGGTATGCCAGTTCTAAAAACTGTAATGAATACAAGTGAACATTTCCATAATACTTTGGCTGAACAGGTAACTATTTAATACTAAAATGAATCACAGCCTTACTCCTCTATTCCACAGCACCATTAAAAAAAATCATCTTTCAAAGCATCTGGTAAACATAATTTCATGTTTTCAATATACTGTTTGTAGAAGGATTCCAAAGAAATGTGAGTCTTCAAAAGGCTCTCTGGTCTCAAATAAGGCTACTGGAAGCAATTATCCATCCATTACAAGTAACAGGCAGTAAAAAACCACAAACAATGGACTCTTTAGATTTAAAATAACACATTATTTTAACAAAGATTTTGCTTGTTCAGGCTGTAAAAGGAAAACTCTTTAATGTTTTTATTAAACTCTGAGAAGATAAAAATGACCTATATAAATAAAATAGCAATAACCAAGTGGTTAAAAAAACCAAATACACCACAAAAATAAAAAAGTTCTTTTATTTTAAGCATACACTTAATTTATGGGTCTTCATGAGATCAATTGAGACACTCATGCAATGAAACACAGCAACATGAGGAATGATCATGAAGGTTTTCAGCTTATTTCTTTCTGCTCTGTAATTTCCCATAATAATTTAGAAAACAAAGGAAGGGTATTTCCAAATAACACAGAAAATATGTTTGTAAACAGTATGATGTCACTATGTGAGACAGGGGTTTTTGTTTTCATTTGGATTTTTTGCAAGAATTTCTACTTGCAATTTCACTACGCCACATTTTGCTACTGCAATGCAAAAAAGTTAAAGAGAAAGTTAAAGATCTTTCATTCCCCACCTTGTACATGTTTAAACTGACATTTTAGATAGAAGAGGAAACTTTAATATCATAAATATCTTTGCTTACCTTCTAGAGGATCATAAAAAGTTTCATACTTGAAATTTAACACCAGTAAATATTTTGTAATCTTGAAATACATCTGAGAAAAAAATGGTTTACTTAAAACTGATATTTACTGATCTTTTGACAGACAGAACCATCACTCAAAAAAGATGTTAAGAATAGGAATTGGGGAGGGGGGAGTTGCAGAGCTCTCAGCAATTGTGTTATCTTGTCTCAGTCTTCACTGAATTAATGAACTTATCTCTGTTGTGATCACTACTGCTCAGGAGTAGGAAAGGCAACCCTTTGTGCTTGCAAGGGCAACCTAAGCCTGGTAGCTCAATGTAAAGTAACATACACAAGGCACCAAGGCAGTTTGTGTTTATACATGAAATCAATCTATTGTAGATCTAAAGTACCATGTGTGCACAGATTCTGTGTTTCTCCTTAAAGATGAACCACTGAGAAGGAATAATCGTCTAACAAATCAAAACTTCAACCAAATCTGAATATGTATTTTCAAAATTCTGTGTTTTCATGGAGGTATTTAACTGAGTGATGAGAATGAATATTATACACTCTGTTAAAACAACACAAAACAAAACAATACAAAAGCCCTCTGCCACAGGAACAATAGTGTTTTCCAAATAATTCTGGAGGAATACATTGCTAACTCTTACTGTTTTAAAATAACATGACCTAGGGTTCAAGCTCTAGCTCTAAGCCAACAATAAAGGAAAAGTCACACATTTATGATTTTGTAATGCATGGTGTGCTCTGATACTGCTTTTGTATTTTATGTGAATACTCTGCTAATCCATCTGTCCCTCCATAGCTATAGTCTGGCACCAGCAGAATTATCTCTGAAAAGAATGTAAATTCCATAACACAGCTGCAAGCACAAAAGCACATGACTACTGTCAGGCAAAATGACAAATGTTCACATTTTATGGTCCTAATTTCTGCATAAGCAGTTCTTACCTCTTATTTTTCTGGCCTAAAGAATGGAAGAGATTGTCTATCATTGCAAAACTGCAAGATTTAAATATCTGAGGGGGAATGAAATATTGAAGTTGCATGTCTTTCTTTTAAATACAGGTGCAGCCATTGACACACTTTTTTGATTTTTTCTTTTTCTTTTTTTGCTTTGGAGCATAGACTGGCTGTGTTAATTTCGCTTTCAGAAACCTTCCATGAGGAGGGCTGATAGTATCATCATAAAAAAATAAATGTAATTTTTTTTTTTAAAGGTTAAACAAGGTGAAAGCAATATTTTAAAATATTTACTGTTCATCCACAGAAAAATCAAGATCTCACTAATTATAGTTCCCAGCAGGTTGGGAGGTATATAGGCAATTGCTATTTCTGTGCTATATGGTGTTTCCATATGTCAATGGAAAAGTTTTCAGCCCCTCCTATGATTTTTTTTAGTCTTATGTGTGTACCTTTAACCTGAGTTCAGCAGACTCCACAGCCTATTTATTGGGAAACTCCTTCAGAAGAATGGGAACTCTACTTGTCTGTATATACTCCATAACAGCAAGAAGAGGTTGCTGAACTATGCCTCTAGCACTTAGGCAAGTAACTTGTCTGAGACACAGATGGCTGATGTAGACACTGTGTCTCCCATGTCTGTAAAACCCTGAAGTGTTTAAGGACTTCATTCAGTTGCCTAAAGACAGATATCTATTGGCATTTGAAAAGCCCTGCGGTACCTGAAACCCCCAAGTGGGGCTGACCAGTATGATGCAGGACCTATGAGAGGTCTGTGCCATAAAGGACAGGCATTTGGACAACAGAAAGGATATCCTGGGGCAAATTAAATGGCATTAGATGCCTCTCCCTAGGAATCACTGCAGGCCAATAGCCTGAAATCCTTCCTAGACAATGCAAGCTGCCTATCCTAGTCCTTCACAACTGATGAAGATATTACATTGGCTCAAATTTTAGAGCAGGACTACATGTGTTCAAAGAAAATTTCTCAGTCATCTGCATTGACTGTACACTGATTGCATGGCAGAGCAGACTTTGAGAGTGCTACCTGGATCCTGTATAGAGGAAATTAAAAAAAATTACACACTTCTGCAGTGTGGTCCAATTCAATCCAACTGTTAATGATCATCCAGTCTGTGGAATCAGAGCAGAGCTTAGCCTAAGAAGGCCTGAAACAGGTACAGTTGGATGCTGGGACCTTAGCATCACCTGTTTCATTGCGCAAATTCATTTGAGTTGTACTCGGTCGTACCCTACTGCTACAGTAGATATAACCTACTTATAACCTGTTGCCAGTGACTAGATAGAAACAATATACCTTCTGCACACGTCTGGTTGGAGCTGCAGGTACTTGGAAAAGTTTACAGATGCTGCTTGCTCCAGCCCCAAAACTTACTTTTATGTGATACTGCATTTACTCATCAAATTAAGTGATCTTATAAAAAAAAAATTAAATCATTATTGCATTATGAATCCATGTTACTGTTCTAAATGTGTTTAAGCCTTAATGACATACCAAAGTAATGAGAAATTGCATGTAACTCAGAAATTTCTTTTTTTTTTTTTCTTTTTTCATCCAACAGTTCATTACATTTTTCAAGGGTCTGGCACAAAATTTTACTAAAATGTTGAATGAATGTATTGCAATATCAATAAAAAAGTTTAATGTTTGGACATTCTCTTGTCCACAGATCTTGCTTTCCCAATATACATGGTTCAATAATTTTGAATAAATTATTACATAATTTGACCCTTGTAAATTGAATGGAGAGGTATTATAGTTTTTTGACAATTAAGATAAAATAAAATTGAGGAGATAAAAGGCCAAGATATACCAATGAAACCAAAGTATCAATACTTTTTTATGATTAGAACTGAAATTATGTGGGGGATTAAACAAACATTTTAAAATCCATGCTTACCATGGTATCCCTGATTTTCCCCTCTGCAGGAAACAAATCTTTTCAAATGTTTATCACCTACTTCTGCTTGCTTTGTTATGGGAAGGTTTCAGAACATCAGTGTGACTATTGGGAAGTATGTAAGTGGCTGAAACAGATACTGCAAACACCTCTATAGCTGCGCTGAGAATGTGTTCCATCTGTAAATCCACACAGTGAAGAAACAACCCAAAGACACTTTCCTTCAAACACTTTTCTTAGAAAACCAAAGTTTTCTAGAACAAAGCAGGTTACATTAATCACATGAGGATGAATTAAACAAGCATGAACCAGACCAACCTTAGCTGCTGCAAGGTCTGTGAGACTGCATCTGATGTTCTTTTCAGCACTTTTTTAACTCATATTTCTTGTTAATGTTTGCCTGTGTGTGTACTGGGTGCCAGTGCTGTGGGGTCTGTGGGGTCGGCTCCCTGAGGAGGGGCCAGGGCTGCTCCACACCAAACATGGCTAGTTCCAACTGGCTCCAGCCAGTTCCAGAACACGCCTAACTGCAGGACATGGCTGAGCTTCTCTGCCAAGATGACAATACTGGTGGGAAGGTGTATTTCAGAAAGAGTAAAAATGCTGCACAGTAGTTTTGAGAGAGAAGTGAGGAAAAAAGTGAGTGAGCAACTGACCTGCAGACATATAGGTGAGAGAAAGGGAAGGTAGGGAAGCTGAACTTGGGTGGCAGGGTAGGGTATGGTATTCTCATTTTTTCTTCTTGTTTCTCGCTATCCAAAACTGTTTTAATTGGCAATAAATTAAATTTATTTTACACAAGTGGAACCTGTTTTGGCCATGACAGTAACTGCTAAGTGACCTCCCTGTGCTAATCTCTCCACATGAGCTCTTTGTCACCCTGTCCTCCTACTGGTGGGGGTAAGAGTGTGGCTGAGGGGGGCAGATGGCAACCAACCAAGGTCAGCCGTCCACAGTGTACACTGAATCATGAAAATATAAGTTGGAGTCCTGGATCTTACAAATGTTATCCCAACACTTCTATCATAATTCAGCTCCATAATTGGAAGATAAACATTGTTTAATTATAGTGACACATTAGGGATGTATTCCAGCAAACAATAAGGGAACTGCAGTCACTGACAATGGTTATGCTCAGTGGTGGTCTGTCTAATGCTGACAGATGAGAACAAGTCTTAAAAGCTCGGAGGGAAGTCTATCTTGCTACAGCTGTCATCTACTCTTTGATATCTATAACTGGTTGAGACTCCTCTTTTTTTGTTTGTTGGCGGGTTTTGTTAGTTTTTTTTTTTTGTTTTGAAAAGAAGAGGAAATGTAAAGAAATTTAAAAGGTAAACAGAGTGCCAGCTTTCATGTTGTGCTAGCAATGTCATATCACAAGAACAGGTATTCTAATGTTACTCTACTGGTCAGTAAATCCCTAATTCCATTACATCTGGTTATAAATGCTCACAAACTTTCAGCATTTCAAAAATGTAAATTTCAACACCTATTTATGTCTAATAGCAACCAAAGAAAACTGTATAAGTGGATATAAAAAAAATATCACTCCCATGTCCAACAGGTAAGCTGGTTTACTACGAGTCTTCTAACTGCTCAAATTTACAATATTTAAGAGTGAGAGTAGTGTGCTCACAAAATGGTAGCACTATGCCATAAAAATGTACATTAGAAGTCTTTCATAAGAGGTGAAAGCTTGTATTTCCCTTAGCTGTACTCTGGCAATTATGCAGAGAATAAAAGATTTGATGGCAATAATAAATGTAGAGCGGCTGCAAACATTGATTCATTTGTCTATCAGCAGCTGACTGTACTCTTGTGTATTTTACAACACTCTCAAAATTTCTTCCTTCATTTTTAAAGGACATATACATTTATAGATATGTATAACATATATGCTGGACTGTAGTACCATGAGCTAAACTGAACAGCTGGTCCTGAAGAGTGCCTATTGCACTATTGATTAGGGTTCCGAAGCAGCCTCATAAATTGCTGAATACAGACATGAAAGCAAATTGCACTTTAGCTTGCACAAACACAGTTCAATGATTCTAAATCAGTGTTGAAATAATTTGCCTTCCCCATGATGTATGTGTTAGAGAATGTCTCTTAGTCTCACTGGTTTGAAAGAGAATGTATCAAAGTAGCATTATGAATACATCAGTTCACTCTAACCAACAGAAATAACCTCAGTTTATTGACTACTCTACTGGTTTTAAGCCAAAAAAAAAAACAAACTAAAGGAAAATCTACAATCTAGGCTGCAGCACTCAGAACCATAGTTGCTTACAATTTGTGTCTTTGATGTATTTTTCTGATGAATCTAGGAGTCCTGCATGCCAGCCTACACTGCCTGTGTCACAACACGTAGGTTAGGCACCTGCTTAGGTGTAGGAGCTATAGATGCAAATTGTCCCAGGCCAAGTTCTGCTAAGAATTTTGCCTTTTCCAACAGACTGGAATGGTTTTGGAGGAAGACAAGAGAGCTCTGAGACTGATATAGACACCATCTTTAAAGTTCAGAGGGGAGCTTGGAAATTATAGAAGCTTTTCAAACACACACAAGAGTCATCTGGTTATTGAGGAACTTGTCTGTCCATTCAGGACCCGCTCTGGGAGTTAGAGTCAAAGAACCATAGAATATGCTGAGTGAAAAGAGACCCACATGGAGTCCAACCCTTAGCCCAGCACAGGACCATCCCCAAGAGTCACACCACGTGCCTGAGAGTATCACCCAAAGGCTTCTTGAATTCTGTCAGGCTTGACACTGTGACCACTGCCCTGGGAGCTTCTTCCAGTACACACTCACTCCATCCGAGACTTTACTGTTGAGTCCATATCCCCTTTGCAGTGGGTGTCCCACCTGAGTCCCTGCACACACTGCACACACCATACTCATGCAGTCAGACCAGGTTTCCTTATCGGCTCAATCTCAGGCTTCCCATCACAGAATCTGAGGCATCTGGTTCCTTCAAGTAATTGAATCATGGTGCAGTGACACAACAACTCAAGCTGGTGCCTTCAGAGAGGGACCCAAAGTTGTCTCTAGGCTTTTTTACCTTTCCAATCTATGCACACCCTGTTCATGTACCTTGCACGTGCCTTTTGGTCCAATTGTGGATTTTGGTCTGGGATCTCATTTTCTGTTCAGTTCTGCAGTCTCTGGTGACCAGCCATTCCTGTCTTGCCAGTGATGCAGGTTTACCTCCCCTTTGTTAGGCCAAAGGTCAGCACCCATTCACAGCTCATTTCAGGGGCTCCAGCCATTTCTCGCCACCCAGGGCACGATGTGGATCTTGCACACCAAGCTCTCTGCACTGTGTGTATTCCTCAACTTGATGAAACACACAGGACTATAATACAGCCATGTGCAAGCAAGATAGTTGTCTAAAGTCTTTTCATACTATCTGTCACTTTTACAATGCAATATATCTCATCTCAGGAGATACCTAAAACAGTCAGGTCAGGCCCTACAAGTGTCTCTTTCTCCATTGACTGTACAAAAAGCTTAAAATCACCAACTTGGACATTGTCCTCACGCACAGGAATCAGCTCTTAACTGAAATACCAAATACATTAAGCTATCCCACAGGGCATTCAGCTTATTCCATAAAAGCATGGATTTCCTGTATATCCTGTGTCAAATCAAAGCCTGCATCACTTTAGGCCTGTATTTGCCTTCAATCTACATTACCTTCAGAACCAAATTATATTGAAGTCCTTAGTTTTTATTTTTATTTTAAATTAAAATGGTCTTAAAGTACAGAATTGTTGGGGAGAGTGGGACCCAAAGCACACAGAAAAATCACTCTATTTTCCAAGAGATATGTTAATATTTAGTTCTGATAAAAATTAATAAAGTGACTTCCTGATTTCCCCTTTTTGCATATAAGAATATAGATAAATTGATACTGAAAATTTCCATTTATGTATAAGTAGATGAAAATCCTTATTACTTTTAGTATCAACTCCATTTTTTTTTTTTTTTGACGTCTTAAACCTGCCTTCTATTTTATCTTAATAAAATAAAAAATTTTGCAAAAAAATCTAAACTTTACATACAGGAAACATATCTAATGTGGGTGCTGTAGGATTATAATGATTACATTTTGCATTTGTATCTTAAGTTGTTGGACATATTAATAAGAATATAGGTATGCTGACACGCTTGAATACTGCAAGCTATAATTTTTTCCAGAATGGGTCGTAAATGCCCCAATCTTGAGAATTTTTAAGGACAACAGCAATATTGAATGCGAAAAATTATAATTTATGCAATTAACTGGATAAGGGTATTGCTATTATAGCAAATCAACACTGCAAATCCCAATTTTTATCAGGTGAGCGAATTGATCTCAGCTTGGATCTTTTAATTCCTGTTGATAAGATGCTTTAACATTATTCAACTAAACACCAGGGTCACCCTGATCTCAAATTATGTGATTATTTCTTAAGTATAAGCTGTTTCAAGGGAAGCCAAATATATTTTTTTACTGATGCATGTCCAGATGTACTTTTCAGACTTTAAAGAACTGAGTCAGAAGCAATTCACATTAAGTTCTACATGAATAATTTATTCTCTTCTTACACCTTTTTAAGAGGAGAAGGTGTTCTATATGTTAGCATTTTGTAAATGCAATAAAAAATATTGCTAAGTGGGACTTGTGCCATAAGTGTTTTGGTCACTGAGTTTGTCATGCTTGTACAGTAAGTGTTTCATTATTAAAAGGTATGCCAGATTGTCAAAACTTATTGATGTGGTCAGAAAATCTGGATGTCTGCTGATTTGTGAGTGCTTTCAGTAATCTTTTTTGCCAGCTACTGCTGGCTTTGGAAAAAGTCTAACAATTTTAATACATATGAAAATGCTCCAAGTAGTGACTGCTCCTCTGTTGTGACAGGACACATTTAGAAGAAAGCTTATTTCTTTTGTGAAAAAGTAAATATTGGTGCATCCAAATTCACAGGTTGGGGCAGGCCCTAAGGCTCCACATACAGTTTCAAGTACTCCCTTGTTAGTGCAACACACAAGGCTAATCAATGAGACAAGACTGGGGAGCTAAAATCTGGTTAGTTTCACTTAGTATTATGCAATGGCTGTATGAAACTGTAAGCCACTGTTCAAGCAGGAAGAGATTGGCTGTCTGAGAAGGTAAGGTGTCGTTCTGTAGCATTAAATTCTCTCCTGAATACAGAGCAGCACCAAGTCCTGGCCACATGATCAGAAAGAATGAAGGGGGCATGTACCAAAATAAGCAGCTAGTATGAAGAAGAGAGTGAAGACCATTTATCCTGACAGGAGTATGTAAGGGTCCACTTTATCTAGCCTTACAAAATAAAAACTGAAAATAAAATCACTTCTGTCCTTAAACGTGCCAAGCAGGTAAATGCCAGGGAGAAACCAGAGTTACTCAAGTTTAAACACTAAGTAGGCTCAAAACAAAAGTATTAAAACCATCCATAAATTTAGGCAACAAATTAGAAAGAAATTTCTAACAATTAAATCAGGGATGTTCTGGAACAGCTCTTTAATAAGAACATTTGTACCTTTTCAAGTAGAACCCGATAAGCTTATACATCTTGATAAGTTCATGATGTCCCTGAGTAGGGATTAATGAACCAAAAATTTTACCACTTACTGTAGCTCTTTTTCTGACCATATATATTCAGAAAAAGATACTGCTTATGGGATTATTCAGGTTATAAAGAACCTCAGGAAGTTCAACATCCAGCTGGATCTTGAAGCCCCTTAAGGAAGAAAAGAAACTGCATCATTTCTCTGATCTGAGTAACTTCTTCCAAGCTTTGGCTGTACTCATGAGAAAAAAGTTGCTCATTACATCCATCTGGATCTCTCTTGTTTCAATTTATGCCTTTTTTATGCCATTCTCTCACTGTATGATTTTGGAGAGGCTTCACTGACTCTGCTTGATCGTATATGTCAGAGTAGATAATCAAGGCCCGTCTCTTCCAATTTAATTTTCTAATTCTATGATTCTATATACTAATGGAAAAGCCTGACTTTACCTTCTTAATAGCCTCCCCATAGGTATTTAGTGATGCAGTTCAGTTCCCTCAAGGTCATCTATTCTTCAGGGTGGAGAACCCTTTTCCCTCACCCTCTCTTCACAGGGCGAGTCCTCTAGCCTTGAGCCATAATGGTGACCATGATACAGATCTGATGTCTGACTAGAGCTAAGCGGAGGGGTTTAATCCCTTTCTTCAGTGTACTGGTTTTTGACCCTGTTGATCCAGTCCAAGAGGCTTTTGAACCAGGGCACTGCTGACATGTTTTCACCTTGTTCTCCAGCCAGGACAGTTCCCTTTCCTCTGAGCTGTTCACCAGCTCTCTGTCCTAAGCCTGTATTATCTTCCTCCCCATGTGCTGGAGTTTGCATCTGTCCTCTATGTATTTCATAACATTCTTGTTAGTCCATTTCTTCCGCATATCTAGGTCCCTCTGGAGGGTGCCCCAGCCCTTGAGCATCTCAGTTGGTTCTCCACAGTTTGGTATCATCTACAGACTTGATAAAAGTACACATTGATGCCTCCTCCAGGTCACTATAATGAACTCTTGAGATACTCCACTCAGTACCAACCTCCAGGCAGATAATCAGCCATTAACCACTGTCCTCTGAGCCAAATCATGGAATCAATTTTTTACGCATATGGTTGTCCACCCATCAAGACCATAACATATGAACTTGATATAATGTCCTGACTTGATTTGTGACTCTATCTTCCTAATCTTCATTTCACTTCTATTGTTCCACACTAACTATTTTCAGTTTCTTGAGATTTGTAGAGAAACATTTTAAGGAATGATGAGTCTAGGGTACAGAGCTAGTTCCAATTTCAGAGCTGAAAATTAGTTTCTTTAGTGGGTAAAAATGAAAAGACAACCTTACTGCTAAGGTAATTTGTCTGAGTAGGAAAGAGTCCCAAGGTATGAGTTTCTCTCACCCCGTAGTAGGTGTTTAAGAAGCAGCCAGTCTTCCTCGACTCCTGTGATAATCAATGGAGAGAAAAAGGTTTCACTAGAGAGTGATAAGTTTGATATGTTTTAGACTTAGGAAGAAATAAATCATGGGCTGTATACCCCTATTTCTCTCCATGGACCATGGAGACAGTTCTTTAAATGTCTGAATTAGGACAGATTAATCTACTTCTCCATTTCTTGTATAACTCAGGAATTCCTGATAGATGATCCCAATATTCTGTCCCTTATTCTGTCACTTATGATCTATATATGAATATAATGTGTGTAAAAGGTCCAAACCACGGTAGAGAGCAATCATTTAATTGCGATAAATAGAAATTAAAGTTTGAAATTTTATAAACTGGTTATAGCAGTGAGGATGAGGAAGCAGAAATACAAATTAAGTGAACCATATTCATAACCGTCCTGTATTTATCTGCCTGTTATAACGACAACTTGCCACACACACTCTTTTTCCTCAGTGCATATCGTATAACCATGATATGTACATCTGAAGTTTCCACAGAGTAATTCATTAAGATATTCTGTTTCATTAATACTCTTATAAAGGTTCCTCTTAGCAATTTTTTAATCAAATAAGTGGTCGTCTTTCCTGGGAACTTCTAGATGATGCTAGTTTAGACGAATTGCTTATTTTCTTAAAGAGGATTTCGTGATTAAGAAATGCAGTAGAAAAAAGTTGTTGACTTTACTAAAATGTTCTGCAATGTTTATGTAGAAGGGAGAATGGTATCAATATTACTGTCATGCAAAGATCGGTGTGATCTATACATTTGTTTCTGAACTCACAACCTTCATGGACTGTTCCAAAATGCTAAGTATTTTATTTATTTATTCAATTTTCCTTAAAAACTTATTCAGAGTTCCCTACTTATGGTTTGTCTTAGGAGATTCTTTTCATAGTTTTTCAGCATGTTCCATTTTCATCTTGCTTTGATTTGGGTTTCAGCCAGAAGTAAAACTATTGTTACCTTACAGAATTAAGCCCATTACCTTCTCATGAACAAAAACTGAGGTGAATAAATACAACTTCCGTACAAGTAAGTCAGTTCTTTCAGCATAGAGGGGCATACTAGCAAAACATTAACGTGTCAGGACTAATGTCTCTAAGCATACCACCTTGCTGGATTTTAATATGTTATATTGTATAGAGCTTTTGATAAGAAATTTGAGTGGAAGTATGTTGCACATCTGTCTAACAGAGTGGAAATTCAGAATGAAAGACCTACCAGCACAAAGAAATTCCCAGACACCGGTAGTAACTCTGAGGAACACATCTGAGGTATGTCTTGAGAAAGAAATTTCTCTCTCTTTATCTCTGATACCCCAGAAGAACCACTCTGATTCCTTTTCTTCTATATAGAACAGAAAAAATACACCAATCTAATTTTTAATGTTTTCTGAATCATTTCTTGCTACTGAACTGGCATGTCCTAACCTGGACATTCATCTTTTTTCTGACTATGAGCACAAAATGCTTCAGCTGTGATACCAAACACACAGTAGGATAGAGTTTATTACCATTAGAGATTATATCACATGAAACCTTGAGGGAGACATTTGTAGTTCATATCAACCCTTTTTAATATCCCACAGTAGTGCCATCTGAGTTACCGTTCCTGTAAAGAGAAAGTTTGTTCATGCACTGACATTTTGCTCAAATTATACTCAAAAATCAATTTTGCCAAGCCACAGCTACCTCTTGAAGGATTCTGCTCACTAAGTTGGAGATTCAAAACAGCACAAATCTCCAGCATCAAAAAAATTTATGAAATATGGAAATAAATTTGCTAAAGAAATTATGGCTAAACTTAATTACTATTAATTATTATTAATCACTGATAAGTATGTAATTTTGCAGACTGTCACTGAAGATCATATGCTGAATAAAAATTTATATTCAGATCTTTTTGTAGTCTGCATCTCCTCAGTATGGCTAAACACTGGAGGCTCTTTGCTATCCTTTCATGCAACTTAACACATCAAACTCTGTTCCTTATTTTGTAACTTGATTACTCTGTCACTGATGCATGCAATCTTACCATGCACACAGCATTCCATAAAGCAGCTATCAAAAACATTCTTAAAGCACTCAGCTTAGACTGCATAGCTACTGCAAATTCTTCACATCTTCTCTGCTGTATTGAAAAAAGGATACTTGTTTCCACTCTTAAGCCTCTTTGTAATGTCTGCTGTCATTATAACCATTCATTCATTTTGTGGAAGTCCACGATCATCTCATTTTTCTTCTTTGAGTTTTTTCCTACTCTGTCTGTAATCCTCCACAAATACTACTATTTGTTTTCCCTCTTTAAAGCTGTCTATGTCTGTAAAGCATATAAAAAACTCATAGTTTCTAAATTCCTGATATGTCAAGGACAAGACCAGGTCACTGTTTATTCTACTCATTTGACAATCTTTTTAAATTTCCATTTTTCTGTCTTAGGCAATTGGCTCTAAAGGCAGGGACTCTGAAAGAGCTATAGAGACCGTCTATCTGTTCTGTGTTTCTGTACTGACAAACACTATAGGGTCATAATATGCCTAGGTCATGAATATAAAAACTATAGCCAGCAACACTATTGGAAATTAAATGCAAACCAGTCTCTGATTAGGTAGAATTAAAACTAAGGATAAACTAATCCTGGTGATAGGAAAATAGCCTCTAATTTACTCCCTCTGGTTTTGGTGGGTTTTTTATTTGTTTGGTTTGGTTTTGTTTTTGGGGGTGTGCGTTGTTTTGGTTTTTTGTTTTCTTTTGGTTGTTTTTCGTTGTTGTTTTCTTTTTGCCTACAAGTCTAGTGGAATTTCATCTTTCAGGCAAAATACCCATGCAATATAATTTGTCCATATAATAGAAAGTATTGTGAGAGTTATTTGTTTTGGTTTGTTTGCAAACATAAGTTTCTATGTGTTCTTAAAAGAATTAAGGAGAAAACTCCAGAGCAGTATCAGGATACAAAGAAATAAGAATTAGAAGAGAAATCAAAGGAGAATAAGAACAATTTCTCCTACTGAGTGCATTGAGGAGGTGTGTCCAATTGCCCACACAACAGGATGAAAGTGTTTCCCTTCTATATGTTTTAGAGATTAAATACTGTAATATTTATAGCAGCCTTATTTTACATTCCAGATTTCAGGCTTCCAGAAATAGTCTTTCAACTAGGAATATTATTAAACCCATAATTTTCCCCCCTTCCACAATAATATTCTTCCCACAGAGGAAATTCTCCTTTTTCCCTGATACAGTGTGGCTAATCAGTAGTTACTTTCCATTTCAAATCTTCAGAATCATTATAAAACTGTGAGTAGACACTTAGACTTCTAACTAAAAGCCACTTATAGGCATTAGATCTATGAACTCTGAACTCCTGTGCACTCTTATAATTGTTAATCTATAAAGACACTGGTGTTGGTAAGTATATCTGCAAAGCTTCTTTGTGGCACCACAGCACCCATTTTATACATAATTACCTGTTATGAGAGACAGAGAACATGAAATGCTTGTAGATAACCAGACAACCAGTATTTGCAAATTCTAAAAAAGCAAGTGATAAAATTTTGCCCAGTAAACTATAATGGCTTCAATGCCAATAATAATAAATTCTTCTTTCTGTAGTCAATTAAGGTTGACAGCAAGAATAAAATAAACCAATACAAAAGTGAAAGAAAATTGTCAGCATTAGATATATTGGTGAAGTTGAGAGTAGACCTGTTAATGTTTAGGTGCTTCGGGGAAAAAAAAAAAACAAAAACAAAATCAATGAAAAACAACAAAAAAAAAACCACACACAAAACAAAACAAAACAAAAAACAACAAAGAGAAGCCAGGATACTATTTGATTCTGCAGAATCTACAGTATTCTGGCAGAGCAGAAGATATTAACTGAGGAGTGTAGGGAACCAGCGTTTTAACAACCAAAACCAATTAACACCAATATAAGATTTTACATTGAGATTTCTTTTCCAGTTAGAGGAAGAATGTAATATCTGTGTAACAGATACAATCAGTGGGTTTTTACAAGCATTTAATTCTGTCAAGTACATGATTCTATTACAGTTACTTCCCTCTCCCATACTCTGGATAAGACACTCATCATGACTGCCTAGAACATTTCAGTCAAATTATCATCTAGGGATTACATGAAACTAAAAGTTAGCCAGTTTAAGTTAACTCATGGCACTGGATGGAAATATACCACGGATAATTTGCTGCTCAAGGAAGAATTTATTTTAAGTAGTTACAAGTAGGCCAGACAGAAATGCTTTTTGCATTCCAGGAGAACTGAGCAAAAGGGCTCAGGGTGAACAGATTGAAATAGCACGGCAATGCAGTGCTACTGATCTCTCAAAGGATTCTTCTTGGATAGATCCCTCATCCTGTTACAAACTTGTTCTTTTCTGCTGAAGGCGAGACACGACTGAGGTTCATATAGCCATGTTTCTGGTCTCATGGTCTCACTTTCATTTGCCATTGTGGTGGATCAAGTGTGGTTGCCTTAAGTTATTGGCTGTTTTCCCAACTAAAAAAAAAAAAAACAAAAAAACCAAAAACCAAGGAAACAAAAAACAACAACCTTTTCCTGCCCCAAAACCTCACATTATGACCATTGCTGGTAATTATGACAAACTAATCATTTAAATACTTTGTGGAATTTGATAGAAGTGTACAGTCCTAAAATCTCACTACTGCACACCCCCACCCAAGGTACTTCTGTCCCATTCACTATTAACACTACATACAGCTCAGTCTTTTCCTGACTGATGCAATGGTGATACACATGTAATGGCTGGTGCTGCTGAGGCCTGTCAGTTAGAATTGATCTGAGCAGTCCCAAGGAATGCAGAGCAGAGAACATTTTTCTGCTGAGCTACACAGGAACACTGCAACTCCACCTAGTTCTTCCTACTGATTGCTGTGTAAATGCTAACCAGCTGGAGAGCAAGCCACTCCTCAAGGACAGACTGCAGCAGAGATTTACACCTATGGTGTGGGGACCCCCGCAATAAAGTAACACTCTTACAAGCACTCTTTTGAACACAGTGCTTAAAGAAGTTTGCTTTCTCCCAACTTCCTCAATAAAGGAACAGTTCAGCACAGGATTTTTTGTTGGTTTGGATTTCAAAAAGTTGCAGATAATGGTTCATCAATCTGTCCTAATTACACTATGTAAGTATAACCAAAACTGTGTATTCTGTACCCTCTGTGTCATTTCTGATGAACTGTTAACAAAGGATCATTTGCAGCAGCTGGCCAGGGCACACCTGACCCCTCAGGCTACAAGCTGGGTGTTAAAGAACCCTGGGAGACAGGGGAGTTTTCTTTGTGTTCACACCACTGACTCAACTGCAATAACTCCCCTCCGTGGTGTCATTAACAGGTTCACACTCAGCCTGAGGGGCCATGTCTGCTAATGGGCTATTAGGGATTGGCACAATAGGCAGCTGCAATGACGTAGACCATGAAAGATTCCAAAAATATTCCATGACTCCCAGAGTTAAGTCACCTATTATGAAACACACACCCCCACACCCAGGGAAGGTACTGGGCATTTCGACATGAGCCTGAGTATACAGAGTCTTTGGGGTTTTGGACTTCTGGTACCACTCATAGAATCCAGAGCAGGACCAGAACTTCAACAGGAGTGTGACTGCCATTCTTGGCAAGACTGTGACCATTACTTTAACAGAACTGTGACCATCATCCTGACCAACAGGATTCCTTTGCATTTCCTTTGAACCCAGGGGGACCACATGATACTCAGCACAGGGGTAATGAACTCTATTTTGTTTGTGCCCAAGAGGGCTATGTTATACATTTGTCTTTGTGAGTTAAAACCAGTTTTTTCTGAATCACTGTATTTATTGTAATCTTTTTAGTAAATCGCAATTCTGACTTCTAATCCCTCTTGATCTGGGTTCATTTCTCCCCCAAGTTTACTTTTAAACTGGCACAAAATCACATTTCATTTACACAGTTTGGCTTTGATCACAGTGATGTAGTATCTATAAGACAGATAAAATTTTACTGCCTGCATTTTTCAGAGGAAGCGACAAAATCAGGTCTTTTGAACCCACTCATTAAGATAAGATTAACTCCTTACCCACCACAACCTATGTTGATTTGTGCATACATACTTGTAGAATAGAGAGTTAACACTTCTGAAGATGGTTCTAGAATCAGAAGAGTAGTAAACACAAAAGAAAGTCAAACCAAACAGATGGTGACTTGAGCGTAATCAGTTAATCACTGTATGGAGCCAGATAAGTAAACTACATGGAGCAAAATCTGAATCAGACAGCACAGAGAGAAAATAAAGAACATAAATTAGTAGTCTGCTCCACCAGATGGAATAATCCCCAAGTATTGTGGTTATACTTGTGAATGGTCATGTAATTTTAAGGCTACTTGGTAATACAGAAGTGCACAGTGATAGAATTAAAGTAGTGACATTCTTCTGTTTCAGGAATTACATTTTTTAATTTTCATGTTTTTTTAATGTGGCAGGATTTCTTTGGAGACTTTGTATATAATTTATATGAATCTCAGTAATTTACCAATTTATAATCTTGGTGCAGAGAGATCAGAATAAAAAAATGCAAAGCATTTTCAAAGTAGTGCCACTGGCACTTATCCATTTTTCTTCCAAATCCCTCCTCAGACATCAGTCTCCCATAAAAATTATAAATACTAACTTACTCAAATCTCTCTTTCAAAGAATAACTTGTGCACCTCTAACAGAATGAGTGTTTTATGACCATACTGTTCTTTGTCTAGAAAATGGTGATATGCATTCGTGAAACACATTAAAATTTGATGTAAATTTATCTGCAATTTTTATTCCCTCAGGTGAAACTTTAACATAGTATAAATATGGTTCTTGGATAGCTGAGGTTAAGAATTCTGGGTTTTCAGATCCACTCATGCTAAACTGAAACTCCAAAATAATCTAGTATTAGATATATTAATAATTTTTAGACATAGTACTTATGAGAATGGAAAATTTATCTGGAAATATTACCAAACAATCCAGTGTAGCCTGCAGTCTTACTGATACATTTTATTCCATGCAGGTCCAAAGACGTCAACCCCTTTTACAGCAATGACATTTTAATTCCAAGAGACAGGATCATATAATAAGGTCCCAAAATGATAAGAAATTAAAACAAAAACAACCACAAACTAACTGCTATATACATAAAATGAATGACTTTAGGTTTAAGGTCGGAATGTCTGAGTGATGACTTGGCTTCCATCAGTTTACCTGTTTCAATTTGGAAACTTCTCATAAGAGTCAAATGAGCAAAAACAAATAAAGAAAACTGTAGACATAAAATCAGTTGCAAGTGAGACTTCAAGATTCAGAAAACTCCCCATCTCACATAATACTGCACCCTTGCAGCAAGACACAGAGTGTGGAGGGGAAGGTCTGACTCTCAGCAACATTTTTACAGAATAAGAGGTATTCAGCATTCAGTCAGAAAGTGATTAAGAAAAGAGCAAGAATAAAAGTTCAGCTTAGTTGTGTCTCTCTCTCCTGGAAGGATTTCCTGACATTAAAAGTGGCTTCAAAATCCTGCAGACATTATGAAGATCTTAATATTAAATGGATGATCCTCTAGTGATCTCTGAATGCTGTAGCAACAAAATACTAAAAGGTAGATCCAGAAAAGTGCCTAACAGAAGTGACTCCAGAATGGCAGAATGGAGTTCAGTTTTCTCTCCTTTCTTGCAGGGATTCTCAGGAATTAATAAAAAAAAAAAAAAAAAAAAAAAAAAAAGCTAAACTGACTAATGCTCTCAGAATATATAACAGTAATTAGTGGAAAGAGTATAATTATGGGTTTTTTGTTGCAACATCTTTGTGTTATCATTATAGTAGAGTAACACGAGAGACACTTTTGAATACTTAATCATAAAAATATGTTAGTCCTAACACAGTATTAAAGATTTGTTTGCAATAATATATTTTTACAGAAACATTACCATGTGGCTACTTTCTTTTACTTTTTTCAACTGTGTTATAACACTACTTTTATTCAGATTGAAAGTGACCATATAATTTGAAGAGTCCTTGACATACATTGAAGCAGAAAGATGTGTACAGAAGCAATCTCACTGATTCACTGGACACTCGAGACTAGAATAACTGGACAATTGAAGTAAATTTTGTAATTTTATCTGAGGAGCTATTTTTTCCATATTAACATTTGCTTGGCTTCTCTTACAAAGATGAGAACTAGTTGGAGAAAAACTAATTGAGGAAACTAAATGTGATCAGAGGTCAACTAAGCATTGATCCACAATGAAAAAAAAAACAAAAAGACAACCACTAGGTACCTTTGTATATTTCTATTCCTTTAGCTATTACACTGATCTCTTAAGCTACTCGAATTTCTCTCTGGTAAGGGATTAGTTACAATTTGCTTTTAACAAACCTTATTATTGAATTTCTCAAATGGAGGTATCGAGCTCAACATAAAATATGTAATATTTTACATATTATACACCTGCCCTTACATAAAGAGAAGCTGATTTGTTTTGGAGTACCTAAAATATGCTCTCAAGATTTTAGCAATGTAACACAGATTTTCAGTATTCACTAGACAATCATTGATAAAGCTTAATCATTGATCAAGTTTAAGATTCTTGACAATTCCACAGCACAGACAATTGATGGATTTCAAAACCCTTCAAACATAATTAAGCAATATAGCATCCCATAAGTAAAGAAACATATCTCTCTCTTTTACAAATGAGATAGATTAGATGGATTAATTAAGAAGAAATCCTACAAGAAAACACCAGGTTGGTTTCTATTGGTCAATTTTCAGACAAAGGTCAGAGATAGTTGAAGGAATAAAGGAAGAAAACACACACTAAAGATCATATATGAAACTCACAGTAGAAGTAGGACAAAAAGTAAAAAAAAATAAGAGCTTTTCTCCTGAGGGTGGAGGCAATGTGGAGGCTTTAGCTCAGCAACATACTTTGGAAAATTCTTCACTTTAAGCACATGAAAGATTTGTGTAGTGAGAATGAGCCAAGCAGGTGTATAATTATATTGCTTAAACTGTGATATTTAAAAATAAGTAGAACTCCAAATCTAAATGCTGAATCTAGTGCTATAAACAGAGAATCACAGACATCAAAGAAAAAAAGAGAAAAAGATATTTTCAAACTTCAAGACCTTATCATGTCTGAAAAAAACCAAAGTCATTAGTCCTCCAGTATGTTTGTATACATATGTGTAAGTTTAAGCATGTCCCTCTGAATATGTGTTTTATCTTCACTGTGGTAAAACTGATGCCTATGATGCCACACCATGTAGCACAGCCACAAGGATTTGGGATGTGATAAAACACTATAGCAAAGTTCCCAATTGCTTTACACTGTATGCAGTAAATCACAGTGATATCCACAGTGGATAAAAACAAATTTACCTGGCACTTTTCAGATATACAGTGGAGTAAATAAGTCTGTGTGTATTAATTGGAAAGCAATGCCAAAGAGAACAGGACGCAACTTGCATTTCCTTCATGTCCTACTTTCCCTTCCCTTTAACACTGCCCGAGATTTACTTCTTTCCTGTCAATTTTACACAATCATGGTGCTGTACTGATCCTTGTAATTTCTTTCATAATTTGGGGTCTTCAATAAATAAATGAAACAGTCTTTGGCATACAGTTATATTTTTATTATTATTATTTCTTGGTAATAATCTAAAGAGCCTTTTTTCAATTACCATTATCAGTGAAGCATAACCAGTGCTTCATTTGTAACCAGTGGGAAAATAGGTGGCTAATAGGCATGAATAAAGGAGAAAAAACCCTATGATCCTGAATATCTTGTTATGACAAAAAGGAAACAATATGAACTCAACTAAGGAAAATGTGTGAGATAGAAAGCTGCATTACAGTGATGTGGGTGTCTCTGTTACATTTCAATCCTTGTATAGAAGTATTTCTACCCAGCCACCCACTATTTTAGGAATCTGCTACATTAGCAGTATCATTTCCTCTCCCTTCAGTTTTTAGAAGTTTCATAAGTGACTTTACTTCTTTTCCTTTTGACTCCAGAGTTTAATTGTGAATTTCACAGACAATTCTTAATCGGGAACAATTATTATTTTAATATGTATTTACTAAGATATCACAGTCGATTCTTTAATAACATCAGTCAAAAACAGTTACATGCTGCTAATTGTGTGAATATTCCATTTCTACTGCCAGTTGTTTTAATATCTCTTCAACATTAATGCATATCAGTGTTTCCCCACACACACACACACACTTCAAAGAGCCAACACATAGTCTCATATCTTTTAGCCTGTTTCTGAGTCAAAATTCTGAGGAAGTTCATTTCACAGTTAATTTTGCCAAATCCACTTCCAGTAAGACTGGGCACAACTTCCTACTTTTTAGTAGAGATGCAACCAGTTATTAATTTTACCATTGAACTTGGAGCAAATGTACACTTATTTCCAAAAGCAGTAACAAATTTCATGGGTTCATATTACAGAAAGAGAACAGCCAGTTCCAAAATAAGGTCATAACTTACTTGAAAGTATTTATGATTAATGAACTACTGAGATCTGCATGTTGTGTTTCCTTTCATTCATATGTATGGTCATGAATAAAAATCATTGCCCTCATATCACTGTAGGTTTTTTTCACATTCCTTCAAAGGAATGTGAATGTTTCTCCGTCTCTCTGTTTAGTGAAATGTATGTCTATTTTTTTTTTTCATACCTGCCAAGTAACACATTCTAAAGCATCACCACATAACTAATAAGAGCTTTGTAGCATGAATTCACAAGTCATTTGAAAATGTCTAGTCCCAGACTAGACAGATATTGACTGAATCACAATAGTTCAAAACTGAGAAAAACTAAACAAAACCCATACAACTAAAATCAAGCAGCTTTCTCAAATCTGTCTCTAAATCAGCCAATCTCCTAAAACTCAGGAGGAAACTCTGGACTGAGGAACAAACAAACTCTAGAGTTTTTACAGTCAGACTCTAACTTCCCATCAAAAGATTTTGAAGTGAGATGTTTACAGAGCTGTATTTCTACATGAGCTTCTTTCCTGAGAGCTGTACACTGAACAGGTCCCAGTAGCTTAGATTTTATTTTTATTCTTGTCCTCCCAGTTGTTGCTACTGACACAAACTGAAAAAAAAAAACAAAAACTCATGTCTATGGTGATTTCGTATAAACAGGTTTGTTTAGTTTTATTTTTTTTAAATTTTGTTTAATTTTGTATTCTTAGCTATTTTATCAGTTCCATCAGAAGTCCACCTCTTTCTTCCTGTTTTTCTCTCCCTTTACATTCCTATGTGGCACGTTTAATGTACAGAATAGTAGAATGCTGATGCACCAGTGAGGATGAAGCAACAGTAAATAATGTATATATTTTCTATTAGCAGCTTTGAAAGTAAATATAAAGTTCTCTAAATTCAGAGGCTCTTCATTGCACATAAAGGTAAGGGCTCAGTGCAACTGCAATGTCAGTGATGAACTAGGATCCATGAATTCTTTCTTTGTGCTGGCCATAAATCTGATATATAAGCTGCTGCAAAGTGCAATTAAGACAAAATATTCTTTTAAGACCTGAAACTAGTCTGTCCTCACCCAATTTTAATCTGACAAGAAAACTCATAAGGTTCATGATATACACCTGAGATCACTGAGTGATTACTGCCGCCTAGTTAATTCTCCATGCAACGAATTACATCAAATTAGTACAAGGGAAGGGTCAATTCCTCAGTGGATGTATCTGACAGAAGATAATAAAAAACTTTTAGGGCATTCAGTCCCTTTTTCTGTAGGAAAAACTTGCTTTCTGACATATGGTGGTTTTTTGTTGTTTTGGGTTTTTTTGTTGTTGCTGTTTTGGTTTTTTTTGTTGTTGTTGTTGTTTGGTTTTGGTTTTGGTTTTTTTGTGTTTATCTAATGCTCTATTACAGGTCTCAGAAGGCATTATGACAGTGATGATTAACCCTCAAATCAACATATGCTCTTGCCTGGGATATACTCATGTGTGTGCTGAGTTTTCCCTCTGTGTTGCAAGCAAGTAGTACACCACTTTTCAAAGCACTTACACTCCATGTTATATGTACAGTCTCTGAATTCATGAACAAATGAAAGGAAAAATCCTTCTGTTGCATGCTGAGGATAGGGACAGATTGTACCTGCACTGCCCACAAGCCAAAGGAAATCATAAGTTCTAAGACTTATATCCCAGTGTGTGTCTCTCTGTTACTTTTTACTCTTGATTACAGCAAAAGTAAAAATTCGTCACATCCCACCATTGATAACTTACTTTTAATACTCCCATGCTTCTTTCTACCCCAATTTTTTAAAACCTCCAAGTGCATACTTCCTTCTGAGAAGCCACACTACTAAAAGAGAGAGTAAGCCTGGAGAGCATCTGTCCCTTTTTGCCTCTCTTAACTTTGTGAAGTCTCCCATGATAGTAAACTGAATTTTCATGGAAAAGAGACCAGTTCATGAACTCTGCTTCTCTCTGCCTCAGAAATATAGCTCAAGGCAGCTGAAAGAGGCCAAGAGTTATTTGGCCAAGGCCCTAGAATTCCAAAGACTCAAGTATTTTACAGTCAGAGTACTTTGAATACAGAGCATAACTGTGAAGGAACATGCTCTTTCCCAAAGGATTCAGCTCCTTTGGAACAGTGCCTGCTTTATCCCATTAAAAATAAATAAATTATGCAGACTATCTGCCTTACCGCCAGATCTTTTAGTCAGGCAAAAAACTGCTTGTGTACAATCAGCTCTACTTTGTCAGTCCAGGAAATGAAAGAACGCCCTCAGAAGGACTGATGAGAACTCTCTATGCTAATTGCCTTTCTGACTGGAGGAAAATGTAGCAAAAAAAAATTATTATAAAGGAGGACAATGAAAAATTAGTTGCTTTGTCTGAATGTTTCCAGTTGTTGATAAATGCTCTGTTTAGGCTCACCAATTTTTTTCAGCCTGCAGCTGCAGAGCCAGTGTTCCTTGTCCCTTGCCATGACTGACGATCTGACTGTCTGCCAGATAATCACCAATTCCTACTCTGCTGTCTGCTTCAGTTATTTTTTAAGAGCATTTTTTCTCCTTTTCTTGAACCTGATGATCTCACACCGGAAATTCAGCTTTTTTTTTCCCAAAGAAGAGAGTCTTTTGTGATGGCAACAGAGCAGTCTTACAATCAGCTGGGAGTTTTCCTTACTTAGGCAAGAAAAAAATAAGGTCAAGAATTGACAGAGTTCCAGCAGGGCTTAAACTCTAGCAGCACAAAACAGCTATTTAAGGAGCAACAAAAAACTAAAGACACATTTACTCTGAGGTAATGGTGACATAATTTTTTGGAGAATAATTCCCAGTTATTTTAACCTATTTTTTTGCTTGCTGCATTCAGGACCAAAATGTGAATAGGATATAGATGTAAACTTTACATGGAGACAGTGTGTCTCACAAATCAGTGTAGAAACATTCAGCACAAAAATGGCTCTTTACCTTGACAATAAAGGCCAGTTTGATAGTTTATTTTCTTTATTCCTACAATGAGCCCATTGAAAAAACCTTCATCATTTTTATTCTGCTTCAATGCCTTACAGTTTTCTATCCCTTGTAAAGGAAATAAAGTTACTGAAGGCAATTTGGAGACTGAATGAGATCTTGTTTGGAAGTTTCATAATGATTTCATGAATTTATTTTGTACTCTAAATTACAGTCTCTTGATTGCTAACATGAGACTTTCAGGTTTTTATTAGCATGTCTGTGGCCAAGAGACTGGTCAAATTTACTTTAATCTTGATTCAAGTTTCAGCAATGCCCTTACTTTATAAGTAAAGGATCTCTTTGTGGTCCGAATATCTTTACCTTGCTAATCAAATTTCTGTACTCCCATTTTTCATTTCCCAGTTGACCGCTCCATGTCCTCCTGAACAGACATTCTTGGAGACGAGATAGTACCCATTTCCTTTCCCATATATTATAGGAAAGCAAATCTGCATTTCACCACATTTTGCCCTTTAGAAAGTATTTTCAATGCAGATACTAGAAAACAAGTGTTGCATGAAGCTGATGCCTAAAGTCCCATATCCTGGAAAATAGACACTCAGCACAACGTTAAAGGAGAAAGATAGACAGTACCCTTATTGGGAGTTCGATAGGTCCAGGCCTCCTCTGGTCCCCGAGGACGAAGGACCCGGGGCTCAGTAAAGTTACAGTTTTTATACCCTTTCAAACAATTAGCATATCTAATACA
>JAWWEW010000041.1:18566246-18601912 GCA_035583185.1 Anabacerthia variegaticeps
ACACCACCTAATATGTGAGCAAGAAATCCCTTACTTCTAAAGCTCTAAAGATCCACAAAATACACACCAAAAATACACATCAAATCCTTAGGCATCAAAGCAGTGAAAATGGTCCAGTTTCTTGTATGTTGCAGAGAAGGTAAACAAGGCTTCCAAACTGGTGTGCCAGGATTTCTGAATTCTCATTTTGACCCAGCTCTTGTTAGAAGGATCTCAAATTATCCTATGTGGAAGGCAGAATATGCAAATGATGCTCAAATTTACCTCAGGTAGTTTTAACTTTTGGAAAGTTTTTGTATCATCTAATTCAGCTATAGAGATGATAAAGATATGGGGCAGGGGTATGTGGAGAAGAGGGAGAGGGACATGGTGGAGATAGAGAGAGAGAGATAGAGATGGATATGTGGAGATAGAGAGAGAGATGGAGATGGATATGCGGAGATAAAGATCTTCTGCAATCAGTGGAGCAGAGTAGTCCACATCCTGAGGCCACTTCACTCCTTTTAAACACCTGGTTTCAAATGGGACGATTTGTCCCCTGCTGGCACCCCTATCGTTAGGGATTATAGTGTCAGACAGAATAATTCACTTTAGTTGTCTGACATATGGACAGAGAAAGTTAGGTGACCAGTATTTCATCACAAGATTCGGCACATGGACAGTTATCACAGAGCAAAGATGCTGGAGTTAATCTGTTGTTATGTGAGAAAGCAGCTTTTGTGAACCCATCATTCTGTGCAAGCTTTGCAGCTCCCTGCCCGGACCTGCTCCAGCCAGTGAGAACAGAAGTGACAGGAGCCTTAGGGAGCTGATGGCAGGAGCATTCTAGCAGGTCTGTTGCAATACAGTATTAAGATAAAGAAAGGCCAACTGAACATGGCTTTAGATGGGATTGAGCTCTATTTAAAACTTCTCATTAGAGAGTCTGGCCCGCTCAATTCTTTGATGGCATTTAAATTATAAAAAAAAAGGTTGGTCAAGAATGAAACTCTCCTACTCAGGTTCAGGATCAGCTACTGATTATACATGTCAGATTCCCCCCTTTATTCCTCAATCTGTTCTTTTGGATATTCCTGCCCTGTCCCCATCTTTGAGGAATATGGTGTACATGTACAGAAATGTCTGTCTTCCACTCTTCTTTTTCTTTCATTCCTTTCCAATGAAAATAAATGAAGTTTTGAATGGAGAAACATCTGTGTTACCCTTCAAAAATATCAAAGAAAGTCCTACAGATTTTCAGTTAACATAGTACTTTACAACAATTGTCATAATTGGCAGCATCTCTGTCTCAGTTAAAGGAATACCATGACTCTGGACATTCTCTGTTACAGCAGACTCTGATTTGAATTGTATCAATTGTAAGTGTCCACTAGGTAGATCATCTTGTCCTTTCTGCTAATAAGTATTTTTCCCTCTGATATTTTCCTCTGTGTTTCATCCAGTCTAATTTTGCTGCTCTTCTGGACAGAATATTTCATTAACAAATAGGACTATTGCTAGTAAATACAACATGGTATGCAATTCCCAGTTCCCTGTGTTCTGTGGAATATCTTTTTTTTTTTTTTTTTTCCAAAAAGCAGTTATATTTCTCAATACCACCTTCATTAAATGCCTTTTTCCCCTCAGAACTGGAGACAAATAAGTGTCAGTTTGACAAATTTGGGCTTGAACCATCACGCAATGTTCTTGTAAAGGTTCAGGCTTGAATACCAGTCAAATATCATCCCCTCATTATTTTAGCACATTTGGTCCTGAGATAAATTCCAGATGTTCAAAAAAGAATGAAACTGAAAGAACTGAAGAAAATATTTGAGCCACATTTTGGGCAAAGGTTCATATGCATTTTTAAATAAATAAGCAGAAAACTGAGCTGAAAGTTCTTGGTTAATTAATGTTCATGATACAGTTAGGACATTGGGTCTACAAAATAAAGTTATTTAGTTATTTCATATCTTTTTTAATAAGTTAATTATACTTCAGTGTTTCGTATAATGTAGCAGCTGGATTTTAATCACCCTGGATATTTGCTTGAAAAACCAAACTCACATTGATCTCCCAGTGCATGAATAAGATGAAACCACACACTTCCATGAAAACAATAATCACCACTGATGAAATCAAACACTTCCATGAGAACAATAATCACCACACATTTGTGATTCACATTTGTAAAATCAAACCAAGAAATAAATTGTGAAAATGCCAAAATAAACTAAGATCTGATATTTTTTTTCTGCCATTTTTCCTAAAGAAACAACCTTGATGTGATTGTGTTATTTGCACAGACATCTGTCCAACTGACTGCAATGACTTTTGAAACCACTGGGCAATTTTAGTTGAGTCTGACAAAGGAATAAAGGTCACAGAGCCATACTTCAACTAGGTTTGCGAAATAAGATCCAATTTTAGTTCCTACTGAGGAAAAGGTAAAATAAACTTACTTATCACGTATTTTGCTTGCCACCAACATGCTGTTTAATCAGCTAATGCATAGCTTTAGATGAGCCTGGAGGGGAGAGGAAGAAGAGAGGGTAATATAGAAATATAATAGGATTTTGAGTAGTTCAGTACTAGCACTGAAATTTAAAGAATAAAAATCCATAGGAAACCACAGTTCTTTAGGTTGCCTGCTTACAGAACAATTTATTTCTCTCTAAATCAGCAGGTCACAATCTTTTGTTGCTGCTGCTTTTTTTCTCCTTCATTTACCAAGGTATTCTGCTAATAAAGCAGTGAGAGGTGGAAATCAGAGTTCAGAAATCTACCTAATAAATACCTAAAAGTTATATGAATGTGATCTTTGATCTAGCTAGCTGATAGTAAGCTGAAATTTTGCATCGTTTTCTTATTTTCTGAGCTTTAAATGGCACAGAATCAAGATTTGTATGTTAAGCAGAAGAAAAGTTATTTTTCATTTCGAATAAATAGCTAATATTAGAAAAAAATGTATGCATGACTTGCTAATGGTAATCCTACAAATGTTAACCTAATTTTCATTCCACTAGTTCATTTTAATAATTTTATGCCATTTTTATGATGGACAATATGAAAATAAGCCTGTAAGCCAGAAGTTTGGCTGTCTGATTCCTGTCTTGTGCCACTGATTTGTTTTGTAATCATGAACAACTTGTTTTACCATTGTTTCCCATTCTAGTTTTTGTCAATCATGTTTGTTTATGAAAGCTGTTAAACATCTGGATCCAGTATTGCTGAATAGATAAGTCTTTTGGCTCTGTTGTAGTGTTGTTTCTGGCATCTTTGTTGCCATTACTACACAACTAAAGTGATTACTGTAAAGAATCTCCTACAGTTGTGTTTCACTACCCTGGCAATGCATATATAGGTAATCCCCTTCTGATGCAAAATTGCCATTAACTTCTGCCTTTACTGTCTTTCATATCACAGAAAGACAGTGACAGAGTTTGGTGTCTTTTTACATAGATGAAAAACCCTTTCATTTTAGATCTTATAGCGGGGGAAACTTGCTAATAGGAGCTCTTCTTGCCAAAGCTATAATTTGCAACATAATGCATTGTAAAAATCAGTTGTCCCAATCACTGGTCTTGAATTCCTGGCCATGCAATTGTAACTTTTGTAACAATTTGGTCCCATCAATAATAATATTTAAGATATGATTATAGCCAGTAGCTGAAAATATTGAAGCTGTCTAAGACATTTAAACGCAAATGTTTCTTTAAAATAAAAACAATTTTGGATTAATTTTACTCATGCACAAAGAATGTACTTGAGCATATTGATCTGATTAGTAAATTATCTTCCTCTAAGGTTTTTTTGTTTGTTTTTATTATGATGGTTTCAGAGCTACAAAATAAATGTAAGTACAAAGTGGCTGAAGTGCATTAGGCACTTTAGACCTTTGGGATGCTATCCACAAAGGGAACCTACTAGCACTTCAGAGCATTATGCCAGATTTTAAATCCACAGACCGCTGGTCAGGTGCTGCTTGAATTTGGAAGGCATTTAATTTCCACAGCTGTTTAAATGCCAAGTGCTGTCTCATTCCCCTGCTGCCTGTGCCCCAGACACAGCAATATCCTCAGGCCAGGTGCTACCAAACTTTTTCCTGACCACAAAAAAAGTGAGAAGAGAGCTAGCATCTCTGCAAACTGAGCTGCCAGTGGGCTAGCAGTGACTTGTCAGAGTCCAGCCAGCCTTAACCTCTGTCACATTGTGGCATGGAGTTCAGACACTGAGATGTTCTTTTTAATGTACCCACCCCAAAAGATGTAAACTTTCAAAAATCACAGTGATGTTTATGGTAAGTAGGTATACCAAAGTGCCTTTGAAAGTCCTGCCCTAAGTGAGCTCACTCTCTCTTCCTCTCCTCTCCATCTTGTTCTCTCAGTTATGATACTTCATTTCTACTATTCTCCACTTTGTTGTAACCATTTGGCGCTTTTTCTCCTTCTATTTCAGAGGCCTTTCCGAACCTTCCACCTCAACCTCTTGGGAAGCCAAACAATATCCAGGCAGCAGTTGGCATCAAAAATGAAGTGAAACACCCACTTAATGGTGTCTTCTAGGCTTCACTATCAACACTGAGAATAATTAGTCCTTGATCTAAAATGGCATGATACCATTGATTTCAATGGAGTTATATTTGTTTACACCAGCTGAAGATATGCCTCAAAATACAATGGCTTATTACAAGGACTATGACAAAAACATATACTTTAGGTTTTAAAATTATTTTACACTTTTTTTTAAAAGTATCTGATCGATGATTTGCAACAATGGCATTAATTGCTCTCATTCTTTTCACTTATGTAAGTACCAAACAGTTTGCACTATTGATCCAAGCACAGTGTTACGGTAATTTCTTCAGTGATTTGTTAGATTATGTGCTCCAGTGGCTGTCTGTACCGGTGATTATTGTTAGCACAGCCTTTTTCCTGATGTTCATTTCATAGTACAATGATTACAGTTATTATCACTTCTATAATTATTGTTGTGAGCATCAAGCTGGTTAACAGGTTCTATGAACACAATTTTTTAAAAAAATTGTCAAATGAGGCAACAAAAAATCACACTTTTTTCTATTCAAATTATTCTTATGTTTTATTTTTGTACTTTCATTCATTCTCTTTCATTAAAAAAATAAAAAGGCATTCTACTGTTCTACACACTGATGAGTTATGAGGACATCTCTGATAGGCCGTGCTGAAGGAATCCCATCAGTGGGACTACACCATCTGCCAGATCCACCTTCGGAGACTTCTTCAGGACACAGAGCAGAATGGGTTCAGTTACACATTTCTCACTGCTGGTTTTCTCTGCTGATAGAGCACTGGACCTTGAACAACATAATTTTTTGCCAAATGAAAGATAATAATTAGTGATTACAGTACAATCTTTATTGGTAAGTGTAAGGATTATGAGTAGGCTACTTACAGTAATATGATACTGACCAAGAATCAGATTCTTTCAGTAGTAAGAAAATAAGAAACATTTATTTTCTGTATGTTTTTTTAAGGACTGTAGCCCTAGTAGCAAAAGCACCAAAGGAGATTTCTAATGCTTTTGCTGTGTCTGTTGATCTTCCCCCAAGCCGTGGGAATTCTGATGCAACTGAAGTATGTTTTCATGGGTGGTTTTACGCTGAGCTTCCAGGTCTGGGGAAAATGTAATCAACTGCTTTGTGTATATTTATACTTTCAAATGTACTTAACTAACAATGACATCCATGTAATTTAGGTATGTAATAACTTCTTTGCTGCATTGATCTTGAAGGTCAAAGAGCTGCTGTGGCATTTGGAGCTATTCTGATTCAGTTCGAGTTTTAGGATTGTGTACAGATCAGATTTTATTTTATCTGATCCAATTCACCTACTATTCCTGCTGAAGATACAATTTCAGGAAGACAGGACTGTGTCTTTACAGATCAAAGACAGCCAGAAGAAAATCAGAAAACCAGGGAATGGAAAGTACAGGAAAGAATAGACTCTTCTTGCTGACACAATTAAATAGAAGACAGTTATTGAACCATTTAATGTGCCACCTCTCTGCCTGAGAAAGGCATAAATAATGTAAGGAGGGGGACTACTTTTCTTCACAGCGCCTGAACAATGGTATGTGTTGAAAATTACATGCACAAGTCCCCATCTGTGAATAAAGGTTAGATGTTAAGTTCATGATCAAAGAGGAAAAAAATAAAAAAATTAAAATGAAATAGAAAAAATTGAAAAGTAGTAAGCAAAGCTCAGGTCTCTATGGGTTTATTTAAAAACACAGACAATGAGGAAACATGTTAGTTTTAGTATCTTTAGACTGAATATTAATGATGGAATTTTGGAATAACGTACTGGAGTTTAATATCCAGCTTCCAATCTCTTTGATTCCTCTGAACAGTACTCTTTCCAAGCTGTACTGACATATAGTTAGTGTGAGCCAGAACTGGATGGCTGGTGCTACAGAGTTCTTCTACACAGCCATTTTTCCTCAAAACTTCCAAAAATTTCTTTTGAAAACACATCCATTACAATATATATACTCAAAAATAAGTGCATGCAAAACAGAGTTTTTAAATTTTGTGTTAAACTGTTGGACACAATATATTACCCCAAAAATTTCCATTCCAACGTGCTGATGCTAAATAAGTGCATTCCTTCCTGCAATCATCCTCTTCCATTTCAAATCCAATAATATAGGAGATGGATCACTCACTCCTCCAGTAAACTGAAAAAAATGGCAATTACTGTTATGTAATTGTAGGGACAGCAGAACTTAACACAGCTCCCTACTTTCACAGCCTCCTATTCCTTGTACGTACAGCCCTGGGAAGGGGCTGAGTCTCTAGGAATCTTAGTAGAAATCTTCCTTACTAGTATCTCTGTAACATCAGGATTTTGGTTATGTCTTAGAATCATGCATTATCCACAAGCACATCCAAATGGCATTCCTAACTTATTTACAGCTCAATATGGGCAAATTTGTCCATCAGACTAATCACTACTCCACAAAATAAGTCCTACAAAAATATGCTGAGCCCATCCACCACACCCTAGAAGAGTGCTGAAGGCAGTATGGATGGATTTCTATGCATGAAATGTGTGTCATCTCACTTCAGTCACAGTGAGACTCCTCTGATCCTCATTCCCCACACATTTCTATTCACTCTATGGTCCAAAATTTCCAGATCCGAAACTTAAATCACTTCACAGACTGCTGTGGATAGCTTTCTGATAGAGAAGGGAGAAGAGAATAAGAATAGCTGTGTTTAGTAGAATCTGCTATACACAGATGGAAAAGCAGGACCTGTGAGGACTGTGGTTGCTCACTAAATTAGGGTGTCTTTAGTATGTAAAGAGGATAATTACGAGGTTGTGACTGGCTGAGTGTTGGCACATGAAGCTTCTGATGAACAGAAAGCTGAAATCCCAGAGAAATCAGATGACTATATTGGTTGACAAAACAAGAAATCTTCTAAAGGTGCTGGCAAAGGGGCACCTAACCTTGCAGAGACCTACTACATTTGTCCTGTAAGTCTCCTTGCAGCCTGTACAGCAGATCCACCACCACAAATTTGCTAACATTTACAATATCTATTGACCTTTCCCAGCACCATGAGAGTGCTTGGAATAGAATTTATCCAAGATGTTTATAAACTCTTAATCTTTCAACTCTGTAAGAAACCTATTAAGCCACTCTCTGTGCATTCCTGAATTTCCCCCCAGCACCATGGAGTGGGTGATGCTATTCAACAGTACACAACAAACAGGGTGACATTGGAGCTCAAGGAGCTATCAACATCTGCAGTGTGGTACTGCCAGTGAATCCCTTCATGATAGTGTTATCTATTAAAGCTTTCTAACTTTTTTTTTCCAGTGTGTAAAGCGCTTTTATAAGACTGAATATATGATCCTGAGAAAAGACAAAATCTATACTGAGTTACACCATCAAGACAATGGCATCACTGTAGAAACAAAGCACTGGTGGCTTAGTACTAGCTCTGCTGGATGCTACTTGTAAAAAATATTTTTCAAATGATACCTAAGCGTTTCAACTAGCAGTAGTAATTTTTAAAAAGAATGAATTGTATTAAAAGGCCTCATGCACCAAAGTTCTCTTTCTCTCACTAATATATTTGTTGCATATTTTATACTCCCCTTAACACAGTCAGTGAATTCTCTGTTGAAAAGCATTTAAAGAACATTTAAAGAAAAACTAATAGTGTTTCTGATACTTTCAAAACCATTTGAATACTTGAAACAGCCTACCAAATATTTCAGTTAGTTTATTCAAAATATCCTTCTGAGTCTTAATATAATCAGACTCATAAGAAGGATCTTCAGGTGACCCCCTAGCTTGTTTTCCACACTAACTTTCATAATTGTTTTAGTCTTTCTAAGCTCAGATCCTATTCTTTTCTGGCATATCTCAGGGATATATTTCTTACAACTGAAGAATGAAGAGGTTGATGCTGGTTATTTTTGTACAGAGAGAAAAAAAAGGCAGCATCAGGCAAAAGGTTACAGTGCATTTAACTCCTATAAAATTTATTGTCAGAAGCTCTGTTAGAGATCAGCCAAGTCTTGAAATGAAGCTGAAAGTCCTCAAATACAACCTGTTATGTAGAGGGCCTAGAAATGGAAATCATTGCCAAGAATCTCTGCTCTGAGAAAAAGTTATTTGCTGATTTGTGAGAACTGATTTGTGGAACACTTTGGGATTACAATTGCACTTTATGAACACACTGAGTCTCTTCTCAATCACAACAGTTTTAGTATATTCTTGTCTCATATTTCCTGCCAAAGGACCCAGAAGTTCACACTTGTTTGTCTGGAAGAGTTACTTATATTCTAGATCTATCTGGTGTATACAGTGGCTATAGTCTGTAAGGTAAGAAGGTGGTGAAATGAAAAAAATTAGTAGACAGTGCTGCAGTGCACTTTGACAAGAACTGAAGAGTTTGTGGGCTTATTACTCACCACTCTGCCTGTGGGGAGGCCCTGCCAGTGATTTCATTCATAGCCAGTACATAGGTGGGAAAAAGGCCATCCTGAGATTAGGACTTCTACCTTCCTCCAGTAGTCAAAACAGTGCTCATATTGTATCTGCAACTAACCAATGACCAAAACACTAGAGTGTGGTTTTCTGGGAGGCTGGAGGGAAGACTGTGTTGTGTCAGTATGCAAAGGAAAGATAAATGAATACAGAAATCACAGAAATGAAAGAAGCCACCTATAACGTCACCAAAATTGGCTATAGGCAGCAGCACAGGACGACTACAAATTCTGGACATGGGAGTCAGCACTGTAAACTTCCTTCAAGGATTGTTTGCGAAAATTGTTAAATTTGATGAACTGAGGAGGCTGTAAAAGGTGTCCCTTTCCCTGAGGGCACATAACTGATGACACTTCAGAGCCAGGGACAGCGATTACTTGCTGAGCTGTGTCTTACTACATCTCACCAGATGTAAAAAGCAAAGCAACAAAAGCTGCTGTATTGAATCAGCCCTAAAGAAAGTCAAAGCCCGGGCACTGAGACCAGAGGAAAGAGAGGAGTCTGTCTGACCTCACAGGCAATTAACTTAATCAGAAGCTATAAACAGGCTAATTCTGATATAATCACATGCATAAACATATCCTCCCAAGCAGCTGACACACATGCCTCACTGATGTTTTTGTTAATCTAAGACATTATTCATGCAATGCAATTTGATATCTGTTTGGGCGAGCAGCCTGTGTAAAGATACTTGTACAATCAGGGAAGATGAAGACTCAGTAAAATGCATAATTAATGCATAGGCTGGGCAATTATGTCATTTAAAGTATATTTACACGTGCTTGTGTATTTTTGTAAGGCGTTTCACTTTTCTTTAACTCTGTTGTGATACCTATTAAGAGCAATGTACTTGATTACTGTTAACTGAACAGTATGAGATTCACTCATTTTAATGCCAAAACAATCAAGAGTAATTTTATAGCCTGACCACTTGTATGCTTGCAGAAATGGAAGAATTAGGGGAAAAAAGAGCTGGTTTTGGCCCAGGTCTCACAAAATACTTACCCTAGCATTTCTGCTCTTTTCTATTCAGTTATTTTGTTTCCTTTTCAAGCTTTCTCACCTGCTACATAAAAATAAAATAACTCAGTATAGACACCATAGAGAGGGAGCCAAAATGATTGCAAAGGGAGAGAGTGGGAAAGGACAGTGTGAGGAGTGGGGGATACTAAAGAAAACAGCTCCACAGGACTTTAATACCTCAAGTAAACAATTTGTGTTATTAATGTCTCTCTTCATCCCTGCTGTTCTTTACCACAATGTAGGTGATTGCTACCAAGCCTGACAAAATATCAGTGATGATTTATCTTCTGCAGTTTAGATGTTTATAGCTAAATAAATTTAATTTGATTATTTTCAGAGTTAAGTCCCTTTTCTTGGAAGGGGACTTCTTTCTTTCTTTCTTCAGTAAAACTGCTCTCACTAAAACTCTCCCTTAAGACTGCTTTCAAGCTAATATTAAGTCCATTTCACTCTTTAGCCCACCACAGGAAGAGAAAGAAGAAATGTTCACTACAATTCAAGAAATTGAAGCATGCTGTCTAACCTGCAAACAACCTTTCCACTTTCACAGATAAATGTTACAACTACCCTTTATTTCTTGACAGCCTGCATTCTTGGGTCCCAGGTGTAAATACTTTGGAAATCTGAGATACAAGGCTTTCAACCGTATGCTGAAAGCTGTAAATATCAGGCACAATTTCCTTTTATTTTAATGAGTGTGTTGTCATGGAAACTTTGCAGTGGACTCTGGGTTTCATACTCAGAACTCTTGAGGTTTCTGGCAGTTCCCTGATGGGTCCTGTCAACTGCTCTTTTCACAGGAAGTGATAATAAAAATTCACTTTCCTGTTCAATGAACCTTGAATGAACTGAAGGAGAACAACCTCAAATTCGCTTGCTTCCCCTCATTTCAAATTTCATATGCGTGACTGATAGCATGTTAACCCTTTCAATAACTTCATAAACAGCTGAGATCCGTAACAGTTAAAAATTCTCTACTGTTACATGGTCTTGAAAGACATTTTATTTTTACACGAAACAGGTGTTGAACCTGAGTTCTTACAAATTAATAAATGCTGACCTCTAAGTGAGGTTGAAGAGTGAAAAGGACAAAGCCTCAACAGTTTTAAGCAGAATGCTTTCTTTTTTTCCAGATTTATTCCTGATTTAGAACATTACAAAGTAATGGCAGAATGAGGTTAATTTCCTGTTTTCTGATTTTTAATACATTTTACTCTGTAAATATTTTACACAGGTACATCATAATAAAACCTCCTAAGCATCCTTTTCCAATCCACCATGAGGTATTTTTCAGCAAAATTCCGACATTCAGAAAGTTCTCCTGTTGTACAATACCGTACCATTATGAAACTGTCTTTTGAGAACTGCTCCCTCAAGACTTCTGCTTTTACTGCTGAGGGAAGATTCCCAAAATTTGTCTTGAACATGATCACCACAATGTCTGCAGTCAGGCACCTGTGCTGTTGTTCATCCCTTTGCTCTAGTTTTATATATTTCTCCATGTCACAGCTGCCACAAATCAATGCATTGACCCAAATACTTTGTATTAAGCTAACTTGTGCCTCCCATGGCTGACTTTAGATGCATCTCCAAGGCAAAGAAGAGGACTGCTTGAAACACGTGCTGTTGGGTGTTTACTAGCTTGCATTACTGAGTTTCAGTAACAGCTTTGGGAAGATATTGCAACTCTAGCAGCTCTGGCATATGTCCAGCCTCCCTGGAAGGTGAGCGACACCAACACATAGCACATTAGCTGCTGTGCCCTCATTGTCAGGTGTCCACTTTAGTGCACAGTCAGTTTCTTAGGTTAAGAAATAATTAATCATTTTACCTGAATGCTGGGTTCATTGAGAGGAACCTCAAAACACACAAGCAAACAAAATCCCCCTACTGTTCTAGCTGCCTACCTACCAATATAATAAACAGGACAAAAAGTAGAATTGCTCACTCATTGCTGTAAATTCTACATAATACTGCTTAATCCTGCTGGAAAGTTTTGTGTGATTAAAAAGTTAGAAACCAGTGGTTCAACTGTTTAGAAGGGATCAGATGACAAAACGAGGGAGGCAAAAGAAGTAGCATTACTTGTCACTGATAGCTCATAAGCAGTGCTTACAGGTCATGTTCAAACAGGTAAAACATTAAATGGGCTCAGATCTAGTGCTTCCTTTTGTCTGATGACTTACATAAGAAAACAGGATGACCACATCAGTACACACTCATATGACGTATATGTAAAACAGAAAAAAAAATTTAAGGAACTTCATTATCAGAGAGATACAGCCATTTTGCTACCTGAAACATTACTGATCAAGTGGAAGAAACAAAGTAAAAACACAAAAATATGAGTTACAGCAGCATGGTGTGGATGTACAACAGAAGTCTCTGGCTCTGGTGAAGGCCAGTGTTTAGAGGACTGAATAGCAACAGGACTGAGTAGCAACAGGACTGAATAGCTTACCTAAGCTTTCTCCCACAAGATCCAGTGAAAGAACCCTTAGGTAAGATGTAATCAATAAAAAGAACATAACAATATTTGATATGAAGAATTCACCAGTAAATGTGTGCGTTTTTCTCTTCTAGAATTCTCAATACCAAGATTGCCTTCAGTTCCAAAAGGTGTTTGCTACATAATCCATCACTACTGTTCTTGAAGGCAGATCCAGAGGAAATATTACTGTTTTGTGTGGGCAGCATGACTAAATGATGAAAAGGTGTCTTCTGATGTTAAAGTCCAAGAAAGTGATTATCACTATACGAATAGCAAAATCTCCAAATTCCTTTCCCAATTCCACAGCACCACCACAAAGACAAAAGTTCATGCTGAAGGGGCCAGTAAACTGCTGGATTAAGGTTCACTGTTATCACTCTCAAGCAAGTGTGATTTTGCAGCAGGTGTTGCTATGTTTTCGTCTTTACTATTGTCTCAAAATATACTGATGCCCAACTGATCTCAGTTCAGGCACAGCAACATCTCACAGCACTGTGTTTCTCTAGGGTAGCATAGGTTTTTCCAGGGTCAATAGCAAAAATTAACCCAGTGTCTCACTTTGCATAGGAAGAGTATAATACCATCCTACAAACATCTAACTGGAAAATATGCACAAAAATAAATTCATTCACGTATTCCACATGATAAATATATACACAGAAAAATCTTTCTTCTTAAGATTTCCACACTGACCATAGGCAGAGATTTTTTTCACTTAGAAAAATTATCCAAATAATGATCAGCTACACTGAATGAATAGTTTCTGATTTCAGTTACTCTCTTTCTAGAGCACTACCATTTAATGTTTGTGTTTTCTATTTGACAGGGCAGTCCTTTCTTCATGTTAAACTACTTTGTGATGGAGGAAGAATTTGCATTTTTTCTTTACACACTGAGTATTCCCATTGACTTCAAATGGCCTTGAAGTCAAGGGAGCTGTCACATATGTAAGTCATCACAGTGTCAGTCAGACCTTCAAACAGCAGCCACTATATCCAGCTACTTCTACAGAAGAATTCAGTCATTTACATATGGCACTTTTGAACCCACAGATCCTGTACACTCAGAGTTTTGAAGAGGGGTGGGGACAGAAATTAAACCATTATATGTGTCAGTAGGGCCCACTATGAAACAGCCTGCTTTCTGTTTCTTCTAGTGGACAGCATTTTAATGAAGCTGTTACTAAGCTTAAAGATGGTTAAAATTAAGATCAGTAGTGTAATGAAACAGCCTAGAAAGTGCAGGAAACATGGATCCTTACTTGTTTCTAATCCTATTTCTCAGACATGTCCTTCAAACTGTTTATATGGTAGCTTCACAGTCTTATCAGGCTTTTACTGCATACATGAAATTAAAACAATTGTGTGTGTTAAATCAGTGTGCAGCTGCAGGGTGAGCTCAGGAGGGGGAGCCCAACCCCGAGCCCAAGAAAAGAGGCCGTGAACTGCCAACCCTTTGACCTTGAACTGTCAACCATTTGACCTTGAACTGCCAACCCTTTGCACAACAAAGGACACGGGGACCTTTGGTCCAGCCACATGAGGGGAGACTCAGAGACACAGCAGGAGCCAATGACCCCAGATTTTCCTGCCTTTAGACTGTGAGGTTGATAAAAACCCAGGAGTTCCTTTTTCGAGGTCACTCCAGGGAGGCACCCAGCTTGAACTGTTATTTTTTCTATTTAGTTATTGCACCATGATTAAATTGCTTTCAAGATCTGGACATCTGAGATTCTGCTATGGGAAACCCAGGGTGCAGCTAGGAAGGAAACCTTGTTCGACTGTGTGAGTGTGGGATGTGTAGCTGTGAAGGGGTTTCAGTCCCATCTGAGGTGGTGCAAGAGTGACTGCCAGAGTGGCTCCAGAATGGACAGGGAAGTTTTTGTAACATTAGAACAGTTAAGGATGTTGCCTGAGGTCCCTTATATGACCTGAATGATTTAAATAACACATATGTATGAAAAAACTTTTGCTGCTGTTTTTCTGTGTCACAGTTGAACAAGAAACCATTATATTTTGTATTCAGGCATGACAGTTTGTCTGTGATAGTACTTTAAACACAAATTTCCCTCCCAGAAATTGAGGCAAATCCTGATCTGAAATGCATGTAGCTGGCATTTGACATGTTGCTGGCTGATATATAACTTTAATTAAAACTCACACTGTTTTAACATTGCCAGTTTTGCGTACCCAGATTGGAAGAGCAAGAAGTTCCCAGTGTGCATCCCTGTTCCAGATGCTTGTGCGTGTGTCCTCCAAGCACAGCTGAGCTGACACAACTCTTGTGGGGCTGCACTGTCACCAAGATCACTGAACTCACCTGGCTTGAAAATAAGAGGATTTTCCCTTGTGGTATTTTTGACCTGCATTGGTTCATTGTTTCAGCCAAGAGTCCAACTTCATGAAAGCTTATGTTAGCAGAGCTGAGGAGCTAAAGGGGTTGGGAATGCTTTAAACTATTGTTGTCAAGCAAGCTGGTATACTGTAAAACTACAACTTGAAGAGAGCAGCATACGGTATTTTCCTGCATGAAACTTAATATAGTACCACATTAATGATTCTGAATCTCTAACAATACTACATTTTTGGCCATTAGAGCTAACAGGAACCAGATTTGCACTGCCCATGGTAAACATTTGGTAATAAAATGCAAAACAACAACAAAAAACCACCCTAATTTAAAAAAGTTAAATGAAATACATTGAAGAAAAGGAAAATAAAACATTTAATATAAATTTTTAATTTTTCCGGGGTTTCTTTTAAAAACTTCTATGTCAAATAGTTAGTGTATGACTGAAAGTGTCAATTATCCCATATTTCTTTATGACTGATGGGGATCAAAAAGTGTACCATGAATTCCTGAAAGTAAACATGAATTTGATTCTAATTTAAGGTACCTCATCCTAATTTTATTATATTCCAAAACCTAATGGAAAACCTGTTATGGGAATCAACGTAAAAAATGCAAGAAAGATACGGATTTACTTAAGGCCAATCAGAATGGTTATTTGGAAAGTATGTCTTCTCAAAACAGCATGAATTCTCAGTTGTTCACTGTGAAGAAAAGTGCTTAACAAAGATTTTTCCATTCATCTTTTTATTTCCATCTGCCTCTGAATTGCATAACATAAGCTGTCAAGAGTATTAGAGTTTAACTTCGTACTCCACAACATTTATTCTTTAAAAAGAAAACTCTATACAAAATGAGCAAGATGCACATTGAACAGATTATTAATTGATTATAGGTAGATCTCAATATGGGAACCCTATTTAATGATGATCAGTACTTTATGCTATTCAGCACTTCTGTCATTGATCAAGAATTAAACACAGTATTGATTCTAATGTATTCTGCAAGTCATTCAGAAAGAACACTGATAAATAGTGGACCAAGACAATCACATAAAGCATTCCTGTTTTGCTTGGTAAATTCACAAAATGAATTTAAAGATCACTAAATTCAAAGTAAAGGAGGTAGAAAGAGGCAGGCTATACTTACAGAATGAAGGACTATATCCTGGAAAGCTGAGATTCATCTGGGAAGTGCTGGATGAGCAATTTGATATTCATTCTCAGTGGTTTGCATAACATTCTTCCACTATAGCAAAAAAAGGCAAGCTTGTAAAACTGCATAGTCAGTTGAGGCTAGTAGTGAAATGTTGCATGACATTTTCTTATTGCTATTTTTAAAAAATGACATTGACAAATCATCCAGAAAACAAGCCATAAAGATATTTAAATGTGAAAAGAAATGTCTTTCTGTGGGAGACTGTAACATGCCATTCTGTTTATTTTATAAAAATGCAGACTGAAAGGGGATTTGAATGTATTGTATAAAACCATCTTGCGGAGAAACACTCTGAAGAGTGTCTAATCCAGTAGCAAAAAAATGAACAAGACAAATTCAAATGAGAAATTATGAGCACCCTTTTAACATTGGCAGAGTTAAGTCAATGAAGGAAACTATTAAGAGAAAAGATGCATTCCATAATTGTTGATGTCTCTGGATGGAAAGTTTGACTCAAAAAACAAGATATAGTTCAGCAACACCCCCAATTCGGCCCAGAGCATGCCCTGCTGGGTGAAATCTCTCCATCTGTCGTATTGAGGTAAAATGATCTAGTGTTTCCTTTTTAGCTGTAAAAATGCCTGCTTTCACCTCCTGTGGTCTTTTACACGCCATCACCCAAACACAAGAAAATCTGTTGTCCAGTGGCAACTGAACTATTGTTCTTAACATTGTTTTTAGTGTTATTCTTAACAAGGTACAGGTCTTAAAACATTTCTCAGTAAGAAGAAACATCTGCAACCTCCTATATTGGAGGTCAGAGGTTGTTGGTAGACAAAAGAAAGGCACTGGTCCATTTTTATATTTTCATTATGTTCTCTGATTTAGAAGACCTCTTCATGTTATTCTTCAAAGGAATGAAATTATAACCTTCTTTTTTCATCTCCGGCAGAGCCAATGCCATCCATCTCCAGAAGGGACCCGCCCTTGGCCAAGGCCAAGCCAATCAGGAATGATGATAATGACTCTGTAATAACTTTTTTAAGAAGGACAAAAAAAGTTTTTGTGCAGACAAAAATTGCATCCAGAGAAGAGCGGAGTGAGAACATATGAACAGCTCTGCAGACACCAACGTCAGTGGAGGAGAGGAAGGAGGTGCTCTGGGAACTGGAGCTGAGGTTCCCCTGCAGCCTGTGGTACAGCCCATGGTGGAACAGCTGTGCCCCTGCAGCCCATGGAGGACCACAGGAGGGCAGAGATTCACCTGCAGCCCATGGAGGAGACACACTGGAGGGGATAGATGCCCGAATGAGGCTGTGACCCCATGGGAGGCCAATGTTAGAGCAGGGTCCTGGCAGGGACCTGCTGACCCATGGAGAGAGGAGCCCACACTGGAGCAGGTTTTCCTGGTAGGATTTGTGGGCCAGTGGGGGGCCCATGATAGAGCAGCCTGTGCCTGAAGGACTGCATCCTTTGGAGAAGTGACCCATGTGGCAGCAGTTTGTGAAGAGCAGTTGCCCCTGTGATGGACTCGGGCTGGAGAAGTTCATGAAGAACTGTGGTAGAGACCTCACAGGGAGCAGGAAAAGGACTCCTCTCCCTGAGCAGTGAGAGAAACCAGGACTGACCGTAACCCCACACTCATCATCTTCCTGCACCACAGCAGGGGAGGAGGTAGAACTAGGAAGGAGGGGGGGATAGGGGGAGGGTGTTTTTGAGATTTATTTTACTTCTCATTCTCCTGCTCGGATTCTGTTAGTAATAAATTTAATTAATATCCCAACTTTGAGTCTGGTTTGCCCACGATAATCATCAGTGAGTGATCTCTCCCTGTCCTTATCTCAGCTCATGAATCCTTAATTATATTTTCTTTCCTCTGTCCAGTTACAGAGGGGAGTGAGAGATTGGCTGGAGTGGCAATCCAGTGACATCCAGGCAGGGTTATCGTACTACAGTGTAATGTTTGACAATTTAAGTATGAGATACTTTAAATGGTACAAATACACAACTGTCTGTTTTAAAATGTCTCTATTGTAAGCTGAGGCCTTTAACACTTGTATTCTAGAAAACAACAGTCATTAAAATACCAGTCAAATTGTTCTGAGAAAGACTTTGGGTCACACAGTGACTCAAGGCATGGAGTCTTGCCATGTCTGGATTGGGATTTGTGGCTCTGGCCTTGGAATATACCCCACAGAGACTGTACAACACTCATCATGAAGGATGAGGTGGGACACAAGCTGGGAGCAGGTCCACCACAGCTAGGACAGAGAACAGAGCAAAGGATCAAGTTGGTCAGAAAAATGGAATTTTGCCTTTCCCCTGGGCTTCTGCATCCATACGAGACTGGGCTTTCCATCTGACTGCAGCTTCTGAACAGGAGTGTCCAAGCCTTTCCTCAGGCAGGGACGACCAGCTCCCTTCTTACTCTCAGCTGTGTGAGGAGGAGCTGAGGGAGGTGCTTACCTCTTGAGCTGCAAGGTTCGATGCCACCCACCACCGCAGATGAAATTCTACCTCTGAAGAGGGAAATGCAGGATTCAGTGGCACAAAAGCGGATGACTGACATCTCTTCATGCAGAAGCCACCAGGCAGGGAAAATCCTTGATGAAGAGGGCTGAACATTATGTCTAGAAATAGAAATCTTGTCATGAAGTACAAGAGGTTTTGGACAGATACGACTGCAAAATCTTACATCTGGGTTCTTAGTCTTCACAGCCGTTATTGAAGACTGCATAGATCTTGAATTTATGTATTGTTATTATAGCAGTGTCTAACTAGCCACATTCCAGTTTTTAGGTGTATTGTTTAGTTTCTGCTGTAGTCTAAGGCCAAGCTCTTTCCAAAATCCAGCTACACCTCTCCACATTGTCCCCGTATGAATTCAGGCTGGGTAATATGCATTGACAGACAAGATTTCTGGTATTCTTGTCTGTCTCATACTGTCAAAAAGGCAAATGAGATACATGAGAATGGCCAGGACATGCCAAAGTCCATTCACACCTCAAATAAGCATACCACAGAGTGTCTGCAATGTCCCCAAGGCCTTCCTTTCCCTCCCTCTTTTCTCCAAGATAGTGATGAGGAAAACAGATTTTGAAAATACCTGGAAGCATGAATTCACACACTGGATAAATGCTTTTATAGCCCTTTAAGCAAAGCAGATTGACAGCTTACTCAAAAAGGAGCACTATTAAACACAATGCTTCATTAACCAGCTAAAATGAAAAGTTCTTTCCACGAATAAAATGGCATCTTCTTGAGAATTATATTCCAGAAAAATGCTGCAAATGACATTGTGAAAAAGTGACAAAATATTTTGCCTGACAAAATCTTAAGAACATTTCATTTTGTGTTTCAGAGATTTATACTCATGGATTCATATTTTCAAGGCCAGAAGGCCCCATTAGATGCCTTTCATGACAGACATCTTTGAATTACAACTCCTTATTCTTGTACAGTTTTCAACAATTTCTGTTCTACCTAACACTTACCTTTCAAAGAGGTGTCAGGTCTTGAGCTGAAGAACAACTAGGGATGTTATTTCATTTCTTTTATGTTTTCCAATTTCCTTTGAAATACTTGCAACCAATTTCACACCTTGAAACTTCAGTCATTTTTATGGATATTTGGACTATTTAAAATGCTTGACAACAAACTGCACAGATTGAATACTTTCTGAAATAGCAGCTAATTTTTAAAATCTGCAGGGTTAATGGCAAAAATGAAAACAGGAAAACTTCATTTTTGCAAAGCATAAACTGTAAATATATACAGAGAGTATATTTGGATTAAAACCATTTGCACTGTCCATTCAGATTTGGGGGGTTTTCTTCACTGTTTTTGTAGATATTTACATAAAGACTGATAATTGATGAACTGGGTTGTCAGACAGACCAACCTAAATTCTATGGAAAATCACATAGCCCTTAAGACTCCTGGTTGCAGGTGCACACTGGAATCTAATATGTTCCTTCTGTGGAGATATTTCACATTAGTCTGAGGTGACACTACTAATTAAATCCCTTAATTGCTTAAAGAGCATTACAGTTGCAGGTGCAGACACTGAGCTTGTTTCCTTCAAATTTTCATCTTTACATGGGAAATTAGTCAAGGTTTCTTGCACATTGCCGTATTTGCTAAATAGGCATAAACTTTACGTACATAAAAGAAGGTGCAAGCTGAATAGCAACCAAATTAAACTTGTGAACTGAATACAGTTCCTGAAGAAAACTGTAATGAAACTTCTACTGGCCAACAGTTAAAGTAGATAAAGATTTTTTTAGCAGTTAAAATATGCAAGCATACTTTTAAGATTATCTTTAATTTTTCCTGTAGTATGAATCTACTGAAATGCTCAAATGGTTAATTCATATGATAATGTAATTCCAATTTGTTGTGGGTAAGGTTTTATGCAACACAGGAATGCTAATAATTTCAGAAATGTTCTGGATAACTTCCTTACTGGTCTTAATTTGTGGCTTTAAATGAGAAAATAAAGGAAAGGTTTAACAATAGCTGCTTTCATATGACTTAAATACTTCATGGAACTCATCCAAGATATGAAATTCAAGGAATTTCTGTAGGGTCCTTCTAGTGTTCAGTGGAATGAAAGAACAGAAAAATATTTACCAACAAAAATACGTAGTCCCAGCCCACCAATATATTTTCATCAGTCTCTGCCTGATAGTAAATTTTTACCTTCCTCATGAAATATGAAATTAGACTCTGAAAAGAATATTTAAGTACTTTCTTCCATATGTTAATATACCAAGAGAATAAACTATATCTTTGTTTTCTCTAGTTTTAGTATCAGTTTTCTGTATACTTAAGGTTTTTCCAACATCAAGGCTGTTTCGAGGCTTCATAAAGAAGCTGTTTTCCAAAAAGTTGTTTCATTTGTGACCATTGTATTACTAATAACACCAAAAGAAGGAGTCAGTGTGCTAACAATTTAAAATAAATGTATCAGCCCTTGTCTCGCAAAACCTTCCTCACACTCAATATCAAGAACTTTCTTTTTAATAATTATTTACAACAAGTAAATTATTAAGGAATAGTACATAGGTGAATAAAGGCCTGAAAATTATTCTATGCAATCTCCAGCTTAAGTGCAAAATAGTGGATTAACTAATTAGCAAAATGTTTAGCCACACTTTCTACATAATCTAACACATGCGAAGTTTTACAGACTAGTATGTTTGATCCACTTTACACTTGAATGAGTTTGCAATGATTGAGGTATACATCAGGTTTAGCTAAATGGAGAGGAGCACCTAGGAAAAAACAGAAATTTTAGCTAAAGGTGTCGTGCTAGAAATGCACTTAGTGTCTCTGCAAATGCAATAAGCCCTCTGGGTATGATTTCAAACATTTTGTCTACCAGAATAAAAGTGTTACCAGATTATTTACAATCATAGAATGCACACGGGAAAAAACATCCCCAAAAGCTTCCACCTAACTTGTCATACTACTACAAAACAATTGAAAATTGCTTATGCTTTATTCCTCACTTTTGAATTCAGCTGAAATTTAAATCCATATGAAAGACATTGCTAAAAATTTTATCTGTTGTTTCTTTAGTAAAGAAACAAGATTTAGGAAATTCAGATTGTTTAGATAGATTAAGTTTAGGAACCTAAATGTCATGTGTGAGTGCATTAGCAAACATCTGCCCAGAACAATAGATTGCAGTGCCATTTACAGGACAAGCAAAGCCTGGCATTGTTTATACCTAGCGTTTTAACAATGGTCTCAAGTTATGTTTGGAATATGGAAAATACAATCATATGGAAAGGATTAGTATTTAACAATGTAAGATACTTTTATCACATATTCATTGTTTTACACAATGCTTGTTTTAAGTAGATAGTAAAATTAAAGGAAGCCACAAAATCCACATAAGGCTAAATTTTTCAGATGATTCAGAGAGCAGTATATGCGTGTGCAACTATTGCAGTTACATGAACAAATCAAGCAACTGTATACAGAGACACAGTGATTTATGCACACTTGCAGATATAATTATGCTGTCTGTATATCTGTTAAGGTAATTGCCTACATGTAGAAATTAGCTGTGCAATTGCATTTGCATTTTGAACATGCATACATATGGCTAAATAGGCACAAAATCAGGCTCAAAGTCCTTAACCTATCATTCATAAGTGACATTATTGACTTTATCAAAACATGAAGGGTTAGAGTACTGGAAAGCACATGGAAGTTCCATTTACTGTATTTGTAAATCTTTGTAGGTTTGAAGAAATGTTCCTTAATAATCTTTACCTGTTTGAAAAAATAACCTTTATGAAGCACACAAAAATGCATTTCCATTTTGTTCAGGCAAATATAATTTTCCATGCAATATTACAGAGAGAATTATGGTCAGAATTAACCCTGGAGTTCCGTTCCCTGTCTCCTGTTTCTGCTGTCTTTTTATCTGGATATATGTTCCTAGTTTCTCTGCTCAAGTACCAGGCCTCTCCTGGTGCAAACTGCAACGAAATAGCTAATTGTGCCAGTCTACCTCTTTCCCAGGTTATAATGGGTAGGGCCTGGGTTTTATTTAAATCAAACCTGTTCACTGCTTCTAAATTTCTTACTTCCATGGTTTGCTGTGAAAAGTTTGCAAAGACTAACAGAGGCAACTATGCACCTCTGCACTAATAAAAGTGTAAGGAATGTTGTCACTTTCCTTAATTGAAGAGTGAGATTCTAGTCTTCTCTTTCCTAGAGGATTCCTCAGCTAAGAGTTTCCATCCATTTATATGTTCTGAGATCACTGCAGTAAATGAGAAAATTGTAAATCAACCAGGTCATTAACAAAATGAGGGAGGAACAATAAATGAGTGATTTTGGAGGGCCAGAACTATGTGGGCTAGGAATGAATGACACGGAATGCTGAAAAACTGGGACCAACCTCTTAATATTCCAGTCTTGTGCATAAGGAACAGAACTTTTGACATTTCTACTTAATACATTGATGTGCATCAAAAAATATTTGATGCTAGGAATATTTTCTCCTCTTTCTGAGAATGATCAGGAGTATCCCAAATACCTGCTAACCATTCTGCCCAAAACAGTTATTTTTTCTAGGGTATCAGTATCTAAAAGGCTACCACAAGTCAGATCTCTGGTGTATAAATGAAAAACAAACAAACAGATGAACAAAACTCCAAACCAAAATGCAACCAAAAAAAATCAGCCTCCAAAAGCCAGTTTTGTTGCATTCCAAATACACTGGAACAGATATAACAATAAAACCTCAGCTATTACTGGGCTTTAATATGGAGTTGATCATCTTAAGCAGCTGCATTAATAAACAGTTTGAAAATGACATTCTCTCACGTTATATCATCTTTTTTTAAAAAATCAGCACGCAACATTCTCAAGTGTCCCTGAACAGAGTGTTCCCAATATTCATGTATCACATCTCTATTATGTCAGTACTTTTACTACTTTCATGTATACACTAGATCATGAAGTGCTCTTAAGCACTGTTCCAAATCCTTTCCTAGAGCTGTTGAGTCTTCTCACATTCCAGCTAAAAACCATTCTGGCCAGAGCCTTCATCTTGACTGAATCCACAAATATACAAGTTTATACAAGTAGTTTATACAAGGTAGTGTTTCTGCCAGTATGACTACTTGGCTGAACAGTACAGAGCACAAGTGCCACTACACAACTACACACCTTGAGGTGAGAATTTCCTCTTAGCTTAAGTTTGCTTATATTTACTTTTTTACAAGCTTATTTACGCAAAAAATCACATAATATACAACACATTAATTTCATAAGATGGTGCATACATTTATCAAACACTTTTTAACTACACTGTTGATTGTATATCACCAGAAATTAATCACTTCTCTTATACTATATAGTATAATTTTTTGTATTTCAGTTATGATCACTACCTGTTGAAGTGTGGACAGTGAGCTTGTGTAGGAGAGAGCAGTTAATTATTTAGTCCAAAAGGTTAATGAAAATTAACACAAAAAATTCTCAGCTGTTTGACACTTGTGCTTTTCTGCACAGAATAGTGCACATCTTTGTCCAGTGTTAAGATTGACCTTTATTTGGAGACTGTCTCCTCCAAAAATTATTTTATAAGTCTACCAAGAACATATGTGAAAACTAACAATATGCTCTTTTCTAAAATAAAGTTTTCATTTTAAATAAAAAGTGTCAAATTGATAATGTTGAAAACCAAAATCATTGTTTAGACACAGACTAATGTTGTTCAGCAGCAATTATGGATACTGGTTCTGATTTCTCTGCCAGTTTTATCAATCAGGTCTTGTAAAATAATTTAGGATTTTTTTCCCTCCTATTTGGGTCTCAAAATGAATTCAAACTTTTTGGTTTTGTAATTTTCTAGCCAGAAGCTGCAGTAACAGAAAAACAGAAAGCTGTTCTTTGTCTTTTTCCGTTCATGGCATTTCAAGTAGTATACTAACACCTTTTGCAGGTAATACCTGCATCTGTCACTCACAGTGAAACTTATGCAATCCAAATGTTCTCTTCTGTGAAAACTGCTATACAGGGCAGGAAAGCATGGAGTGCAAGTAGGAATGAAAACTAGGCAGAACAATGAGATTTTGCATGTTTCACCTTTCATGATACTAATATAAAATCATGGGAAGATGAGACATAACTCATACACATAATACATTCTCAATATAGTTAATTCTGCATAGCAATAATAGTTTAGGATTTTTCTTCTCCCATCATCATTTATCTTTTATGTCTAGGAAGGAAATAAGAATATGAACGAATTCTTTGGGATCCCCAAGCTAAGATTTCTGAAAAACTTGAAACATTTTTAAACCCTAAATTGTTTTCAGTTGTGACTCTTACATATGGTTATCTAAAAAAAAATGTATGTAAACTGATAGTTTTAGGATGTTTATCATGAAATATATAATGTTTCAGAACAGTTGTACAATCTAGAATGCTACTTTCAATAAACAATATGAGAAAAAAATTAGGTAAATTGTCATCAGTCAAAACTACATGAATGGGATAGAACTGAAAGGAGAAGGGTGAAGATAAAAAAAAAAAAGAATTTAAAAGCCTTGCAATTATCAGTGTTTGCTTAGTATCACAGTTCTGGGTTTTCTATTTTACCGGCTCATAAAGACCAAGAGAGTGCCAAAGAGTGCACCTATACTGATAGTGTTGGAGCAGGTCCAGGGAAGAGCAACAAGGCCGGTGAAGGGACTCAAGCACAAGTGCTGTGAGGAGAGGCTGGCGGAGCTGGGGTTGTTTAGTCTGGAGAAGAGGAAGCTCAGGGGTGATCTCATCACTCTCTACAACTACCTAAAAGGAGGTTGTAGCCAGGTGTGGGTTTGTCCCTTCTCCCAGGCAACCAGCAATAGGACAAGAGAGCATGGGCTTAAGCTCTGCCAGAGGAGGTTTCAGTTGGATATTAGGAAGAAATTTTTTACACAGAGAGTAATCAGGCATTGGAATGCCCTGCCCAGAGAGGTGGTTGATGCATTGTCCCCGGAGGTTTTTCAGATGAGACTGTATGTGGGACTTAGTGCCATGATCTAGTAATCACAGTGTGTTGGATCAAGGGTTGGACTTGATGATCTTGGAGGTCTCTTCCAACCCAGCTGATTCTATGATTCTATTCTATGATCAACTCTCTTTTTCTTTGCTTTTGTTTTTTAAACACTGAATCAAACTGAGGACAAAAACTGGGCATTCTTACATTTAATAGAGAAAATAAATGTTTGAACTTCTACAGTAAAGATCAATTTATGAATTGCAGGAAGTGTCATATTGACAACGTTGAAAACCAAAATCCTTGTTTAGACACAGACTTATGTTGTTCAGCAGCAATTATGGATACTGGTTCTGATTTCTCTGCCAGTTTTATGAGACATAATATCACTGATTTCTACAGAAGACAAAAAAAAAAGTACTTTGTCCAAGTGGGGAAAAAAAAAAAAAAAGTTTATTACTTTCTATCCTATTAAAAGGCAAATAACCTGTTAAAACAACAGTCCAGGTATTGAATAGGCAAAGACACATAAAATCACAATTATTTCTGTGATTTCTATTTATGGTGACTTTTCAGTGCACTAAGAATAAAACAAACCAACAAAAGCTTTCAATCTCCTCAGCCCATTCATAAAAGATCAGAACCAACTTTTTTAAAAAGGTGTTTGGGGGTGGGGGAGAGGTGGTTGAATAGGAAAAAGGATGAAGAATAAGTAATAAGTAGAACATAATGGACAGTATCCTAGACAAGATGCATTTTTTTCTGAATAGGAAAAACTAATTATACAAGTTGCAAGATTGATTTGCACTTTTATATATCCTCTGATATAATTTGTGTATGTTCTCACATATAAGCATTAAGCTCATAACTAACTGACTTCATTAGGGTTTTTTATCAAAGAAAAATTCAGCCTTTTTTTTTTTTTTTTTTTTTTGTTGCATTCATTTCCAGGTAATATTCTGCCTTGATCCAATCCTGCCTCTAGGAAAGTCCATGAAAATGAAATGTAACACCATATGAAAAAAACTGTGCACTTTTTTTGCACAGACAAATTAAACCTGGTGGTGGTTGATCCTTGTGTTCTCTCCTGTATGATCTTCTGGAAAGAAACATCAATAGTTGGTGAAGAGAAGGCTGGGAACAAGACTGTCAGAGGCCTTCTGACTCACATAGACTAGCTGTCTGCTATTACAGACAATCATATCATATAACCTCTTTTATAAACTAAGTAGATTCTACTTTAAAGTTAATTAAGTTGATTCCATTACTTCTATCAGAAGGATATTCCTCATTCCTCTGATAGTTCCTCTAATTTCTGACTTAAATTTTATAATGAACCCTTATTTTTGTGCCAACAATGTCCTTTAGATTAATTAGTTCTTCTCCCTCCCTGCTGTTTATTCCTCTCTGGTGCATTTAGAGAGCAATCATATCTCTTCTCAGCCTTCATTCTGTGACTCTAAGCCAAGATTTTTTTTATTTGCTATTGTAATATGCACCTTCTAGTCCACCAATCACCCCTGAAGCGCAATACATTTTACTTCTTCAAGACAGAGATGGCTTTCTGTGTTTTAATATTTTATCCTGTTTCTATAATCTCAATTCCCTTTTGTGTCAGTAAACTACTTCTTCCTGCAAAATCTCCCAGCATACCTTTGATTTCATGATGATTGTTAACTTAGTGAGTTCAACACCATTTAATAAGCATTAGTGACTTCAGCATAAAAAGAAAATCAGTGAAAGTATTAAGTAAGAATGGTTCCAAGACTGATTTTTGAGGAACTTCAGTCGTAACTTTCTTTAGGATTTTTCTTACTGGTAGCTTCTTGTCATGTTCTTTTCAGTCAGTCTCAGGCTTAATTTCCAGTCTTAGTACTAATCCCTTTAGGTGGCTGGTACCATAGGATCCACTTTAGTGAATTGTAGGTAGATTAAACCTACTGTTTCCCTTGTCTAAAAGTAACAGCTCTTTTATAAATTAACAGTCCCTGGATAGATTAGCACATTCTGCCTACAACAAACTCATTCAATATTTGCTTTCTTTTCTACAGAACTCCACAACTTTCATTATTCTTTCACTCAAACTTTTTTATAAACTTGCATTAAAGTGAGGTCAGGTAAATGCTTTTATATTTGTATTTTATACTATACTATATTTTATATTTTATGCTATTTCTTCCTCCTCTATTAATTATGCATACAATGGTTGTTATCTTCCAGTCAGATTTACTTGAGTGACTATGCTGTCTGTTCTTTTAGTGTTCTGGGATAGCCAGAAGCAGAACTTCAGCATAAAGTAGGGAGTTTAAAGACATAGGCTCAGAGTCCTTCTTTATTTAGCAAAAACTGTATGTCTGTTTAGGTAATTTATGCACAGGCCTAAATTCAAAGACATCCTTAAACTGAACAAATTTCTACTCAGAAATAGTATTTTAGTATCTCATCCACGATGCAGACACCACAATTTCAGCACTTACATGCTACTTAATGCACAATATGTTTGACTATTATGTAGTTTCCTTCTTATTATTTTCCAAGACGAATAAGACCGCATGTTTCTTGAGTGCACCAGTGAAAGGATTACTAAGCCACTGCTTCAGGTAATGTAGATAAATGTACAGCTTTAGCCGTCAGCTACCCTGTAACCAGTGGAAAACAGAAAACAGTTATGAATTCTTATTTGCTATGCAGCCTGTTAACCCTTAGCTTGTATATAAACCTCACTTGTCCAATTGAGATCAGAAAAAGGATATACAAAGCTGAGTATTTCTGGATCTCAACAGTGATGTGTATGTGAATTACTCTTTTATCACAGAAGGAAAAAGCTAAAGCTAATCCTTCACAAGAGAAATAAAAAAAAGGCCATTAACAATCTGCTTCACACTTCATTTAACAGAAAAAGTCAACAGGCACTGGTTGTAATGGAGCTCAAACTAACCTTTCTTTTCTTTTGTCAGTTCTCCCTTTCCCTACAGGGTGAGAGGAGGAAGGAGGAAAACTTTAAAAAAAAAATAAAGAGGGGGAGGGGGCTTGGTGGGGAGGGAAAGGAATTGGCAGAATGCCTAAATATATCTATGAAGAAGAATGCCAGCTTATTATCCTACAGATCTGGGCAGCTATGCCATTCTGGAACCTTAAACAGCAAGTAAAATTACATACTACATGCTGCATAACCTGGAAAATGTCTAAAAAGTCTCAGCCACAGCAGAGTAACTTCAGAATTTATTTCATAACTGAAAAGGCTGCCTGAGGGTGACTTCAAATAAACTTCTTATGTGTGGGCTCAAAACAAACCTGGCGCTGTTGTATTTATAGATCATTTCTGGAATAAGTCTAAAGGAGGCAGCATGTTCTACCGCTTAGAGCCAAAGAGCAGGGAATAGGCTCTCCAAAGGATACCAGGTACTAGTCCCAGTAGTGCCATTGACTGACCTCTTTATGCCTCAAGCTGCTCAGCTGAAAAATTGAAGGCTTTTTAAAAATAAAATCAAGAACTCTGAGAAAACCAACAATAGCATGGTTTCAGGCAGGTCATGAAGTCAACTGATGGCAATTCTATTCCTGGCTCTGAACTGTACTCAGCTGAACCTGGATGAGTTATTTAGGGCAAGCCCACACCACACAACTCAGCAGAGTGTTGAATTGCCTAAGAAGAAACCAGGTTCAGAATCAGAAACTAGATAGTTGCAGCAAGATACTGTTCCACTTGATCTAGCTCACTAATTGTCTTTAATTTCAGCTAATTAACCCAAGCAGACAGGCTAGGCTAAATCAACTATACTGACTTTGCCCTGTGTTGGGGAGCTATACCACCAGCCAGGATCTCCCTAATCCAGCAATTATGCTGTAAAATGCATTCTGAAGTCATAGTACCTAGTAATGGTGCACAAAACATTGGTTTGGTTTGATTTTTTTTTTTTTTATTTGGCCAGTTAAAATCTCTAATGCAAGCTTTGTTCACACCCCTTTCAATATAGTGGTAAAAAATTATGTACAAACTCAATCTTAAATACCAAATATAGATTTATTCTCTCATAGAGGTAAAATTACTATAACTCTGAGCAAGAACAGCAGTTCTAGTAATAAAGTAAATATGATAAATAAATGCTAAATAAAGAAATATATTTCTAAGGAACATGAAACTCATGTAGGTTTTGGAGCCATTGTCAATAATTGAAAGTTGTAAAGGAGACGAAAACAAGATCGTTTAAAAGGAATTTCCATTTTCTTTCAAAACTCCAGCAAGTCTGAGATGAAATCAAGGGAAAATATTAGATGTTTGCTCTTCAATGCCATGTTTTTCTTACTGGAACACCTGAGCTCAATGTTGCCGCTGCAGTCCTCCCTCATATACCTACTCCCATGGTCTATTCAGAGGTACTGGCCATTGATTTGAATGGTGTAATGTAAAGGAGTGACAATTGCCAAACACAGCCTTTTGTTCTCTTCAAGTGCTCATGTGCAAGTCCTAAGAGCAATCAAGAGGCTGATGCCAAGATTCACCCTGTGAATCAGCAATTGGGCTGCTCTCTTACAGCACAATCTAAGGAAATAAGGAATTAGGATAGGAAGAGGTTAAGGTACTAGCTCTAACAGAGTTTGTCCTAATGTTTTTCATATAAATTAGATTAGTCACAAGACCTTTTTTTGACATTTAAAACTTATCTAATAAGGGATCTTCCGCTTTCGCTCAGATATAAAACCTCTTTCACTCATTTCAATTTGCTGAAAGCAATGAAGAAAAAAATCCCACTCTGTCCATGAGGATGTTTCAGGTGACTGTTTTATACAGTGATCAAAGTCTTGTTTACAGACAGACTATTTTGCATTTTAAGTTAGCACTAAACAAGGGAAAAGGTAACCTCAAGCAGTGCGGTTTGAAGGCAAAAAAAGTCTCAAAGGGGAAATTTGTTGTACACCCTAGAGCCAGGGACTTCCAAGAGAATTTCTAGGACTTTCCAAAAGGTAACACAGGCAACATAAATCTTCCATTCTTCATTTCACAAGCATCCTTAAATATTTTCAGAAGAAGTTGACCAAAAATACCCAAAAAAACAACCAACCAACCAACCAAAAAAAATAACAACAACAACAAAAAAAAAACACAACAAACCAAAAAACCCTGACTTTCACAAGTATGTCAAAATCTCCTAGTGTGTCAGAAGAATGAAGAAAGTAATGAGAAACTAATAGTTCTCTGTTTCATTTTTTATGCCTTGCTTTAATTAAAGTAAAAATTACCTGTGTAGGAACGTAAGCATATTATACATATTGTCTAAGCTAGCGCTGATCCAAACTAAACCAGAAGCCAGGAATTGTATTAGCCCAGCTCTAAAACAGCCAATTAGCATCAGGAGTCAACTATTGTTTTCTGGATATCAAGAGGGGTAGGAATATATAATGGTTTATATAACGGTTAGCTTGAGACTCAACACGACACTTCACTGCAAGGTGAAAACATGTTTGATTAGCCTTTGTTGTGTCATCCTCCTATTTTGTTTCCTTAGAAAGTGAAGCCATTTGACACATTCTGCAAAAGTTCAAGGTGTTAATACGTTACTACAATGTAAGATTAACAAATAATCTCCACTGAACAAACTGTTCTATGATTCTGTGATACACCAGCAAGTTCAAAAGGAGAGATCATATTGCAATTTGTTGAGCTCAAGGCAAACATAAGAATTTTGCAAGGCTTCTAATATGGTCTGACTCATACACAGCAACCTGGAGTGGTTCCATTGGGAAATTCTTATCCAGTGTTGTGCTACAAGAAGAAAACTTCATGGCAGTGGGATTGACAGTGTTAACAGCATTCACATTTACACATAGCTGTGACAGAGAGCCTGCTGTTTGAATTTACTTCAAGAGAGGGCTATGTGGTGGCTTCCATAAGACAAACTATGGGTTTACTATAGTAAAGGAACCATTCAAAAACAGTGACGAACTACAACATCGTTAAGAAGGTGATTAATTCATACTTCAGTTAAAATTTAGAAATGGCACACAGTTTTGGGTTTCAGACTGTTGAAAATAACCCAGTGTTTTGTGCTATGGTTGTGTTAGAATCAAAAAAACATATTCTGTACTCCACTCAAAGTAATTTCATTTCAGATATGCTTTGATTTTTGTCCATAGAAATGTTTGCTAAATGTAAATAGGAATTTCCGCATCCATATATTTGTATCGAAAGTATTATTGGATGTTGCATAAAAACAAATAAATAACCCCCATCCCCAATCTGCAAAAAAAGCCAAAACAACAATAAAAAAAAAAAAAAGGCCACAAAACCTGGGAATTTTCTGTGAAGAACACATTAGCAATGTTGATATCGTGTCAGAAGTTACCCTTTGTGAGCAGGTAGAGCTCTCCAGTAGTGCTGATGGAAATGTTCAAATCAAAAATTTTCGCTGGAATGTGACAATTTGTTAAACCCAAACACTTAACCCAATACATTTGCAGTTGACAAGATTTTACTGAATTCCTGCCTGAATTCCTGGAAGGGTACCAGGCTAGGGAATGAGGACCCAATGCTTTTAGTGTTTCAAGTTCTGAAGAAAACCCAGCAAAGCAGAAATACTGCCTTTTAGCCATCTGTGTGGCAATGTATATTTCTTTATAATACCTTCCAAAACACTGAAGATCAAAGTAACATAATATTCCTTGGCACGCTATTCTGGGAACCTCTCATGAGTTTATATAGTCAAGACACGGCAGGTACTATTCACTTACTGCAGTTTCACTAGACAAGAATCACCTGCCACTAGTGCAATTAGTGACATTAGTGTTGTTTAAACAACTAAGTCCCTCTTCTACACAGGCCTTGTTAACTCAGGCACAGCACTATAGAGCTAAGTGCATTTGATTACAAAGGCATACCCTGAGCATCTTAACACTTTTTAAAATGCCTTGCTCTGTTTTTCTGTCCACTATCTTTATGATATCTGCAGTCTTCATGATTATATCCAAGACTCACACATGACATTAATAGTCTTAGCTTTAGTACTCTAATAAAAGAACAGAATCAAAAACATTGACTAGCATGGTCACTCACAACTAGCCAGCAGATTTCGAATTGCAAATATCAGGCAGCAAACATTCAAAAGAACTTTTAGGCAACAAGCTTATCATATAAACATTAAAATTTAATTTCAGTAATAAGTAATTCAAGAGCAATAGTCTATGCTCAGGCATCTGGGACATATAGGAAATCTGCTATTCACTTCAGACTTCTATTTTACATCCTATATATGGCTTTGTACATGCTCATAAAAAAGCTATAGGTAACAGAATTAAAAAGGAACTAAGCATGTTTTGTTTGGTACTGCTTGATCCAGAAATGACTCATGTTAAAGGAAGAATTGTGTTCACTTCAGTGGGCTTTATGTCACCTCTTTGATGGTGAAGTTAGTATAGATTTACAAGAAATGGAGATGTTGTTATGTGTTTTTTAGAATTCTAGGTTTGAAATGTGAAATTAAAAGCCATTCAGGTTGAAGAAAAAATATTCCTCCAAGTCTCTCAAACAAAATTCAAAACTTGGCTATAAAAAATAGCAATGATGGTCCTACTCTTTTGAAATAAGAAGTGTTCCCATTTAATCTGTGAATTACAAATGCAAGAGCATCTGATCCATAAAGCCATGTTGTTGTATTCTTTATTAAATTTAGAAGCTTAACAAGCTTATCATACGATGTTCCCTTGTTATCTCTTCCTGTTCTTCTTTTTCCCTTATGTATTTTTCTGAAGAAAATATGAAAGGAATAAAATACACATAGAATTGCTAAAAATGGCTAAAGAGCCATTAGTTAAATCTTTTATCAAGCATCCAAAGGACAGCAAGTAAGAAATGAAGTAGAGTTGTTGTGTGATCCAGGATTAGTAACATGAAAGAGACTTCATATGATTGTCTCCTGTGATAAAATGTCTAGTTCTGTAGCTGACAAGCTGACTGGTGTATGTCACTATCTCGATTTCAGCAAGACTCTAAATATGGTCCCCAGCAGTACCATTTTATCCAAACTGGGATGTTATGGTCTGGATTGAACATCAGTGAATTCACGGAGGTAATGGCACCCACTGCGAGGCTGGTTACAAATGAAGCTCCTAAGGGGTCTATACTGCTATTGCCTGGGTGTAATATATTTGTCATTGGTCTGGAAGAGATGGAATTCACACTCATCCCATATGTTGATGACTGTAGATGATCACTGAGTCACCATCTAGAAGCACCTATCCAGACTGGACGAACACAACAGCAGATATCCTATGAAATTCAACAGGGACAAATCCGTATTCCTGTTGATGGGATGGAAATATGCACTTTACTGTACAGGCTGAGACTGACTAAGTCCAAACATGTTTGGGGAGCAGCTCTTCTGCAAAGGAAGTGGGACCTCAGCAGACAGCTGTCAGCATCCTGGGTGCATTCCCCAGCCCTCCCAGGGTTTGGATGCCAGAGGTGGCTGCATTTGAGGCCAACTGGATGAGCAGAGCTGCTGTGGAGAAGGACCTGTAGGAATGCAAAACAGGGCTTCCCACCCTCTGACCCTTGGCAGCTGCTCTCAATTGAGGCTCTCTCGTCCGCTGCCTGACCTGCCCAGGATGGCATTTTGGCCCTGTCCATGCCTGTCTATGGCCTTCTGAACCTGACCTGATGGACAATGCAACTGATTTTCCTGTCTGACTGATTTTCCACCTTGACCTAGGATCTGCCTTGTCCTCATGGGCCTCCCTGGCCACCACCAGGCTGTTCCTGAGTCTGGGCACCACCTCTAGGCATGCCCTGCTCACCTCGCTCCCAGAGTATGGGACAGACACTGGATGGAGACACCCTGCTGTGAAAGCCCTGGCACTGAGCTCAAATTCTGGCCTCAGGGAGCAGCCAGCCCTCACTGGGCCCTAATGACAGACAGCTAAATGTGGGAGAAGCACCTATGGGGGACTGCAGACCCAGGACATCAAATCCAGCATCAAAGGAAGATGATTTTAATGAATAGATGGAGCTGTCTGCCACCAAATAGACACTGTCAGAATCACTATCTACCTCTTGCCATGGAGCTGCTGTTTTTTAAAGTTTTTCTACTGTTAGGATGTTATAGTTAGGATAAATATGTATTAGATAGGTAATTATTACTATTTCATTTCTTTTGTATGTTCAATTGTTCTGATTGGTTATGGGGAACCCAGTTTCTGCCCCGATTGGTTCATGTACCCCTAAAACCTCACTGGCTTGCCAGTGGTGCAATGCGGCACCCCTATATAAGGCTAGCCACTCCTATTTCCCCATATTAGTTGTAAACCCTCCTTCCCTCTCCCTTTTATGTCGCGGTTTCTCCCCTTCTTTCCCTTTTATGTCGCGCTCCGCCTTAACCCCTTCCTTATCACCTCCCCAGTTCCAGAACCTTCCATCCCGACCCTATATAAGTCTCATGCTCCCCTAATAAAGTGTTCACTCCTGTTCCTACCCCACGCTGGTGTGGACCATTTCCTCTTTCCCTTGGTGGACCGTGACATGCATGCATACCATTATAATGAATATACCATGCAAGATTTTTTTTCTTTTTATTTTTGAGATATACAATATATATTTGTGATCCTATAACTACTTTTCCTGATGAAACAGTAACTTTAGTAGGCACCAGTAAATGACATCCAGTATTGTTTTTTTTAAAAGTTTCCCTCTACAGCAGCATCAAACCAGATTAATACAAAGATTATGCTAATAATTAGTTATTTAAAAATGTCTGCAAGGAAATAGAAACCTTTTGCTTTTAAGAGTCAAATCTTTGAGTGGCATATGAGAATTGAAATACTATAATCTCTTGAGGAATCAAATAAGACATCTTCAATGAACAAGAGGCACAAGTAGAGACATTGTGCGATATGGACAATTTAGACCAAAGTTGCAGACTTTTTATGACTACTTTATGGAATTTATATTGTTTCCCATTTTAGATAACATTGTGTAACAGTCAGTTACACGGTCTCTGTCTCAGGGATAAAACAAAATCATTTACTGTAAACACGTTTCAACGTATATAGGGTTATTACAATTAAGAGGCTGGGTTATGCTAAATGGGGGATGGATCATGGTAACTAAGAGAATACATT
>JAWWEW010000041.1:18602012-18615829 GCA_035583185.1 Anabacerthia variegaticeps
GCTCCCCTAATAAAGTGTTCACTCCTGTTCCTACCCCACGCTGGTGTGGACCATTTCCTCTTTCCCTTGGTGGACCGCGACAGCTAAACAAGAACCAGTTTGTCCTGGCAGAGAGGAAAAACAGCAACCTCCTGGACTGTATCAGCAGGAGCACATCCAGCAGGTCACAGTAAGAGATATCCCTCATGCTGTGTACAGTCTGCACCATCTGAGTTCACAACAGAGCAGTGAACTGGAGAGAATTTAGTGGTGGGACACCAGGACAGTGTTGAGCTGGAGTACTTTGTGCACTTGCCCCATGAAGAGAGGCCAAGGGGCTGGGTTTCCCAGCCTGGAGCAGCAGTGGCTTCAGGAGCACCACACAGCATCCTGCAAGTACTAAAGAAGGTGTAACCAAGGAGATGAACCTGGGCTCCTACTGAGGTGCACAGCAGGAGTAGATGAAACAGCAGACATAAAACAAAATAGAGAGGCTGTGATAAAGTGATTTTTTTTTTTTTTTCCTCCATGACAACAGTTCAGCATTGGAAGAGAAGCTGTTCAGAGTTCAGAGATTTTTCAAGGACAAACTGAGCAATTTGGCCAGGATGACCATGCTTTCAGCACTAGGTTGGACTGGCACCTCTTAAAGTCTCTTCCAACTGGCTTGGTCCTATTTTCCCAAGAGAACATGCTTCTGGGAAGCAATGCTCATTACTCTGTGATCTAGCAAGGACAGTGGGGCATAATGTCAGTAAGGTAATGGGCATTGAATGGAAGAAGAAACCCAAAGAATTTGAACCTCTGTACCTCTGACAGTTCCACAAAATAGACACTCTGGATGTTAGGCAGCTCCACTTGTGTTAGGACCTGACTGGTGACTACTAACATTTCATAGAAGTGCTAGAGAAAATGACACAGAGGATTAGTACTTGAAACACAGAAGGCTAGAATATCCTTCAGATAAAAGCTCTTCAAAGTCAAAATTTCCATTTTGACCTTTTTCACTGTCAATGCATAACATGTCGATGCATCTGGTCTGGAAATGTATGTTCATGTATCATCTATATGTGCACAGTAAACCCAACATTTTTAGGACATGTTGAACCTCCTGGCATGCACAGAACAAACCACATTGCACATCTGCAGATGGTTTGATGCACATGGAGATGATTTGCAATATTTTGAAGAATTCCAGATGTGTGGCTTTTGGTTGGCAGGTTTTCCTGCTAGGGCCTGGAAAAACATATAAAGTCTTCAAAATCCTTATATAGAAAATCTCTGCCCAAAATAACCAGAACGTGTCCAGGAAAACTTAAATATACTGTAACATTTACAGAAAATTTTAGCCACTGCCTGACTCTCTCTCCCAATATCCAGCAGTGGCATGTGCTGTATGACTCCTGAGCAATGATTGATAGGAAAGGTTTGATATTTCTCCTCACATCTATAGTACCTGCTTGCTTAAAGGAATTTACAGTCTCCCTCACTTTAAGAGGTTAGAGATTTTGCAGAATATTCTGCAGTATAGCAGACTTAAGACTGAAAACTCTCTCAACAGCACCAGTTAGTAGGTACTTACAGATGTTTACATAGCAGTCTAAAGAAATACTGTTTATACATGTGCCTGACAGTCTTGCCACATGCACTTCTGACTGCCCACAGCCATTTTACATGGAGAGGGATGGTCCTCTACCCTTAACTAATCTAAAGACAATTAAAAATAGTAAAACCCTATAGAGGTGGGAACACCTGAGGAGTCCTGGGGTTTTTTTGTGCATCTCAGTCAGCAGCCTTGAGGTTTGTAGTCTGTACCACCTGGTGATATGGTCATTGCTTCCTGTTGTTGCCTACAATTCTCTCTTACTACCACACTTTTTTTTCCACTGCACAGTCACAGCAAACTTGACTTCATAAACTCAATGGCAGCTACCACCACAGTTAAGAAGAATAGAACCAACTGGTACTCTGAATGGCTTATTCAGAGCTCCTGTAAGAAAGAAAAAGCACATGATTACTTCTACATCTCTGTTGCTGCTGAGAGAAAAACAGGATGTAAGGTTTTGGTATATAACTTTTGTCCTAGCTAAAGCCACCCTGGTACTACAAGGAAAGGAAACAGGAACATGAGGTAAAGGTAATCAAATAGAAAAAAACTTTTTTCCTGAAAAGGCAAACAAATGGTAATGCCAGAAGGTGCCGACAAAGACTGCTAAAGGATATGTCCTTTCATAAAGGAACTCTACTAGAAATGAAAAACAGTCCAATTATCCTAATTTTAGAATGTTATTCCTTACAGTATAGCCAGATAAGGAAAGACAGGAACTAAGGTTGCTCTGATAATCTGTTCCTTCTGAATTTTTCAGCTGTACCTGTATAGATAATCACAACAAGGATCTGAGATTTAAAATACAATTGGCAAAGGGGAAAGGGCATTTTTCTTCCTCCAGTACAGATATTTTTACAAAATAAAACTGTGGCTACAAGCAATTAAAACATGTCATTAACTCATAAGACAAGGGTTTAATTGCCATGAAATATATATGTAAATTAAATTTGCTGCAAAGTTCATGTCCTTGTCACATGTAGCACTTGCTTGCAGGTTGGGTTTGATTGTTAAATGGTTATTAAAGCAAGCATCTTGATAAGTAGTCTGTGTAGCTGGTTCTGCTATTCACTTTATGTGTCAAATATGACGTGCATTCTGCAGTACAGTCTGCTTTAAACAATGATATTCAATGCAATATTTGTTTTCAAGCACATCCCAGCTCATTCTAGGAACTGAAGAAAATGAGCTAACTAAATATAAACAAGTCATCTGTGTTCTGTGTGCCTTTAGTACAGTTGCCTCAAAGATGACAGTAGACAAAAAATGCTGAAAGCATTCATTCCTATTCCAAGCTTGCTGTATTTTTTCCTTTTTTTTTTCACAATGACTCTTACAGGGAAGACTTATATTTAGCAGTGGCTTTCTAACATCTGCTTGCTAAACCAAATGATGTAGGCAAAGTTGTGGCTGGAGATAGTACATAGAAACAGCAAGGCCATAGAAAAGGAGAAAAATGCATGCTTATGCTGAAGGATTCTTTTGTTTAGCTCTTTCGAGAGAGACCTCGGTGACCTTAGAAAACCTCCAGCTGCAGCCCATGAAACTGGCTTAGGAGGCTCAACAGAGGACCTTGAGAGCCCTCTACAGGCCATCCATGCCTGGTAACGCCAAGGAGACCGATCCTGGTAGCCCTGCTTTGCTCGTCCTCAACTGCCTTGATGTGTGGATGAAAGACGTGTTTTATTTGCCATTTATCACAGTAGGGGTTTTGGTGTGCAACAGTAAGCCATCCCTTTAATGATGCCTTCAGCTGGCAGCACTGTTCAGCTTAAATAACTACTTGCCAAAAAAGGAAAAGAATTTGTCCTCTCCCTGAATTTGTTATTTCATTAGGGTTCCTCAAGAGAACTCCAGTAAAGGATTTGAGTCTATTAATCACCCTCCACAACCTTCTCAAGTAATTAGTCGTTAAAAATGTTTGGTGCCTCCTTAATAGTACATAATTTGACGGTGCTCGGTGAATCAGCTGAGGTTTAGACTTACTAACCTTTAGAGGTTTGGCCTGTCTGAGCTCATCAGTCTGGACCCCCAACTGAACTGAAAACTGTGCTTTTTTTCACTCTTTGTGGCAGTTTTATAGTACAGCACTGCTGGACACCTGCCATGAAGGAAAACTCAAAACATATAAATTCTTCATAAGGCAACGGTAGAAGGTGGCGCTGAGAAATAATGCTCTCATGCTGTCAGAGACACTGTGGGGGGAGCTGGGGGAGCACTCGTTCTAAGGCAGATGTAGCAACAATTGCTCCTGTTTAACTACATAAATGAGTAATCCTAGTTTATGGGGCCCCTCTGGTGGAAATCTTTCTGCCATTGCTCTGAGGATTTTTTTTTTGGCACAGATTGTGCATTCTCAGGAGAGCATTGCAAGGACCTTGTTGACAATTTCAGGTGCAGATCCCTTGAAATAAGTGTAAAGTGCAATTTTCATTGAAGATGCATACATTTTAATGACAAATTTCATTATGAACAGATTTGAAATATTTCCACTTTATTTTGTACATAAACCAGACAATGAGGCAACTAGATGTTAGAAAATATGATGTGGTGAGGCTTTCATGCAAAAACATATTTGGAACCACCAGGTAACATAGTTCACATGCTTTGTTGCTTTTTCTTGGAATTTTGAGTGTCATTGGCCTTATTTCTGGTAAATTAAGAAAGCTTGAAAGTGTCTTTCTGAAATGCCAAATACAAACCCCTGGAATATCCCCAAAGTGGCCTTTGATTCTTTAATTACATGTTCACAGACCACTTTGTGGACATTTTGGGGATTTGTATTTGGCATTTCAGAATGATACTCGCAAGCTGCTCAAACTAGAGTTGTCTGGAGGATAAAGATCTCATTTTTCTACATTTTTTGGCATTTAGAATTCTGATTTTGTTTTGATACTGGCCTGAAAATTAAGTCTTTCACATTATTTTGCAAAAGATATTTTAATTAAAACACCATTTTAAAATTAGATCCTTTTGATCTTTAGGTTTACTTCATAGCTCCCTTCTGATACTGGACAGGTAGATTCAAATGTGCCCTCTGAGACCGTATAGTTTGTGGTTCAGGGGCAGTGGGCAAGAAAACTAAAGATGCCACTCAAATATATGCTCTTCCTGCACCTGTGTGCAATATTTCACCTGAAATCACATTCAATCAGACAGAGAAAACTGTGTGATGAGGACATTAATATTCTGGACTTGGATCCTTTCAAATACAAAACCTCAGTCCAATAAATGCAAATAATGACTATCATTTTTGTCAATGTGAAATACACTACTGAAAAAATGACAATAGGAATTTAAGTAGAGAGATGTTAATCCAACTTAATCCAATGCAAATTGCCTATATTTTTTTGTGGAAGTAAAGGCTTATCCCTGGCTGTTAGAAAAGTATAAACACAAAATATTTGCAGATGGGAGCCTGTCTCTCCAGTCAAAACATTTGTCTCAATTTCCAGAAAGGGCCTCCATCGTAATTCATTTATCATTTTAAATTCCTCATGCGTAATAGGAAGCACTTGCATTAGCAAGTTATCCTGTTTAATTAAATTGAGAAAGAGTTCCCTACAGTCAGTAAATGACAATGTATTATATTTCAGTATTTCTGGCCATATGGTACACACTGCAAAAAAAACAATTAAAAGATGGACATGCCTGAAACTTCAGCAGAAACCATATTGCATTCATTTTTGGGCCAGAAGCAAGGGCTGGTAGAAGCCAGACTTTTCACACAAGAGTTCTGTCCTATAGACATCAATGTAAAAGTGCACCTTTATTAGTGGACATTTCTAAAAACTTATGAAAGGTGAATAGATCAGTGTGTTTCCATGGATCTAAGTAATATGTTTTATAGGCAAATGTGAGCTCAAAAGTCAGTTCTACTGTATCTATTTGCCGGGAAACAGAATTTCCCTCTCTATAATAATTGCTTATATCTTTATTAAAAACTGTACTAAGTGATTTTTGCATGCATGGGCTTGCATTAGTTTGCACATGTAGTAGTCATCACAGTAGCTGCTAATAAATGTCTGAAGCCAGTTGTTAAAAAATGCCTGAAAACACAACATTCTCCAGCTTCTTCCATGAGAATTTGGTGACGAGCAGGAGTCGAGAGAATGGAGTTTCTTATTTGCTTATGCCTGAGACACTGTTGGGGCTGGCAGGATGCAGGATGACTTCCTCAGATCCTGTTGGTAAATCCAGGATAACTTACTTATTTTAAAGAAATAATTGAGTGTCCTACTGTAACATTTTTGGGGTTTATTACTCCTTTGTGGGAAATCTTTAACATAAAAGTAGTGTGGTATGGAAAAAAAAACAACTATATTAATAAGCCTCCCTCTGCTGATCAAAGAACATAAAGTAGTAACACACCAGGTCAAAGGTTTGGGGTTTTTTTCAATACCTGAATAAAAGTATTTTTTTAAAAAAGACTTCCTAAGCCCCAACTATCTAGCAGATTATAACTCCAAAATGCAAATCAAAATATGAGCCTGCAACACCTGTCAGGGTTCCTTTATGTATAGTCTTCATAGTGATGGAAAAGGATTTAAAGTAATCTCCTTATAGCTGTTGTAAATCTCAGTGACTGGGAAAGACATAAGAATTAGCAGGTAACAGAACGCTAGACTTTTACAACATTTTTACTTACCTCTATTACTAACAACACTTCAGAAGACAGGGGAAAGGAAAGGAATACGGTGAAATCTAATGTTTCTGATTCCATTTACGCAACTTGTTATTATTCCCCTGTTTTGAGTTGTGAGAATAGAGGCTATTTGTTGATGTTCTGGTTCTCCTCCTGGCTCATGTAAAAGGGCAGACAGATAACATCAAGTAGCTGTGCAGGGATACTGCATGTACTTTTTCGCTTTACTGCTTAATGATATGGGGGTTAATTAAAAAATACATGGTGTCTTATTTTCTGTGATATTATTGCTTATAAAAGGGTCTGCATTACACAATCATACTGACTGAGTCATGTCCCAGGCAAAATATGCTACCCTTTATCTGCTTACATCTGTTTTAAGCCCCAGACAGACAAGGTGGCAAAACATCTCACTTTGGAGCACTGAAGTCATCCTGTTCTATGTCCAGGAGAGTGGAAAAAAGGCCCTGAAGACACCAGTGGATGCACCAAGTCCTTCCATCAAGGACTTTAAAGTTTCCAAAATGTCTTTGTACAGGAAATGCATATGTGTAGAAAGAGAATAAAGTCATCTTTAAAACATGAAGCTGGTTAAAACAGTTAGTACAGCTAACAACTAGCATGATTGCAAGTGTTTTTGTTCCCAGGTTATCAGGAAACCTGTCCCTATTTCTGAAACGTCATAATTATTCACAAGCATAGGATTCATCACCCTGATAATCTGTGACTATCCCATAGGACGTACTTTCCCCCTATATGCTGAAAATGAATCTTGCTCTGACTGCTTACCTAAGACTTGCAGTATTTTTCAGTTCCTTGATTGTATGACTGAAATAATAAATGAAAATCACCTAATAATGAATGAACTTTCAAACAGATAATCATTTATGCTAAATTTCATTGAGCTACAGGATTTCATAAACAAAATATACTATATGGAGGACTGAATACCTATAGTGCATAATATATCATAAATGAAACCTTTTTTCAGAAATTTGCTTGTGAGTCACATTTTTAATATTATGTCAGCTTTATGCTTTTAAATGTAGGAACTATGAAATGCTACAAAGGCAATTTTAAGGCTTTATTAATACCTCTAAATGCACATCTATAAAAGCTATGTTGCAGCTGTAAACCCTTATGAGGTAATTTATACCTGTACAATATTATTTCATATGTTTCTGTTATATTTCTATCTACTCTAAAAATGGAAACTTCATTTTAACCCTACCCAGGGAATCTACATAAATTATTGCAATACCTTCCTGTTATTATCATTTTGAGTTGTTGGTTTAAAAGAATAACTTTAAATGCATAGTTAATACCTCTACTTCTATTGTCTGTTGGTCAGAAACAGACACATTTTATTTCCTACATAAGAAAATTTTATCTGAATTAATACCTCTTTGGCTACATTAATAAATGATGTATTGCTTTTTGATATTTTTAAAATATTGAACTGCAATATTATTTTGTCCTGAAAAATTAATATCTTTTATTGAAATAAAAATATTTGTTTATACATTTCTTTATTTAGATAAATTGAACTTCCATGAGAAAACTAGTCATAAAACCCCTGGCTGGTTCTAAATCCTTTCCTGCTTGGATTGCATTGAAATTATGTCTTTCATGAGTACAATATGCTGATACACTTTCCATCTGGAAGGAATCGTTGAAATGTTTGGTCAGTCAGTGCTTTGGGTAAACATATTCCTAGAAAATCTACCACAATTCTAAGCTGACATGTCTCTGACCTATAGGTCAGAAACCCAGAAGTTTTAGTTTACATAGTTAATGTCTTATTGTGAAGAGACAAGATGCCATCCCTCTCAAGACCTCTCAGGACTGCTGAAGATAGAATCACAGTAAATTCTCTTCAGAAAAGGGAGATTAAATTTGGTCTGCTAGAATGATGTACATCATGGAGGCCAGAAGGGCTAAAGGATCTCCAGCTCCCCCAAACTCTCCCAGCTCCCAACAGTGTCATCCAAAGGGCTGTAGACTTCTAAAAATGTCGATGGGGGTTTCTGTGTGGTTATGAAGCTTTCCTTATTCACATAATGTACATATCCAGCTTCTAATGGGCCTGGAATATGTTAAGCTTAAAAAAATACTGAAAGGTCTAAAATTAGCAGTGTGACAAAAGCTAGCATTTTGAAAAGCAGTCCCTCAAGACACTTGATCAATCATGGAGAAGAAGTAGATTCAGATGAAAAGTGAAAATAATAATTCTCTTGACCTTCTCTTTGGTATGGATTTCTACTCTACAAAAAAAACCAAAACAAACAAACAAACAAACAAAAACAAACGAAAAACCAAAACAAAAAAGTTTCCCCTTATTTCCATAAACATAAGGAGTATTTTCTATCAAATTAAGAAGGACAGAGCACAAGTGTTTTTAAAATACATTTTAGCCTTAGATTTTCTAATCATTTTCCCCTCTATTCTTCATCTATTAAAAAAAAAAAAAAAATGCAGTCCTTTCTAGTCCTTCTGGCCTTCAGTATCAGTAAGATTCCTCTCAAAGTGCTGACCAGAACTGTGGGACAGTATCTTCAATCCAGCTCAGTTCTGTGGAAACCTACACAAAGGCAGGACATTTGCTAAAACCAAGAGTCGGACTTAAAAAGCATAAAAACAAGTAATACTGATACATTTAATGGTATATTTACATTAAGAACAGAATTTCTGATGTACTGTTTTTCCTTGCCCTGACTGTGTGCAAATTGTGGATATGGCAAGCGCAGCCCATGTGGATAAGTGGTTTCCTTAGAGACAATAAAAGCAGAAACTATAAAGCAGCACATCCTCCCAACCAATGTGACTTTTTAATGGCACTGATAACACAGAGAACAGACGTAAGTAGTCTCACTGTTTGTATGCACACAGCGTAGTTCCCCAAATAGCTGAATTACTTTCCATATAAGATCATAAAATCTAGATAGACTCTCATAGGGCTGCCATTAAGCAAGAGGGCATGACTATGACGTTCTAATATTAGTATTATAAACTAAATATAGCAGCCAGCATTTCTGGTGCCCCCTTATGCTCATTTCTTCTGTGATGAGTAATACATTTTTCTCCTTCATGTTAACAGTGAGCTCTTGTGTATTAGAAAGGTTAGCTTTTAGCAAATCCAGGCCAGAGCTCAGACCAATAAGCCATTCTTTTTTTTTTTATTTTTTTTTTTTTTAAAAAAAGGAGTACAAATTAGCCATACAGACAAGTAATTCCTGAAACCACTGAATATCCAAGAGCACTTCAGCAAGACTGCAAGGCAGGGAGGGGAAAGAGAAAATTTGCATTTCTGTAGGGATCAATTTGATGAAAACCTTCATGTTTATCTCTGAGTGTCACAGGGAATAAAGGACCACAGGCCAACATTCACTGTCCTCAGTGATCAATACGTAATGCTTTGTTTCAGTTAAAGGGCATAAATGCACTGACTTCAGATTATTGAGTTGGTTTAATGACTGCTCCGTGTCTCTGCAGCCACATGCACCTTTCAGGGTATGTTGAGTCTTTTTAATCTCCTTTATGGAACTTCATAATATAAACCCTCAGCTGAAAGCAAAAAATTGTATGGAAATACTGGTCACTGAAAAAGGTGACAGGCTATTTCCTAATTTTTGCTGCTTTCTAAATTCAGTTTTCAATTCTTTAAAACTGATGTGCAGCGCTGTATGATTAAGAGAGTGAAAAACATACAATGGGCTAGGCCTCTGCCAAAACCTTTTTTTTCTGTTTGTTTGTCTAAGAGTTTAAAGGTTCCTTAGTGTGTGGCCAAAGCACATAACAGAAGCAAAATATAGCTGTTAAGGGAGGATAAGCTGTCATAGACAGCAGTAAGAAACCAAAATTATAAGAAATTACAGAATAAAATGAAAAAGAACTTTTTTCACAGCTATTATGATCAGAGAGTCAAATTTATCTCATTTGTGTGTACAAATGATAGGAAATTTACTGTAACCAGAGATAACTGTAATGCAGTTTACATCCATAAACAATATGGGTCTTCTACTGCTTTTGATATCCTGGTTTCAATCAGGTTTTTGATGGGTATAATATTATTACAAAATCCCGTATCTTTATTTTATACATATATGAAATACCTTTTTATAGACGATCAAAAACTGTCTTCTTGACAAATACTACTGCACACACCACAGTGGATTCTACCATGTACAAACTTACAGACAATTGCATTTAGGAGAGAGCAAAATACAGATGGAAATCTGTTTTTAAAAATAAATCTGTTATGTATTAGGAGCTAGTTTTTGTTATTCCACTACAGCAAAGCATATCATATGGCTGCGCTTGTCCATCAGTGCCTTAGGAAAGAAATTAAGCCACAATTTAATCCACTTTGCCTTTGAGAATCATTTGCTGCCAGTCACATACATCAACCCTACCAAAGTTGTAGAGCAAGGAACCAAGTAAGCTGCTTGCACCTTACACATGCTTTCTTCAGAGAAGATGAAAACATACCTGATTCTGTAAATAGACATAGATATTTAAAAGGTCAGATCCTTACTTCCTTCTGTGCTCCTGTGTATCTAAATATGTTCTATAGTTTTTACCTTCACTCTGGTTTTGTGTGCAGATATGTGGAATTTCAGCAGCCTGATTAAATTAGAGATTGCTTTTTAAAGATACACTTCTGAGCAAGAATGGTGTCATAACTAAGGATAACCAGTTTTAGTCTTAAAAAGAGTCTATTTGCTTGATCGTGTGACTTCTCAATCTCACCTTTTAGTTTATCATTGTTATAACTAAAGTGCTAATGTAGCAAAAGAATATGTTCTCTCCACTTATGCGTATAAAATTCTGAATGAAGTCATGGAGTTTACATCTAGGCTGATAGGGATGACAATCCCTATGCCAGCAACTCTAATGTTTTCTGAGTATTAGTGTTAAGGTGAACTGAATTGTACCATTGATTTGCGCTAGTGCTATACTTCACATGATTTTACTCTTTGGAATTAATCCAATGTAAAGTTCAATACCTGCCAGATTTGGTGGGGAGGGTGTTGTCATCTAGTCTTCTAGGTTTTCATCTACAAAATGACATGCTTAAGGGATGTGCAGGCTCTTTCACAGAGAGAATATTGGAGAAAAAATTCACTCCAAAGCTGCATAGCCAACAGCATTATTTCAAGTGATCTGCTTTTGCCAAACATTGTGTTTGTGCAAAAAAAAAAACCAAAAACAAAACAAAAAAAAAACCTGCACAAGGAAGAGAAGACATTTGTTGAAATTTTAGATTGTTTAAATTATTGTATTCACTGATGTCATAACAAAAACCAAAACTCTGGTAAGTTCAGAGTGAATAAAGTGGGAAGTGAGAGTAATTTTTAAATTATGTTAATTTACTGTAATATAAAGTAAAAGCCATTTAAATAGTCATACATTACATAACTGACATTTTAAATAAACAGCTTGTTGCTAACAGCCTGACAAGCCTCTTCAAACTGAGGATGACATTACTATTGTGAGGGTGGAAGAATTGCCTGTCACATATTCATGTACTGACTGATGGGAAAAGGATTCATCTCACCCTACTTCAGGCCTCTTGCAGCTCTAGAGCCAAACATGAAACTAGGTGTACATTCAGTGTCTTAGTTTACGAAGTTAAAGTCTTTCTTAATCTAGTCAACTGAGTCACTGCAGTACAGAGAGCTACTGAGATGGTGAAAAGTGGGTGACTATTTCAGCGGGAGCTGAATAGCTTTCTCACGTCTGCTGGCTATATTGACTACATCTGACATTCATCTCTGTTGTTTAACCTGCCGTGTTTAGCATCATCTGAGATTTCCCAGATGTTCAAGATGTCAGCTGAAGGCTTTCAGGTATGCTGTGGAGCCTATAGGTGACCCACACTCTTCTGTTACAGCAGCTGCAGACTATGCTGTGTACCCTGGGGCATCTCAGGTAATGTGTATTAAGCAACTGAGTTGCACCCTCATTGATTACAGTAAAAACTTAAACATCTGGCTCACATGCAGTCACCTTCCTATGGACATACAAATTTAGTGTCTCAGGCTGTCTCAACACGGATATCTAATGTGGTTTGAGTTGCTCAAGCAACTTCTGCCTCCTCCTCCTTGATTCTATTTAGGCCACAAGCCATATTCATCAGCTTTGCAGACATCTGGAATACTCTCGGCAAGAAAGTGCACAAAAACATATGTTTAGCAAGTTGAAGCCTGCCTTCAGATTCTAATCTAATCTAGTTGTTAGATTTCCTCTCCAGACAACAGAAAGGCAAAAATACTTCTGTGAGTCTATTAATCTTACTTGAATGGTGCAACATATTTTTAAAACTGATTCTCTACTGAGTACAGCAGGCAATAACACAACTTTCTGAGAGTAAAAAACCCCAATTTTCAGGTAGACAAAAGTGGCGAGAGAGTCCAAGAGTGCTAGAATTATTTCAAAATGAATCATTACCAGTGTTGACTTGGCCTGTGTTGAAGGGGCACCTAAACACCACAATACAAATAATTTACTGACCAGAAATAACAGAAAGGCTACAGACTTGTTACGGAACACAAGCTGCATAACACATTAGATGCATTACCATGCAGGTTCTCAAAAAGGCACCAGAATACATGATTCTTGATTTACAAGTTACATAGCCTCATCCAAAGAGTCATTTCTCAGTACAGATTGTCTCTGAAAAAAAGAGATTACAGTCTGCTCCTTAAGAAGCATCATGGTATTTAATTTTCCTCTTACTTCTATTATTTGTCTCCCATATTTGTGTGAATAAGGGAATCCCTTATCCCTGAAACTCTTACCATCAGGTCAAGGGACTACTATGAATTCAAGCCTTGGCCTTACATTATGCACTTTAAATCTTCAGTCTGGTGCCTAGACCTGTGCTTGCTTTGCTTGCATTTCATCATGACAGGAGGTATATAAACTCCAAAGCAAACATCACCATACACCCAAAAGGGCTTATCATAACAGATTGAGCACAGGTCTTCAGACCAGAACTTGTTTGTGTCATCTTGATGTGGGCTGTAGACAGAGCAAGTTCAGGTCTTCTCCAAAAAAATAAAATAAACTTTCTCATTCATTTTAGCCAAGTCTGTAATTAAACATCACTTGCTGTATAACTTAACATCTCAGGATGGTAGTTTCCCTGTGAGGCCTCTTAACATGGGTACAGAAGAACTGTGACAGGCTTCACTGCTACTACTCTGCTACAGGAAACATAGGTGACTTTGAACACCAGTTCATGGCATGTCCACAGCCAGACCTGTGGGCTCTTTGCAAACTTGAACTGTGAAATAATACAGTATCTTAAAGTTTGCAAAACTATTGCATTCTATTATGATACTGGTGTCATATTTCAAATGCCTTCTCCATGGACACACCCTTGTCACGGGGGAGAAGCTTGAGTGCTCTTATAAGGTTACGAGCTGTGCTGGAGGTGGTACATGCCTCTGGTAGGGTCTCCCATGCTAGTCAGGTCTCAACTGAAGGGTCAGACAAAGTGTGTCCCTGGGCAGGATGGGCTCGCTAGCTCCCCAGCAACCATCCTAGGAGAAGGACAACTCTAACTCCAAACCCGGGCAGATG
>JAWWEW010000041.1:18615929-18719167 GCA_035583185.1 Anabacerthia variegaticeps
TACAAGGACTCCCTGAAACAATACCTCAGCCTTGGCCATACTGACCACCATCAATGGTCCACTCTGGCCTCCAGTCAGGAGATATGGAGACACACCATCCATAACACTGCCGCTTCCTTTGAGAACACACGAAGAATCAGTCTGGAGGAAAAAAGGCAACACAGGAAGAGCCGTGCCTCGCCATCAGTGCCGATGGAGACTTTCCACTCTGCCTTTTGCAATCAGACTTGCCTATCTCACATTGGCCTTTCTAGCCACCAGCGTGCTTGTAGCATGCGCGGGTAGAGCCCTTGTAAATCTTCATTCATGAAGCTAGCCATGAATGAATGAATTATGATACTGTTGTAATATTTCAAATGTAAACTCCGCAATATTTAGGAAGATGGTTCAGATGCAACAGGCCAAAACTTCCATTTATCCGAACAGAATTTTATCTTCCTTCAAAGAAAATCAAGAAAATACTTTGTCTTCTGCTTGCACACTACTGCTTTTGTCAACATTTTACCTCATTTTTCATAAGGACATTTATCAGATCATTAAAATCACCTAACAGCTCCTTCTGACTGATAGAGTTGTTTGGGGTTTTATACCTACTGAGCTACACCTCTGGACATTGCTGCAAATTATTGAAGGTGATCTATGTTATGTAGCTCTCTGGCTTTATTTTAACATAGAAATCTCTTTGGGTTCATAATATCATTTTCCTCAAATATTAAGAAGGAACAGTACATCAAAAAGGACAGAAAAAAATCCATTATGTAACTCCAAATCTTGGTTGGCGGTGAAAAGGGTAATAAAATGTAAGTGAAGAGGAATCCTTTTTAGCCAAGATTTTAGTAGAAGTTGCATTACAATTCAACCATTCTATGATCGATGTTTTATTCAAATTTAGTAATATAAAAACTAATCACACAGTAAGAGTTTTGACAAATATGGCTAATAGCATCTTTCCCAATACTTTATCAGTGCACATATTGTACAGTTAATGTAATATAGTTACAATAATGGATTTGAGAATGAGTTAAAATTATTCAGATACATTATTATATTTTTTTGGCAATTTGATTTTGTCAACTTTTTGAAATGAATGTAACATTTATAATTGAAAATGAGAAAATTAGCATCAGAGTACATAAAAAGAAAAAAAAAAGAGGAATCATTATGCTTAGCATTCATGACTCACTGAAGTGTGGTGAGTAGGAGGTTCTGTATAGTAACCTGAATTGTACTGAAGATAAAGTGCACTTTGAATTCTTTTTTTTCTCTCTCTCTTCAGTGAACCAAACCTCCATGTAGTAGAGATGAATAGAATTTTGGATATTTTTCTGAACCAACTTTATATAATTCTTAAAGATATACAAGCTGTTTTACAAACAGTGGGATGGGAACTGGTTAGAGGAACAAAAGCTAAGGCACAAAACTGAGACAAGTCTATCAGCTTTTATGAAAATTATTTCAAATTGTAATCACTATAACTTTGATAGTAGGAACATCTTCCAGATGTCAGCTGATACAGTCTAAATGATTCCTTTCTGTAGTTTTTGGGCTCAGGTCCATACAAGCAAGTCAAACCAAGTTATTGCATGCAGATTCTGAAAACACTGCTGATCTCAGTGCTCTGCAGTCTCATTCTTCATCCTGCTTATTCTGACTCAGAGTGTAAGCATCAAAAGACTTCAAGGGAACCAAACTTCAGAAATACAAATTCCTACTCTAATGAGTAATTGGACTGCTGTCTGACCAAGTGGACAGAAAAAGCTAGTATTATAACATTTTTCCCTAGGAAAAAATAAGTTAAAGGATAACAGTCATTTCCACAGAGTGCACGAAGAAGAAATGAACAGAGCATAAAGTTAACTAACCCCTGCAAAACTTATCCCTAAACCAGAACAAATATAGATTAAGCCCTATTGTCAGATCACTCCTTTAACTCCATAAAATTACTTTAAATATTCCCCTTTATCCTATTCTCCCTTCAGACTCATCTTTCCTCCTCAAGATGAAGAAATTGTAATGTGAATTCTGGAGGCCTGACCAATTTCATATGTTTTGTTCCACTATAGAACCCACAAGCATATTTTTGTTACATTATTCTTTGTAACATGTTCATCATTAGGAACAAGTGTGACAAACTCATTCTGTATTCACTGTTAGATACTACTGTATTTTAAAATTTGGGCTATCTAAGGAAGAAGTACCATCATATGACACAAACACTGGCAAGTATTAACTACTTATAAATAGACTTTTATTCACATGAATTGAATTGCTACAGTAAATGTACTATGATTTCTATGGATTTGTTTGAAAAAAGTGGAAAATCTAGATTTCCTCCAAAAAACCACAACCTGACAAATTCCCTACCACTAGCTTCTTCCTGAGACTCTCATATTCAGTGCTTTGGTCACAAGTTCTCCACTATCCCTGTAAAATGTCTCAGTGCAGGTAGGCAGATCTTACACAGAATGATTTCTGATTTCATTGTGTGATGGAAGGAAAGGTCAAATCAGAAGGAAAGTTTTGAAGAACTAGGAAGGAGACAGGCGAAAAAAGAAACAGAATGAGATGAATCTGATTACAAGCAGTTGATCTGGTAGGCTTTCTCTTCAGGACTGTTGAATGCTGCTGCAGTTCCATAGTGACTTGAAGCTCTGTACACAGAGCAATACACCCCTTCCCAAAGACCACCTGCATAAAGTGAACTTAATTTTTATTAAAAAGCACTGAGGAGTAAGCTGCTGAGATACTTAGTTCATATCATATACAATTTTGCATGCATGTATAAGATGGAATCTAAATAGCGAAATCAATTAATCACCTATTTTAAACATGCTTTTGATGAATGTAACCACTATGGCAAAGAGGGACCTCAAGAGAGTAGTCAGGTAAAAAACGGAAATAGTAGGCTAATGAAAGGAGATTTTTCAATAGAAACTTGTTTGAAGGGTAAGCTGATGTCTTAGAGGAAAGTGGTAACAGTATGTAGAGAGAGAAAGTTTTAAGGTTAGTCTCAAAATGCAAGCAAGATCATAATCCTTTCAATCTCCCTAGACTTTCTCGATTTTGATTGTGGCCTCAGGGCATGAGTGCAACATGAACACTAAATGATAAACAGTGCAATAGGTCTTTAAGGCATTCTCTATTTCAGTGGAGCTCTTGACCTATGAACATCCTGGAAATAGTTTTTTTGGCACTGTCATAAATAAATTGGGCCATTTGTTGCTTGAGGGGGCCATTCTGGCAAGATTTTTCAGAACATAAAATAGGCCATGGGTACTGACAGAGGTTGAATACTTCTTTGCAATGAAAAGATGCTAAAGAATCTGAATGAACTAGAAAAAAAATAGTAGAAACAAAAAGACCTGATCATATATTTATATTCTTCATTCATTTTATGTTTAGAGCAAAACTTCAAGACTTTGTTATATTTATAATATGAGTTAAGAGCATGCCCTTAAAAATGTTGACTTCCTAAAAATAAAGTGAATTAAAAAAATGCTAATGTTCATCAAACTAAAGTATTTATACTAACTGAAATTCCACAACATTTTATTTATTTGGAAATATTGAAATACAAAAGCTTTCCAACAAAGGTAGGGAGCTTTCTTCTTAGAGAACATTTCTAGAATCAGAAGTCCTAGGATTTATGGGATAGGATCGCAAAGAGACTCAAATGTTTTGCATTACACTAAAAGAATTCTGAAGTCAGTTTTGTGAAAAAGCAAGCAGAAAGCAGCTTCACACCTCGGTGTCTCAAAATTGGTGACCAACACCAATACAATTCCTTGTAATCCTACATACAGACTTCTTCGGGTCATGAAAAATCTTACTTCCCTACTGTATAATTGTCAGACACCAGATCAGCAATTACTGGGTCAGAACCACCTTGTGGGGGTGCGTGTGCGTGTGTGTTGAGGGGGAAGGGATGGGTCAAACCTCACAGAGGTGGGGTGGTGTCATATCCCTAATGGCAGGCCCTGGAGCCCTCTTGAGGAGCCCTGGAGTGTCTGTCAGTCACAAACAGCCCAGGAAAACTATAACACTCCACAGCTCCTGGAGTCCCTGACCCAACTTGGATGGCAGGGACAGTGGGAACACGTCCCCTCACCCTGAGCTGGGACCCCAGAGTAGCCGCGGGGGGGGGTCAGAAGCATCTCCTGAGTGGGTTGGCCGTAGAGACCAGAGCAGATAAAACCAAAGGCATACGTTTGCCACTTGTCACAGCCCTGCCACCTGGACACGTGAAAGCTGGTCTGCTACAAGGTTCCAGTGGTAGCTGTATGATCTGTCTTGCCCTCTTTATCCTCTCTTCTTGTTCCCTCTGCTACCCTTTCTTTGTTCCTTTCTTGATGCTTTGGATGGCTTGGAGCTGGAGGGATTGGATCTTAAGTGTTGTGGATTAGTATGTGCTGGGTTGGTATTGTGGTGGAATATTTTGTCTGGCTCATGTAGTGCCCTTTTTAAACCTTTGCCAAGTTCTCTTATTTTCTCCCCTAAATGAATAAAGGTACCTCTTGGGAACAAGGCTATGGCTTATTCTCTTGACGCTATGTTTAAATATTAAAGAATCCTATATATATATATATATATATATTAAAGTAAAACTTGTGGCTGAGCCATGAGCCCACAGCTACAGGGTTGGAGAGTTGCAATAATGGATGAAATTAAAACGACAAAAAGAATTGCAGTTGTATTCAGCAGTTGTATCTCCTTTCTAGTGGTAGTTTTGTAGGGTAATAAAATAAAACCAAACCATTCAGGCTGGAGAGACAAAATAGTTTCCTATATCTGAAATTCATAATCTATTGTAGAAAAGGTGAACATTGCCCCAGTAGCAATTATAATTTAAATCAATAAATGTAGTTCAGGTGTGGCAAGTACCCTGTGACAATTCTTCTGATTTAGAGGATGAGGTGCCTTTGTTCAGAATCTCATATGACTTTCATCTGCATATGCCCTGCTTCACCAGAAATGTTACATCGGTAACCAAAATTATTATGGATTGCCCACCCAGAGTTGGATTCACCTCTTGGCAGGTTGCATTAAAGCTGGAGATCCAATAAGCCCCAGATGCCAGTTTCAGTGCATTTGTGATGGATAGTTTAAATACACTTTAAAGTGTATGTTCATCCATCTTTACAAATACTGTTTGTTTCCCTGTTAAGTCTTACATGATTTCCAACCACCAGTGGTTTTCACCTACAGGGTAATGTTTTGTTTTCAGGATTTTTTTCCCATGACCACAAATCCAACTTTCCACTCACTTTCAGAAGTGAAAACTTGTGTTTCCTCACTTGGCTTAGATGTACTGCTCTTCCGTTTGTAAATTAGCTTCTTTTGTGTGGCTGTGGTTGTGGCTGTGGCTGGCCTCTTCATCTGGACTGGCTGCCCTAAAAATCATCACTCAACCCTTACAAAACAGCAAAACACACAATTACAATGAAAAATCACATGATAGGGCAATTCTTCTGGAAATCCAGCAGTAAAAACATACTTCTCACAGAACTGATAAAGCTTTCAGAAACATTCCTTTGAAATTTCTCTTAAAACTCATAGGTTCAGAAAAATTAGCACATATCCTGAGGAGTTCAGATTCACCAAGTACCTGCCAAGCCTTCTGATCAGCCCTGCAGCATTTTAGTTCAGGGTCAGAGATCCCAGAGTTGCCAGTGTGCATGCCAGCTGGAATGGGAGATATAAATAAAACATGTTGGAGGGGGTGGTAGTGAGGGAAAGGCATTGTTCTTTCCCTGTGCATCCCTGCAGTTGGCAATCATGCTGCCACAGCAGTCCTGCCTGAGCCATACCATCTAGGACTAAAGAAATGTTTGCATTGTTTATAGCAGTACAGCAGATTCCAAATATTAAATTGCATTAATCATGTAATTAAGAAAGTTATCATACTATGCAAGCTGAGGTTTGAATGCTACACCTGTACCTAGGCTGGGAGTACTCAAGCTGTAATTGACCTACCATAGGTAACAGTGTATTTAGACAATGTTCAGTGGCTAGGTAAGACCCAAGAATCCCCAGCAGGCACACTCTTCACAATCAAAATATTTACTCTTATCAGAATTTACTAAACTTTAATTGTTTCTCCTGCAGTTTTTCATGACAGATACCACCTTAAAGCTGATTCATTTTGATGTTTCTGAAAAAAATGTTCAATCATTTCCAAGAATGATAGCAGAGAAGGATAGACGTAGTCACAGTTCTGCAAACCTCTTGCATCATTTTCAATGAGAAGCCTAGATAGATCAAATGCACCTGTTCCTGGCATAAGACATATACAAAAGAGAGATAGAGAAGAGGAGAATGAGGAAAAAGAGAAGAAAAACAATGGGGGTTATAGGTAAATAAATCTTCTGCTTCCATCGTAGCTGATCCTTTCTGGGCACAGCATTCAAGACGGTCACTTTCCAGAATTTCTAGCCATATTTATCAGATGTTACTTTGAATATTGTACTTAATGAGGTAAAGAAAAGTCCACAAACTTCATCTGGTATTGAGGAATATGTCTCATTGCACTGTCTTCAGGTAGCAGAAACAATTTTGTCTGACATTTCCAGTTAGTAATAATGCCCTGATTTCATATGCCACTGGCATACTAACCCATTATTTAATTGGTTAATAAACAGGTATATTCAATAATCATGGTGGACTGTGCCAAACTGCCAGTCTTTGTTCTAGAAACATATGCTGGCAATTAATAATTATGATTTAATACAAGGATCTGTTACAAGCAGTTTTCAGTTGCTATGAATTTGTACAAAAGAGAAAGGCTTTCAAGGTCTTCTGTGTCTAAGAGGAAAGAAAGCAAGCAAAGTAGCTGACGGAGTGGGGGTGCTTTCCCTTGATCAAGTGGAGAGGGTGACAAAGAAAGCAAGCAAACACAGGAAGATCCATCCAGCTTTGCAAGATATCAAGCTGTAGGGATTCTATGAAAACAGTGCTAAAAGACTGCATTAGCACAGTCAGAAAATACAGGCAGATAATCAACTGACAGTGAAAATGGCAGAGTGGATAAATCTGGTTCAACAGGGAGTCTTTATTCAGAGGGGCTGACACTGCTGTGTCGTGACGCAGTTAGGAGGGCTGCAGAGAGGCCAGCATGTGGCTCTGCCAGAACAATAGTGATTGACTACAGATGGGCACTTCCTCTCCAAAAACACTCCTCGCCGCTCACTGGCAGGGAGGCATACGCAGACACAAGCTCCAATCTCCATGGCAACCACTTACTTCAGCATGACATCAAGCCCGGATCAAAACTCCATAGGCGTCAGATAGTACATGCTGTTTCTTTCCTTGAATTAATAATATTGATTTAAAAGGCAGGTTCCATTAACTGTTTCTTCTCTATGTTGAGGATAATTACTGTCTGTGGTGCCAGTATTATTCCGGTGACTTGAAAACAGGAAGCGCAGAATCGAGTTAAATAATTCATGCTGTGCTGCTGCTCACCCTGTTCTTAGAAGCAGAGTTATTGCTAACTGGGCATGGTAATTTCAGCACAGGGGTGATAGGATTACGAAATGTCTAATTGCCCTCTCATGTGATAAGATTACTTTTCTGAAGATGGTTTCATTCTTTTAAGCAGAGGCAAACAATCCAGACAAGTGACCAAACAAGAACATCCTGAATTAATATTGCTGAGATTTTCCATCTGAAAGCAGGGAAAAGGGCAGCCAAGGCTTCCCTGTCCTTCTGCCAGTACTGCCAGCACCCTTCCAATCCCAAATAAAGCTTTTCAAAATTAAACAGCAAATTATGAGAGTGTAGTGATGAGGGAGTTCCTCATACTACTCTTTAGGAGCACTCCCTCAGTCAATTACCTGCTGTTAGCAGTCTCTGTGGGACTTCTCAGTAATCTTCCAATGCTGCAAGGCTGATAGTTGTGATGCAGCATCTCAGGGTGGTCTTACTTGTAAAATTGGAGGAAAATGGAAGAGAAAGCATCAGGTTTCTCTGATACATGCAGACTGTCTCAAGGAGAAAAGCCTCAACAAACCGGCAGAGTTCTGCTTCTTAGGGAGGGCTGAAAATAAGGAATTCTTTTCAATCTAGGCAGAAGTATTTTTGGCATCTGAACAAGCTTTTCAGTTCACAAAAAGAAAGTTGCAGATTTGGGGATATATTAGGAGACCAAGTATGTGATAGCATTCAAGAATGTCAAAGATGCAACAAGTTGCCTGGGCAAGTAGGTCCCCTATTGCCTGAGCAAAAGTTCTTATTCACTGTAAGTGTTGATTTGTTGGCTTGTTTGGAAATCTTGAAACAGAACAGATTTCTTCAAGGAATTGGAAGTTCATCTGATTCTGATCTTGCGTTGGGAGAAAATTATGTACACCTAATGAACTTCCACACCAGACTAAAAGGTATCTGCAGAACGCAGGCGCTTACAGGACTAGGCAGTTAAAGTATGCAAGAGCAGATGTACTGGTTCAGACCAAGAGTTCACCTAAACCAGTAACCATAAACCTATGCCAGAAGAATGGAAGAAAAGGTCAAGAACAGGCCACCAAGTGCAAGAACAGGGAAATAACAGCATTTTCCTATTTTTTCCCCTGTCTACTTTCTGCAGATGGGGATCTGTCAAACTTACATACTTAGTCTATTTAGTACTCTCGAAAGGATTGTTGCTCTTCTTGTACTACCTCTCCAGAAAGAAAAAGCCTGCTTTCATCAACAAGGTCCTTTGTCAAGAAGTTAATAGATCTAATACTTATTTTAACTAAAGCTATTTTCTTTTGTTTTGTTGTGAAACTGGCATCTAATACATTTATCTAAGAGCCTATAGTTCCTCAAGAGACAGTGAAGTGTCAACCTCTGTGAAACCCTTCCATGTCACTCAGGAGCTCAGAAGGAGAAGGCAGTCTGGATTGTGGCCCAAGTTTAGGTGGATATTTGAATATATGTGTATTCAGATAGGTGAGGTTTAGATGGACAGAATCATCTAATTATCTCTTGTCCAGAATACTAAAATAAATAAATAAATAATTAGTCACAAGATTAACCTACAAAGTGTGGTGCTAATGGGACTAGGACAGTGAAGACTGTACTGGTTTTGTGACAAAGAAGGATCCAAAATTGGAGAGACAGGACCATTTAAATAATCCAAATGAGCTGAGATCCTGGATGCCAGGTCTGTACTAAAGTTATTCCAGATATTATACAATCTAAGGCATCAGTCTGAATTTCATGTGTGGTCTGAACTCTCTGTGCACATGGTGTATAACCTGCAGTAGTGTTTCCTGCCAGCCCCATGTAGTATGAGAAACAGTTCTGAGGTGTTTGGCATCGCACTTACTACTTGCTGGCAACTGCTAGCCATGGACATTCTTCAAATTCAGGGTCAGGGTCTGGGCACTGTGAAGGGCTGTTGTTTTCTGACTAACTTAGAGAAATTGACATTTCTAAAACTGGATTGTTGAAATGTGCTAGTCATAACATTCTGTTATCTTCTTTCCAACTTCACAAAGCACATGCTTAGTTCAGCCTTTCTGTCTAAATGATTTTTACTGTGGAAATCTTGGTGTCTTTTCCTCAGCCATCTGTCAGTGGTACTGACACAGTTCACAGGGCTTTGAAATTAAGTCAGAATCACCATAACCAAATTCAAGATAAGGAAAGATATTAAATATTGTTTTGTCTCTTACTTATGCATATATATATATATCTATATATATATACAGTTGGGACTTGGACTCGATGATGCTTATGGGTCCCTTCCAATTAGAGATATTCTATGATTTTATGATTTATATAGACACACACATACAAAACTGATGAGAATTTTCCATTTCTATTTCTACTCTTTAACAGCATTAGGATAGAGGGTTTATTTTATCCTCCTATATTCACTATGTTATATTAACATAGAGGAGTTCCCTATCACAGCCAGGCCCCAGGCCTATTGTAATGCTCTCTATGCAGTAATGAGGGGGAAAAAAAAAAATGACCTGTCAAGGGAATCAAATATGAAAATATACATGAAAACTAAGGGAGACAACAAGAAAATATTAATACATTTTGAACAGTTTACAGATTGACATACTAGCTGTCAATCAGAAAGATAGGGGAGCTTAGTACTTCATTAGGAACAACCTATCCAAAGGGTGAGATGCACTATGGAAGAGAATGAAGCTGGTCATTTGAAAATACCTACATGGGGACAAACACATCTGGGACAAAAGTGAAGGAGGAGATGCTAGGACTAGAGAAGAAAGTTTGAGAGCTTTCTTGTGAAATTTGCCACTTTAAATAATTTAAACTGGTAAAAAATATTATCCTAAGCTGTATCCAGCCTTAGGATTCACAAAACCACCTAACTTCTTTTCCCACACAAGGCAGCATAGCTCAGATGCTGACTGCACCATTAGTCATCAGATAGCAGTGTTGTAGCCAAAATAGTTGTAGGCACATGAGAAGGATAGACTTTGTAGGAAGACGAAGTGTCTTTTATCAGGTTCCCTGAGACAATGGGAAGCAATGAACAAGCTTCTGAAGATACAAGTCTTTCAGAGCAGAAAAATGGACTGCATTGTCTGTACTCATGTGGAGTTCCTTTTGCAAGATTTTTATTACACTTATAATTTCAGGCAATTAACTTATAAAATATTTATATAATGCCGATTAATAGCATATTATAACAATATTAGCATAGTAACATTACCATTGCCCAAAGTTATGTGATCTGCAGTGAAAGACCCAGCAAATGAAGATACACAGTAGAGTGGTTAAACATCAATAGGAATGCACAGACAAAAAAGATATGGAGATAAGACCCTGAAACAAAAGCTATAGGATATCCTTTCAAAACTGGACTGTTTTCTGCTCAAGTGTGTCATGATTTATATAAGTATTATGTTTCAATCTCTGCAATATAGAATCTAACTACAGTTAGAAGAAAGAAACATCCCAACATTTATTTTTAATATGTATTTTGACATTGGTTTCTCAAGGCATATAAAGCTTAACTGATTATACATTTGCTTGTCAGACCACATTCACTACGTTTTGCATTATTGATTAATTATCAGTGAATTGGAAAGAGAAGTTGAAGTGTCGAAGATAATGAAATTCCTGCAAGTTCCATGAAGAATATTTCTTGGTTAAAGGAAAATGCCAGAAAAGGAAAGACAGGCAGAATTCATCTGTTATATGTCATGTTTTGGCAGCAGAACACATGTACCTACTGGCCAGTCATCTGAGCATACTGACTGGCAAACACAAACGTGCACAGCTTTGGATAGTCACAGCTAATGACTAATTTCATCTGTTCTGTGGTTCATGGAAAAACCTACTCTTATAGCCTTATCTACAGAAGTGTTGCAGTACTAAAAATTGGCAAAATTGTTAGTAAAGAAACGTTGAAGACATATGTTATTCTCTACTGTCTGCATGATTCAACTTCACATTACAAATAGCCTTATAAATATGTGAAAGCTCCTGAAAGCCATATTCTCTGGCATGACGTCCTACCAAACACAGTGTTGAAATGCCACAGGGGTATATTCAAACTTCAATATTCACTGTTCTTAACATCTTATAAACTAAGATGGAGAGTGGAAACAACAATCATTCTTTGCCTTTAGTTGGTATGTCAGAAACACTATGGAGTCCTGGAAGAGAGGTCTATGAAAGGAAGTAACTGAGGGTACAGTTGCCTGATGTTGGAAGCTAATCTGAAATGCATATTCAACTCCAACCCATGTGGTGCTGCTGCTCACCACCCTCCACCACCAAGCAGTCAAATACATCAGGGACTGTTCTGCTAAAACCCAGTTGTTTTCCACTGGGTTTGCCTTTTAATAGGATAAACTCCATGATCTGGAAGACCACAGTGAAAAATTCCAGAGTTCTCTCTGGGAGCATAGGAGGAGTTTTCTCTCAACAGCAGTCCAACCTTAGCTGATGAAACCATAGCTCCGAGACAATTCAACAAATACTATTTGCTGTATTTTACCTGTGTTTGCTAAAGAGACACAGTGGAAAGATAGGACAGCAGAAGATGTGTTAAGAAACATATCTGCCCTGATCTGCAATTAGCCTAGAATCTTCATAATGTTCTCTGTGCTCTGAAGGTGTTGAAGTGGCCCATGAGCTATGAAGGGATGTTCAGCAATGCAAACCATTATACTAGTATGTGTAGCTTATTTCCTAGACAGAAAAATACTAGAGCGAGTAAAGATTTGCTAATAACTCACTTGCAGCAGTCAGGTGCAATGATTTTGGCCCTGTTTTTGTTATGGATCACAATGTCGCCAGAGTAGTTCCTTAAAATCTGTGCTAGAAAATATGCTGAATGCCTGTACAATGTAAAAAAGACCCAAAAAAAAAGGATGAAAAAAATCCCAAAATATTAACACTCATCTGGCCACACCGACTATTCCCTCATAACATAATATTTAGTGTTGCGTATATAAATTCGAACACTGCAATAATAAATCTTGGCACTATAAATAGACTGACTTGCAAGCCCTGACTTTTAAAAAGCACAGTTCTATTCTGAGCTGGAACAATATGTTGTCCTTGGAAGCCTATTTTAAAGCTTTTCTTTAAGTACATGTTTTCTTCAATGCTTTTTCACCACAATGCAGTGCTCCTAATGATAGTAGTAGCAAAAGCAGAAAAGAGTTTTTTGCAAAGAAGGTTTTTTGTTTGTTTATTTGCGTGTTTTGTACGTATAAACATCATTGAATGACTGCAATTTCATTTGAAGGACAACAAGAGGTCTTCAGCTGCTCAGGTAAACTAAGTGCTAGGAAATTGTTGCACTTATGGTATGTATAAGTGCCCACTCATTTCTTACTCACCTTTCCTTCCTTAATCAGACCCTGTTAGAACATACAAACATTTTTCTTTGCTCAAAAAAAAAAAAAAAAAAGAAAGAAAAAAAAGAGAAAAAGTAATCCTGTTGTAAAGTATTAACACTTGATGATTCTGATTCTTAGATAATACAATTTCCATTGCATTTCATACTGCATCCTGTTCCTCAATGTAGGGAATAAGAAAGAAAAAATATTTAACAGTAAATGCCTTCTTAAGTTTTGTAGTTGAGTGAGCATGACCAGGACGTGTCTCATAGAGGTCCCACATGCACATAGTCAACATGACTCCAGCTGGGGCTGCCCACAAAACCCAGGGAATGCCACCTGCATGTTAAGAATCAGTCAGTCCCTGGAGGTTGCTTCTCCAGCTAGGATTTCTCCTTAACGAGAAGGAGGAGGGAAAGAAGTGTTCTGAATTATAAAAGCAGAATGGGAGGCCCCTGAAGTGACAAAATACTGAATTATTCATTGTGCAGTTTCTAACTGTTCTTGAAGTTAGCAGTACCATTTGCAGCTACATCAGTTCAACATTGCCCCATAGTACTAGAGAAGGGAGAGAGAAGTAAAGACATCCCTGAAATGCTCACATAGTAATGCTGCAGTCGGACAGTGAGCCAGAACTGAGAACTGAACACATGGTAAAAAATAAGTGTTGCCAATTATTTATAGGTATACATTATAATCTCAATTCTGATATTTAACAGGGTTACTCATTAAAGGTCACAGGAATTGCTGCTCTAGATCAGACAAACTTCACTGATGCTCTGGTTTTTTAGGGTGGGTCTCTAGTGTTAGGTGAGCATCCATTAAGTGCTTCAGAGGCAGCAGCAAGAAACCCAGTGCTGGACAATGAATAGCTAAACTGTCCATGAGAAAAAATATTTTCCTGTCCTTCGCAGAAGGAGAGAGTGGCTGGACAATGCCTGGATGCATAAGCATCTGCTTTACATTAAAAGGAGAGAATCACATCTACAACATTGCATTATCCAGATTAACCTGCACCTCCATATTGAATAGGACTGAAGTGACATCAGTCACAGTGATATCAGACAATAACAGCTCATTCCATATATTAAGTATACAGCACATGAGAAAAAATTGTATTTCAGATACTGGTTTTTAAATTTTTGTCTACTATGTCCTACACAAGTAAACAGCTAATTAGGGAAATCCACTTGACACAGTCTTTGCATGTCATTATTCCTTTATCATTTCACATCTTGAAACCATGTTTCCCCATTTAAATTAACTGTTCCCAACCTTTGAATCCCACATTTCTGTTTTCTGAATAATTTCTGTCATCTGGCTCTAAATTCCTTCTGGCTTTACTGTAGCCTTTTGAGATGGTAAGATTAGAACTCATTGATTCATGTAATGCCATTATACATGCTAACATGTTGTTTCCTTTTTGACCACCAATGCAGAATGAGCAAAGGTCAATTAATCTGACACCACTGCTTATCCTTCCAATCAATATTGCCTCATTGTTTCCTTGTTCCCCGACATCTGCCTGTCTGTTGGTACACTCAAATTGCAAGGTCTTTCAGGCTGCAGACTTTTTACTGTCTTTGTGTAATGGATGTGCACAGTAGAAGCATGATCAGTGTCTGGAGATTCTCCTGCAAGACAAATAGTTAATATACAAATGACAAAGATAAAGGGTTCACATTGGAGCCTTAGATTTTGTTTATTTATTTATTTTTCCCAGAGTGAGTTCAGGTAATTTAAAACCCAGTAATGTGGTTTAAATCATATTATTTACTGGAATATGCATTACTTAGCATTTATCTTTATTGAATTTCATTTGCCATCAAGCTGCACATCCAATTCACTAGATTCTCTGAATCTATTGAATATAAAGTCTCAGATAGATCTTCTGTCTTGGTAAGTGTCTGTTCTGCAGATAGCTAGAAGCTAGGAAGGTATACCAGGAGAGATATTTATGTTTGCCTTTTTTTCTTGGTATGTTCTTTTCCTATATATTTGCTATCAGAAACAGGGACCTGGAGAAAACTGATTTATAATCTCACCCAGTACAGCTCTTCTAGTGTTAGGCATTTCTGAAGTTTCCTGAGTTGATTAATACTAATAGCTGTGACATATACAGATTTTGCCACCTTTTTGCTCCCTTCTTTCACATGAACATTCTTAACAGTATGCAAATGAAATGAAAAGTCAAGACACCTCTTTTTTTTTTTCTAGATAAAGTTTGAATGGCTTTTTATTCCTTACCTGGTTTTTAATATATGATAGCACTTTTCCTGTAAAATAATAGTTATTTAGCTTCCCCAAAGTCTTTCCATGTGGGATCTAGCAAACACTTTGAAAACCACAGTCGGTGTTTCCAATCCTATTTTGCCTACCATTTTGTTTACATACACTGAAAACTCTTTAAGGACAAAACCCTGTGTTATTCTTGTGTGAAGTTAAGATTGTTTGTTTTCCTTACACCAGGAAGTTTTATAAAATTATATTTTAATTACTGTTTCAACCACTGTACTAGTTATTCAAAGAAAACCTCTCAGTATTCAGTATTCAAGGTTTTTCTTAAAACAATTTTAGATACATAAAGTCATTCCCTCAAACATTCACACAAATTTTAGGATTCAGAAATACAAAATATTTTAATGAGAAATTGCAAACCTCTGTTAAACTCACAAAGGCTTCATTCTCAAAGTCCAGCACTGAGACAAGTGTACAGTCCTGTGCTCAGGACCTACTGCTCATCAGTCTATCAATTTGTTCTGAGTGCCTTTATTTTGGATAATACCTGATCTTTACTATTTTCCAAGAGGTTATCCACTTCAAGGGGCAGAAATTATTTATCTTCCCCATAATATTCTTTTAAATTGCTTCTCCCTGACGTTCATGCAAACCAACCAATTAAATCCCTAGAAGCTCTCTTTTTTTACAGTGTAGCACAAAATGCTATTTTTTTTTTATTTAGCTATTTGCTATTCAAACTCCATCTTACCACTACAAATTTTCATCTGTTTTATGTATGACATCACTTGAGTTCCATATTCTGAAAGACAACTGTTTTACTGGAGTAATCTGGAGAGCTCTACCTGGTACACATGCTACCCTCCCTACCAAAATACAGGCACACAGACTGCTTGCCAGCACTGTACGCTGTTCCTCGTTTATTATTGCACTTACTGCACATCCACTGTGGCCTTAGGATCCCAGAATCGGCTGATGTCAATACACAAGAATGGGTTCAGCACCAAAAGCCATATGCGGAGGCTGTGCCTCAGAACTACACCCTAATACACAATCACAGATATCCTCTTCATATCTCTGATGTATTATTCATTAATGGCTTTAAAAAAGTATCATTTTTAAGAGTAGCATCTCTCAGCACTGTGACACTTAAAGAATCAGGTCTCTGTCTTTAACTCCAGCTTTACTGACAGTGGCCACTTGTTTCTGTCTGAAAGGACTACTTTATTGCTCCAAATCTTGGGCAGCTTCAACACCATCAGTATGTTTCAACAAATTAACTAGATTCTCTCTAAATTAGCATATTCTGACTCTGCAGGTTGTCCATTAACTGATTCATTAATTAGAACAAGGTAGAGCACTACTTACTGTTACAAGGCAGAGTTTATTATGAGTGAAGATAATTAAATAGATAAGTATGAAATCACTCAGAGCACCATGAAAATGCTTCCCTAGAGCACTTCCTAGCTTGGTCAGTTTAAATTAAAAAGGTAAATATAATTCTAACTTCAAAACTATATTTTATTTTCAAGAAAAGAAGCTTTTATGCAGGTCTAAGAAAAGGTGACTTGGAGTGCTGCTCATATTAAGGTGAAAGTGCTCTTGACTACTGAAACTTTTCTGCTTCATCTTTTTTTGTGCTGGCCATGGTTCTATTGCTACATCTACACCAGTAAATTAAATGGGTCATGGATCCTTCTGTGGACTTAAGGCCAGCTGGCACTGCACCGCTCACACTGGTCCATAGAGCTTCCCTCCCAGAACAGAGCAGCCAAGTCCAAATGGCCTATTAGAAATGATCTCCTGCCCCTAGTGACTCCCTAACTGTGCCCAGGCACAGCTGGCAAAGTACAAAACCAAGCTAGAGATCATACTAACAATGAACAGTATAGTTAATCACAGCTCTTGAACCCATGCCTGAACTATTTTGCTTCTCAGCACAAACATAGTGATTGTGTTTCCAACAGGACTGAATAAATACTTTTGATATATTTACAGTCTTTCAAAATAAAAAATAAATGCTTCATTCTCTCTGGAAAACAAAAAGTAATAACCAAAAAATAAAATTATCAACTTATCTGATGCTATGTTAACCAGCGTTGTTACTGGCTTCTCAGAAGTTATGATTTATAAACTGCAGGTAAAACTCTACAGGAGTGGTAATTGCAAGACATGTATTCCCTGATCCCAAAAGTGTATATTTTCCTCTAATTCTGCCTTAAATGATGAAGAACCTGATTTCAAACATCAGTTCAGCTGGAAGCACTGTCAAGAAGTTGGTGGGATGGCAGGTTTGCTAATAGAAATAAAAATTCCAACCACCAGCTGAACTGCAAAAAGCTGGTGGCTGTGAAGGAGACCAGAGCTGAGGTTTGGTGTAGCAAACTGCCAACTTATCTGCACAGAATTTGCATGTCCGTGAACTGCCAGTCATGGGAAGTCACTACTCTGCGAAGTCAGCTGCATCAAAGAATCCTTTTGTTTTCCATGGAGTGTTGGGAAGGGCTCTTAAAGCTCATCAGTGTAGCCCTCTTTAGACCCATTACCTATGCTCAAACAAGTGGCTGCGCATCATAACATACTGGGAAGTGAGAGAATGGAATAATACCTGCAGAATTCTGTCCATCTGATTTCAAGAACTTAAAGGAAGATCTTCAAATTAAGAAGAAAGAAAATACTTAACTACAAATGGAGCTGGATGGAAAACAAGTTTTCCAATCTGTAAAATACTGAGATGGGTCTCTTGGTTTGAGACTGGGCAAAGGCTTGCATAGCCTTAGAGAGGAGGAACCCCATATACAGAAGAGCTAATGGCTAGGGCACTCTATCTGTGGGACCCTTAAGTATATGCTATGAACGCTGACAAATGTGGAATGAATCTGAGAAAGGAGGAATTTCATCTTGCCTGTCATTCCTCAGGCATATAACCTAAACAGCAGACTATTTTTTTATATGTGATTTTCTTTTTCCTCACATTTGTCCAAAAATGTGTTTCCTTCCATGCTGGTTTTGGCTAGGGTGAGTCAATATTGTTCATGGTGGCTATGTTTTGGATTTGTGGTGAAGACAGTGTTGATGACACAGATGTTTGGCTGGCTGGGGACCTCTGACATGGCTGGCACAGTGACTTCTTGAGCTACGGGGGATCAAGCTTTATGGTGTGTCAACACCGTAACTGAGGAAGCTCAAACTAGTATGTTCATAACACTGGGGCTGAAAGGACCTCTTTGCTCTACGTTACCACCTGCTGACTCTGCTGCTTCTACTGACTGCTTCTGGATGGCCAGAAAGGAACTCCTCCTGCTCGACCTGTCTCCTTGAGCTGCTATTACAAATGTTGTGCCACACCCTCACTGCCGTGCCATGTCCCTGCTTGCCTGCTGCTGTTCGCTGTGCACTCACGCTCCCTGGAACCATCTAGATACCCCTCAGTCACACCCAGCACTGCCCTCTCCTCTCCCAATTGGCTGCTGAGTCTGAAGACACAATCAAACACTTGCGCTGTACAACTGAATGGCAGACACATTTTCAAAGTTATTCATGGTGTTCTGTATTTAGACTTCTGAAGTATCTTGCAGTTCACATTTTCCTTTTTTACTTACTTCTGCTTCTTTTGCAGTACTATTTCTTAGATTTCCAACAATCCAATCTCCTTTGTTTCTATGGAATATTAATGTTTTACGTTCCCTTAGTGCTTTGATCTCTCTTTAGTCTTTGTGTTATATAAGGCAATATTCAACTGAAAAATCCATGTATGCAGAGAGGAGATTTCCAAAAATGACTAGGCAATTTCAGAATAACACCAATCATTAATGGTCACATTTCATTTCTTTTCTTTCTTGGTGTTGTTTTGGTTTTTTGGGGGTTTTTTGGTTGGTTGGTTGGTTTGGTTTGGTTTTGGTTTGGTTTTGGGACAGTTTTGTTGTTTTGGTTTTTTGTTTTGTTTTTTAATCTTTTCATGATGGGTTTTCTCTACCCGTGATAAAAGAAACTTTCATTATTCCCTTTAGTAGAGGGAAGGCAGAATCTTAAGACAGTATTCATTCAAAGTGAATAGTGAAGAGTTTCTCAGCTGGTGAGAGTATGGGGCCAATAACACTAAGGTTGTGGGGTTGATCCCCATAAGGGACCATTCCATTAAGAGTTAGACTCTATTATCCTTGTGGGTCCTTTCCAACTCAGAGTATTCAGTGATTCTGTTATTCTGGGTCTAATGGTATCTATCTCAGAGCTTTCTGCAGTTTTTTTGATAGAAAACTCTCTATACATTTAGAATGAAAATTAATAATTTCTAACAGTTATTATTTAAAAAAATTGTGCCCACCAAACTATACACATTTGGGAAAATAAATATCAGACCAAAGAAAAATATGTTTTTCTCAGTCATTTACACAACACAGAGCTAACTATACTTAGTTGACTACCATGATGATAATGCAAAACAAAAAAAAAAACCCACAAGTTATTTCATTTGGTAAAGAAAGCAGTTTGTTAATGACTGCTTTCATGTGCATTGTTTTAACCTTCTCCTAGTCTAGGGAATAGTTATCACGTTCTAAACTACTAAAACCCAAATTTTCTAATTTATGAAACCCAGCAGAAATATTTCAGATTTTCACTGTATGTTTTATAAGATTACATTCTTGGTCATGTCACTGATTTTTCAGTAGTTTAAATGCTCTCATTAGCAATGAAGCATTTATAGTTGTTGAAGTTCTGACAAATGAAATCCCATCTTTTTCTTGCTTGGCTTCTTTTTTCATAATAGTTCAATATTTCAAGCTTGAAGGCATTGGAAGTCATGTAGCGCAATGTGTATTTTAAAAATAATTTGTATATGCCAGCCACCACCTTAAATTATATATCAATCAAATGACAATCTAAAATGTGTCAACAGTTCTATAAGACATTCTATGAACATTTAATAATTTTATTGTGATGCTTGCAAAGCATGTAATGTTTTTGTGTTCCCATTTTTTTCATTATTAAAGATGATAACCTTGAATAGTAAAGCTGTACTAAATGCATTATACCACCATTTCCCCTCCATATAGTCATCCAGTATTTAATGCTGCTCTTTGCAATATTGCCAACATTACTAATGTCATCATATTTTTATGTAAGTTATCCTGACAGATAATGACCTCAATTAAGCATGATTAGATTAAATAACCATGGTGAGTAAGTTAGCAACCCATGCCTAAATCAAAGGTTTCTGCTTGTTCTGACAGAATCAAGCATGACAGTATTCCTGTCAATAAATATAACAAGTCCAATATATTGACAGGTATCCTTTACAGGATAAGCTATACAGGATCAAAATGCATCAGCATAAGCTCAATATTGTGACCCCAGTGTTGTCTACTATTTTCTGAAGGAGAATTGAAAAAATCTATTGGCAATAAACTATGATAGGGAAACTATAAAAAAAAACCCACAATAATTATTAGAAGTTTTCACTGTATAAAGATTTGCAACACATATTTGATTTTTAAAAGGTATCTATCGATTGTTCAAAGATTATCCTCCTCTACACTTCATATGTTCTATTCAAAAATGTGTATGATTATAGCTGTGATGCATATAAATAATCTTTTCAAAATGTCATCAAGTTCTTGGCTTCCATCATCTCTTAGGGTCTTATATCTCCCTTTCTTTAATTAGCAGCCATTCTTCTTGCACAGACATGATGGAAAAAAGGTATCTGACAGCTTCCAGTATCACTATTTTTATCACATTTTGAACAATGCTCTAAATCTTTGAATTTTACCAGGCAACACACGCAGAAATATGTTTGGGTATTGGGTTCTTTGCCTGCTCTGAATAAGTCTTCATTCTTGCAAGTATGACATACTAAACAAGGTCTCTAATATTTAATTGCTTGGCATCTGTCCAGTTTACTTCTTTCACTGAAATTATAGTTTTGGCAATTTTTGACAAAACCGTGCAGCCATGCTTCTGTCTGAGAGACAGTAAAGCATTACATAGGGTACATTACTATTAATGATCAGCACTTAAATAGCTCTTCAAAGTCCTTCACACACATGAACTGGTTAATACACAGCACTTGCATTGGAAATTAAATGCCTTCATAGTAAAGTCACAACATACTACTAGAAAGTTGTACTGTAATTACATAGAGCTTTCTTTAATATTCTTTAGTTGGTATGAGTACGTGTTTTTCCCAGCTGCTCCAAAACACAAGCAACACCTACTTACTTTATTTGCAAAGCAACTTCTCAAGAATAGTCACTAAGTGACTGTTTAATTCACTAAGATTAAATTTTTGCACACTGAAGCAGATCATAAAACACCAAACTTCTACCAACTTCAAACAGGGTCCAGATTTCCAGATTTCTTTATTAGGATTTCATGAGTTTAAACTTAGGGGAAAACAACAACAAACAACAAACAAAACCCCAAAACCAACCAAACAAAAACAACCAAAAACCACCTCTAATCTCTTTCTGTCTATTTATCACAAATCTCAGCCAGAAAATGTATTGATCAGATTTTCCTGAAGGAATCAAACACCTGACAAGTGGATGGATCAACCTATTTCTCAAACTTTTATATGCCTTCAACCCCAAAACATTTTGTCTCCTTATTTGGGCTACTATAAAATTATCTGTCTTCTTTCTACAATAATAGATGATATTTGCAACGTAAGTAAAAAATGCAGAAGTCCTATACACATGCCCATAAGCATATAACACCTGCAAAGCTGATAGTAAAAAGAAAACTAGCATTGCAGTTGAAAAGTCAAACTCTCCAAACTTAAGTAATGGCAGTTTGCCTAAGAATTCAAAATGCAATTCTCCATTATATATTCAGTGTAGTAAAGCATTAGTTTTTAGTTAGTGCAACACTTTTCTGTAAAAATGGCAGCTCAGTCCACAAGATAGACAGTATTCACCTATGAGCAGGTGTTTATTATTTTGCCTTTCCTTATTGTTCTTCATGGTGTCTTGGGCTCTGCTTGCTCCATGCCACTAAAATCCTTTGCAGTAGAAGGCATCCAATTGCTCACAGTCTTTTCTACCATTAGCACCACTGTCATATTTGAAAATTTGTTAATGCTTGTACACTTCCATCCCAATATTGTGAGCTAAAAAATAAGTATTAGTTTTGCAGATAAGGAAATAAGACAGCAAGGGACCAAAATGCTCATAAATTTTGCTTGAAAAGTCCTGGATGCTTAGAATTATGCAGTTCTACTTAGGGCTGGTGTATTGTGTTACATATGTATGTATGTATGTATGTATGTATGTATGTATGTATTTAAAGACCATTTACCAATACTTTTACAGAAAACTCATTCAGAAGAAAAACTTTACTGCAACTATTTGGCAACACAAAGCAACCTTATGGCATAACAAAAATTTTGTCCTAGTGTTTGAGACAAAATTTAATTTTTTTAGTCACAGAGCAGGCTTTGTGCAGTCCCTGACCACACCTGTTTTATATCCATCAGCTTCTGTAACAAATGACACAGGATTCTGCTGGTAAGAGCATCGTTCCTTACTCAGCTTTGTTTTCTAGCCTGTACACTGAGTGGAAGCCTGAGGGAAAGCTGCTTTAAAGGATTTTTACAAATCTCAGTTATGATATGTGTATTTGAAAATTATGTCCTAAACCATTGAAGGTTATCTGGCTTTGGTTCCGTTTGTGAATTTGACAGATGTGGTGTGAAATGTTTTACTTACAATAACTGTTATGTTAACATTAAACAAAAAGCACTATTATTAGAGTTGACTTTATAACAAACCCTGAATTGATAATCACTGAATTTCTGAAAACCTAACAAACTTATGCAACTGACTAATTCAATTTACTTAAAAACATTATCAACTACATCAGTATTATAACTTCACATAATTATACATGTAGTACAAAAGATGGATTATTTTTCAGAACAATGCAAATGTTTAAGACCTCATTACTGATTATGTAGTCTCCTTTAACAGTCCTGGACCCTTTAAAAATTTATATATATATATTCAATTGTTTGCACTTAAGAAGAACAAAAAAAAAAAAAAAAAATGAGGAGGGGGAGTTAGTGTCATTAGTTGCCTTCTTACTTCCAAGTTTTAGAGGCTTTACTACTTGCTTAGATTATCAGTAGTGACCAGAAATGAGAGTAAAGAAGAGGGAAGGAGGAGAATAACAGTTCTCCAAATACAGGTCATCACAGGTGACATAAAATGTGGGCGATAATTTAAAGATCTATCTACAAAGGCATTCTTAAAATGTTGTATGTATGCACTATCAGAGACCCTTGTTTAGCAAAGACAATTTACAAATGAATAGCAGAACAATCACCACTTGTACTTCCTCTATGGTTTCTGCATGTTCCCAGTAATCTATTTGCTATTATGTACAATATTTTGCTGAGTGACTTTACAACAGATTAATAATTTTCCAACTTTTAAACACAATTTCCAGTAAGGCCTTCAGAAATTATATATGACTTATCAAAGTCTCGTGAGTCATCTTTTTGTGCTGTTGAATTCCTGGTGTTAAAAATGTGCCCCATAGGTTAGTGGCATTTATAATATCCCCAAATTGTCTTTAACAAACAATTTTCTTATCATAAGTCATTTCAATTTATCTTGATCACTTCATAAGAAAATGCAAACTCTTGGTTTGTACTGCCAGAGAGATTGTTGATGCCCCATCCCTGAAAATATTCAAGGTCAGGTTGGATGGGCCTCTGAACAATCTCAACTAATTGAAGGTGTCCCTGCTCATTCCTGGGATATTGGACTAGACGATCTTTAAAGGTCCATTCTAGCCCAGACCATTCCATAATTCTGTGATTTTAGACTACGTGAGTTGTATGGGTTGCTTATGGAGCTAATTGTCAAGTAAAACTGACAAATGATGAATCTTTATGAAAAATATATGACTAAAATTATAGCAGTGCCACTTACGAGATAAAATAACTCCAGTAAGCTGCAGCTCATACTGCATAACTCACACTCTTTGAAGCCTGCAGGATCTACCCACCAGGTCAATAGTTTCTTAGCTGCATCACTATTTTCTGCCTTAAATCTGAATATGCTTATTATATTTAAAAGAAGAAGATGCAGTGCAATAGTCTTTCTCAGCCTTCTGTCCACAGACTGCTCATGCTATATAACATCAGAACACACAACACATATATGCATGGAACCCCATATGTTTTCTTTCAAAGGATACATATCAGTGCTGCCTGCCCCAGCACACCTGAGTGGTTTCTTACAGGTGCTGTCCTTATCTGCAGACAGGCACTATTAGATGGTTAAATCTGCACGCAGATCACAATAAATAGTTTTCACTCTCAATAGTTTCAATGTAAACAATTGAAGCTGTAGCAGTTACAGCCTGGTACGACAAAATAGAGAAGATGTTTTCTTAAACAATAAGTAGTTTATTTGCCATTCCTTCTATACCTGCTGATTCATTAAATGATCATGGGAAAGGGTTTGCAGACATATTTCACAATGTTTAGGCAAAACAAAAGCTGACGCTTTCCTGTGCAGCCTAAGAAATGTCTTCAAGATTGTGCTAGCAACATCAAGTGGTGATGCATCATATTGATGCTAAGCTTACTGAAAAAATTGTTCTTGTATCAGTGTACAATTGGCTGTGTTTATGCCCTGAGAATACCATAGTAATAATTAGAAAGCAAATGCTCATCAACTGCCCTTTGAGGCCTGGAATTTTTGAGAAAACAGAAAACTATTTTGATCCCTAGGGTCAGACACCAAAGGCATAATGGCAAGAACTGATCTAGAATTTGATTTTAATAGAGAATATTTTGCTTATCAGTGTAAATTCTCACAATTTGTATAAGCTTTTTTCTTTTTTTTTTTTTTTTATGTGTGTGCGTATGTGCAAAAGGGGAAGAGAGTAGGGGAAGAGAGTAGAGGTGTGTTTTTTTTTTGCTTTCAAACTGACAACTTTTTTCCCTCTCTATGTTTGATGCACAAAGAAATGCGAACCATGCAACCTTCTCTGTGGCTTTTATCCTTTGTGAAGGTTGCATTCATGAGATCTAGTATTGTAACTGTAGTAGAACATGATATGTTATTCAGCGGGGATTCTTGAAGTCAAGTTGTTTACACTTCTCTTGTGCACTTGTAGTCTCAGTCCATAGGTCTGTTTATCCTGTTTCTGCCAAGCTGAAAGCAATTCTGTCACTGCACCATAGGCTTCTACACAAGATTTAGCATTGCGGTGAGTTGAGTCAGTGGCATTGGCAAGCAGCCAGATTTCATTACCGCTTCAGGTTTTCTGGCATTCAGCTAGTGTGCAGGTCAGGTTGCTATAAAAGATATAGTAAAGCAAAGCTGTGTCTTCTTTTCAAATGTAATTATTAAACCTATTATTTGCCCAGAACATTAGGTGAGTATAAAACCTTCTGACTAAATTAATTGCCTATATGATAAAGTTGTAAACCCCTAATTTACATTCCCAAGGATCACATATGGATTTTCTCATCTTTGGTAAAACTAAAAAGGTAAAAATTATTAAAACAGAGAAAATCAGGATCCTCTTCCAAGTTTCCTAACTATTGATTAATCCGCTGTAGAATAAGAAGTTGTAAGGAACTTGTAGTCTGAATTTAATTTGGTTAAAAATTAAGCAATTATCACTGACTCTGATGGCACATTTTCTGCTATGTGTTCATTGTGTGAAAGCTTGTCCCTTATATTTAATAATACTTATTCATTTTTATATTTTATTAATTCATACTTATACCAGCGGTTTCTACTTTAGCTTTTATTTTCTTTGATGTTTCAGCCTATCTGAAAACTTTTACATTTCTCCTAGAAATGAAAAAGAAATGTTACCACAGCTCCCCTTACTGTCTCTCACGCTGGTATTCAGGAGAAGTTGTTCAAATGTCTGCCATGAATGAAGTTTTAAGCACCTTGAAGCAGTTTGAAATACATTTTAAGCATCTAGAAATTTAAGAGGTAAAAAGAAAGTTCTGAAAGAATTTTCAAGTCTTTACAAGTAAAGCAAACTAATAAGAGAACGAATATGCGTTGCATCAAACCATGCTGGACAGAGAACCAGACATTTTCCTGAACTTCTGATGTATGCCAAATCAATTAATGCAGCCAGTGTGGTACAAAGTGTTCATGTGCATGTAACAGTAACCTTTCAACTGTTCTTGGGCAGGTTGCCTCACATTACTTTGGCTCATAGGCTGACCATATCTCTCTTGTGGGAAATCACAAAATGCATATTGGGCAAAGTACGGTCTGAAGCACAGAGCAGCCTGTCTCAGGAAATGGAGAGGACAAGGGGAAATAGAACAGGTTACCTAATACTTTTTTTATTTTTTTTTTCATCATTATCACCTCTCTCCATTTACCTTACTTCTGCATTTCTTCCAAATGCTATATCCTTTAAGAAAAAGGTTTTCCTACATAGAAACACGCTTACAGTCCACAATACCTACCTAATAATTTTAAATTGGCACAAGTGACATAAGGCAAATAATGAATTAATCTCTTTGCAGGGGGTGGAAGTAAAAAAAAAAAAAAATCTTTAAATGGCAAAGTTAATGAGGTTACAAAAAGATTCAAGCTAAGCCATGCTCTTACTTCATAGTTTTGAATAATTTTTTTTTACCATCTTATGTACATATATTCCAGCTAAGAAGTAAAAGCATTGACATGTATCTCTTTTGGGACCAAAGAAGTTTCTGAAGCATCATTCCCAACACTATTTCATTACACATCCATGTTGAAAAATAGCTGAGCTGATAGTTCTTGGTATATAGTGTTGCCAGAAAGGAATCCTACTGTGTTCTTTCTAGTCAAGCTTGGTTTCACTCCATGAGTTACGGTTCCTGCAAGTGTGATGTATTTCCAAATAGTTTACACATAAACCCACAAAGTATCCAGCCACAAAACATGTTAGAAACTGCTGAAATGGTGCTGACAGAGACTGACACTGCTGAGGAGCATTAGATGGAACACTGCTATGGATGGGATATGAGGGTGGTAACTGAGTGCCACAAGTAACAAACACATGCTGCCACGACCAGCAGTTATTGTCAACATCATTAATTGAACCTTTAGCCATTTTTTCGCCTTATTGGCTTATTGCTGCCTTGTGCTTCCAAAATAGTTTGAATTAATAAGAGAGATGAGATGTGAATTGTTTGTTACTGTGTGCAAGGGATAACATAAACCATGCACTACTTTGTAGAGATTTGTTGCCAAAGCATAAGTCTTTAGTTTAATTTCAGATATCTGGAGTATTTGCAATTGTCAGTCTAGAAAAGCACAGATCCCCACAGTATCTGTGACTAATCTGATACTAAGATATTTTAAAATATTTCAAATGGCACTCCACAGAGGAGGTAAATCTACCTCTAAATCTGAAAATAAATTTCTTAAACTGAAGCTTATCATCTGGGCACCTTCTGTCATCTTGAGACACCTAGAAGAATAATTTATATACTTCTGAATGGGCCATGTGAGATGACTCCCACCAAATGCTACTGCTTTGCAGCAGTACATAGAACTCCGTCCTCTAGGCAGTGCATTAGAAATAACTTCAGAAGTCCCACAAGAAACATACATTCTTGTTCTGGTCAGTCTTAGAAACAACAGAGATATGCAAAGGCCAAGATCTGCATTCATTGTGATTAGGAATAAATTTGGATTTGCAATATATTTATGTAAGAATGTGGTTGAAAAGAGATTAATTTGAAGAAGTAGGAATCTTATAACTTTAACACATGTACAAACACTCTCTAGTTTACTTACCAAAATTAATTCAAGACATGTGTCTAAAATTAACATACTCTAATTTCTAAACATCTAAACATCTGGTCTAAGTTATTCATATAGACTCCCTATGTAAAACAGAACAGGGAGGAAAAAAATACATTTATATGTCCAGAAATCATTCTATCTCACCTGCGACACATTTTATCTGGGAAAAATCACTACCTGAGAGTCCTTTTATTTAGCTTTTATCTAGAGAGGAAACCTAAAACATTGTGCAGATTAGACATAAAAATTTTAGATGGTTGAAGATAAATGAGATGAAACTGCTACTGTGTTTTATCAAGACAAGCCTTGCTCCAGTCATGCACAAACTAAAAATCCTACCTCTTACACATTTATTAAGATGGAGAGGATGGGTACATTAAACCCTGCTAGAAGCTTTTAATATAGCATATGACTGTGGATGAATTGGTCAGTGAGTGATAGGAGAATATTCTCCTTTGCAATCAAAACATGATCATCTTTCAAGATCATGTCATTCCTCTACTGTAAGTACCTGAATTGGTTTTTTATTAAAATAAGGGTATGGCAAGCCCTGTTTTGAATTTATGACAAAATAGAACCTATAAATTTCAAAAGTCAGAAGCATAGATCTTGAATTCACTTCATGTCTTGTAAAACTATTAACAGTCATGAGAGGGGGGAAAAGAAACCAATTCAGTCAAAATAGAATTCAGACTTACAAAGAATCCAAAATAAGTCTATTTATAAGCTCACAGACTCCATAAGAATCTCATTTTTTCTGGGATATCAGTTTAGAGGCATTTAAATTATGTTAGCCCCCAAACTGTATATGCAATACTGTGTCTGTCTTTAAAGCCATTGAGGGGAGACTCAGTGGCCCACGAGCAGATCCACATCCTGGAGGAGCAGCCAGACACTAAGCACGATTGTTTCGCAACCCCGTTTCACTAAATCTGTCAAAAAGATGTAACTGTATTCTATTTGAGCAAGAGTCCTAAAGAATTCTAATTTCTATAACCCATAGATTCAAAAATCTACACTCTAATTCCAATTATCCTATAACATAAGAAAAAATAAAACTTGAGACAGTCTTCTTTATGGAAAAGCATGGACAAAAATATAAAATTAATTTTCTCAGTTCTTTGAAAGTGTTGTAATTTGCATTACAACAGTTTAGAAAGAGATGGTTGAAACTGTTATAAACCACAGTTCGGTTTACAATTATACCGTTCTTTCTTTTCAGGAATGATGGAGATTGTTACCTGGGGAAAAAAAAACCTGTACATTGCACACAGCCAAAGGGTGATGTGAAGCCAGAATGTAAATAGACCTTTTAAGGAGCCTGCAAAGATTCTTCAGATAGAAGGAAAATAAAGACTTGCAATACCACTGGAATGGCTGAAAACTCCTGCCTATGCAAAACCAGCTCCACTACATGAGGATGCTATGGGCAAAGGAGTAATATTTGCATCAGTTTAACAATTACATAAGATCCTCAAACACCTCTGTGACATCAGCCTGCACAAATGCAGTGAAATTAAAATGCAGGAAAAAACCAGGCAGAAATAGTAAAACAGTAACACAGAAAAGGAACATTCCCTCAAACTTAAAACTAAAACTCTTTTGCCACAATCCTAGCCGAATGTATCTTTTGACAAGAAAAGACATTTACCTGTTAAAAACCCCCAAACTCTCCTAGGCTAGTGGAAGGGAAATGTTAGGTTTCTGCAATCAGATTAGTGTGATAGAGAGCTGCCATATGCAGACAGAATGTGATTATGAAAAGACCATGGATTTGAAGTTAAAAACTAAGCTTAAGTGAGGCCTTACTGACTTCTTACTTTAATTCTATTTCTCCAAGTGCTGTTTATTTTGGCAAATCAATAATACTTTGAATAGACTTAATCTGAACCATTGCACAAGGTACTACCTACAGACTACTGAAATGAATCTTTTGCTGATGCTTAGTCTTTTGGTTAAAAAGAGGGTAAAATTCAGAGTCTGACGACCACATTTTAATGATATAACTGAATCAAAACAAAATAAAATAGCAAGAAATAGGAGTAGAGGACAAACAATTGAAATAGGTGAAAGGCCATTTTGGAAAAAAGCCACGTCAAAAACATGGTAAAAAACATAATAAATCTAAAAAAAAAATAAAGCACAGAGAGAGAAAAGGAATTTCTCATGAAGTTCTAGGGGCTTTTCTAGGGAAAACCTTTAAAGACTCAATAAATTATAGATATTTGCATGCTTATTGAACTCATTTACTAAACCTCGGGAAAATGTTTACAGTATTTATAATAGGTTGGAGGTCATCCAGGGGGTGACATCTTTGTCTGTATAGTGTCAAACTATTCCTTGGAATATCATGAGAACAAGAAGGATAGAAACAGATTTTTTAAAAATAAATACTTTCTTAAACAACAGCAATCGTAAACTACATGGCAATTTGACCATCAAATTGTAAGAATGGACAGACTAATTTTTGCCTACCCTTTATACCATCGACTTAAGAAAGCTTGGTTTATCACTTCTCCTGTAACACAACATGAAACCAAAACACTATGCCTGTAGCTAGAATGGAATGAAGATAAAAGGAGCATTATCCTTTGTACAAGGCACATGGACTATATTTACATTGACCTTTGATTCAGATTCTAACTTAGACTCCCCTCTTGCCCACATTATGTGGGCACAGCTTGCATGACGGTGCAGACCCGAGGAAACCTCAGGGAACACCATGTCCTGACTTTCGGTGTAAATTTAACAGCTAATGCGTTCCATGCCACCTGTCTTTGCCGCTTTGTATGCTGATGTGCCCAGCATCAGGCAGACTCACCTACTCTGCAGTTCTGCCAGAAGTCCCAGTGTCAATGCATGACCAATTGCTCTTTAGGCAGGAGACATGTTTCATTGAGCTACAACTGTTCACTTCATACTAAACTAGCTGTGTGGAGCTGAGTCATAGACTTCTCCACGGGGTAGACTACTCCTTTTGCACAGTTATAGACAATGTCAAGTAGTAATGCACAGAGAGTCACTGCAATAAAGGCATTTCTCTTAGAAACAGGGAAAAGGCTATGCTCGGACAGAGAAATGACACTTCACTTTGACAAATCATATTAGCTCAGATTAGCTGTTGGAAGGACCAAATGTTCCCAAGAATGGAATTTTAATTTATGAATTCAAAATGTAAGAAACTATTCCATCCTCAAGAAAAGCTACAGGTAAATCTCTGGAATTATCCACCAAAAATTGGAACCAAACACTTGCAAACTTAGACACCAGTTTTCCTCCCCAGTGAATCTCCAACTGAAGCTTTGACACACACACACACGTATATATATATATATTCAGATGACAGAGCCAGAGAGGCAGACTAAGTAGAATAACAGAACAATAGGTCAGACGGTTCATGAAGCTACTTAACCCTGACAGTACAACAGCTCTGGCTGGAGGCAGCCTATCCAGCTTCAAGACAACTATTGAGTCAGTATTTTAGATCTTTTACTTTTTAAGGCAACTGAGGTAGAAAGGAAATCCATATGGGAACTTCAACTGAAAAATTAAAAAATGGTTGACATTTGTAAAACTGACCCAAAAGTGCAAAACAAAACACATGTAGAGTCTATTAATAATGACATTACATTCAATAGGAAAAAGTTTTTATGGAAACCAAGCAAGACTCATGCAATAGAAATACTTATTCTGGCTTTATAAGGAGGACTAGTGTATCACATGGAATTCTGTTTTCATATAATGTGTCTGCTGAAGAGATTATTTATACATGATTAAATCCTAACCATAGTTTTGTGATATTTTGGTACGAGGAGCCAGTACAGTAATTATAGTTAATGTACATGAATAAATGTAGAGTTCAAGCTAGCAGGAAAGATATGTAACATCTTTGCATAATTAAAATTATGCATAATTTTCTTTTTGCAATTGAAATGTGATCAAGAAGAGATGATGTACTAACTCCGGCTTAGCATACAATGCTAAAAGCAAGAAAACTAACCAAGAACACATTAGAACTGGTGTAGCCCTGTGCCAACGCAAAGAAAATAAATCAAGCTTTCTCAGGACACATACTATTCCATCCTTCAGCTATTACATGAAGATGACTTAGGTACATGTAGATATGAGGTGAAACAACAATTAAGTCTTCACATTACAGCAGCTTTGAAGTAATAGATTTTGTTTCTTCCAAAAGCATAAAAAAAAATAATTTTAAAGTTATCTTCTACAAACTGAAGAGGTTTGAGTGAGAACACCTGGTGATTAATCTCTCTCATAAACACCAGTTTCTTTATAGCAGAGCACTTAAAAGTTTTGCAAACTGAACTAAAAAGCTCTTGCATGTTTAAGTTTCTCACGTCTTCTCATAAAAGGAAAGAGGAGGATAATTTCATATTCAGTATATCTCTCTCCTCTTAAGGATATTTTTTTCCCCTTTCAGTTACTATTTTTTCCCTTCAGCCTTTTCTTCTCTTTATTTCTTCCTTAAATAGATGAAAACAGGAAAAAAAAAAAAGTGTCCTGTATTTTTCTAAACAAGTATGATTTTTCTTGTAGTGAGTAGCTTCCAGTCTCAGAGGACTAGAATTCAGGAATTGTGCTTAGCTGAAAGTAATTTAGGCCACCCAAAGAGAAGCTGTAAGGAGAACCTCTGACACATCTCCTTCACCTGTGTTCTGAGAAAGAAGTAGCATTAAGTTAATTCATCCCATCTGAGGTCTAGCCATTCCTTTCTGTATTTAGAAAGTAGGAGGATTAGAATCAAGGTTTCTTCTCTTGTTCTCAGTTTCCCCAACTGTCGGTTTGCAGTAGGATGTGTTAGATGAACAGACTTTTTTCTTTTCTCATTTGAGTGCTGCAGTGTAGCCCTTATTTATCTGAGGATAGCTTTGAAATGTTATTACAGCCTTTTCTCACAGCAAAGAGTCTTCATATAAAAGCATGCCAGCATGTCAATAGCTTTCTCTGAAGCATCTCTTACTGAGTATAAGTTCACACTAAGTATTATTATATACTAAGCAAAAGAAAAATTCCAGTGCCTAAAACTAGCTCTAGTTAGAGGTTCAAGAAGCTTCTTGTCTGCCCTTTAATACTACTTAAAAATGCAAAATTTACTTCCTTACCTTTTTTTTCCCTTTTTTATTTTCCTCCAGCAAAGGACAAGGAACCAGACCCACCTATCTTGTGCACACTGAAATGTTCTATGAATATATTTTGAACACTAAAAAATTCTATGTTAATGCTACTCTATCAATATATATATTCTGATGTCATTAAGCTAATAAATCACATGTTATTTGGGGAGAACAGACTTTGCTGGAACCTACAAGTATTTTAAATACTAACACTGTATGTTAGCTATTATTAGTGTAATGACCAGCTTCAGCAACCCATGATGCCCACTTTGAATTCTCTGCTGATAGCCTCTTACAGCCCCACTGGAACCTTGACCTATTCACAAACTATTTTCCCCTAAAACTGCGTACCCAGTAGCTGAATGCTCATTCTTGGGACCCAGCCCTCCAAAAGAAGCTATCTCCTTCTAACTGGAGTCAAGCTACCCCACAGGCTGCACAACACACACATTCTTCTTATATGCAGAAAAAAAAAGCAATACCATTCATTTTTGCTCAAATATTTTAAACAAGACAGATATATTCTCATATGACCTTTCTTTTCATTATTTTTTTATCTAGAAAGTTAAATTTTATTGGTAGTAAGGGCAAGGTTTCATTCATTTTTGTTGACACTGAAAAATCACAGTCACAGAATCACAGAAATTCCAAGTTGGAAGGGACCCACAAGTATCATCAAGTCCAATTCTTAGTTCTGCACAGAATCATCCCCAAGAGTCACACCACGTGCCGGAGAGTATCATGCAAGCACTTTTGAACTCTGTCAGGCTTGGTGTTGTGATCTCTTCCCTGGGGAGCCTGTTCCAGTGTTCAACCAACCTCTGGGGGAAGAACCTTTTTCTAATATCCAACCTAAAACTCCCCTGACATCTTCAGGACATTCCCTCTAGTTCTGTCTGGTCACCACAGAGAAGAGATCAGTGCCTGCCCCTCCTCTTCCCTTCATGAGGAAGTTGTAGACTGCAATGAGGTCTCCCCTCAGTCTCCTCTTCTCCAGGCTGAACAGATCAAGAAATGCAAGCAGGGTAACAGTTGTAACAGTTGCTTGTTCTATTTGAATATTGTTCTCCCTGCCACTGCATGTCTATGTTCCTTCATGTTCGTGTGGATGCACCTTTTATGGGCACTGGAAATACACAATGTATTGCACTGCTTTTTAGTGTACTGAGGGCATTACTACCCCACTTTTAGTAATTTAGCTGGCTGAGAAGATATACTGTGAATCATACAATCATAGAATGGTATGACTTGAAAGAAATCTTAAAGATCATCTAGTTCCAATCCTCCCACCATGGGCACGTCCCTCTACACCAGGTTGCTCAAAGCCCCATCCAACATGGCCTTGAGCACTTTCAGGGATGGGACATCCACAGCTTCTCTGGGCAACCTATTCCAGTGCCTCACCACCCTCACAATGAAGAATTTCTTCCTAATATCTAATCTAAATGTCTCTTCTTTTAGTTTAAAAACCTTCCCTCTCGTCCCATCACTATTTGCCTATGTAAAAAGTCACTCTCCCTCTTTTTTATAAGCCCTTTCAAGAACTGGAATGCCACAATGAGGTGTGCCCAGAGCCTTTTCTGTCCAGGTTGAACAACTGCAACTCACTCAGTCTGTCTTCCTAGGAGAGGTGCTCCAGCTTGGAGGGTCTCCTCTGGTCTCGTTTCAACAGGTTCATCTCTTTACTGTGCTGTGGACCCCAAACTTGGATGCAGGATTTGAATTGGGCCTTGACAAGGGCAGAGTATAGGGAAAAGAGATGGAAGAAATCTTGGCAGAAGATTGTCCCTCTTGCACTCAGGTACCACTTTTGTTGTTTGGTCTCTGCTACAGCTCTTGCTCTGTTACAGCCATGCCTATGCCTGTCCATGGTCATGGCCTGTGATGGCATGTTTGTCCTGGACTTGGGCTGCATGGGGCATCCATGGAAGCTGCACAGACTCCCTTGGCCCCACATCAAGGCATCCCCTGGTCCCATGTCAAATATTACCATCTCACCCCAGGCTACCTACTTCTCAGGACCAGAGCTTTGAGCCTTGTGTGAGGTTGCCTTGGAGACACTGCAGTTTGGCAGGCAGTACTGCAGAAGGACACTGGAGGAAGTGTGCTGCCCACCTTTCAGGGACAATGGTGCTGTACCACTTTCCCTTTTCCTGAAATGCTGCCTGCCGTTACCACCTTTATCTACTCTGCTCCAGATTCACTTCAAGAGAAAAGTGAATAAAGGAGTACAAAAATCCAACAGCCTCTCACTCCAGATCATACATAACACAAGACAAAACAACTGTTAGAGCTGGAAGAATTAGTATACATACATACATATTCCACTGCATTTTTGGCTTTATATCTGTAAAACTGAAAGCAAAAATAAACTTCCATTCATTTCTTGAGGCATCTAGATGCAAAGACAGAACTTAGTTAACTGACAAATTAATCAGAAAGAAAGTGTAAAGCCATCAGAACAAAACTGAACACCCACTTACATGTATAGACACACATGCCAGCCAACTGAGACATTGATTTTCTCCAAAATAAAATAGTGTTCTGTTGCTTGATATTCTGACCATAAGCCACTATATCTTAATATTCATTCTACCTTCATTTCAAACTATTAGTATAGATAAGCACTGAATATATTACTCTGATGTGTATACTACTTTACACAGAAATAATATTGTGTAAGCACATACTTATAATTGTCACAATTTTACTATCCCAGAATGAACATGGGTAGCATTTACCAAATGTTTAAAAATTGTATTCTTTTTTCTAAATTTAACACATCCATTTCAATTCTTCTCCAGATTGTCTGCAAGCCCTAGTATACCTCTTCTTTGAAAGACAGCTCATCAAGCTCTTCTTTATAAATACACAAAAGACAGTGTATTACGTCTTAAAAAACAAGAAAGGGTTGCTTTCAGAGATAAAAAAAAAAAAAAACCCATATTTTTTTACTTTACTGAAAAAAAACAAACATAGTGTCACAAAGCCACTATGTGCTGGAACTTTATCACATTTTCTACTCTGCATACATGACAATCCTTGAACTACTGTGGTAAGTGATTTTTATTGATCTATTTTTTTCCTAACTGTGCTATTAAATATAAAAATATCCTTCTAAATTTAATACACATACACATAGCTCTTTATGAAATTTGGGTTTTTTTAATCTGTCCAAACATACATCTGCATTTTTATACAGAGATATTGAAGTTCTTCAGTAAATTCCTCAGCAAAAACTGTTTTCCCACAAAAGAGAAGAGAATAGGCAATGCACAAATCTGGCTCTTGGGATATACTGTGCACCAACCTGAAGTCAGACAGTTTATCTGACTGGATCATGGGACTACTTGTTTTGAGGGAACGTCATCACAAATGGGAGAACATGAACTGGAGAAAATTGTAAGATACAGCGCAAAGAAATTGAGACTAAAGGGCTTCAAGGTAAGAAGCTACACTGTGACAAAGTTTTCAGAGGTGGAATAAGTGCCATTATCATACAACAAGTGGACTTTGAAGGTTCAGAGATTTTACTGTAAATAGCTGCAGCATGAATGGTTTTACAATCTGCCCAGAATTAGAGGAAATATTTAGCTGCTCCACATCAGAACAGGGGATGATGCTTGCAAATAAACAGGAGGAATACGTCCCCAACTTTCTCCAGAGTAGTTAACTCCCTTACCACCATTTCCTTATTTTGTGAGAATGTGATGGACTGAATCTTGCCTACTTCAGTTATACTAAATTTCTTTTTCTTTAAACTCATTTGGCCAGTGGATTAGCTATGCCTATATTTCAACTGGTAGTCATTTATATCTCTTGTTCAGTTTTCAATTATTAATATACTCAGAAAAGTATGTTTGGAATTAAAGTCTGCCTTTAAAAAAAATAATCCAATATGTAAAAATTAATAAAAATACTACTTCTCAACACTTCTTAATCTCAGAGAAAAGCTAAAATGTTTGGCAAAAAAAAAAATTTGTATAAATATATCATTACATTTTAAAGAGGAGAGGAAAGGAAGTATCTTAACACAGAATCATGTAGCAAATCAGTTAAGAACAGGGAATTGACCAAGCTTATAATTAAAAAGAATGCTTATACTATGTGTATATTTACAGTTCTCTTTTTCATCTAGTGCATTAGATTGATGAGAACTGTAGGACAACATTTTAATTCTGTAGTTTAGAAATCACCTCCAAAATAGAAACATCTCATATTTCACAGAATTACATGAGCATTCAATATTTATCGAAATTAGGATACTTATTATAGTACAAAAGTCAATTATATTATGGCCAAAGAGAGACAAATTTATTGAAATATAAGAAAAAAAAAATATTAGTAGCAGGAGTTGTCATTTAAACCCTACCACATCACATAAAACAGCCAATTTTGGAACACACAGCTGTGTGTCTGTCAGCTCTTACTTTTATTTTCAGGTGAAACTATGGACTGACACTGTGAAATGTTCAAACATTATGGAAAAGAAGAGGATGGATGTGGCAGAAGGGTGAATCCAGGTGTCCTGAGTCTTATCAAAAAGATAAGATGCAGAGTTGCAGTCTGACCTTATTAAGTAGGTGAGTTCTGTATTTCAGTCTGTGGAGGGCTTTCTGAATTCTGACAAGTGTAGCACATCTGTCAGTCTTTTCAAGTTTCCCTTGAAGCCTCATTTAACAGCTGGTTTCCCTTGACACCACCTTCTGTCCTCCACTCTCACATTCCTCCATCTTTTTTTCTGTCTTTTACTTCTGGTCTTAGATTTTCAGCAAAACCCCCATCTCTTGGCAAAGGTAGCTGAGAAACTGCTGATTTCAGAAAATGTTTTTAATCTGAGGGTATATGCTTATTTAAATTAGCTTCTTTAAAAAGATTCTCCAAGAATTGAATATCAGTATCCCTGTGATGAATATGGAATAAAAGATACACATGATACTTTAAACTGAAAGGGAAATGGACTGTCTGCCTTGAGGACTTCACAGCTTGTGTGAATATGAATCTAGCATACAACCCCAGCAATGAAAAGACAGATTCAAAAAGTATTAGAGTTTTAACGGAAAAGGGAAAGAAAACAATGCTATAGATATATATTTATCAATAATTGCTTCTACTGATTTTACTTATTGCATATCCATTATATAAGATGCTGTATGATTTTAATACTTATAAATTGTAGTTATTTTATTTTTTCCTAAAATCTTTCCAGTCACCAGCAATAAAACTCACCAGCAACTCTAATTTAATTCTGATTGCAAAAAGAAACAACATGTGTTTTAATTTCTAACATTACATACTTAAGAAAGTATGTAAAGAAAGATTGAAGAAAACAGCTTTCTCAGTGAAGTTAGAACATTATTTACATAGGTGCCAAATAAATTCATAGGAATCCATGATCCATAACAACCATAGTTTTCCATGCTGTTGGAAAGCTAAACTGGTTAAGAGGCTAAATGTGTCAGGTGAATTGAATTATTCTCTTGCTTCCACATAAATGGAAGCCTACATCTCTTACAAGACAGTCATTTAAGTGAGCCTGGAAAGAGAGGTGGAATAGATGAACAATGAGAACAACGCACTGACACAGATTGTACGAAACACTTATCAGCCTTTTTCTTTTTTTTTTTTTCAAATCACTATTATGTCTGTTTTGCTTAATGTGCATATGCCTTCTATGAAAACTCTGAATACACTCCATAGTGAATCCTGTGCAGCACTAGATATTTTTGCCATTTTCCTCACTAAATACTTACTATTTATGACAAATACATAGTAGTTTTCTCAGTTGGAAAAAGGTAGCAAACCCTTCCCATCCTTCTTTTTTTCCCTTGTAAGTTTTTGGGGGTTTGATTTTTTTGTGCCTTTGGCCATGGTCATATCCTCTTACTGTCAGGGATAATTTATACAGATTTATTCCAAACATCCGTAAGTACTGCCAATTGTTCTTCTCCAGAAAAAATAGACAACCAGTATCTTTATAAATTACAACAAAACCTGCACAATTCCACACTGAAAAGGCCTATGTATGTATCAAAAATAAAATGGACTTCAAGCTGCATAAATATTAAACTAAACTGCATACAAAGTCATCTATTACACAACTACATAATTAATTTATTTCCAAATTTCAGTGCCAAAAGAATTATGGACCATCTTTCTTGTAAAATAATTCAAGGGGACACAGTTTATTTTGCTAAAAAAACAAGGGTTAGTTCCAGCTCAGCATAAGCCCTACACTAGTCACACTTAACTTGATGATTAAGAGTCCATTCACTTTAAACAGGGAGCAAGATTCCTCAAATATCTAATTATGCCGCACAGATTAAGCTGTATCATTAGAGGAAAAATCAGTTTTAGCCTTGTTTGCAAAAGAACTGTTTGCATTTATACTGCTAAATTCTCTGGGAATAGAGACTGGTGTCAGTCATACCCAGAGGCTGTCCTGGATTCCTCCTGTGTTCCATAAGGGGCACCTACAGCACTTAGTGTGTAAGTGCGCTTTTAGTTTGAATTCTCTGATATCATGGCATTTGTACATTACATTCTTTTCTAGAATGGAACCAATAACTCACTGCATGTCTTAGGGACCTGAATGTAGCAGCAGGCCTTAGCTCTCTGGCCAGCCTCTCTTGGAACCTCCAACAACCTCTGTGATTTGGTCCAGGAGATCCATTTAAGCTTGGGTGTAGGTTCCGTACCCTTTTTGATGCTATGTCAGAAGTGCACTGTTGTAAATGTCTCTGTTTCCATCTCTGCCTCCTGGAGGTACATTCTGGTTATGTGGTAGATCCATCTCCTGTTGTTCCTACTGGACTTGGATGTATTCATTGCTGGGACCTGTCTCTTCAGATGCTGTGGGATGACACCCTGTTGATGTGCTGCCTATGCTGTGATCATGTTTGTCTCATCTCCTGCTACACAGTGGCCCTGGTCCTGGTGCTACATGACAGCATTCTTTAGAATTAGTGCTCAAGAACACACATCCCATAGTACTGTATCTAAGTACTGTAGAAAAATCCAGGTTGCAATCCTGCCTTTGAGATACCACTGCCTTTGGGAGTAGTCTCAAGAATGTGCTGTACTCCAAACATTGTCTTAGATAGGGCTGTTTGCCACAAGAAAAAACTGTGTCAAGAAGAAAGAAAATGATGAAGCAGTTTAGATGTTGCTCATGCTAGTGCCCATACTTGGTTCCCTAATCCTGCTGTAAACATAGATATACTTCTTGCCTTTGAGTACAAATGGCATGGAGGTAAGGTGGCCTTTTTCTTGGTTGCTGCACAAGAAACTCACCAGGAAGTCTCCAACAATAAATATGTGAATGCTCACTGCCCGAATTTGAGGGCCAAAACTTTAGATGGAGATTTTATGGAAACATCATGTGGCCAATTGATAAAGGAGAGATGTGATTACAGCTGATCTGGAGGAGTATTGCACAAAGCAGGCATCATGTTTGTCTGTGCAGCATGGGCTCTCCTGTCTTTGGACAAAGACAAGGATGGAGGGGCAGGCTTAAATTAGATGTTAAGAAGAAATTCTTTACTCAGGAGGTGGTGAAACACTGGAATCGGTCACACAGAAAAATTGTGGATGCCCTGTCCCGGGAAGTGTTCAAGGTCATGTTGGATAAGGCCCTGAGCAAACTTACCTAGTGAATCAGAGAATCATTAAAGTTGGAAAAGATATCCTAGCTCACTGATCCAACTCTTGACCGAGCATGACCCTAGCACTAATTGCCACATCCAGTCATTTCCTAAACACCTCCAGGAATGGTGACTCCACCACCTCCCTGGACAGTCCATTCCAATGCCTAACAATCTTTTCAGTGAAGAAATTCTTCCTGTTACCCAACCTGAGGCTTGAGGCCACTACTTTTTGTCCTCTCTCTAGCTGCCTAGGAGAAGAGGCCAACCTCACCTTGCTATAACTTTCTTTCAGGTAGCAATAAGGCCTCCCCTGAACCTCCTTTTCTCCAGGCTAAACAACTCCAGTTCCCTCAGTTGTTCCTCATACAACATACTTTCTAGAATATCCATCACCTCAGTATCTTTCTTAAAGTGAGGGACCCAAAACTAGACATAGTACTCCACTACTTGAATGGCATCTCTACTCACGGTAGGGGGGTTTGAACTAGCCGAACTTTGGGAGTCCATTCCAACACTAACCATTCTGTGATTCTATGATTCTCTTCTATTTTGAAAATATCTACTAATTAACTGTCAGAAAACACTGTGAAATGGGTATGTGTTATCATCTCAAATGTCTTTATTACAGATGAAAACACTGGAATTATATAAGGCAGTTTGCCTTATATAATTTTTGAAAACTGGAAAGTATTTTTATATTGAATCTGAACATATTTGGTATATAAATTATAAAGAGACAGTAAACAGGGAGCCTTCTCTCAACCCAGACTGTCTTTATGAGCAGTCTCACATTTAGTTTAGCTTTCAGTACAATCAATACTGACTTCCCCCCCCCCTTACTAATACAGTAACTTTTGTCTTCAAGATATAATAGATAAAAAATTATTGCACAGAACAGAATATTTTTCATGGATATGAGCATGATTTGATATATTAATATACCCTATAAAAATTACACTAACCTAATGAACTTTGCACTTAGATATCTCATAACGACTAGGGAAATGAATTCACTGGGAGTCTTCTTCCAACATAAAGCTCTCTGCTGGCAGAGATGTGAACAAAATCACAAAAGGCCTATGAAGAGACCAGTAGCAAGACCAAAACACAGACAAGAGTGAGGGTTGTGGGTTTGCCTTTATATAAGGCAGTTGTATTTATAGTATTTGGTTGTATTTTTAGTATTTAGTTGTATTTATATTAATTTAGAGCACTCCTATGCACAATTTCTCTAAAAACAACTGTGTTGATCAAAATTTATTTTAGAAGACATATAATGACTGTCCTTCAGCTTTCTAAATCAGATGCATATCTGTGATTTCCTCTCATATTAGTGCTGAGAAAAAAAATAATATATGACAGGTATTAATTCAAAGTTTGTTTGTTAATTCAAAACCAGGGCACTGTAACCAATGTCATTGGGTTTTACTGAAATATAAAAAATAAACATTTCCCTCCAGAATTTAATTTCTCTCAATTAATTTATAAAAATTTCATTTTTCCCTGGATAAGAAGAATAATACCTTTCAATGCTGTTTTGCATATTGACTTCAACATATCAATGTCACTGGGTAAAGAATGTTAAGTCAGTCATAGTGAGATAGCGGCGTGTATTCAACAACTTCAGATAAGTTGATAGAGCCAACATGCTTGCTAACAATTCAATATACAGCATTTTGCTATTGGTTGAAGCATTCATTGCCTTTCTGCTTTTACTACCAACAAGTCATGGTTATGCTTAATTTGTGTTTCTGTATTTTTTCCTACAGCTGCAGATTCATAAATATAAAAAGAGCCTAACTGTGTTTCTCTTAAATCAAATAATCCCTGAATTAATCTTCTACACTAACACCTCCACATTTAAGATTTGGCTTTGGTTCAAATTGTAGAAAGTCTCATTTAGACCATGTGGCTTGATTGTCATACTTTAATTAAGTAAATGGTAGGGAAGCATTTTATTAGGCTGGTAACTGGCTCTACACCCTTTTAAGAGTTTAGCAGGCCATTACATACAACATGGTAGAAACCAGTGTAGCATAGAGATAGGAGAGAGATAATAAAAGAAGAGAGAAACCCTGTAAAAGTCCCATCGCACAGAGATGGTCCATACCAGCCCGTTCTTTGCCTTTGATCCTACACACCAGATATCACCCTCTGTCCTCATTGTAAGTTTAAAGACAGTCCATGGGGATGGCAAAGCAAAGAAATCCTTCCTCCCCCAAGTGTAAGAAGTTCAAATTCTCCACTTTCAGAGTTTTACATAAAGATATTGGGTTTTAATCCCTTCAATGACATTGCTCAGAAAACTTCAGCCAGAATAAGAAAAACATGGCAAAATTAGTTTCTCTCCCCAGCTGCCTTGGTACTCATTCACACAATATCAACTCAGTTTAAAATCACTACACAATCATACATGGGTTTTGGCCTTTTACAGCAAAGTGAAAAATGGATAGAAATTTAAATCCATACAAAGCAATCAGGTTCTGAGTAGTCCTGGTTGCAGAGTAAGACTAAAACAGGGAGCCCTTTGTTCACTGGTCATTCTTATTTAATCATGCATATTGCTATACAGTTGAACATCTATATGCTGGCTCAGATAAATGGCATAACAGCATTTTAAGAACAAATTAAAAAAAAATATTGAGCAGCTTCTTTTGTAAAAAAAGGTTCAAAAGTGTCTGGCCAAGTGAACAACTATTCTGAAGTTGCTTCTGTCACAAGACATTAACTTCATTTGGATGTGATACTCCTGATGAAACACCGACCTACCATAAAATCCTTAACTCTGCATTTGACTAGATTTTAAATTTGTCAAATATGTCTACTCCAAATCAGATGTTCATCCTTCATTTTATGTTTACATTGCTGTTTACGTCATGTAGCAAGACTTCTTTCTATCAGTAATATCTGTTTTTATGTTGAGCAACTTCCAAGCCTTCAAGTGGTACCAGCTGTCAATGTATACAATAGTACATGAAGCATTATTGTGACATTGTTTAGCTATTGGATACTATGAGAAAGGACACTGGGAGCAGATTTTGCTATTACTTTGTTGACTCAAGAAGATGAAATCTGTAAGTTCTTGTAATACCATATAACCAGGAACTTCCTATACTAACTGTTGTAAAATCTACAGATGACAGAGATTTTTTTCCACCCCAAAGGGTTTAAATCTATATTTCTAATATCAAATTTGTAGTAGATACAAGACAAATCTCAGCATAATACCCCATGTCATCAGTGCTCTTGGAAGTTATGGTTATCAGATTTCCCAATTTTACTAATAATTTTAAGAAAGTGGTGGGTTTCTGAATATTACAGAAAGTTATTCTTAAGTATGAGAGGCAACATAACAAAAAGAATGTACATGTGACTCAAGCTGACATCACAGAGAGACATGGACTGCAGCTTGCCCCGATGAACACATGAGGATAGTTCATGAAGTCTCCTAGTGACGATAATACTTTATATATGTGGAATATGAGCTGATGTGCATAACCAGAAATGAAGAAGTTGAATTAAAAAAATCTCAACACATTCAGGTTCCAATGAACCACTTTACAACAGCAACAACTTTGAAGTTTGGAGACACTGGTAATTTTAGTAGGTCTGTCAAAGTCAAACATCCCCTATAGGCCAGATTTATGTTGAGTTTTTTCCATGTCTTTGAAATACAAGCTTTGTGCTCTCACTATTCAAATAAAAAAGCATAGTTGTCCCTTCATTTATGCAGTTTGGTTATTAAAACTGCAATGAAAATCAGAACTTTTTAATAGCAACATGGAAGTACAAACTTCAGAGAATATACCACGTGACAAAATAAACATGTTCTGTCTACATTATCTCCTCTTTAACTTGTGTTTCCTGGATTATTTTTACACTTTTCATATTTTTGTTTTTATTCACAGGACCAAACCACTCAGAAAAAGGCTAGAAGTTCTTTAATTCTGCCGAAAAACTGTTTTCATAAGTAACTTATCAGAAATGCAACTACAAATGGTAGCAACGAGTGCTAACTTCCAATTTTTAGAGAGGTGAGAATTCACGAGAATTCCAAAAGCATCCCTCTACTATATTGATAACTGATTTCAGTAACTTCCTAAGTTGTTTACTCATATAGTGTGACAATTTCCCCAAGCTGAAAAGTGAGAGAAAGCAATTCCTTCCATATGTCAGCTTTTTAATAATCAATTAAGTGAACAAGAGCCCTGCCATCTGCACCTGATCCAGTGACAGAATAGCACTCCCAGAGGGGAAGCATCTTCAGCTTGCATTCACCTGAATCACAACTAATTAAGAAGATGAGCAGAGGAATCAAAGAGAATGAAAAAACAAGCAAGGTAAAGTCCCAGATGGAGGGAGGAAGCAGAGGTGGAACTTTTCATGTCCAGCAGGAAAACATTCAACATGAGGTTTTTCACTGTAGAGAAATAAAACTTCAATCTTTCAATAGTGGTAAAAGAGTAACTTCAGTTGGAATAAAAGGCCTCATTTACAAAGGCTGGCCATACACCAGCCAGATTCAGTTTTTAAATGTAATAATAAGTTTAAGCCTGAAGATAATGTAACCTGTAGAGAATATATGAGAACAAAACGTTAATCCAAAGCTCAGGGGATCAGAGGTCAATTTGCATCTCAGCTGTAGGGATTTACCCCACTGTAACTCTCATGGCCTACAGTGGTGGATATGGTGTTGCCTGACTGATGTCTTGTACTCTTCAGAATAAGAAAAGTATGCCTGAACCCAGGTATAGAGGAGAGGAGCTACAGATGATGTATCAGAAACCTGTGACCTTACATCATTAGAAAAATAGTTGTGCATCTTAATTTTGCATGGACAATGCAGATGTTAGAGTTGAGAAGCCACTGTTACAGTAATACATAAATTACGGATGACTTCTGTCAAGTGATTTCTGCTGCTGTTAGAGGCAGCAGAATGAGAGAGCAGACAGCAAGCAGAGGAGGTAGATGTTAGATGGCCACAGTGAGGTAGATTTGCCACAGCTGTGCCCCAAATAGCCGAGGGAGCTGACTACTTTGGAGAGCAGGAGGGGGAATTAGATGCAAGAGTACCTGCACATGGTCTACAGTGCCTGATTGGAACTGACTGCCAGTCAACAGCCTCTGGCAAGCCTTTGGCCTGGGTCAATTCACACTCTTCCAGATGGTCATGGTTCAGCACATGAGCGGTTTATGAGCAGCCTGTGCATTCTGATGGTTTTGATGGTTTGGTGGTTGACATGGTATATTATCATAAATGTAGGACATTCCCTTTATTCAGTGCTCAGGAACATACCTGGGCATATTGAACTTGCTAGTACAGAATATGTACTAAATGCCCTTCTACTCTCTGCTTCATGAATGTAATGGAATTCTTCAGAAAAAAAAAAACAACCAACCAAACAAAAAAGCCTTTCCATACAAAACCCAAATATAAATTACTTTTAGCAGAAATAAGAAGCACTATTAAAACAGATTTTTTTTTCCACACTATCAAGTTCTCTCCCCCAAAAGCACAGAAACACACATGGACAATCAAAAATCCTTTTTGAAAACTTTCTGAAGAGGACATAATCACCACAGGATCAGGAGTGGCAACTGGGCCTTATGTGGTAACCACCAACCACAGCTCTGTAAGCTTGGTGCTCCTTATGCTTTTTAGTAAGTGCAGAATGATTGAAGGTATTGCTTCAAATCCAGAGGTCCTCAGAGCTTTGATGTATGTAAGGTCAAATCGGAGCTAGCACACTTCAGCTAGATTTTGATCCATAATTCATTTACATTTTGTACATGTTCCTTACACTGACGACCACTGACTCTTGGCTGACAAGTAATAGCTATGAGTGCCCTCTTAAAACAAGACAAATGTCCTTCACCTCACCTAATTATGGTCTGTTGCATTATGCCATATGAAAGGAAAAAGTTCTCTTATTTGTCAGGCTTTTACAAGAATAAGAAGGAAGTTAGCTGCAGAAGTTACTGAGATATATTGTTCTGAATTTCCAGTGTGACAAAAATAAAATAGATGGTCAAAATGACTTCAAAGTATAAATAACGCTACAAAAAATACAGCCAAATAACATGTGGATCTTTATTGTGTTTACTAAAAAGATATAGCTATAAAATATTTAGAGCTTACTTTTCTCTAGTCAGCTGAGTTAAGGACAGAAAAAGACGGCTTGGGGATGAAAACAAGCATCACCAAACAGTAGGTATTCAGGGTAGGTATTTCTCCCTGTAAAGGCCACATACACTTCCAAATCCTGCTGTAACACAAACCAAGCACCGACAATGCAGAAAAATCATTCTGATATTTTAAACTCTTTCCAGTGTCAAGGTAATATTTACTGGTTATTATCATATATACCACTGGCCTTCAAATGAGATTGCTCTAAGATGAGCAAACTGTTCAAGATATGTGTATTTATTGCATATCATATCAAAGATCCTCAAATTAGGATTAACAACATGTGGCTCTGCTACTTTTAAAGTCTGCAGTAAACTATTTACAGCATAAGCCCACTGATTAGGAAGAAAACTCCCCATTTCTGTAAATTTCTCTTTCAGCCCTAAACCATGCATGAGGGCTTCTAACTTTAATTTTATTTTTGTTCCACCTGCTATTCAAAGTATAGCAGTATGTAATTATAAATATTTTTTTAACTGAGAAGTTATGGCCTCAGAGTGAAGACAATGATCTGAATAGCAGACTGTGGCATTAAAAAATAGAATAAAAATAAACAAAGAAAACACCCACAACCCAACAGACTAATTTTCAAGAAAATGGCTGTGCTATTTAAACTCAGCTAAATTCTTTCCTACGAGCCTTCAACAGTTTTTCAGGTAAAGTGAGTTCTTTTTAGTTTTACAGGCAGAACTCAGCATGTATGAAACATACCCCTGATGGGGAGCGTGCATTTTATTTATTGAAGTTGAGGCCAAAAAAACTATTTATTTACCTATACATGTTGATACAATACAAAAGAGAGAATGGTTTTCAAGTGTAACCTATCCCCACATCCATGACACGACTTGGTAGCAATATATTGCCAAGTGAGTCTTGTCCTAGACTGTTTTATCCTCTGGAATAGCTTGAGAAATTCCACATTAGCTATGACAAATAGCAATCTGTTTTATTTTCCAGAGACAACATATATTAATTCTGGATTTATTTCTTCAATTGAAGTAATTTACTTGTTCTATTTCAGCCTAGAACTTTTATTGCTGGCAGTTTAATCTACTGTCTACTTCTAACCAAGGACTATTAGAATCATAAATGTATTAAATAAATCATCTTCTTAATTAGACCTGTTTAAAACTCTAGAGCAGGAAGTTTTAGCATGAGACATGTTGTTTAAAAGGGAACAAAAAAAAACCAAAAACCACACACACACAAAAAAAAAAAAAAGGTGATAAAGTTGTCCCCTTATTATAGAGCAGAATGTTTTGAGGGGTAGGCAGGCTGGCCTTTGTAAACAGAGTAGTCTTTATCTACTTTATTAGCAATTTCAACAATTGGATCAGAACTGCTGAGATCAGGCAACTATGAAATAGAAACTCTTGAGAGGCTCTAAAACTGAAAAACCATCTTACAGTCTTGCAAATCAAAGCTAAGTAGCATCATGGATGCTGTTAGAAATAACTTAAACATGGGCATATCCCATTCTTCCATCCCAAAAGAGAGATAACGAAGATTCTGTTACACCAGGTTGAAAGACAGCATAGCATACAGCTGCTCTCAATAAATCCTGCCTGCTGTGAACGCATAGCCTAGAAGTCTCTCATGTAAGTAGACCTCAGTTTTCTCCTTTATGTTCTGCAAAATTTGCACAGTCTTTTCATCTTTTACCAGAATAATAATAGAATATTGGCACACCTTTATTTCATTCAAGGCTGAAGAAGTGGAAATTTAGGCAAGAGTGTATCGCCAAGTATTACTGTGGTTGTAACCTCCTTATTTTGCCATCCCTCTTTATCATTCTTTGTGGCAGAAAGACAAGAATTTAAGATGCCTTATCTTCCTAGGTGCTTCCATTTTAAACGTTCCTCAAACTGGGGCTGTTCACTGAGATGAAAAGTTGTGGACAACATTGCAGTATCCCAGAGATTCCACAGTGGATTACAATACCTGTCCATTAATCTTAAGGAAGTCAAAGGTTCATCCCATGTCCCTGTAGCATGATCTGCTATCACCCTGTCTCAGAAAGACAGGAAACAAATGGGTCACAAAAAAAGCTGAATATCTGACCTCTAGGACATCTGTTGCTAACTCCTTTTAGCTCAGTAAGTAATGGAAACATGTATGATTTAGTAGAGATTTATTACAATTACAATATGAAAATGTTTGAAAGGGCTAAGAGTAAGAATAGAAAATGAGTTCATCATTGGCAAATTGTTTGAGATGTGAAAAACACATTTCACACTCCAGAAATTCTCTACTCAGGAAAACTCTTTGCACACCTTTATCAAAGACATTATCAATTTATACAGATAAAATAAGCAGCCATGCAGAAAATATTATAGGAACTATTGTTATTATTCTCCATGTAGTTGGGAATGCTGGACATTTAACAATAGTCTGTCTCATTTTTCCACTATTATGATAGAATATGTTGAACAGTTTTAAAAAATAGAATTCATTTTGTCACTCTTTTTAAAGTCAGTTCATTAGGAGTTAAATTTATGAAGCATATTTTCTTTAAAAACAGAGATAGACAAGTATGAAACCACATTTCAGCCACAAGACCTAAATTCAGTGTGCGAAGACAGTGATAATTCTGATTATGAACTTAATAATCCTCTAAAATATTTTTTAAATGGCAGACAAATCAAAAGGATGCAATTTTAGCTTATCAGCAACCAACAGCAGCATGACAGCTAAATTTAGCTATATGAATGCTAGTCCTGCTGCAAGTTTATAGTGCTTAAAGTTAATCATAAGACCTTGCAGCTGTATAATGTGGAAAACCATTCCTCAGAGGAGAGTAACAAAAAAACGTTCATTTTAAGCAGTTTGACAAACCTTGTCGGTTATAAAATAAGATTTCACATCAGGGCTTGTCATATAGAACCTGCATGTTTGGCACGTAGATTTTTCTGGCCTTTTCTGTCATCTCAAAAGATGAGTGCTCACGGTTTCCAAGATCATGGGGTTCTAGGCAGCAAATGCATTTATATTGAAACCAATTTCAAGGAACTTTAATTTATAACTAACAAGGCTTGTGATATCCAAATCCCTCAATAAGGTCTTGATCATAGGTTCCTTCAGCTGACAGGAGCTATTCTACCACCTTTGCTGTATTTGGTCTGGAATCCAAATCAATAGGAAGAAAGAGACAGGAAAGCTCTAAGTCATGCATATCTAGGGCAATTTTAAAATTTTTCATGTGCAGGAAAAAAATGCCATAAAATTTAAGAGTAGTGTTTTATTCAGCAAGGTTTGTAAGGGAAAAATATCAGTCTGACAACTGTGAGTGATCCAGGGTCCTCCCAGTGCCAGTCTGTCAGACATAACAAATCTAACAAATGTCAGGGAAATTCTGTAATGGATTTCCATTCTTACATTGCAAGTAGCATATAATGAAACTTCATACAGCACAGCGTAAATCCTGAAAGCTAGTAATTTTGTTGAAGGCAAGTGGCATGACTAAGGCAGGGAAGACTCAGTGTCAGATTTGAACTCAGAATTCAGTCCATGCATTCAACAATCTTTCCACCTATAAAGTGCTCAGCCCATGCTTCCATTGCAACAGCAACTTGTGCATCATTTTCAACCAAGTTAATGTCAGGCAACAGACATATCTGGAAGATTATGTAGCTTATGCACATGTGATGGATTGACCTTAACTGGTTGCCAGACACCCACGCAGCTATTTTCTTACTCTATGTCTTCAAAAAGATGGAGGGAGAAAAATCATAGAAAAAGCCCATGCATCAAGAAGAAGATTGGGAGGTCAACATCACAGGCAAAACAGACTTGGCCTTAGGAAAACTAGTTTATTTTATTGCCCATTAAAATAGATTTGGAAAGTGAGAAACAGACAAAAACTAAATACCTTCCCCACTCCCTCTTTTTCCCAGGATCATTTTGACTCCTTCACTTTTAATTCCAGGTGGCAAATGGGGATTATGGTCAGTTCATAACAGGTCCTCTTTGCTAATCCTTCCTGCTCACCTCTCCCCTGCCACAGAATGGGTCCTTCGCACAGGTTGCAGTCTTTCATGAACATCTCCATCGTAGATCCTCCAAAGCTACTGATTAGGACTTCACAGTGATGTGAATTATACGAGCAGAAACTTCTCCCTAGTCAAATATTTTAGAGAGAAAAGTAAAGGAAAATGGAAAAAAAAAAAAAAAAGAAAAAGAAAAATAGACTTTGTAGAAGGTATTGATGGGAGAGAAAATTCAAGGACAAATATAGCTGAGAGAATGAAAGTATGGGAAATGAACTCAAAATTGTGAGAAGCAGAACACAGCGTAGGAAAGGAGGTAGTGGGTGACATTTGAGCCAGCTGAGCAAAGTGTTCACCTGAAGAACAGCTATTACTGAAGAGGTCTTCTTGTGAAGAAGGAAGTGGCAGCCAGTTGAGGAAGTGTCAGTGACAAATTCATTCCCTTAGAGACAGCATCAAAGCAGTTCAGAGGAGAAGGATTAACTAGATCAGGGTGAAAAACATCAAGAGGCCACTATGGTGAATTTTAGTTAAGTGTGCTCACACAAATGGTTGCATGAGGAGTTGCAGCATGTGAGATGAAGTTTAGATTTCTGCAATAGGGAGTTCTCTTGCCTCCCTTCTCTTTTACCTGTGCATGCCTCCCCTCCTTTTGCTTTCTTTTCTATTTGCTATAAGAACAAATCAAATGAAACTTAGTTTGTTCCCTTTTCTAAATAGTAAAAAAATATTTTATTAATTTCTTACTTTTCATCCCAAAAGTAAGAAATTAATGCCATCTCTTCAAACTAGCACTCTTTTGTGGTTTTTTTGTCTGGCTTGTCAATTTACACTACAACTACAATTTCTTGGTTTAGGGTTCATCTCCTACTCTGTTTGGAGTTTCATGCAGAAGAACCTGAGCACTGAAGTGGAAATCCAGCATTACATATATAGTCAGTAATCCTCCTCTAACCTGAAACAGCTGCTGTCTTGGTCTTCCAAAACATTTCTGTGTAAACAGTATCTAATCATTTTATTCTCCAAATGATAGTGTAGTCCTTCAGTAGAATGTAGTTAGTGTATATGTTGAATTCTCTCTAACTCATACACAGCTTTCAGCGAAGAAGAAGAAAAGGACTTCAGGATACCTTTAGATAAGACTAGAAACAAAAGTGTGTCTTATGTGCTTTGAGACATACATCCATGGCCATGTTTGCTGATCACAATGCTACAGAAATTAGGCATTTCAATCAAATAACACTAACTTTTCAAACAATGAAATTAACAGGCCCAAAGCAAATATTAAAAGCTATTAAAAGTTATATTGTTTGACTGAAAAGATGAAATTTAAGAGAGCTTAAAAAAACTGACATTCAGTGCTGGTGTTCAGAAAAATGTATTCGAAAGATTTTTTAGGCAAAATTATGAAGAGAAAACCACATTTGCATTTTCATTATGCAATGAATTATGTCTTTTATTACCTCCAAACATTATAAACTGTTATTGCTGTTTATTCAGTGTGATTTCAACCTCTTTTTCATAGGAAAACTTTTTTTAAATATGTTTTATAAGTATTTTGTAATGCCAGGTATTGCCTGAAGTATCAAAATGTTCAGTAAGTGTAATATGATGCCTGCTCTAAAAATTGTTTTGTAAACATTTTTATATGTTTTTTGTTAACACTCTATGTTCATTGTCTTATGCTATGTAAAATGAAGACATCTAGCTGTTTAGCAACTATCTATTTTTATTGCTCTTTAGCGGTTAAGTGTTTTGGAAAGGCTTTTAGATCTTTCTGCTAAATTTTAAATGTCTGTGCTAACTCTATGCTGATTGTTTTCATGATACTTTTTTGATTTCAGTAACTTTTAAGAACTAAATTTGATGTGTCAGATAATTCCAAACAATTAAATATATGTTCATTTTCATGACCAAAATCAGCACTCTGCAAAGTCTGTCTTGAATATTAAAAATCTTAAGGCATCATAAGATATATTGATATAGTCAAATGGAAGTTGCATAAGGGCAGTGTTAAATGAGAAAGCATATGAGTAATTTTAAATAGCATTCTAGAACTTAATATAGAAAGCTTCTGATTTTTTATCATAATTATTTTTAGCATCCTTGTGTTTACTTCCTGCTTCCTTCAATCTGGGGATGCAATCTTTTCTAAAGAAAGCTCATCACAAGCAACAATTAGTTTATGTGGGATCTTGAACAATTAAGCTATTGCTGGCCTACAGCTACAGTGTTCTAATTCCAGATACACTCACATGATGGTACTATAATTAAAAACAGAGAGGAGAGTGTGCAAAAACAACACGCAGGCACACTATAAAACATGTTTTCAGTAGCTACTGAAGAGGCACACATTTATAAACACAGAAAATTAGTAAGAGTCTAAAAATAGTTGTATTCCTTCCCTGTACATTGCACATTGCACACAACTAATTAATTGTTTTCACACTGTGTTGCAGGTCACTGGTAAATTAGCTACAAACATTCTGTCCTCCCGAATAGATTAGTTTATCATTAGCTATATGAATGATTTTCCATATGACTCCTAATCAGGAGTTAAGAAAACTCTACTCAGGAGTTATCACATCTAGTCCAATGTATTCAATCAGTGTTATAAAATCATTATGAAAGAAATCCATTCTGCTGTGTATTACTTATAATACTTTAATGAGATTAATTGATCTTTTACTAAATTTCATTATACAAAAGGGCAAGATAGTGAGTGTTTTATTCTTGTAAATCATAGCCTGAACATAGAGTGTAAACAAAACAAAACAAAACAAAAAAAAACAAACAAAAAAAAGACCTTTTGCAAATTATTCCCCGTGACACAATTGAAAAATCCCTTAAAATACTAAAGCTAGGACCTATACTAAAATAACAAGCATATAGGGGCCTTTTCCAAAGTACTTAAAAGTTATTAAAAATGGGCTATAAATCCAGATGAAATGTAGAAGGGTGATTGCATGTATGACCTTCATGTTGCTTCACTCAGGTCCTCAGGAACAACTTCCATGATTAGTTACCCCATGGCTCCTTGTTTTCCACTGAGCAATGAACATTAACCAGGTTGTCACTACTACTGGGTTTTAATCTTCCTGACTGCCCTCATGGACAAGAATTTTTTTCTTTAGAATCTTTAGATGATTCTCAAAAATAATGTAATACTGGTAAACTTTGAAAGAAGTATCACATTTGGTGAAAATTTTGTCTAGCAAGGAATATAGGTGTTGTCTGAAAGGACATTTCTCGTGTGGAATCTAACAGAATTCTCCTGTTATTTCATGATCCCTGCAGAACAGAAACAAAATGCCTCATTGAACAGAACCATCTGAGAGCATGCCTTTTACACTTTTCCTCTGGACTCAAGTCTACCTGTCTTGAGGGAAAGGGCTTTTTGAATTTCAAACAGATGAGAAATAATTGAGTTACTAGCTTTTTTCGTCCATGGCCTACAAGCAGACATAGTCCTCTGGGCTGCTCTGCTATCCCTTGATTTCTGGTAGAAAAAGAATAGGACCATTTTTTACTTATCACTATGGCTAAAAATTACCACGTTGCAAGATGAATTATCTGTATGGGTGACAGGGCTGAGAACTGAGTTGAGATTTAAGATTTTCTGACACTGAGGAGATTAGAACTTTGTTAGCAAACCAAAACACTCTTCTGATAAGTGTCTCTGTGCAGATCATCAGGCTCTTCTCATAATTAAGAAAATTGTCATAGTTTTTCTATAAGGAACAAACTAAATGTACCAGAATAGCTGCAAACTTTGGATGACATGGAAATACATGAAAATTTCACTTTAAAATGAAATTTAAGTTTTAGCACACACACCATATGACTTCATTTTAAGTAAAAGGCACACTGATTAAACTAAAGAGGAAGGGGAACTGAAGATCGCTTCTATACATGCAGAAAAACAGGAGGTGCTCCCTTCCTGTCCTTCCCATTCATCTCTTAATTTTTTCTGCTATTTGACTGCTTGATTTTTGGAAAAATAAAGATCCTACTTTTTCATAGAGAAACCTCATTTTATACTTTCTTGTAAGAAGTTATCAAGTAAAAGAAATCAGTTGCAAACCCCAGTTAAACACAGATATTTTTCATGGTTATTAAGGTGCCTTTTTGAATCTTTTTTTGTAATTGGCATATCTCAAAATTAAACCATATTAAAATGGTTGAAGAAAAGAGGAGGTGAACAAAAGGAACAGGTAGTTCTGCAGACATCTAAGCCCAGATAAGAGGGTATATTCCAGAAATTAAAGATTTCAGGCCAAAATTACTTGAGCAAGTTTTTCCCAGAGAAGAGCCCAAACTGCATTTTGCTCTGCAACTGTTTTTTTGCTCATGCAACAGAAAAAATAGAGAAAGTGTCAAAATGAAAAGTTTAATTGTTGTGTCCTTTTCCTATTTCACTGTGTAATAAAAAAAAAAAAAAAAACAAACAAAAAAATATTCTTGGTGTTGCTGAACAGGAAAAACCAAGTCAAACTTATATGATTTTAAACCTAGTCAACTGTTTTGGCAGTTAGTGAAAATTAGGTTAAAAATGGTAACTGAGTATGAAGAATTTCAACAGAGAATTTTTTCACCCTTACTTGACACAAAAAATTGCTTTAATCTGGTGAGCTATTTACCTAGCTATTTATCTGGCAAAATGGAGATAAGGTGATAAGAAGTGGGACGTGGGCTTGACACTGGAAACCTCACGACTATAACCAATTTCCCAGTACTTAGTTAACAGAAATATAAGCCTGGAGCTGGACAAAATTAGTTTTTTAATTAACAAAGAAAATAAACACATAGTACCTGACATAACTAGCACCATAGTGCCATTCACAGTAAATTCAGGTGTAATGTGCAGCTGCAGAACAGTGAAAAGGTCTGAAAGCCCATCAGTAAACATCTAAAATTACTCTAAGTGGACCCTAGAATGAGAAAGAAGAAACTGGTAACAAGAATAACATATTTTTTTCAGGGAAGGAACAGCAACCTTAGGACCAAAGCAGCAGGGAAATCAGGAGCGTAACACCATGATGAGGGGTAGAATCTAAGAATGCACATAACTATAATTGGAGGGGTTTTCCCTTGGATTTTTTTGTAATAATTACAAAGAATTTTTGGCTAATTTAATTAATAGTTTTTTCCTTAATTGGGCTACTAAGATTTCATTTGTACTTATTTTTTGGATTTGCTTCATTCCATTATATGTAGGTGTGCTTCCTTTTTGCACATAAACAGGATTTTAAGAATAACATTGTACACACAGGCTCCTTTTGAAGCACTTTATTTATTCAGATGATGCAAATAAATTCCAGAAAGTATCAGAAAAGCTTCTGTCTCAAGTTTTTTAAGCTGCCACACCACACTTATGGATGTATATATTCTGTCATATAATAGCAATGTATCAGATTCCACGTCACCGAGAGACACAAAGTAGGCACTCCTGTGGATAAACTGTCAATTCAATCTTTCTTCCAAATGATAGCTCTTTTTAAAAATAACAGTTTGCAAGGAATGAAGTCCTAGGTTATTTGGTGTGAAGATATATACTTTTGTATAGCATATTTTAGTCTGAAATATTTATCAGTTTACATGCAGAAGAAATCACTAGAAAGCACTCAGTTCTATTCCAAATGGCACTGTCTAAAAATATTTTGTTCTTCCTTTTCTTCAATCAAAGAGAAGAAAGTAAGCTTTTATAATAAAGCTCTTTTATAATTTTTGGAAGCATTGTAAAAATGAGTAAGGTTTGTTTCTGACTGGTACAAGTCCAGTATCTCAAAATCAAGTCCAAGAGCTCATTGCAATATCTAATGGTCAGTAAACCAGCCTTCAAATGGCTTTAGGTTTATAACAAGAATGAACATTGCATTACTTGGATATGACTGGAGCAAAGGTTCTAAGCAATCCTTAATGTGCAGTAAGCAACAGGTCAGCTCTTTTTTTGGAAAAAAAAAGAACTACCACTTCAACTGTTCCATTGTGCAAGAATGGGAGCAGAGGGTAAGATAATTCCATTTCTGCTCCTCCTGGGGAAAGAAAAAAAAAAAAAACAAAACAAAACACAACGAACATTATTTTTAGCATAGTTTCTGTCTCATGCATTGTATTTAGCTGGATTGAAATGTGCAACTGGAAAGTCTCTAACCCCCCTAATGAACTTAATCACACATCAAAATGAAGGTAAAGAATCAGCCTGAAGCTTGAGAAGCCAGACACCCAGCTGGACAAACTCTCTTATTGATAGGAAGCATATTCTGAGTCTACATGAAAATCCCTACTGATGTCTTTCACAGAGGGTCCAGAAAAATCAGCATATCTGAGGAGAAGAAACAATCTAGAGGAGAGTTAGCTTTCTGGAAATTTTTAATAGAAATATGTTTGCCAAGAGTCTATGATCTGAGTGTTAAAAAGGCAGCAACACATGAAGAGAAATGTCATGAGCAGACCCACTATTTAAAACAAGTAATATCTTTACAATTGACAGGCAACAAAATGTCCTTAGTTTGCGTGTGCAGATAAACTACTGCAACTCTTATAGTGCATGCTCAGTACTACTTTTTTTTGAATTAGCATTTTTACATTGAAAATACTTATTCACTCTCAAAAAGAAAAAAAATAATCCTAGAGACATTAATGAACATTAGTAATGCAACCATTTTTATTTCTTTAAAGTCCCTCAACGCAATCTCAGTATCAGGCTTCAGTCCTCAAAAACATCATTAAAACATCAGTTAGCCATCAGTCTAGCACAGGCCTACATAAATTGCCTGTGCATGACCTTAAAACCAATGCATTTGTCTCCCCAGCATCTGGGAGGCTCTGAACACTGTTTGATCTGTCTCAACTTACATCTCAGTCAGAAAATCCTGTAATAAGACAGTCTATATGTCTAACTACACCTGGTAAATTCATGACTTCCTGGGACAGTGGCAGTTCCAGCTGCTACACATTCTGTGAAGGGAGGTAAAACAGAATGGGTGCTATTGCATCAGGAAAGAAGAAAGAAGGAGATGTTGAATTTCCTGTAAGAAAGGGAGAAAGAATGTGAAGAATCTGATGAGAAAAAGGGGAGAAGTGCTGCAAAGAAAAGAAGGGGAATAGAATGGGTAAGATATTGTAGGAAGTCAGATACTAGTGCAGAAGGGAAATACACCAGCTATGCTCGTTGTCTGCTCTCTTCTCCAGAAAGGGAAAGCTATGGCTTTATTTTATTGTTTTTTCGCTTTGCAGCAGAGAAAATACATTTTAAGAGGTTTTTCCAAAGGTTTTGGGGCCTCAGGCCTAACTTGCATTATCATCTCTACCCTAAAGAGTCAGGTGTAGAAGACATGCACCTCAAACTGTACTTCAGATCTTTAATCTCCAGTCCTACTTAAACTGTGTAGATGAAATACCCTTTATTTCAAAACTTCATAGCCCCTAAGGTTCAGCAAGAAGGAGGCAGCATGTGCATGACAAAAGACTGCTGTCTGGCCTCTTACAAATAGCAAACAGGAAAATATAGCCTATGCAAAATGTTAGGACAGAGGTCATTAAAGAGCTTGAAAGACTGTCAATGGCCTTATTGTTCACATTGCTGAATCCACAAGAGCTCTACCAGGGCAGCAGAGCACTGGTTCAGCTAAGCCTTCCTTATGATGTGTAATTAGGAGATACAGGCCCTGGGATTTCTCTTTGCTTCTGAGCTTTCTATAGCACTACAAGTAATGAGAAAAAGCTAATTAAATCAAAGCACATTTTTCTTGACTTTTAAAAATTATTATTATTTAAATCCAGAACAGATTTGGAGTGAAGTATGCAGGTTACTCTCTGTGTGGAATAAAGTCCATCATTCTGCCCCTTAGGAGAAGATAGGAGAAGGGAGTTACCACAAATTATACATCCCTGGAAGTGGAAGTGATGTGGCAAAACTCCTCCTCCTGTTTCTCTACACTCAGGAAGGGCACAGCAGTCTGGCTTTAAAATGTCAGCAGGATTAGAAGACATCATTGTGCTCTTGCTTCCTGACAAAGAATCAGCTTAGCCAGCACAGGGCTTCATATAAAGGCAGCAAGGGCAGCACACACTTTTCTGATCTGTTTGTTCAAATACCACTGTTTATACATAAATACCAAGCATGTTTGAAAGTTTTCAGTGAAAATTTCTCAGGCCATTGATGTTCTCCAGTATAACCTGGAGAACATCAATTTGCTTCAATGCAAAACTAGTAGTGGCTCAGCTGTCTGCCTGCCACACCAGTCCATTGTTGATAAAATTAATCTGTGAACATCTTGTACATGCACATACTACTCTTGTAATCTAGTCATAAAAACACTTTCACAACTGATGCTCATAATGATTCGGGGCTTCAAGAAAGATGGAGAGGGAATTTTTACAAGGGCATGTAGTGACAGGACAAGAGATAATGAATTCAAACTAGATTAGGAGGACATTTTTTATTGTGAGGGTGGAGAGGCACTGGCACAGGTTGCCCAGAGAAGTCCTAGAAGTCCCATCCCTGGAGCTCTGAGCAACCTGCTCTATTGAAAGGTGTCCCTGCCTATGGCAGCAGGGTTGGAATTAGAGAAACTTTAAGGTCCCTTACAACCCAAACCATCCTATGATTCTATGATTTTCTGATGCCACTGAGAGAGAAAAACATCTCTTGATTTGGCATGACTCAGTGAAGGTCATCGTAGACGAATAACGCATATGTGCTTGAAATAATATATTTTCCAGCAACAGTGCTGACCATCCTGCCCATAACCATCAGGATTTGTTTTCTTGAATAGCCAAACAATCCAACATCATAATTCCATTATATGAGCTCTATAAAAAAGCATTTTCTCAGGAAAAACAAAGTTTTATCAAAAGTTCAATTCATCAAGTTTGTAATTAACTGAAGAGGTTATACTTTGGAAATTCAATATAACTTGTAATTTAGTGACACAGAATTTCTCATCTTTTATAGAAATTACCCACACTGGCTCCTTGCTGAATATTATAAATAGTAAATCATTTATCAAGTCAGAATTTATATTCTTCTGTAATTATAGTGGCTTTAGAAAAAAAATCCCATTTTTAAAAATACCTGCTATATTCTCCAAAATGAGTTGATAGAGAATTCACATAAACTTCAGGACAAAATTTGACACAACAGAATCAAAATGTAACATTTTGTTCAATTTTTCTACTTTATATTTCTTTCTGTGTTTCAAGGAGAAAAAAGACATTATTAAAACCCACAGTCTATAGAGAAGCATGTAACAGTCAAACTAAAATTATGGTTTTATACAAATACACTTTTGCTTTGTAGCATAAATACAAGAGTCAGTCACACAACTTCTCATGACCACCACTAAAACCAGATATTATCATCAACAACCTCCTTGTTTGCAAAAGACCTTCAAGGCTTCTGACCTCGAAATTCAAACTGTACAAGTAAATATATTTTTCTTCTCTTCCACAAAGAGAAGTTTTTTAATGCCCACCCTATATTTCCATTTCATAGAAATGCACACACTAGCAAAAAAAAAATTCAAAGCAAGAGTAAGTATGGTCCCAAAAATATTCTTCTAACTGGCATTCCAGCAATGAGCCTTTTGAAGATCACTTACTCTAATAAGTTGCAGTAAGAAAAAAGAAAAGCCTCTTCAAACTCTAAACCAGACATTTGCCTTCTAGTCTCATCTAAGAAGGAATTGGACCCATACATTTCTCTAGGATTAGACATTTTGACTTGTATTGAATTTTCCTGAAGAGCAGATATATGGGAGAAGAAATCTGTAAGGATAATTCTTTTAAGTCTTGAATTCGCTGATTCTTAGATTCCATTAAGAATTGTGCAAAAAACTTTTCTAATCAGCACTCTTGTCAAAGGTAATTTTAGAAGCATCAAAAGAAGCAACGGAGACCAGCAGAAATCGCCATCTGTAATTTATCCTGATTAAAAAAACCCCAGCATTTTTGTAGTAGTTTAATTCCCATTAACTATTAACTATTCCCATTAAATATTCATTATTTAATTACATGCATTAATACAGGTAAGTTTGGGTTAAAGCAGCAATTCTTTCTAACAACTCATTAATATTCAAGCAAGATAACAGTATGCAGCAACATTTCCCACTTCCCACAGAAAAATGAAATAATAACTTTTTTTTTTCTGTCACCTCTTAACCTCTGTAGATGGGAAGAGTGTAGAGGTCAAAAGAAAGAACCGAAATTGGGTTTGGAGTGGGTAAGAGTGACAGCTGCCCAGCCTCCTCCTGCTAGGAGATGGAAATGTGCAAGAGAGGAACAAAGACCTATATTCTAAGCAACACTAGGAGGATGTCCCCAGGGACATTAGACTGACAAAGTTATGACCTAATTAAAGAACATCTCCTACACGTTGTCATTGTTCCTGCAAGTCTAGGACAAAATACTTCTTTCCATAATGTCGGTATTGACTGGAGACAAGATACAGTATTATACTAACACCATGTCATGACTCTAGGGTATATGTGTGTAGGACCAAAAAAATGCTTCCCGAGACCACCTTGCTTTTTTTTGTTTCAAAAGGATATGCCTGAACTTTGAAAATTGTTATGTTAGTTATTTTGTATTAGCACCCCAAACTGAAATGAAATAGTGTTAAGCTACTTTTCCGGTTAAGCTGTGTGGAAATGATAGGCTGTAGGTGTTATTTTGTTTAGAAACTCATATATTAGAGTTTTCCAGTGAAATGAGGATCTACTGTGAAGCTGTGATATAGTCACCAGTACTGACAATCCACTCCTTTTAACACTAGGCAAATGTAAACATGCCAAGCCCATCAAGTGCAGTTAGTGTACCCATATTGCTAATTAAGAAATACTTTTTACAGCATGAACTCTGCCATGTAGCTCATCATTGCATCTGTAATATTTGTCAGTATCTAATTTGTTTCATTAGCACTGTACAGTCACAGTAAGTAATGCACATTGACAGGGATTTTTCACTTTCTCTACTGCTCCTTCTTCAGAAAATTTCTATGAATAGTTTTTTGAGCATCAGAACAATAAAAGCAAAGATTCTGAAAGGCTCTTCAGGTTTTTTTCTCCTCAGGAACCATTGGATATTTTGTAAAAATGGACAGAAACCCATGAACTGTAGCAGTGTTTACATGATTTTAACAGTAAAAGTGACCTTTAGAATAGTTTTAACTAATCAATAGAACTGAACATTAGATGTCATATATAATTTCTCTGAGAAAAAACAAAAAGGGTGCTAGCCAAGTGTGGAGTAATTTTTCAGTAGTAACAATTATTTTCCAATTGTCCAATAAACTACGATGTCAATAAATGTCAACATGACACTCTTATATCATTTGCACCATGTCTGCCCATGTCTGGCATGAAATTAAAGTAGAAATTTTCCATAATAAAACTGGTAAAAAAAGAGTCATTTTGTATTCCCAAAAAATGTGGTGATAAATTCTTTTCTCACTATCGATTAATTATAAAACCTCAGAAAAAAGTTTCATTTTAAAATTTACTATTAAAGGAATTTATGTTTTGAGGATGAAAACAAAATTAAGCTTACTTAACAGGAAGAATTCTCTCCTACCAAACTATTTACTATCAAACTTTAGTAACTCTAGATGAGAAATCCTCACCTACAATTCCAAACAGAGTAGCTGTACAGTTAGGTAAATGGGTTTTTGATGCCAAGGAGGACCAGACAAAGGTTCCTCTGTACGAGCAAAAACTGGAGTAATTCATAGGTTATCTAGATAAGAGTGGAGTGAGTTTGAGGTGACTGTGGATCAGCAATAGAGGGAAGGACAGAACTGAAGCCAACCAGACAAAATTTGAACAAGCATTTTATTTACACAATAAGATCCATAAGACTAGGGACAAGGGCATTTTGCTCAAAAAATAATATAGGAGTAGATATAGTTGAATTTGCAGACAATTATGAAAAGTAAAAAACTTTCTAGAAAACTGAAAACACCAAAAGTTACGTTCTCGCTCATGTCACAAAGCGTATGCAGGCAAAGTAATGTTGGAAAGGTTGTGGAACACCTATCACAGACTATTAAATATGGTACCATAGATACCATCTTGGCTAAAGGAACCTCTGAGCTTCCAAGTGTCAAAAGCTGAAAGAGGAACTGCCTTGGTCTTATATTCTCTCCTTAAATATGTACCAGTTGTCACAACTAAAGATAGGTTTCTGACTTAGAAGGACTTCTCACTTCACCAAAGCAAGCATTCTTATGCTTTACTATATTTTTCCCATACTGTTTTTGGCAGAAACTTTTGAGTATCAGAAAATTAAACTAATCTTTAACTCACAGTCATACATCTTTACTACCTGATTTATTAATTGGGAATTACAATCAAAGTGGTTATATTAGGAATATCTTGCAATTTTGTCAAGGATCCACAGGGTTTTAAAAGAGAAACCAACAGTTACTTATGTAAATACAATGCAGATGCTTCCCTATTGATGAACAAGACCTTTCAGAGAATAATGAGATTGTCTGATGCCAATTAATGTTCAGCACATGCTGCTTCCTTTGTCAGCATTTCATGCACTCCAGAGGGAACTGAATGAAAGTTATCTTATGGTAGGTGATTATTGTATAGGTACAAAAAAACATGTACATTGTATCCATATGGACCACATACAGTGCTTTGTGAAAACTATGCATGATTCTGGCTTACATACACATGAAACTGAGTACAACATCTGGGCATTGTGGAAAGATCAATAGTCAAATACTTATCTCTATGAAAATCAGAATAATTTGTTAAATTACGTCTGTGTAGTTCTGGTTTGTCAGCTTTTGCTGCATCTTCCAGTGGAATTAAAAAGCAAGTATACACCCCTATATAAACTATAAGATTATATTTAATACCCTGTAAAAAGCCTCACAGAAAAAAATCTATGTAGAGGTCATTAATTTTACTATGATAAACACTGAATCTGAAGTTCTCAGAAGAAACCTCTGTATCTAAATTCAACCAAGTAGAGCTGGAAGACACCTGAAAAAAAGCACTTTCTCAATTCCCCTATTTAAAGAGATGGTTCTGTCACTTGAAGCACAGACAAGATGTTATGAAGTTTTGCTAATCCAGGGCAAAAAATATTTTCAAGGTATTTTAAGGCCTTGCCTTTGAATTTTTCCTTTCTCAATTTGCTTTACTGTTAGCCTAAGTTCAAATCACTTTTTAGTTTTAACTGTAAACTTTACAATAACTTTGGCTAGATAGTTTTAAACATGACCCTTTTTACCCAAAAATCAGGATAGCACATACGAAACATATGATACATGTCTGAGAAAAATCTATTCATTTACATAATCCTTATCTTGAATAAAATCCATCTGCAAAGTACATTTTTCTTTTGGAGTTCCCTGTAGTATGTGCCCCATAAAGTCATTATGTGGGAAGAGGGGAAAAAAATCAGGTTGCAAATTATAGAAAGTGTGCTTCATTATCTAAAATATTGCTTCTGAGAAGTAGTGTTAAAGTATTCCAGGTTCTGATACCGAACTATGAACTGCTTCAGGTTCTGCAGCTGGTAACCAAGGCCAGGTTAACCTAACCTAAAAGGTAGCTTTGGACATATCAACAGAAGTGTTTTGGTTCAGGCAAGGAGCGCACTTCTGACAGCCACCTGGACATTGGTCACATATCAGAGCTCTGGGAGCTTGAGCTTGAATCTACTGAATGACATTAGGCTTGAACACGTGATCCAGGAGCAAACCAAGTGCCCTCTAGTCACCAGGGGCCATTCAGTCCAATGGAGCAGAATACAGTGAGCATGAAGACAGGAAAAAGCATGAAATGTATATTTGTAAAATAGTTCCTCATCGCTATTTCGTATTCACATCTGCTCCTACTGGTCTGCACTACTTTTTAATAGAGATGTTAGTTTAAAAATCTCTGTCTTTTATAAAGTGCTTTTAAATTCAGGAAATTGAATTGTTCTTTCTTAAAAATGCACATTCTCCTCACTTTCTAAGGAAATGTCATTCATAATTTTTTTAAAGTTGACTTTCTCTGGAAAATTCTGAGCTACTGCATAGACTTGCAAGAAAAATCAGCCTACTTTCACTGCAGGCCCCAAGTGCCAGCATTGAGTCTGGCATTTAATTCACTATGGATCACTGGGGGGAAAAAAAGCAGGCTTTGCATACTAAATTGTAATCTAGGTTATAGAGAACTAGGTGTCTTCCAAGAATGGTGCTGTGTTGTGTTATTTCCTAAGGAGGCAGTCCTTACAAGTTCTGGTGGCAAATTTCCTTCATGTATATTGAACATCTACTAGCTCAGCTTATAGAAATAATCAGGTAAATAACTAGTCCAAGAACAAAAAAAAAAAAAACAAAAAAACAAAACCAAAAAACAAAACAAGGAGCAAGCAAATAAAGCACTTTAAATGTCACAAATTGCTTGACTCTTCAGTTTAGTGCAAAATGCCAAATTGTTGGACCAAGGAAGGAGGAGAAAATTCTTTCCAAACAGAGTCTTTGAGTTTTATTAGGTTTGAGTTGTTTTGTTGTTTTGCGGGGGAGTTTTCATACTGCTAATTTGACACTCATAAGCAGTGTAAAATTTTTTAGACTCACATTCTTCAACTTGTTTACCTCACTTCAAACCTGGTAGCTGTTGCTACCCAGCAGCACCCCCAGAACTTCATTTAGGCAATTTCTAAAAGACGCTATGTGGAGGACACCACCTGCTGCCACTTCTGCTTCTGTTCCTCTCCTGCAAACACCGCCTTTGGTGCCAGGAAGACTGAATAAGGGATATTAGAACACACAGCGCATATAGCACAGGTAGGGATGTCTATAACTGAAGTTCTCCCATCTTATTTCTCTCTTCACTGATGATGTCCACATCATCTCTGTTTTGTTCCCATCAGCCCTGACTTTTAGTTTATAAGCTTTTGTGAGCTACAGCTTCTTTTCTTAAGTCTTATCAGAGTAGAGATACCCAAATATATATACTTGCTCCCTGCAGATATCAGTTTAAGACCAAAATACAGGCAGAAGACAAGCTGACAGATGATCTGTTGGAGAAGGGTAGAAAAAGAGACCTTCAGACTAGATTTGTCACTTTTTTCCATTTATGCTTCTGAGGAGCTTCGCTATGGTGCCCCTTTCCCTCACCTTGCTGGTTTCTCCAACTGCTTAACAACCAGCTAAATCACTGGAATAAATAAAACAAAGAAGGATATTTCTGTATATATTGTTTCAATTGTTTCTAATTATCTTGTAGTAATTAGATGATGTAAGCATTGATTAATCTTTTGTATGATTCAGAAGGACAATGGGCACAATTACCCCATTTGGACAAGTGACAGGATGCCCCTGCATGCCAGGAACCAGAACTAGTGTATTTTCAATTGAGGGAACCTCCTTAGAATTCCACTGTCTTTATTGGCACTCTTTATGAAGCAAATATAGAAAGTCTATAGTTTTGGTTTATTTTATTTTTGCTCTGGTCCTTGCGCTGAGAGACTGTTAACTTCTTTGAGTTTTAGGTCCGTGCTAACTAACAGGGTCAAAGTTGGAGTGAAATTTGTAACTGTGCCCTCACTGTTATATCTGCATTAATACCACCGAGCATAATGCAGTTTTGTTTTCACTTGGTTTTGCTGACACAAGATTCTCTGATCACTAATTTTTTTCCAAGTCTAAAGTTTCTCTTTGCTCCACCACAAAAATTAATCCTCTTGACTCACCATGGTGAGACATGCTTTGAGCAGAAAAAAGTTGTGTGGAGTGCAGTACATAGAGTCTTTGTCCAGCTGAGGTCTCTGGAGCTCTGCTTAAACTCTCATTATTTAAGCATGTTGGGAGCAGAACCACATAGGTGCCCATTCACACAGACATCTATTCAAATAGCAGCAGAACTGAGTGTAGGCTCTGTGGCTATCTACTGGTAAACAGCTCACAAACCTCCACAGTGGTTAAATATCAGTACAGTCCCTAACACAGATTTGACTTATGTAAACTACTGCTCTTTCCAGTTATGTTTGGACATTGTTTGAATGTGCTGCACACGTCAGAGACTATTCCTAAAGATCTGTGTTTGGGAATAGGGGGGAGTCTGACCAATGTGAGAAAGGACACAACCTCAGAGCTAACAAACAAGTCTTGTCCCGCTTTATTTAGGAGTTGTCAATATGTCAGCTTAAGCAAATTCAAAACAGGCTGTTGGGTTGTTGATCAGTAAACTAGTCAAGATCCTTATCCCTGGAGGTGAAGTTCCCTATAAAATTTGAGTTTCAGCTCTGCAGATGATCCCTCCTAGAGGCTGGAGAGACAGAATGGATGACCACTCCCAAGATACGAGCTGGTGCTGGAGGCCACAGGTTAATAACTTCTGCTGGTGTACTCAAGAAATCTGTTCAGATCAGGAGTTTGTGTCCTTTGTACAGAGAATTATACTGAACTAGACACACCATGACACAGCAGCACAGAAAAGGGAGAGTTTATAGTCTGGCATTTGGGGTTTAGTAGGTGACAGTGGCAATGAGGCTTCAACAGCAATATTTTATGAGAAACAGAAATTGCCTCCAAGAGGTGAAGGTTTATATCAACAGTTCTTTGCTGGCAGTTATCTCAGATGGTACTTTTTTCAGCATAATGAAACCAACTCAATTAACTTCTACATAACTTATATAAGCGATTAGCTGGAAAATTCTTAATTCCTGGCTATTTTTGTTCTAATTCCCAAAAGAGATTTACAATGCCTTGATAGTAAAATGAAGAAAAATTCAGTCAATGCTGTTGTGAACTACGTGTGTCTGTCAGCTGCACTTACATATATGCAGTTGGACCCATTGTCACCTGCAGAGACATTAACTTTCTGATTTAAAACTCCATTGATCTATAAACGTTTAAATTATGAGTAGATGAGGTTTTGAATCAAAATCAGTGCATGAAATAGTATGAACGTTTTAATGAAAACGAGTTTAATTGCTTTTCTCTGTTGCACGGGTGGATTTCCAGCTGAGACACTGAAAATATGAAAACACTTTGGGATCTACTGTTGGACGTTGCTTTATTCTCCTGCAGGTTTGGGTATATAGATTGATTATACTGCCTAGCATCTTGCCTGGCTAAAAACAGCACAGTATTTCCCTTAGAGACATCCCCTTAGAAAATCCTCACACAATATATTAATCTTTGGTATTTGTTCAGTTTCTGTTCATTTGCAATCTATGAACAACAACAAAAAAATCCACTAGAGGTATAATGATCTCAAGCACATGAATCAGGGAGATCAAAATAAAATTTCATGTAGGAGTGAAGTGTCCCTTATTTTTGTTTCTTTTTACGGATGGAATTCCTGCTCCTTTTGCTTGCTTAATTTCTCAGGAAATAGACTATGGAACTCTAAGAAGGCAATTAGTATGAGAAACAGAAAAAGTATCTTTACAGCTGCGTATTATTGATTTTTTAACTCATAGTAATCATCCCACCATTTTCCAGCCTTAGAGAACTAAATGATTAGGGATTTATACCGTGTGGTTGTAATAATAAATACAAAGAAGAGCTTTTTTCAGTATTCAGCCGTTATAATGCATGATACTAAATATATCCTGGTTTTGTGTAAATTTCATCTTGGAGCTTTTCTATAGTTGAGAGACTTGTTTCCAAAGAGTATTCTATAATGACAAACATACAGAAAGCTAAGACTGCAAAATTGTATGTAAACAGGTATGGATTTTAAGCAGAACATACTGAAAGGCAATGGAGTCATTTTGCTACGCTATATAATTTGCAATTCTGGAATATCTAAAAAAAAAAAAAAAAGAAAAAAAAGATTTATTTATTGGCAAAGATTCATCTTGTTCAAAAAAAAAAAAAAAAGCCATCAACTCAAATTATGAGTTGACTGAAATTATACATATATTGTTAAAGTGCAATTGTATAGAGATTTTCTTTAGAAATATGATTTATATGTTCATTTGGGTACAATTTTTAGGTTGACACTTTTCCAAATCTCTCCCAGTCTGCAGTGACTATCCCTTGAGGTATCTAATAAAATGTGTAGGTGTGCCTCTAAGAGCCATGGTTTAGTAGTCAACTCAGCAGTGTTAGGTTTGCAGTTGGACTCTCTGAACATAAAGGTCTTTTCTACCCTAAATGATTCTATGATTCTATGAAATACAGACTCACTCCTCACTCTTCAATTCTGAGATAACCTTAACTGAAGATTCTTGTGCAAGACTGTTGCAGTTCATTCAATAATATTGAATAGTAAGGTCTGACAATGGGTTGTAGTTTTATACTTGTACTTTTATAAAGGTCTGCTTCACAAAAGTGTTTTGAGTGGAATCCAGTCATGTTAGTGGAAAGATTACTAATGGAAATGAAGTTTCCATAGATAGATGGGTTTCCATGTATAAAAATGTATAAAAATATTGTCTGTCCACTCTCACTGCTTCATAAAGGCAGCACAACTTTGTGCAGTTAAGGTAGTTGTTTTCAGTCTGTAGTGAAGTCAGGAAGAAGCCAGAAGGAGCAAAGGTAGTCTTGGAAAATAGTAATCCTCTTCTTAGTCTGACTGTTCAAAACAGCTTTTTGAAAGAAGTGGAATCCACTCCCCTGTTATAGCATGAACAAATCAAGATATCAAACATCCAAGTCCTAGTGCTTACTTTGGCCACTTGCCTCTTGAAATCAAGTTCCTTGGTACTCTGCCATCCCTACTGTCTTGAAAAAATGCCACAATTAAAAAGAAGATGGAGAAAGTAGGGTCACCACTTCTCAAAGAGGTGAAAAACACAATTGCTATATAAAAAGAGGGTCACACTACTTGACAGTAAGCAGGTAGTGATGCATCACACAATGCCAATCAAACCATAGTATGGGGCTCAAGTTGAGGAAAAGTTCCCCTGGAGGTGCAGTTAGGTCAGCATTATTGCTTTTGTGGAGCTGAGAGCTCTGCAGTGCTGCATTGCAGACATGGTGTGCTTTGTTACAGTGAGAAACAGTGACTTGGTGACTTGGGGCTAAAACCTCCATAACATTCCAGAGGTATTAGCACTTGAAAAAAATCATCCTCTACACAACCCCCATGCTGGTTATGCATCCAAATATCCAAGAGTGTGTGTGTGTTTGCATGTGTGTGTATGTTTGGGTGGGGTTGTCTTTATGTATTTTTACTTTTATTTTTTTTTAAATTACACTTTGTCAAAAGATTCACAAAGTGAAAATTCCATTTTTTCCTGAACGAGTTCAGCCTAAAAGACAAAAAAAACAAACAAACAAACAAACAAAAAAAACCCCACTACCAAGGAACCCAGAAAAACTCTATAGCCAAAGACATCCTGCTAACAAAGTGACAATTTAACCCATGGAAACAAATCTTGTTTCCAATTAAAACTGATTGTAAATATGGTGTATTAGACCTAGGATCTTTATTTTGTTTCATCATCAAAAAGCTAGATAATTCAGCTTTCCACAATCATTCTTCTTTTTAATTACACCTATTGACAGCAAGGATGGTTTCAGATCTCTAAGCCAATACTGAAAGATTAAAGCATAGTTTAAAAATAGCTTTCCTTTACAAATGACTACAAATTTAAGGTCAAATATGAACTTCAGTTGGAGTAGTTTCAGCTGTAACTTTAAAATTTAGCATGAAATCTTAGTACTACTAAAGTGAATAAAATTTTTTAGATGAGCAATTCACATAGAAATTAGCCTTTATGTTGAACTTCCCCTCATCCCTGGACATGCCTAAAAACATGAACAGCATCCATATTTTATTTATTCACAATTGTGTTATCTAATGCCATTGTGCTAGGTGTTACACAAATATCTGATGACACCTGCTTCCTAAATAAGCTTTTTAGGACAGGTAGTGCATGAATAAGCTGGGTCAATGTCAGTGCTGAAATAAACAAAGAAGGAGACAGTAAAAATCATTAAATAACTGAGACCAAATTCATGGAAAAATATGGGCCAACTGCTAAGCATGCTTACGGCAGGCAACATCTAAAATTCACAGTGTAGCATGGCCATGTTATGTGTTTGAAGCATATTCACCATCTTTTATTGCATTCAAGTCTTTTATCTTCTTCTTTTCTATTTCTCTAGTTGCTTCTTGAATCAGGTGGTTTTCTCAGCTTGTATCTCTTGGTCACCCTACCCACTTCTTGAAATGGGTGTACACCTTACCAGCAATTAGGTTTTACAGGAAAAGTATATAGTATGGTATTTCTCTACTCATTACTGAAAGGACCACCTAACCACCTTGGGAATAAAAATTCACCAGCCATTAATATTCCAGTGTAGTCCAGAAGCTTGGTGGAGGGAGAGTGATGACATTAAAAAAATAACGCCACTTTGCTTACTCATTTCTTGCTGCAGAAGATGTAGTTGCAACAGACTAGTTGTTACTAATCTTGTGACAAGTCACTAACAACGTGTGTGGAGTTTTGAAGAGTTTTGTTCTCTTTAACATACCAGCTTCCACAAACAGGCAATGTAGACCAGCAATACTGGTCTAGAGGGCAAGATGCCCCTTTGGGATTCTGAAGGCTGAGATGTTGGCAGAATTCAGGTGTAGGTGACAAGACAAACTGTGGCTTCAGAGTTCAGTAAGAGGAGAAGTCAATTAAGCCTCTAAATGCAATGTTTCACATCTAGCTGTTGCAGGGCAGATGTAGAAGAGTATGAATAAGGCAAGGAGATGAACGGGATGGTCAACTATCTGAAAACTACCACTTCATTCTTCATTAGCATGACTTCCTCAGACTCTTAATACATGCTGTCCAAAATAGAAAAGAAATGTTGCTAATATCAGGTCCTCATGTTTGCAAGCAGAGATGTTGCAGAGGTGCTGTTTTTCTGCCTATGGAAAGAGCTCAGGATGTTTTTGACTTCTGTAATATTTCAGAAGTTCTGAGAATAAGTTCATAGATGTAGTTTTAGAGACATGACTTGCAATTGCTACTACTGAATTAAAAAATTAAGTAATGACAGGATTAAATGTTTTGTAGCATTTACTCAATTCTCAAACCTGTGCAGGGTCATACCATGTGTGTAGACAACATGTGTTCATAGATTTGTTAAATTCGACCTATGTCTTGCTTAATGTGACCATGCAAATGACAAATCAAACTGTGCTGGATGGCTACTAGGGCATTTATTTAACATTATAATGACTATGCCAGTAGCAGTACTTGTACCTTCCTGAGGTACAGGGAATACAAGCAAAGTTTTCCAGGTACTTCAATAGAGTGTGTATATTTCCAGATCACCATTAATATATGTCAGGGCAGCAAAACATTTTGTTTCCACCAAGGTGAACAGAGAACCAAGCATCAGATTTAGTTTGGGAGCTTGGTCGTTTTTACTGAATTGTTTAGAAGGACTTTGAACTTTATTTCTATAAATTTCTATGTTCAATCACTACAAGTTCAAATTCTGGATTCTTGAAGATTTGGTACATGTTGTACAGTTAGGATATTAACATTTTGGGTATTAACATTTTAACATCTTTTGCATTTTCTAGTCCAAATATTGGCTTCCAATTTGCCTTCCTGTGGTTTTATTTGTCTCAGGCTAATGTACAGTATGTGATAGATCAAATTGCCACAAAAAAATCAGAGAGTAATTTTCTTTTTCAGATAGGTGAGTGAGGTCAGAAGGGATCACAATGGTCATTCAGCCTAATCTCGTTTATTGCTTTCAGGCAATGATTCCTACATCTACCTAGATTGCTGCCCATATTTAAAGCCTTTACCTGCCTGAGACTTATCTCACCCTCTGGCAATTATGTTTGATAGCTGGTTATCCTCACTTGAAAAGAAAAAAAAAAAAGAAGTGGGAAATTTTATTTTCAGTTTGAACTTTGACCTGAAATTTTATTCTTTTCACACATTTTTTTCTATTAGGCTATAGAATGTTTCACATAATTTAATGGTCTAAGAAATACACCATGAAAAACATTTATTTCTTCTCCTGTGTTACAAGTCATCCATACTAAAAGTTTAGTTGTGTACCTCAATACTATAGTTCTAAGAAATTTACACTGTATACAAAAATAAGCAGAATTCTAGTAGATTTGAAAGCCAAGTGTATTCTAAAACTAACTTAACAATATCAAGTGAGTCAGCTTTTACTATTAATGACAAAGACTGTGTGTCCGCCTAATTTAATTAGTGTGAGAGCATATTCTTTGGGTCATGTTTAGTGGACAAACATGGTTGAAATAATGAGCACAAATAGCAGAGCAACAAACACTGAAGTAAATACAGCCATATAGAAGTTTAATGATTTCTTTCTTCCTCAAAATAAAACACATTGGAACTACAAGTCCTGTCTGAGATAAGGCAACTGGAATACAACACCACCTACATATTTGAACTCAACTAGCACAACACTGTTGTCAATCATAGAGACGTTCTTTGTACAAACAAATAAAATATGGAATGAGACTCTCTGGGTCAGCTTCTTGGACTAAAAATTACATTAAACCTCAAACATGGGCAGTGGTAATATATTATATGTGTATTAAAAAGTCCTGTCAAGTAGTGGGTATCTATAAGGTGAAAAGGTAAGGAAATAATAATGGATAACAAAGGATAAGCACATGAACAGTGGCCAGAGTTTAACATAGGATCACTTGGTTTTTAAGGGAATTGACTGAGTAAAAAAAAGTAATAATAATAAAAGAAAAAAAAAAAGTAAAAAAAGGTCTGACTTGAATGGTCTTTGTTTTAAAGCAAGGATAGGTGTGACTGCTTAGCATTGCAGAAAAAAAATTGCATAGGCTAGTAATTTCAATATATACATACATATTTGTCTTATTATATATTTATACATTTATATCTTATATTAATTTTTGTAATTTGCCTTTTATGTCTTTGTCTATTTGTGTTTTATATCTCATATGCATCATGAAGGCAGCTGGCAACTTCTGTTGGTATGAGTACTCAGGACAGATTTTTGTAGAAAGTGACAGAACTCCACAAATACTGATCTGCAGAGTACACAAGTAATTCTGTGTTTTGCAAGAGACAAGTCAAAATAGGTTTTGTCCCTGAAAATATTTTCCATTGGGGTGATAGGAGGACACAAAAATAAGAATCTTACTGTTTAAAATGAAGAAAAATTAGTCAGAAAGGAACAGTATTGCTAAACCAGTAGTCCAGTAGAGGGAACAGTTAGTCACTAATAGTATTTGTGCACTTGGGAGAATTATCAAAATAAATCCTTCTGCAAGTTGCATGCAATAGATTCCAAGTTGCAGAATAAACACTCAACTTTAGCAGAATATTGTCCACTACTGATTAAAAAGTTCACTAGCAAGGCCAAGGTTAAAAACATTCAAATGAGATATCAAATCAGTCAGAATTCAACTATTTGCAAAGAGTACACAGCTATAGCAGGACAAAGGATCCATTATCCTCTGTTTATTTCCTTGAGTCCTTTAGCATATATTATGCACTCCACTGAAACTAAGGTTTCAATTGAGCAATCTGCTTGTCCCAGCTTCAGAGTTGGTGAATAGAAACAGTTGCCTTGAAGGTGCCACTTCCCCACAGAATTATTCCTGGAACCAGCTCTCATTCTGCTGTCAGGATTTCAGCTTGAATTGGACTATATGGGAGAGGAGTTGTAGGCAGTTTGACTAAACTTCCACCAAGTCAATTTGTAATGAAATGCTAACAGGGCTCAGTAAGAGAGGAGACTTTTTTTTGCAAATATTCTCTTTTCTATTTTTGCCTTTTTTTGACATGATGTTCAAGCTAAATGCTTCACTTTCACACAGACCATCTTACAAAATGTAGGTCTATCGCTGTTATCACAAAGCTGTGCAATTTTCTGATTTTTCAAATCTGTTGATCAAGATGTCTGACAGTGTGGCAAAAAGTAACAGATGTCTAGAATCTCAGTCTGCAGAGATCATCATTAAATTATTAGCGATTATCTGCAAATAATTTCTGATGGCCTTATATAGAGGTCTTTTCCTCAACTGAAGCAAACTGATAGCATACATAAACTGCCAAGACTGAGTCTGTCTTCATAAATTTTCCTGATGAAAAATATTTGCAGATTAGACTAAGTCCAAATATTTCACTACCAGATTTAAAAATTAATATTCTATATGATGCATGCACGTTATAGAAACTGCTATGTGGTTTTCTGTAGCAGAATATATGTTTGACACTTTCCTGTGCTTTAGAAACTCATAAGCAATTTCTGAAATATATGAATACATTTTCATACATATTTCATAAATATATGAAATATAAGAGATAAAAAGTATTTTAACCTTCTTCTAATAAACTGAGTTAATATGTCATATGCTTTATGAAGGACTGGACCATCAGATTTATTTTTCAACAATAGTATTAATTAAAAAAAAAAACAAACAAAGTGGTGCTCAATTTTATTCAATTTTATTCTCTTTTCAAAAAGTTCAGAAATGAACCCCTGCTGCTCTGTGATAAAAGAGTGATTTGCCTTGGTTTACCCTAATATATACCTCACATAGATGTAGTCTTATTTACACTGTCTTATCAAAATAGTAATTACACTAAGCCTCAAAACCGGAATTTGAATACAAGTATACTTATGAAGGAAAGCCTAGAATTTAAAATGCTTTATATTTTATTTCCTAAACGTCTGATTTTACTCCACATCTGCCAAATAGCCAGTGATGTTATTCAGTCAAAAGGATAGAAGCAGTCACTCTCAATAAGCTGATCAATATATATTAAAGTCCAATGAGATGTGATTTTAATTATATAAGTTTTAAGAGCAAATATTTTGAACATTCATCAGTTCCCTCTGCATCCATGTGAAAAAATAAGAATTAAGTATTGTGAAGTGTTCAGTGCCTTCCATTCTCACTTCTGATCCTTGATAATCTTGCCTTTAGGGAAAAGAGATTAATTTAGAGGGGAAAAAACTGTCCAAAAACCATTGGGTTAGTGTCAAGTTTCTACCTGCTATTTCATATTTACATTTACCACTAGGCTGGTAAATAAAAACCAGGCACAGCTTGAACAGATGTGGAAGAACTGAGGGGATCTACAGAGGCAATAGGAAATAATTCATGTTAATGTAGTTCCTTCCCATCTCCCCAGCCTGTTTTTTCACCTGTACAGCTATTCAGAGAAACAGAGATTTAGGATTAGAATATACACTGTTTCACAAATCACACACATCAATGACTGGGGCGCAAGCAAGTACCCAGTGTCAAATCATGTCATTTCATCAACTTGATCAGATACTAATGGAAATTGTCAGTTTTTCCAGCCAATAACCTCTATTTTATTTCACATAAAGTCTGAGGAAAGGGAAAGGCTGGTGTAAGTATCACTGTCACATTTGTAGGTTTTATAGACCCTAGAATGTCTCTGTGCTGTATTTTCAGAACACTGTAATGAAATTATAGCTCTTGTCTCCAAGGAGAGGGATATCTAGAGACATACCTAGAGCCATCAAAATGCCATCTGCTAAAAGGGAAAGTGTTCCTACCTCTTTTATTCACTTATAAAGGATTTTACTCCTTAAACAGAATGATTTTTTCTGAGCCCAAATTTGTAGGAGTAAAGGAGGCAGAACCTGCCTTGCCATAAACCATTTGTTACCTCTGAAACTACATTTACATTTTCCAGGGTATGATTAAAACCAGAACTTTTTGCCAGAGACATTTGAAGTTTAAATATGTGTTATTGCATTTTGGTATTTGTGGAGATTACTGTGGTGCGTAACATTTAAATGTGGAAAAAAGCCAACATTTTCAAGTTGTTGGGATTGTAAACATTTAGAGATTACATACTCATGTAACAAAAAAAAAAAAAAAAAGAACTCGTTCTGTTTACATAATCAGGCACTAAATATGCTATAAAGAAACATCTTCAAGCTGATATTGTGCAGGCTTAAAAATGACTGCAGTGTTACACACATTACATTGGTTTTTTTATAACAGCTGCCTTTAGGCATGGTACTGCATTAGAAAGGCCAAGTAGCAGCACCTCCACAAGGCAAACCCAGGAGATTAATAAATTACTTTAAAAGTTATTACAATTACTTCTCTGTTCCTCTTATTCCTAAGAGTATGGGCAGCAGTGGGAATTGGCTGACATCTAAATATTGGTGCCTCCAAATCACCTCTTTTTGTATCACTACAAAGGCCATTTTAGAGATTCTCCCTGCCTGAGAAGACAAGTACGCTAATCAGAGTCACAGAAACATATAAATCATAGAATCATAACATGGTTTAGATTGGAAAGAACATCTAAAGGTCATCTAGTCAAACCTCCCTGCATGTGAAGTTTCTCATAGCCCTGTCCTTTCTAACCTTGAATATTTCCAGGGATGGGGTATCTACCACCTCTTTGTTCCAGTATTTACCATTATAAAAATCACCTCATTATAAAAACTTTCTTCCTTATATCTAACCTAAATTAACCCTTCCTTAGTTTAAAACCACTCCCCCTTGTCCTATCACAACAGGTCCTAATGAAATGTCTTTCTCCATCTCATTGAAGTCTTCTTGGAACCTTCTCTTTTCCAGACTGAAAGCTCCAGCTCTCATATGTCTGTGGCCCTCATCTAGACAGGTTCCAAGAGGTCCATGTCTTTTCTAGGCAATGTGTTTCTCTGAGGAAAAATTAGTCACAATCTTTATATACCTTAGAACAATTTTCATTGGAAGTTAACTCATGAGAGTCTGGAGAAGATTTAGTAATGCAGGACATAATTTCAGGGGACAATTTAGGTCCTAAATTGTCTTTAATGAATGTAAGATTAACAGTTCCAAAGAAAGTGTGGCTTGCATACTGTGGTATCCTGTTCCTACAAGGAATTTTATATGTTCAAACCATCAGACATTCTCTTTTAAGTGACCAGGAAAAATTTAAACCTGCTGGCCTGAGTATCAGACAACTTATGAGCACGTAGATTTCCAAAAGAAGTACTTTTTGTCCCTCAATTTGTTGTAGAAGTTCAAATTAGCCATAGATTGAACCCCTGTTCAATACATCAAGCCCAAATGCAACAGACAAGTCACTGCATACCTAAAGGCACTTCTGTATTTCCAAGCATTTATATTAACTAAGTCAAGCTGACAAGAACATTTACGAGATGTCTTTTCTTCTCTATGTTATGCTTAACCCACAGCCATGGGGTCAGGGAGTGCCGCGTGCCGAAGGGAAACAAAGGACACGGCCCACAGCCAATGAGGGGTAGAAAGCTGGAACGACTTTATTGAGAGCACTGAGACTTTTAAGGGGTTTGGGAACTGGGAGGAGTTAGGGGCGGGACACAGCAAATACGGGGAAAGAGGGGAGGGGAGAATACAATTATGGGAAAGGGGAGGAGTGGGTAGGGTGCAGCCCGGCAGGTAGGGGAAGGAAGGGGGAAAGCTGGGAGTGGCTAGCCTTACATAGTAGCTCAGGGCTTGTTTAGACAATCGGGGTAAAACACACAAATACAAGAGAAGTAACTATCTAATACAATAAATCACTATCTAACTGTTAGGTTAATCCATTCCTGGAAGGACGTGTCCTGGTTGTTCTGGCAGTCCTTCATAGAGGGTTCCCCCACAAGGGAGTACTCTCCATTTTGATTTAGGCTTTCCTGGCTCTATGATCTGTTCCTTTTATATGTAGCCTCGCTGGTTTGTTTATGTAAACTTTCAACTAAACCATGAAAATAAGCATTTTTCACCTCTTCTGTTCTAACTGCTGCTTGCCTTGGGAATACATCACGTCACAGAGGGTATCCCTTCTACCAGTCATTCTTGGCTTGCTTGCAAACTTACTATGGATAGTCTTGCACCTCCTGCCTGCTTCTCATGTGTATTGTTGAAGGGGTGTAACAGGCAATTCAGTGGAGCTTGAAAGTAATTTCAGTTTGGAAAATAAGCAATCTTTTCTATATAATTTTCTTCTTTGCCCACATTTTTTTTTTCAGTCCATCCAACTTTTTTATTACAAATGTCCCTTTTATTGGCTGCTTTTCTTATTTACCTGCTGTGTTTTCAAGAGGACCAATTCTCTTGAAGGATAAGAGTATACTGTAATAAGGAACCATGGGAGCAAGGCCAAGGTATCAGACTATCAAATAAAGTCTGTCTTAGGAGATGCTGAGCTTTTGTTTTTGTGAAGGACTGGGCTTTCTTTTTCATTTTGCAAATGGGGCTAATCTGCTTAAAATAGTGTACCCTGATTCCAATACAAAGGACTACATTAGAATGGTCCCTAGAAAAGTAAAAGTGACTGGTTTCTACACATACATAGAAATTTGCGCTACTCTTAAGAGGAGCTTCTTTCTGAGGGACCTTCACCTATATATGGAGATGCGGTAGATTAAGAAGTGAAAATGTTTGGAGAAAATAAAGGACTCCATTGCAACACTGTTAACGCCTGACTCTGGTGAGTTGCTGTACCCTGCTCATGGCATAAGCTAACCTTGTACTAAATTATGGGCAGAAAATAAAGGGGAAGGTTGTCTCAGTGCAGGGTGCCAGAGCAACACCTGTGAGTACTTGTGTGTGCACATCTGTCTGTGCTTATACGGCCTCAATATAGTTCTGATTCAAAGGGCAAAGTGCTGATCATTCCTCAACGTTTACATATCAGGAACTAGTTCTATTATATGAAAGAGAAGAACACTTCAGGCATTCACTTGTTTGAAGATTTGAATGAGCAGCTTTTTCAGTTTCATAAGATGAATCAGTATCGTACAAAAAGGAGATGTTGTAACTGTGGACATATGTTATCTTATCACACTACTGATTAGATTGTATTTCAGATTATTAATATGAAGTGTAGCAAACACACTGGGTTGTCTCAGTTAGATACACACTATGAATGTGAATGGCACGTGCCCGAGGATTTAGGCAGCACTTGAAGCCGAACAGCAGAAGAGTTAATATATGGCACACAGTAGGACTGAAATGCCTGGAATTCTCCATCAAGAGAAGAATCATTGGAATAATTTAACTTAAGGAAACTGGGCATGCAACATGATCCTGGGGAGCTATGCAATTAATGTTCTGTCTGCCACATTAAAGATTTAACACTGAAAAGGTCCATTTGCATACAACATACCCCCAGTGCCAGGAAAAGCTTCACTTGCTTTCACCACCCAGAACGGCACCAGACAGCAAAAGTGAGATGCTGTTTTGATTCAGTTACTGCTCAGCTGTATATCAAACATGTTATAGAAACAGGCCTTGACTTCAACATGTTTGGTTTGGATCAGTGAATTGAGCACTTGCTGAGCTCTGGAATACAAATGATCAACCTATCTGTCTGAGCACTTTCCCTGTTGGTGCCACACTCTCACTGCCTATTGCTAATGCAGTAATATGTATGCAGTGCACAGCATTCCATGTGACTGCCACTTGACAAAATGTGCCAGATCATCATTGTCTCCAGACGAGACAGATTTATTATAATTCAATATGTTCCTCATGAGCACTTTTTTCTCTCTTATGTTACAGTCTGCATAGCATTCAGAATAATAACTACATGCTCTTATGACATTGCAGCACTGAATTCTTGTAGCTGAAAAAATCTTTTCCTTGGCTCTGACAGAAATTTATTCACAATAATACCTTTCTGTTGCTGAAAATTAATATGGGGTTTCCCTACCCCATTCCAAAATAAGCATTTCATGAAGTAAAGCTCAGCAGAGTGAATTTTATTTTTTTTTTTTTGTAATAAAATATTTTAAATATTCAAAAACTGGAAAGCCATCGGCTTTGCTGCATCGCATTGCAGATAAAAACCCATTGTACAAGGGACTGAAATTATGAGATTCTTGATGCAGTCTTTTGTAATCTCAAAGTCAAATAAGGCATAACAAGAATCAAGGAAATCTGCGCAGGACTAACAGCTGTACTTGCTAAATTAAAGCTACTCTATATGTTGGGACTGTCACCTGATTATAGAAGCATAAGTGTTTACAAGTGGTCCACACAGACTACTCAAAAATGCACAGGATTCACACTTTCTAAGAGAATGGTGATCTTTTACAGTGGATCAGTCATTTCAGTTGACTTTAGATGCCAGGATGACCTTTACAAAGTGGTATATATAATAACATTGAATATGCAATTCACCAAACATGAGTATTGGCACATTTTGGCTCATGAATATTTACCACAAAGACTGCTGCTGACAGCATCTCAGCAGCCCTAATCTGCAGGCTGGCAGCCAGCCAGGTTTCTCACTTTTGCCAGACATAGGGAGGAATTTCAGTCCTACTGGCCAGGAGGCGGGAAAGGATCCTGGCATCCCAATTTGATTTGCACTCCATCTGTCAGGAAAAAAAAATAAAATCTCTGGTTAGAGGTAATGATGAAACTAGATTGTCTAGCATGCACCACACCCAGGATCCTCCTGAAAAGTGTGTTAAAGCTACAGCAAACATTGCATTATCAGGCAAAATTGCATTTTGCATCCCTCTGAAATTGCTCTAATGTAACATCAACTGTACCTTGAAAAGACCATGCAGCTTTTTTGGGGTGTAAGTGACCAAATCCCTTTGTGAATATCAGGCCTAGACATTTCCTTCATATGTGCCTGGCTGTATATGACAGCTGGTGGTCATGCTTCCCGAACAGTTGTTTCCCGTGTCCACCACAGTCACCATCCCTTTTTCTGCTTAACCATGGTTTCCAGCCTGGAACCGATGCAAGTGATCCAGACAGCTTACAGTTGGATCAAATCACCTTAGACATTTGCTCATGGATGATCAGCCCAAAATAAGGGCCTGTCATTTCCCTGAGCACTCTCCTCACTCACAGTTCCTGCTCTTACCCACTTTCTTCTCTCCTTTACCTCTGGTGTTGATAGGTTGGCATGTTACTTTCTTTTTCTACTACAATGACAGTGAAGGAGAATGAAGCTGGTGATTAGTTACTTAATCAATTATTAACTTTCATATTCAAAGTCCTTGTCACCTTCTGAAGATTTTGGTGATTTTTTTGTGGGCTTTTAATCATCCCATCTTCCTTTCCACTACACTATGTTAACCTTTCTTCACATATCATTTTTCTTCTGTTCTTGTTGCTTTCCTCTATGGAGCCCAAATCTGGAGGTGTCAGCTGAGACTGCACTTCTTTAGTGGCAGAATTATCTCCTGGATGAGGTGTAGCTGGATTCTGGATGTCTTACTGAGGCTTTCCAGCAAGGTGTTTGCCTTTTTGAGTAAACACTCCATTAACTTCCATTCCTGAGTTCAGATCTCAAGGTTCTGTCCTGTTTTAGCAGCACAGGTCATTAGCTTGTTCCGGTCCATTTTGTTTGTCCTACAAATGAGTTATTCTGCATTGTTCTTCATTGAATTTCATCCTATAGATTACAAACCTTTATCAAATTTATCAAGAACTTTTGAAATCAACTTGTATCTACCTCTGTCCTCCTCCCTCTGATTAGTGGAACCTTCATTTTATTGGCATTTGAAAGGATAATTTCTGTTCTTTAAACAAAATCTCAACAGGATCCATCCAAGTCCTCATTTGGTTTCTCCTCCCATATTTGGCAAAAAGCTAAGTATAGCTGCTTTCAAACAGCTGTTTATTTACACTAATTTCACCCAACAATGTCTTCCTATTGAACATGTACAGGAGCACATCAGCCGTCCTACTCAAGCCAAAATAAATCTCATCCCTTGTTTTTGTCTACCTGCTGGACTGATTAATCAGCCAGGGAGTAAATGAGACTGCTTGACTGACCAATTTTGGCTTTTTATAACCATACAATTTTTTAGATGTTTACAGACAGATCACATCTTTTGTTTTTGTACTTTTCTGGTAAGCGGCACATTGCTGTCTTAAGACTAGACTTGTCCTCTCCTTTGGAACAGATTATGTTTTACTCTTCTCTACTCTTCAGCCTTTTGTTGTCTAAAAGTTGTCCAAGGTCATCACTAATGAAAAAAACACACCACCTAGTTTCACTGATGCTTAAAGTGAATGCTATTAACTTAGCTACGCTTCATATTTAAATATTCTTTAATTTAGTGATTTTAACTGTATTCTCATAGCTTTTCAAATTTATATTAAACCTCTAGTCACAAATGATAGTTGCAGAGGTTTGAGAAACTGAATATTTTACTTTTTTCTGCCACTTCTCTGTTTTTCTTACCTGTATAGTAGCAGACCTTAAGCATTGGAGTCCTGCAATAACTTATAAATCGCATCAAAGGCTGAGTTAACATTTAAAAGCATCACTACTAGGATATCTTCGTTTGCTTCAGAATCCTCATAAAATTAAACTTTCTCATGCACTATGAGCTAGTTTTTTTACAAGGCAAGTGGGAATTTTAAAATTTAGTCATTTAAAATGTGCTTCAAAAAGAGTAGATTTAATGAAAGAAGAATAGAAAGGATTACACATAACAAAGCAGCATGCACCAAATAACACCTGAAGTACAGCTATAATACATTGAAATCATTGGATGCAACCACTGGACTCAAACGCTTAGACCAGCTACTTTCTGCAGCAGTATCACATCCACCACAATTAGTAAATCCTGCTGGGTAGGAAGGTCTGATTTAAGCCACCATTGATCTTGCAGTGAGCCTTTCTTCAACAGTTGCTCTTATTTCTCATGTATTTTCTTTTTTTTCAGTCCTTGTGCCAGTAGCTGGGCCTTTTCTCGCCTACCCTGAAAGCCTCTCCTGCTAGCTGTGCCTCTCTGCTTCGCATCACCACCTTGTCCTCCCACCTCCACTAGCTGGAACTTGGATTTTAGGCTTGCTTTTTTTGTTTGTTCTCCTTGCAGAACTATCAGTGAGTAAACTGAATATTTGTCATTTTTCCTTTGCAACTTTTCATAACAAAGGCAAAGAAAAAAACACTGAAATGTGATGCTTTTATAAGCTGTAAATGGCAATTCCAATTTTAATGGCAATTCCCTATTACGTCTTTCCTAATTCTGACCTATTATAATAATCACTTAAATTGATGTGTAATGAAAGCACTGATCATAATAGCCGCACATCACCTGTTTGTCAATTTGCTTTTGTCTTAAGCCACCTACAACACCTCAGAACTCTAAGATTTAAAATGCTATCATCTCTCAGTATACGTTCTAAAAACCACAAACAACTTTTAGCAGAAATGTCACAAGAAAATAAGTTAGCTTGAATGTCCAATAGCTTAATAGTGACTCATTTATAGTTTTCCCCTGAAAATCACCAAATTCTGTTGACAAACAAATGAAGCTCTGAAGTAAACCTCTGAGGTCAGATAATACAACCACTAAAAATTCAAGGGACATGCAATGTCATAAAGCTAAATAGCTAAGTCACAAATAGAACTCAAGAAGCTACATCACCAGTTCCTGCTTGAACCACTGGAGCATCACATATTTCCTGCTTTTTCGGAATGTGCTTGTGCTAATATATTGCTCCTTCAAGGCTTATCCGTTTTTGACATTTGTCTTGGTGCTTAAATAAGACAGAATCCAGGAGGTTTTTCCAGCCATCACATGCTTGCACTCAGCAATGCCAGGATCTGCTGCAAGCCCTCTGGGTAGCACTTCAAAGAGGTGGAGATGCTGTGTCAAGTCCATCACATTTCTCACCATCCTGCTCCTTTCTTCGCATGCACTGTACTCTGTGGTACATTCAGGTCTTTGCTCTGTCAGCAAGACCAGTGAAGATCAGAGCAGGATTACACCTCAAATATTCAGTAAGAGCACATTATATATTAATGTAAGGATTGTTCTGGCCAACATCCATACAGAGCATCATTTCTCATGATCATTCTCAGAATTTCTTAGTACAAGACTCTGCTCTGAGAAGGCACTTGCTGCTCTCCTTTGCTCTGTTATTGAACGTGTGTGCTGCTGGCAGCAAGGTCAGCACTTCACCTTGTCCTCTGGTAACTGGTGTAGTTCACACTATGGTCTAGACACTTTTTATTGGAAAATCCACATTTTCCTAACAAAAACACAAATAGTTTATTTCTCTTACCCTCTGTCACAATCTCCGCCCTCCTCTTTTTCCTTCAACTCATTTTTCATTAATATGAATTTTTTTCCCCTATGTTTGTATTGGTGAAGATGAAATGGTATTCTCCCATTTACTCTTACAAAGCAAAAGAGATTTCATATTATAGGGAAAGATAGTGGTCCCCATCTACTAGAACAATGGCCTTAGAAAAGTACACAGGATTTCCATCCCATTTGAAGTGACAGTATTTCAAGATCATCTGTTAAAACAAATTCAAGGGAGAAAAAAAATATTTAAATTTTCAATTCATAAATTTCAAAGCTTGTTTTTAAGTTCAACATTAACTTTCAGGGCACTGTTCTAATAAGAAAGAAGAAAACCAACTGAATGGCAATTGACACTCTTAAAGATGTGGAAAAAGAATTAGAGTGAAAGAAATTTCTCTTTCTCAGCCTTGAATTCTCATTTCAAGAAAGCTGTACAAGCAGCTGGAGAGAGTTCAGAGAAAAGACACTCATTCAGAAAGAGTCAAGCACTGAAAAACAAGGTCTGTGAGGGAAGATTTCAGGATTTATTAGAAAAGAAAAGGTTGAAAGTGACTATTACTCTGTAGAGATATTTTATATTGGAAGAAAAAACCCAAGCCTATGACAATAAGAGGGACTCAGCCTTGCTGACAAAGGCATAATAAGATCATGAAAGGAAAAAAGTCAGAGCTGGATAAATTCAACCTTGAAAATCTTACCTATAAAGACAATCAGACACTGTATTAGAGAGGCAAAGAAAGGCTTGGAAAACCTGAGCAGAGATGACAGTTTCAACAATAAGAATATTCTAATCCAGTTTATAATTTGAATTTTTATACTATATTTGCACTACTCTTGATTGTCTCTAATTGTTTGAACTTGATTGATTGCTCTTTTTTCTTTCTGCAGCTCAAGAAACGGAGAGAAAGACTCATGTGCTACCTTCACTCCAAGGTCTGCTTCTGGCCACTAGGTCTTGCAATAATGAAAGTTGCAAAGCATCAATTCACAGAATCATGTAATCACAGAATGAGACTGACAGAGACCTCTGAAGGTATCTGGTCCAAGCCCCTACTCAAACAGGGCTACCTAGAGCTAGTCATCCAGAACCACGTCCAGATAGTTTTTAAATGTCTTCAAGAATGGAGATTCCAGAAGGTCTCCAGGCAACCTGTGCCAGTGTTTGGTCACCCTTACAGTAAACAAGTCTTTCCTGGTGTTCAGATGGACCATCCTGTGTCTCATTTTGTGCCCATAGCCTCTGGCCCTGTCACTGGGCACCACTGCAGAGTCTGGCTCTGTTCTGTTTGCTACCTCCCTTCAGGTGTTTGCTCATATTAATAAGGTTCCCTGAGACTTCTTTTCTCCAGGCTGAACAGTCCCAGGAACAGTCCCAGTCCATCTCTCAGTCCATCTGCTAGAAGAAATACGCCACTCCCTTAGCCACCATTGCCCTTCACCAAATTCTCTCCAGTATACCCATGTCTCTATCATACTGGGGAGCCCAGAACTGGAGACAGTATTCCAGATGTGGCCTCAGCAGTGTGGAGTAGAAGGGATCACCTCCCTCAACCTGTGGCAGCACTCTTTCTAATGCAGTTCAAGATACTGTTAGTCTTTCTTGCCAGAAAGACACATTGATGGCTCCTGTTTATCTTGGTGCCCTCCAGGACCCCCAGTTCCTTTTCTGACAAGCTGCTTTCTGTCTGGGTGGCTCTCAGCATGTATTTGTTGTCCCTCTCCACATGACAACTTTGTACTTCTCCTTGTTGAACTTCATGAGACTCCTGTTGGCCCCTTTGTCCAGCCTGTCAGGGTTTCTCTGTATAGCAACATGACCCTCAGGTGTATCAGCCACTTCTTCCAGTTTGGTGTCATCTGTAGACTTGCTGAGGGTACACTGCCCAATCATCCAGATCACTGATAAAGGTACAAAACAGGGCTCGAGTCAGTGCTGACCTCTGGAGTACACCACTAGTTGCTGGTCTCACTGACATTGCAACACTGATCACCACCCTCTAGGCCAGCCAGTCAGCCAGTTTTCAGTCCACCTCACCGTTGGCTCATGGGGACCTTGTATCAACATCTTCTCTATGAGGATCCTGTGAGGGACAGTGTCAAAGACCTTACTCTAGTCCAAGTAGACAATATCCAACTTTAAATAAATAGTAGAAGAAAATATTTTCATATTTCAATGAAAAAGTACTTTCCTGATTGATTCAATATTGATCTGTCCCCAGTTACTGTTAGAAGCAGTGGTTTTCTCTACCCTCATTATCCCAAGGAGAACGTACACTGGGAGTGCTGAGAGTGCAGCCAAGATGTTGAGGATATAAAGCATACTAGACACTTGGAAACTGGAATTCTAATTATCAGGAGGTGTTAAAGCAGCCCACATTATCAGACCAACTCAGAATCCTTTTATCTATTTCTGTAATTGCAGTGATCAGAGTAAGGTTGTATCAAGCATAAATAAATAGTATCTTTCTTTCTCTTTCTTCCCACAAGTAGACAAAAATATATTTCAGTGAAGTGAAGCCAGTTTGGGGGGGGGGGGGGGAGGGGCAAGGCATTTTCTGTTAAATAAGGTTCATATAAATGGGATGGGAATACCTAGTTTTCTGCCAAATTTACCAGGGCGGAGAAGGGGGAATAATACAAATAGGGAAATCTTCTCATCCATTATATTTTCTTGAGCAGCTACCCAGGAGGTCTATCACAGAAAAAGGTATGTGGATGTCTCTAAAGGGGGAAATACAACCAGAAGAGTGCAATTTTTACAATCAAATGCATTTATTAACAACCTGGATGAAGAGGTAGAATGCACCCTCAGCAAGTTTGCTGATGATATGAAACTGAGGGGAGTGGCTGATATACCTGAAGGCTGTGCTGTCTTTCAGTGTGACCTTGACAGGCTGGAGAGAGGGGTAGAGAGAAACTTAATGAGGTTTAACAAAGTCAAGTGTAGGATCCTGCACCTAGGGAAGAATAACCCCAAGTACCAATACAGGCTGGGGACTGACCTACTGGAGAGCAGTTCTGCTGAGAAGGACCTGAGAGTATTGATCATAGGCTCCCAAGATCTTCCCAGAAAGCAAGGACTCTTTAGCTTCTCATATGCTAGGCTCTCAAGCCTTAAAGAAGTGTGCCAAGATGGGATCTGATAAGAGAAAATAAATACAATTTTCCTCTCCTCTTCACCCTTTCATAAACGGCAATCATTCTCTCTATGGCATCTAAAAGAGAATAAAGAAAAAGAAAGCACATTTCCAATCTTTTGTTCTCAACTAGGATTTTTTTTCTTTTAAATTGCAACTATTTCCTAGGAGTTAGAAATTCCAGTTTTCTCTTGATTTAATATAAACACATGAAATGATGTAAGTAATAACATCCTTGTCTATGTAAGCAATTTTTAAAATTATACTATGAATGTTTGACTCCCAGTTTTTAATCAAGTTTGACACAATTGACAAGACCTTCATCTGTCCTGAAGAGAAACAAACACTACATATGTCTATGAGAAGTCCAAGGTAACTCTGAAAGGAGCACTGATTATAATATTTGGTTAAAAGATAGCATAATTATCTACTAGCTAGAAACTTTGTGGTGGGTGATTGCAGAGCTGACCTTTTTCAAGTGGCCTGGACATCAGCACTTGTTAAGACATGGAGCACCCCAATGCAAGTGAACTCAAATGCTCAATACGGCCTGGAACAGCATTTGTCTCCAAACAGATCATGTTAAGGAGGAAAATCACAAATACTTTTGAAAAACAGGAGTCAACTTGAAAAGAAGCATAAAAGTGTAGACATTTGTAATGGGGGAGAGAGATCTTTTACCAGAAATAACAGTAGTCAAAACTTGGATTGACACTTGCACAAGCTGCATCCAGCACTCCAACCTGTGCCTGGATCAGGCAGAGCTGTTTCTCCACTGGACACTATTCACTGGCTAATTACATGCCATTAGTACATCAACAAACTGCTTTGATAATGACCTAATTTAAATTACATGAATTAAGTGAATTTTCCTTGCAACAAGATCTAATAAAAATTACAAAATATTTCTAATCTTCTTGTTCATTGAAGCCCTCTACAATCTGTTTCCTAGTAGTCCAACACTTAGAAGGATTCCCTTAATTCAGTACTTAGCAAGGGCAACAACTGCTCCACTTACTCCTTTTTCAGTCTAAAATACAGAAGTTCAGGTGCTAGGCCTCAGAAATGCCCAAAGTCATGTGTAGTAACATCCTCATTTGGGTGACATAAATCAAACAAAATGATGGGTGATTCAGAAAAATTACTCTCCAAACCAAGTAACAAGACATATTGGTCAGCCTGGCATCTATTCCTTCCTAATACACCCACATTTTTATTCTAGACTGTTTCAGGCTTGTATTTTTCTTTCCAGAGTGTGTTTCAGTGTATCATTGTCGGACTATTAGAGACCATGTTTATTTCTCACATCGACTGTACTCTTAATTGAAAGAGCTTCTTTGGACTAAACAAAACAGTACTAGAACTGCAATATATCACACTAGCCAACTTGTTTAACATCAGTAAGTCATGTAGTTTACTGTGTGCATCTCTATGGGAATGTGCTGAGATATTGCCTTAACTTTCAATAAATTCCATTCCATGACAAATAAGGGAAGAAAGAGTTTAGAGACAGCTTTAAGCCATCCTGACATTTTGTGCATCTGACATCTGCTATTAAGATGTTATCTGATGAGTCAGGATGATCTGACCACCAACTAAGAGGCAGGAGAGAATAAGATTATAAAACAGAATATATCTATTTTTATCCCTTACACATAAGTCTCTGGGCATACAAACCCAAAAGTTCTCTTCTTATACTCACAAATCACCCAAAAATTCAATGGGTTTTTTTTTTGGTTAACAAGTTACCACTATGAAATAAATTTCTGTCTAAACTAGTTCTTCTCTTGACTTAAATTGTGTCTCCACATATTTAAAAAAGAAGTCTGTAGCCTTTATAATGTACATTCATCTCCTCCCCTTTCCAACTTCTTAACCAAGCACTTCATACATTTGATGCACAACACTGACCATTTCTAGGCCCAATGTACAGCTGCTTAGCATGCCAGACAAATATACTGGCACACAGGATTTTAGAATAAAAAAAAAAAAAAAAAAGATGATGTTACCAAGCCCTGCCAGTACCAAGTAGCATGGTCTTTTCTCCACTGCACCCTCTTTTCTGACACAGCCAGGAAGAGTGTGTCATAACATAAACCATGGCAGTATACATCTTAAAATGTGATGGCCATATGTAAAGTTCTCACTCCCTTTACAGCAGTATCTTCCTTATGCTTAGCAGGTCACCTTGCCACAGTAACTACTACATTGGTTTGACAGTTTGTCTTAGAGCATTTATAAATTTAGAACAGCACTCTCAGTGGGAGAAGAATTACAGGCATTTCTTTTTTGAAGTATAATACTTAGGTATTCATTTAACTTATTTGTTGTAGGCTATGGATACAGAAATTCATTTTTTTTTATTCCTTTTCTCAGACACCAACTGAAAAGGGGTGGAGAATATTGTGTCTGTTACAGAACTTGAGGCAATGGTAAATCTTTGCTGAACTGGGCAAATGTTAAAAAAAGCTGCAGGAGCTGAATACACAGCAGTGCGACAATGTTAGCAGCCACAGAACTTCTTTTAGTAGCACAGATTTATTTGGCCTGTTATTTAAAATTATTCAATTTAGAGAGTCTGAAATTCTGTAGACATAACTTTGAGTGGAAAAAAGTATTATTAGGAGACTTCAGTGTCCATTTTTTATACCACAGGATGATTACCCTTTCATTTAGTACACTGGAATTCTGTTTAATCATGTTTTTTATACTGTATGTATGCCATCTAATGGTAAATAAGAATAATTTCTATTGTTTCAAATGGAGCAGTATTCAGCTACTTAACAGCAAATTCTAGCATTTTCCTGTCCCTTTTTTTCCCCTCACAGTTACAATGTGACTGCAAATTTCAGAGAGGCTTAGTCTTTGCAGCTTGTGAGGTTTTGTCCCTACTGCAAAAACCTGCTGTGCAAAAAGGTGGAAGTTAAATAGAAGCAGTAGTGTGCAGTGCTGCAGTGAAACAAGCTGTGACCTGAGGGACTCTAATCGAAGGAATTCTTCGAGTAATTCTCAGTGTCAGATCGCACTAGGAATAAATCAGCATAGACTGGGAAATTCAGCATTTCAGCACCAACTGAAACCAAAATATTTCTGAGGAACTAGAAGTTTGGAATTATAGTGTTCTCTTATTTGTGTAAATTATAGCTAGATTGCTCCATTTGGCTTCATTTCTAGTCTACATTAAGCTGCAAAGATAAAACACTGAGTTCAAGTTAGCTGTATTTTCTACCTCAAAAATATTTGTTCTTGTTCTGCTGATGTTATGACCTTAAAACTGGAGATTTCTGCTTTTATTATACCAGTTTATCATTACTTTATAAACTTTTGGAAATTATTTCTGCAAAGGAATCCTTTCAGCAAAGGAAGCCATTTCAATATTATATGATATTACAGGGTGATATTAAGACCTCAGTTTTTATTTTTACTTTCCCCAGTATAAATCTACAATTAGACCTGTATGGGATTTATATGAATCCAACCTCAGAGTTCCAAATGTTTGTCATAATGATAGGGTTATGGATTAAAATATTAAATTAGTAACAAATAGTCAAATACTTACAGTTATTACTTTAATGGTTAGTAAAATTAGAATGTGAATGGTCTTCAGACCATCTCTTATTCTTAATTTAGCCACAGAAGGAATGATTCTCAAATAATGCGACTAAGCCTGAATTCATTTTCTCCCATATAAATCTGTCACTTTACACTTTCTTTAAAAATATTAGTCCTCTTTTACAATGGTGAACAGCATAAATATTCCATCTCTTTGCAGCTGTAAAGGTTTGGGGATTATCTAAATTATACAACTGTCTTAAAACTCTAGATTTTTAGAATTTTAGTGTAGCAGTAGAACCTATAAAGACTTCAGATGATTTTCACTGGCATTACAGACCACTGTGATTGAAGACATATTTTTAAAATGTTTTACCCTTTTAATATGTTAACAAATTCATCCTTAGCATACTTAGCATATTTTTATCTTACAGTTTTCCTCTTTGGTAGCTGTTTGTCACTTCATTATATCCTCTTCAGAACAAGCTTACTACAAGACAGAGGGGCGACATGATAACTGCCTTCAGCTGTTAAAGCTGTTGTCCAAACATGAAATGATAGTTTTTAACACACATTGAAGAACAAAAAAAAGAAATAATTTGCTTCATTTGCAATACAGACATCGTAAAAATTTCAAACATCAAAAGTAATGAAGCACTGGAACAGCCTGAGAAGGTGATGGGAATCTCCAGCATAGCAGAACTGCTGAGACAGTTTAGACAAACACCTGGAAAGAAGTAATACTAATGGACTGCAAAAGTCTTTGTGGTAACTCTGTCCTTACCATTATCCTTTCTTTTTTTTTCTTCTTTCTCCAGTTTAATTTCCTTCCATATGTTTGTGAATAAGACACTATTTAGTACAGTGTAAAGCAAAAAAGGAAATAAACGATAGATGGATGGATGGATGGATGGATGGATGGATGGATGGATGGATGGATGGATGGATGAATGGATGGAGGGAGGGATGAATTGTATGCATATTGTTGGATTTCAGGCTGTAGACTCTAAACTAGAGATTCTCAGTTAACTCCTGCTTCATGAGATTAGCTAATTTAATTTAACTATGCTTCAAACCTCTCTAACATGAGCTTACAATCATTTATTTTTCCCTTTTCAAGAAAATTATATGTTTATGTTGATATTTGGAATAAAAAATTATGTTGTATCAGCTGGTAATATTTATATTGTTCCACTAAAAATGTCATACTATGAGGCGTGACAACTAAATACCATAGTGGCTATGTTTTATTGCAATAATCAGATAATTTACAGTTCTGCAGATATGAAATGAATAGTGAGAAGTACAGAATGATTTTCCCCATAAATATAAAATGTTTGTGCAGAATATTTCAGGATCAACTTCTGGTAAGGATAGACTTGTTACTCAAACATTGAAGATAATCTGTAGGTCTAATTTTTAGACAAGTTAATTTGTATTTTTTCCATCATTTATGAAAGGCGAGAAAAGACCTCTGACCTGAAGGCAGACAAATCTGAAAGTAACAAACATATTTTCTGCCATTTGAAAACAGAAATATCATTACTGTCAATAAAACTACAGCTGCAGTGAGCGTCTGCCAGAGATTTCCTCTCAGCTGAAAAAAGCCTGTTCAGATTGTGAGCTTACAGGCTTTGCCTTTCCTGCCAGGGAGACGTGGGCTGTTGACACTATGACTGAGTGCTTGGTCTCAGCTCTGACTCCTTTAATCTGTTGGATTCTGCAGAAATGAATTTCTGAAAGATTTGGAAAAAAATAATTCTTTCAATGAACTCTTTCTCTCAACCAGTATGAAATCCACAATGGGAAATTGGCATGTGAGAGAGAGAGAAGAGTAATGGGCTCTTAGTTAATGGTGGAAACATAAAGTACATTTACCACAGGTAAGCTATTTCTTAAAGAAAATACACATAATTTTCAAAGAGTAATCTTTTCTTTCCAGTTAAAATTGGTCAACTAACTTAACTATTCACGAAATTTGGTTCAAAATGCATTGAAATAGATGGCATGGTAAGAGTCAGTTAATTTATTATATTTCAGGATTTTACTAATTTCTATTTTCTTGACAATTTATTTTTTTTTTCTCTCCTCAAAAGCTCTATTGGCCCTTCTGCAGCTGCTTCTGGAACAAAACCCCCCTTTAATTCAATTGCTCTTGTAACAAGTTAGAACCAGATTCACTTCTCTGACAGCTGCAAATATAGACAAAATGGATTGGTTTCAGAAGAATAACTCACATTTTTCAGAAGTAAAAAAATAAAAGTTCATGAACTTTGAAAAGCAATATTCATGTCATGTCCATCTACATAGTTTGAACTCCTAAAGATCAAAGAATTGAAGATATTGAAGCTTTCTATACAACATAGGTTAAGTAATGTCAGTGTTTTACCATAAGCCTTACTTGAGTGCATCTGCATTTTAACAATGGGTATTAATCCACACTGCTTGCTATTCTTGAGTTTTACTGTATTTTACAATACATTGCTGAGACCTTCCTACGTTTGTGTTGGCTACACCTGAGTTAGGGCTCTATCTTGAAAAAAAACAAACATTAACAAAATAAATTGGATCAATAGAAGGAGGAAACACATTTGTGCTAAACTGGTCTGTGTTCCAGGAAAGATCAGCCAAAAGGAGGCAAAACAATAAAGAAACCTGTTCTATTTGTTTTAAGATATTTTATTCTTGATGGGAGGACAGTTAAGAATGATTTCTCAGTTTGATAACATAAAGACAGCAGATATTCCAAGGTTTTCAAAGCCCATCATGGCCCTTAATAAGACTTAGATAAAATCAAAACAAGCACTAACAAGTCTGTATGCTTACCCATCATCTATCATTAGGGAAACAAATTTCCTAAATGGAAATATAACAAGTAATCTTTTACACTCAAAGTGTATTAAAGTGGAAGTGAAGAGCAATGCTATTTTTGTGCTCATGTACCCTACCAACAGCGAAACCATTGTTGACTGCACCAGCCAATTCTGATTGCCAGTCATATGAATATTCACCATGCAAAATATAATAAAACAGATGCAAATGTATATTTAATGGCATGGGCTGGTGATAAAGAATTACAATGTTAGGTTTCCTGCCCCTATACATTCCTCTAGAGCAGTTCTACATTTAAGAAAGAATGGAAACCCTGAATATACCCTGACCAAATGAATGAGTCCAGGCTCCACTTAGTCCATGGGTGAGCACTAATTTACTTTTGAAATCTGTCATCGTAAGCATCTACATAAGATTATATAAAAACAGCCATACCGTAACAAGTCAAGTACTCAGTTAGGACCCTATCTCATGTTCAAAAATAATCAGTAATGGATACCAAACCAGAATACAAGAACCAGAGAGGCATTCAGTGATGTATTTCAGACTAAAGTCTCTTAGCTCACTCCAATCTGCAGTTTAGGAAGTTCCTGCACCCAATGTAATACTCTTCTTTTCAACTACCTCTGATGGATTATGTTTTCCCCTCATTTATCGCACTGTTTTTTGAATCCATCGAAACTTTCGGCATCTTTAGAGTCACATGGATATTTACCATTTAACCAGGTGCTATATTTATGTCATAGCTCATAGTTGGGCGTAAAGCCACCACAGTCCATATAATGCATTTATTAAATGATTTTATGAGGATCCTCAGCTGCAACAGCAATCTGGAGATATAGAATTAATGTAGAATAAATTAATAGAATAAAAGGAAAAAGGAAGAAATTAAATTATTTGGGGGAGCAGGGGGAGACAACCAAACAAAACCAATCAACTAAACAAAAAAACACAGGAAAAAACCAAACAAAAACAAAACAAAAAAAAAACCAAAGGAAAACCAAATTAAAAAAACAGAAATAAAATAAAGCCTGATATGGTGCAATTGCAAGGACGAAAAGATGAGTGTAGCACACGCAGAATACTCAAAAATGTTTACAGTTCTAGGGGAATTAATACAATTGTGATGTCTGATTCTTATTGTATAGAGAGAATAATGTATAACATGTTTAGTGTACACAGGTAAGATGTTTTTTTCTGCTCTCTGAATTAAGAACAAATGTAAATTTTCACACAAAAAAGACATTAATTACAAAAAAAATCAATAATATATGTCAAATGGCTTTCAGACAAAACAGATTCTGAAGAGGAATGTGAGTTTTTTGACTTTACCTCAGTTCTCTTACAGCCTATTACAGTATTTTTTTAACTGGTATTGCATAGACGCCACAGAGTGCACATGCTTAGCACCAGTATATTTGTTGGTGCATTTTTAATGGACACTGCATTGAAATGTAGTCTCCTGCCAGGGAGTTACAAAATGAACAGTAGTTGGACAAGACAGTAGAAAAATATGAAAGATCGGAAAAAGAATGAAAGCAAATATCAAGATGTTAGAGCTATGATTTCCACATGAGAAACTTTTACCGGCACCAATTGTCCCTTGACACAGTTGCTAACATTGCAATTTTGTTAGAGTACACTTGGCTGCCTTCGTGTCTTTGTCAAGCCAGCATATTTCACACATATAAATACGTGGGCACCCCAGCATAACTCAGCATTGTTGCCTTTCTTTCTTGTGTTTTTCCATCTCCACTGCAATGTCAGACTAAACGGCTTTTTTTGGCAAGTGTTCAATGGCCAGGTTTGCTCAGGGAAACCCAGGATATCTTTCACTGCCTTTCGGGGCTGGAGAGTGGAACATAAAGCTACCTGGATTTTTCCACTGAGCCACATTTGTATCACCACAGGAATTGAGTTGCTAGAAGTATTGGAAACAGATTTGATGGCCAGTCACTAACATACCAATGCAGTAATTACAACCCTACAGTTGGATTCTATTGATATAGCATAACTGGTACTTTGTCATGAGGAAAAACAGTTTAACTCACACAGTTAAAATGAAATCAGGATGGAAGCAATTTATTGATTTACTAATTATATAATTCACCGGCAATCAGAGAATTATACATTCAGGATAAGAATCAGCAATAGAAAAGGCACTGCCTGACCCACACGGAGCGGGCCATGCCTGCCCACCTCGCCTGCCCCACTTCCCCTCCCTGTCAGAGACCTTTGCAATTCTCCTATACTGCTTCACAAGCTGACTCTTGTCCTCAATTTTATTGCTACCCCCCTAGTAACTGTTTAATCCTAATCTTAAGAAAATCTGAAATTTGTTCATTCCGTTTTGGCATCATCAGTTTTGGGACAAAGCTCTTCACAGAACAAGCAGTTTGGAGTGTTCCTCACATACACGTATTGTTTGCACTCACTCTTCTTACTTAGGCCATGTTACTTTTCTAAAATATATCATTCGACCAGCTCAGATAGATTAATTAGTACAGAATTGTTCTTCCATTGTCCAAGCTTAAAACAAAATAGTGTAAAGCCCTGTTTCCAGCATTCTACCATGACATGGACATTTTCAAATAAATGCTTTCAGAAAGCAAACATTTCCAGAAAAACTGCATTGTACACCAGCTCAAGCAAAATCATGCCATATATTCTTTTATAGTCCCCTAGTAAAAATGGATAAAGCTTAACATTTTTTGCACCATCTTTGGCAGTGCAGCTTGAATTTCTGTTAGGCTATTGAACAGATGCAAAGCTTTGACTTGCGGTTGGGCATCAACGCGGGACTCAACATTTTGAATATTGCATGGTTATCTCCCTTGCACAGCATCTGGCAAGTCAAGTCGTCTGCACTGCTAAGAAAAGTATGGAAATAAAGTCATGAATTTAGAGTCCTTCAGACAGATTTCAATTCAGTGAAACAATGACAGCACATATCAGTAGAAGATTAGTTCCACAGTTTTTACTACTTTTTTTTAAAACTATTTCTATGAGAAATTGGCCAGATTTCAACAAGCACAACCCAAGTGGTGTAAACCTACTTGTGAATTGAAAACAAAGAAATAATTCTATTGACCCTATAAAATTAAATTAGTCATCTGCTAGAGGAGTAACAGTTTAGGTATCAGAGAGTGTGAGGGCAAGAAAAGAAAAAAGCAAACTGCTGCTACACTGTCAAATTAAATAAGGGAGGAAAATTTTGGGGGAAAGGTAAACTTCATGAATTTGTAATTGAAAAACTTGGACTGTTGTACTGTTTTGCTTAGTATACCAGTAAGAAAAATTTTCCCTGGGAAAATAAGAGAAGCTAGTTCATTCTGATTAAGAAATTCTTCAGGTTTACCTTGAACTGTCATTTCCATACTTGATACATTAGCACAAGGCATGTATAGCCACATTGGAAATCTCAGTTTTGAAAACCACCTCATGCCTCTCAGCTCCTGATACCTCCATGCACCTAATAATTTAGCAGCTACATATTATCTTAGGCACAAAATTGTACAGATTAAGCAGTACTTGGAGGAGCAACTGGGATTGTGTCAAGCAATCTCAAAAAAGGGAAAGGTTAAAGGAAGATACATTATTAGAAAAATGCAAAAGGAAGTGAACACGTGAAGCCAAATGAAGATCTAGAAGACATTTAAAGATTCAGACTAGATAGGATCAGGATGGGAAGGAGAGAAGGCAGATCACAAAAGAAACATAATGTTTTTTATGAGTTTTAGAAGGCATATAGAAGAAGAAAAGGAGGAAAGACATAGAAAAGTGCTTGAAAAGCAAAAAAGAGGTACTGAATAGGTGACATAACATTTCCACACACTGGATCATGAGAGAAGGTCAAAGAAAGAAAACATTTTTCAGGAGAAGATGGCTGCAGCTTCAAAGAAAATGTTCCAGGTCACCCTTATTGACAGTTGTGAGCACTGGTGGACATGTGGATGTGTCAGATCTTTACAAAAGTTCAAATATCTAATGGATAACGGAAACAGAAGTAAGAAAAGGTTACCCTGCCTTTGGGGTAACTTTCAGTTAGATATTGAGGCACTGGAACAGTGACCTGAGAAGTTGTGGATGTTACTTCCCTGGAACTCTTCAAGGCCAGCTTGGATGGGACTTTGAGCAACCTGGTGTAGTGGGTGGCATCTCTGCCCATGGCAGAACTAGATGACCTTTTGGGTCACTTCCAACCTGGCATCTAGCCTTAGTGGGGTTCCACAGGGCTCCATCTTCAGTCCAGTTCCCTTCAATGTCTTCATTAATGACTTGGACAAAGGACTTGAAGGAATACTAAATTTGTTGACAACACTAAATTGGGAAGAGCTGTTGACTCCCTCAAGGGCAGGGAGGCCCTGCAGAGAGACCTTGACAAATTAGAGATGGACAATCATTGATTGTATGAAGTTTAACAAGGGCAAGTGCCAAATTCTGCACCTGGAACAGGGCAACTCTGATTGTGTGTATAGACTAGGGAATGACAGGCTAGAAAGCAATGCTGTGGAAAGGGACCTGGGGGTCCTGGTCAGTGGTAAGTTGAATATGAGTCAGAGTGCCCTGGCAGCCAGGTGAGCCAACCATGTCCTGGAGTGCATTCGCCAGCCAGTCAAAGGAGGTGATTGTCCTGGTCTGCACTGCACTGGTGCAGGCTCACTTTGAATGTTGTGTGCAGTTTTGGGTACCACAATATAAACATGACATTGAGCTATTAGAGAGTATCTAGAGGAGGGCCATGAGGATGGTGAAGGGTCTAAAGAGGAAGCCATATGAGGAGCAGCTGAGGTCACTTGGTCTGTTCAGACTGGAGAAAAGGAAATTATGGGAGATCTCCTTGCAATTTCAACATCCTCAAAAGGGAAAGTGGAAGGGCAAGTGCCAATCTCCTCACTCTCATGACCACTGGCAGGACTTGAGGAAATGTCATGCAGCTGAGTTGATGAAGGTTTAGTTTCGATATCAGGAAATTTTTTTCACCCAGAGGGTGGTTGAGCACTGGAACAGGCTCCCCAGAGAAGTGGTCACGGCACCAACCCTGTCTGAGTTCAAGAGGCTTTTGGACAACACTCTCAGGCACATGGTGTAATTCTTGGGGTGTTCTGCACAGGACCAGGAGCTTGACTTGATGATCCTTGTGCATCCCTTCCAACTCAGCATATTCTATGATTCTACGATTCTATTATTTATTTAAATATCACCAGGAATGAAAACAGATGTACTGTGTGAGAACTATGAGTATCTACTGTAGATTTAAAGAAAAAGGGTCCAGGATATGCTGGGGGTTAAGCACTGCAGCATTTAATGGGCCACGCTTAAGTACCTTTGTGGATATAAGCATCATATCCCCAGTCACTTTGACTATAGACTTCCCTATTGATCAGATCAGCACCATCATCAAGAAAAATACACAGCTGAGTTCAACACAAATGGTAACAAACCACTTGCCTGACACAAACCTAATTGTTGTCATCAGTGCCCAGTGAAACAAAATGAACTAATACCCATAGGAATATTACTGCTCTGTCTCAGTGAAGAAAGGCAGCCTGTTCTTAAAATATGACCATTTCTAAAATTGAAGTATTCTGTCAGAAAGTATTGTGTGAGGTGCTGATTTCTCACAGACAAGGTGAGAAGTACTTTTTCTCTCTTCTTCCAGATTCCTACAATTTAGCAGTCTATCATAACAATGATCTGCCTGGAAAATCGGCTTCCTAACTGAATAGCTCTCAACAGAAGTGTCTTGCAGGTGAGACCACAAGCTCGTGCTCAGAGAGATTCCGGTTTCTGTGATTTGCGTACAGCCTTACACAGTGGCATGGCTGAGGATGTTGGGGTGTCTGACTTCTTTCACTAATGAAAGGATCACTGAATACAGAGAATGAAAGGGAGAAAGCACAGCAGCAGCTGCTGCGGTAGGGAGATATGACCCCTCTAAAGAGATGTTCAGTCCCCTGAGTGGGACTGACAGCCCAAGCATGCAAAAGTAAGAAAGTTCCATAGGGAAAGCGATGGTACTACCTCACAGGGACACCATCATCGCTTCACTTGCCACACGGGAAAACCAGAAAAAAGTTTCCTCAGCTGCTTTATCCAAGTGCATTCAAGTGTGATTTCATCTGTGAGTTGCATGTGTGCGTGCGTGTGTGCAAAAGACAACAGGAAGAAGCACTTAGTCTGATTGCACTTTAGCCATTTGCTGATAATGTGGTTGAAAGCAATTGTGTGTGATAATTTATGTTTTTAAAAGGCAGATTTGCTATAACTGCTTTAAAAACACTGAACAATTTTAAAAGAAAAAGGTGGGGATTGGAAAATTAAATCTGTAAATGGAAGTTAGAATTGGTAACCTAGTGGCATGAAATTGCACACAAATTGCTTTGTATGCTAAAACTTAATGTAAAAACAAAGATTTTGTTTTTCATTACACAGTTACCTAATAGTCTCAAAAGCTGGCTTTTCACAGTGGGGGGAGGGGGGAAAGTAGCTTGGATGTTTGCTTGTCAAGGTGTCTGAATATAACGAAACTATTGAAGAAATTCTTTACTGTAAGGGTCTTGAGATTCTGGAACAGGTTGTCCAGAGAAGTTGTGGATGCCTTACCCCTCTACTCCTGGCCAGGCTGAACAGGGCTTTGAGGAATATGGTCTAGGAAATATGTCCCTGCACACACCAGGGGGACTGGAACTAGATGATTTTTAAGGTCCTTTCAACCCAAGTCATTTTATGATTTCATCATTCTGTGATAGTCTCCTTGACTGTACTGTACCAAAGTCACAGTTCAGACAGTCCATAGCAATGGGATAGATAACAGCTTTCTTAGGAAAAAGTCAAGTTAGTATATCAGCTCTCACTGTACAAGGCCGAAAGGAAAAGCTTCATGAGAAAGGATAAACACAGGGAAAAAAAACCTCCCATGAATAAGAATGAATAATGGGACTTGGCTTTCTCACAACCTGCAACCTTAGGGATACATAGTTCTCCTAGAAACTCCATCTTCTCACCTTCTGTCAGAACAGATTTTTTAATAAATATATGCAGAGCCAATTCTGTTGTCCTGCCCACTTTTTTACAAGTTTGAGGTCACAGATGGCAGTCAGCAGAATGGTTTTATCTGCACAAGACTGCACATTCCTTACCTCAAAAAAGAAGCTTCTAGATGGAAACAGTCTAGACGTACACTGATCCCAGGACTACAGATTTCTGTTTAGGATTTGAGCTTCAAATGGCCACTCAGTGCAGATTCATTTTCCTGAAAAAAGAGAATCCATTTTTAAAGTAAAACCAATGTCTTTTATTCAGCCTATTCTCTATATTCAGAAAACCTACTATATTTAAAATATCTCTAATAACACAGTTCATATTTTAAAAGCTCAAAATATACAAAACCTTATGTTTGCAAATATGTCCAGTTTGAATACCTTTCAAATCTTAAAAAACTTTACTGTTGGAATTAGTAGGCTACAATCTTGAAAAGTTTCAATGCATAAGTTGTATTTAGTTACAGAAAAAAATGTTTAATTATAAAGGAAATAACATAAGGAATGAAAATTAAAAAAAAAAGTCATTCAAGTCTTGTGGATATTTTAATGAGTGGCTTCTTTCATTTTAAAAAAAAAAAATACCAGTGAAAATTTAATTCTAAAGGAACCATGTAGTTATAGGACACTTACACAGTGTCATAGATCTACATTTTATACTTGAGTAATTTAAAATGTATTTTTAAATTTTGAAATGAAAGCACTGAGAAACTCACAAAACAAAAAGACCATACCTTGCCATAATCAGCACCTCAGGAACACAACTCACATTACAAAAGAGCTTCAAAGACCAGTTTCTTTAAGCACTTTGAAACACCTTCAAAAGCAAGCTCTTGAGCTAGGGCTTTCCCTGGGACAAAAAGCCTGAGAAGCAACTGTATGTTGCACAAGTGCTTCAGCCTCAGATGTTGCAGGCAGGACCTTTTCCTAACCTATATGACATGCAATTCTCCAAGTCCCTTGTTATTGCCTTTTTTGTTTTATGCAACTCCCAAACTCAGTTTAATAGTCCAAGTTTGGATTATCAAAGTTCAGAAAATTTCTTGCATTCAGGCTCCTTATTATTCTACTTCAGATAAAGCTCTACAACTTAACTCTTTTTAATTATACCACTGATATAATATCCGGACATTTACAAAAATTAGCTGCCCTGTTTAATTTTGTCAACTATATGATTTAACCACAAGCTGTTCCAATTTAACAATAAAATCCAGTTCAGGGGCTGGCCAGGCACAGAGGTGAAGCTGGCAGGAAGAGGAGGAAGCAAAAAAATTAATACCATTCCATCCTTATTTCATGAGTAATGTATGAAAATAAAATTGCAACACCTCTACACTTCACACAGGTGTAATATCTCTGCAGGATATTTTAGCGGCAGAGATTAAACGATCAGACAGAAATATATAGACCAGTGAGAGTGAGGTCTGGGCTATGTTGTCAATGTACAAAACCTAAAACTATACCCTAAATTCCCTATTTACTGGGAGGATGCCCAAGTTCCAAATGATATTAAGTGCCTAGGAACAACGTACATATAAGACAAATACTTGCTCCAGTATTATGACTACAGATTTATTTATATTCTTTCAGCAGATGGTTTACAGTGACAGCTATTTATCATTCTGACCAACGCTGCCTTTTAACTGCCTTTTGTTTCATCATTGGCATGTCATCTCCACCTGTTTCCCCCTTTCATGTGCTTGGGATTTGTCAGGAGCATTCTTGTGCAGTACAAAGCAAGTGTTAGCATTATGAGCTCAGTGTAAATCTGAATTCTGTAGTAAGGGCAACTTCACCGGTGTTTAGGAAAATCAAGGTAGATTATTCCCTTAATGCATGCGTTTCTTTTGTTGCCGTAAGGAAGGGGGAAAAAACTTCCAAGACAACTTTGTGTGGGTAAAGTAGAGAAGAGTTCTTTTACTTA
>JAWWEW010000041.1:18724922-18862101 GCA_035583185.1 Anabacerthia variegaticeps
CCCCCCCCCCCCCCCCCCCCCCCCCCCCCCCCCCCCCCCCCGCCCCCCCCCCCCCCCCCCCCCCCCCCCCCCCCCCCACCCCCTTTTCTCATAAACAGTTGTGTCTATGTAATTAAGCTTAGTGGGGATGTTGTTTTCTGGTTCTTTTAACAGAGTTATCAGCAGGAGGAGGAAGTTTAAAACTTATGAAGTAGGACAGATTCCTCCTTTACCCTGGAATATGCACTGAAAAAACACACATCACTCTCAGTTTAATAAAATTATATTTAGCTAAACAAGCTAATTTATATTAGGGTATAGGGCAGGTATATCTGCCAAGAACACCTTGAAACAAAGATGCAAACGATCCCACCAGAAAAATTTCCATCCAGAGAGCCGAAGCTTCCTTTGATGGCACAAGGACAGTGCAGTGCATAGCAGCTCCAGTTTCAGGGTAATTGGAAACTCAACTGAAACAACTTGAGGATTTTATGAGTTTGTGTATCAAGCCCTGTAACTTAAGGGTAGCAGTTGCATAATTTTCCACTCTAGACCAATTTGGTTTGCTTCTATCTATTTCAATACAATTTTCAGTTAACATTTTTTTACTGCACATAAACATGAGTGCATTTTAATTGTCTTTTCTCAGCCCGCTTCCAAACAGATCCCAAACCCTCAGCTGGTTTATTTTTTTCTTCACACACATTACTGTAACAACAATATTAATTTTCTCCTACTAAGAACAATAGAGTTTATTAAAGAGACTAGGTATCAAGTGAAACCAGAGATGAAAAAAACAGCATAAAGACATAGGAATTATCACTATATGCATCAGAGTTTTCTATAAATTTTTTTCTTTACAGCTGGTATCAATTTTTTAGCCACTCACATGATCTATAATAAGTACATTAAAGATTTTCCTTACTAATTAAGGATTGAAATTATCAAATATTTATGTCTAGATAAACAGACACTAAATGTTTATATCAACATTCACTTTTCCCCACATAATATTCAGTATAAAGTTAAGAAAGTTGCATATCAGAAAAAAAGTCATACTTGCAAGAGTGAATTCATCAAATATAATGAAAAACTAGTATCTTTAAAGTTCAAGGAGCAATAGTTATACCAAAATCCCCCTGTATTAATAGGTTCTGCCTTGTTTTCAGCAGGACTCTATGTTTTTTGTCTGTGAAAGTACAGTTATGAATATACTTCTGGTGACACCAAAGTTTTAAGACACTTTGTTCTGCCTCACTGCTCTCTCAGGTGTCCCGGAGAAATTGTTTCTGGTTCCAGAACATTAGAAAAAATTGACTCATAGAATCAGCTAAGTTGGAAGAGACTTCCAAATTCATCAAGTCCAACCCCTGATCCAACACCACTGTGATTACTACATCATGGCACTAAGTGAACCCTTGGACAAAAATAGCTTTGCAACTAAAAAAAAAAGTTTTAGCCTCATCCAGTTCCTTGTCCGTTTCATTGCAAAGTGCCATAACAGTTATACCAATGCAAATGATGCTGATGAACATCTGAGAAAAAAAGGTCTATATGCTGGCACTGTTGCCAAGAGGTTGGTAAGTGCAGCAATACTAAGAGAGGGATTTCAGTGTCATCAGTGCTGGTTCAGCAAGGCTGCTCCTGCACACTCCTAAGGAATCTGCCAACACACTGAGAGGTAAGTTAGGGCTCCAGCCAAAAGATGAAAGGTAAATCCTACCACCTGAACTAAGACAACTGTCTTTGGTTTCCAAAGATGAAGCCAGAAAAATAAGTATGTATCAATTAGTACCCTTCTGTACCTTTAAAGTGTCTTTTATATTAATTTAAATATAATTAACAATTAACAAAGAATAAACAGGAGGAGACAGGACTGTTTTAAAATGTTTTGCTATATCGAACTTATGACTAAAAAGCACTAATGCAGAAATTCAAGTCAGTATTTTTTCCAATTTTAGTTAGCTTGAAAAAAAATCAAACTTGAAATTTTATATATATAATGTTAACATTTTTAAAACTAACCTATTTAGATGAAGTTTCTTATTTATTTTAATGAATGGTTGCAACTAAATTTTCTCATTGTAAATGTAATCATTTTATGAAAGCAATAACCTGCAAATAAGAGAAATATTTTGATACTTACTTCTATATTTTGATCTCCAAATTAGATACACAAATCATATGAATGTAAAAAAAATGCAAAGCATTATTAAAGATTCCTGTGGCAATATCAAGACAAATTGATATTTATTAATGTCTGGACCAATTCCAGCAGTGCACTGAAGCATAAGACAATATTGCATAGTTTTTAAAATTAAAACAATGGGTCATTAACACAAAGTTCCTTCAGATTCTGTCTTACATAGACAATGATAATATCACAGAAAGCCTGGAATTGTTATCTTACTTTTCAGTGTTTTCTAAAAAAAATCAGATATATTAAGTAAGGCCATACACTTCATGTAGTCAATTCTCAGTGGTATTTCAGGAAAGATTTATTGAACCAGTGGATTGTTTCCTCTCAGATACCACTGAGACGTGTTCGCGGAATTCTAAGATGTTTACAGTAAATTAGAAACTAATTAGTTGAACTGAAATGCCAGCACCTGCTCCTACATTATTTAAAAGAAGAAAGGGGGGGTGGAGGAAGACCAAAAAAAAAAAAAAGCATTTAGGGTTTCACAAATGGAGATAATACTTCAGGGTCTGGATTTCTCCAAGCCTATTTAATCATTTGAAAAGGTTGTCAGAATTATTGGGTTATGAAACTGAATCAGTGCATCTTAGATATTTTTCTTTCCTGCAGTTTTATAGTCATTATTGTATTAAGAGTCTGGCAAACAAGGCCAACAATATTTATGGTTCCTACCATAAACATTAAAAATGCATATCCCATTCACATTTTACGAATCTTGAATTGCAGCAGGAAATGAGCAGTTTAGATGATAATTGACTTGTAAGGATTAGAACAGTTCAGGTTTCCCCCTGTGCAAAGAGAAGGTTCATCTGAGGTCTTATAGATAGATGATAATTCCTTTGAAACATCACATCTGTCTCTACTAAAAGGTGCTTTTGTTCTGCTAACTCTATATTGTGACAATAACAGTTATTAGTAATCAGATAGAGCAGGCACAGCTAGCCAAATTGTGATGGGAAAATGAGGGTGAAATCCAAATCAAATATTAGATACATGCAGTATTTTATATAATGCATAACCAAATAACCTGCCAATCCTAATGAGTTTGTAATGTAATCAGGAAAGTATAGTGCCCAAGCAATTCTGGATGGGAATGTGCACTGCCAATGAGTGATCCAAAGTAATAAAACTGCTCTGAGAAGGAGCTGTGTTTCATGGGAAGAACAGAAGGAGAAAATTTCATAATACGGGAATTAAGAAGCTTTTCACCTCAAAGAAGATCCTCCAAAAGAAGGTGTTGTGGCAACAGGTGTGAGGAACCAAAAAAGGAGAGTCAGAATATTGTTGAGTAATAGCAGTTGTAATTTAATGAGTAAATCAATGCAAAACTGTATGCAGCAGATCTAAAGTGACTGGGAAAGATCTACATGAAAGGATGTGGGAAGGAGGGTGGCAGAAGGGGAAGGGTAAAATACAAACAGTCAACATGTTCTCTTTTATTACAACCAGAGTTCCATTTCTGGATGGAAGTTCCACTTCTTAATACTATATTTTCCTGAAGAAAGTCTGAGTTCTCATAAAGCATGTTCGTGGAACTATAAACTCACCATAAATTAGAAGGTGATTAATTGAACTGAAATGATTTTTGTGTGTTTCAGCCTTACAAGCACATAAACACACACAAGTTCCTGGAACTATTTAGAAAAACCCACCCTGAAATCAGTCCATGAGGGGCTGTATCAGCCCAGTATGAGATATGTGCTCATTGCACTCCTAGGCTTTACAAAGGGTGGGGATTAGTTCTTGAGAATGTGCTGATTTCACGAGCAGGGCCCCAGTTCACAGACTGAAAGACAAAGATTTATTCAAAAAGGGTGGAGAAAGCACTGCCCTCTCCCTTCCCTTTGGCAATCTTTGGGGACAGAAAGTGAATGCAAAATGCATGAGGAGGACTCTGCTGGGGAGGTCCACATTGCATGACTCCTTGACTTTTACTTACTACTTTGCTTACTACTCATTGCACTCAAATGTTTTTTGGAGGGGAACAGAAAAACAAACAAGAAAACAAAACAAAACAAAACAAAAACAAACAGAACAAAAACAAACACAGAGATATACCAAAACTCTTTCAAAACCACTAGCACAGAGAACACCCATGGCTCAGACAGTAAATCATCTATTGTAAAACTCCCCACCCTTGGGGGAGGTACTGGACATTCCCACCTGAATTTGAGCATATATAATCTTCGGCTTTGAGGACTTGGGGTGCCACTTGTTGGATCCAGAAGAGGACCAGAACCTCAACAGGACTGTGATTGCCACTCTTGACAAGACTGTGACCATCATCCTCACCAACAGCTTTTCCTTTTCTTTTCCTTTGCACTCAGGGAGACCACGTGGCACTCAGCACTAGGGCTAATGAACACCATTCTGTTCATGCCCCAGGGTGCTGGGTTATACTTGTGGGTTTTGTGGGTTAAAACTAACTTTTTCTCTGTATCACTGTATTTATTGTAATCTTTTTATCAAATTTTAACTCTGACTTGCAATCTCTCGGGTCTGGTTCATTTCTCCCACCGGTTTACCTCTAAACCATCACAACCTGTTAATACATTAAATAGTTTTCCAGCATAGTTCTCTGATCTTTTTTCTACACTTTTCTATACTTTTCCCTCACCTTACCACATGTCCTCTCAAATTTTTTAACTACTCTAATTGTTTAACCTGACCTTCAACCAACTCACCAGATCTAATCTGTCATGGTGGGATGCTTGGAAGTCCTCCAAAAAGCAAGAAAATTGTCTTTGTATGCCTTACTGGCTATAAATTCTGCTCTGACTTTGCTTCAGAATTTGGCTTTTAAATCAGAATATTACCTTTTTCATGGTAATTATTCATTTCATGGGAATTAATCTGCAAAGTTCTTAAGAAAAACTGCATTATTGCAATATTCTGTTAGAACATGTATAAAAACATGTTCATCATTTTAATTGAATGGAACCATTTCCCTTCAATGTGATATTAAACTGGTTATGGTACCATAACATGTCTCAATATTCACACCCATTAGGTCCCCACTTTCTCCCATCAGTGAGCCTAATGGAAACACACATCACTCAGTGTTATAGTGTTCGTCCTGCACACACTGTGTTTTTTCATGGAAGCACCACAGGGGATGGAGACTGTAGATCCAGCTTAGAGGAGGCCTGAGTTATTCCCATATCACTACAGTGTAACATCAAACAGAATGATTCCATGAAAAAGTATAAACACAAAGTATTTCCACATGGTAGGGGTGGGAGTGGGTGGTGGAGGTGCAATTTTGTTCTTTGTCAGAGGGCAGAAACTTCAGATTTCAGTCATAACATATCCCATGAGTCTCATATACAAAGTCTAATATATGGGCATTTGTGACACCTCTTTAGAGTATACAGCTTTCTCTATTTATATATAAGACAAATTTGAGATATTTACATATTATAACATATTATGTATTCAATATCCTAAGCTAAATTTGTCATGGCTGCAAATAAAAGCTTTAAACTGAGGTGTTTTTTGCTTCTCAGGGGGAAAAAAAAAAAAAAAAAGACATGAGAGAAGGTTTTCCACTGTTTCCACTGGCTTTGGTTTTTTTAATGTGCTGGCAGCTTTGGAATATTTTTTCTTGAAAAATAAATAAATATATCAAAATTCTCTGCAAAGAAGCATGAGGCACAGGTTAAAAATACAGACCTCTAAGAAAAAAGTTTAAAGAGAAATACATGCTCTCATAGAATTTTAACAAATGTGACTTGAAACTATGAGCAGAGATGGAGGCTTTTGCTTTTTCATTAAAAATGAAATTTGCATAAAATTTCTAGAGAAACAAAATAAGCATATGAAGCAAACTCAGGCTTATCATATTCAAAGATATTTTAGCCCAAACTGGAACTGAACAGAATTCCAAGCAATACATTGAGGACTTTTTTGAACACTACCATCCTCTCAGAATATTCTGGCTTGCAGTTCAGACAAACATATTGACCAGGTGCTGACATCTTTGCAGAGGGATCTCCAGCTCTGAGACTGTCTGCATTGCTTGACAGCATCTTGCCCTAATCCCTATCTCTCACCACATTCATGGACAAAATCTCCAAGAAAAGCCAGCACCTTTTCACTATTTTTATTGTTTGTTACAGTTCTGAAAACACTAGCAAAGAAGTCAGTTATTTGGAGGTATTTCAAGTTAGTTTTTTGCTGCTTCTAACAAGTAGGATCTTTGTTTCCTAGTCTCCTACAGTGGACACCCATGTCTAGCTGCTGACACATACCCAAGGCCTGTTCTTACCCAGTAGCCATGTGCAATCTCACTGCCTGAGCATTAATGCCTTAATGTCTCTGTGCATGTGTATATTGAGGGGTGAGTCTAGCGCAGGAGACAGGCTAAAAGGTTTTTAATCCTGTTTCCCAGAGCTGTGGATCGCTTCTTATTCCGAGTGTTACATTATACTGTGCCTTCCTTCAGCTACACAAGACTGTATGCCAACCTCAGAGTGCTTCAAAGAGGCTGTGATTCCTCATTTGTGAGTAACATTTCCCACTTCCCAGTGGGGATGAAGAAACAGTCCCTGGCTGAAGCCTGAGAAGCATGCCTGAGCATACCACGTGACCCTTTTGAAATAAAAATATTTTTATTTTAATATTTATTTTTTAATATTTAATTTCTTTTGTGAAACCACTTCTGGACTCACGGACTGGTTGGAAAAGTAACATTATTGGCTTGAATACTAATAAAAATAGCATCAGTTTCAAAGGCACTTGAGCCAGACAGAAGAAATAAGTTTTGTTTCTATGTCCTGAACCAGTAGTTCAATTATTAATTTATCTCCCTAACTGCAGCAATCACAAATAATCCAGGGGTTTTGCTATTCACATGACAAGTAAATCAGAAAACCTCATCATGCCTCATCAGCAGATGATAAATAATATAAGAATACAAGTTTCTCTATCTAGACACGTCTAAGGAATTTGGAGAATTTGGAATTTGGAAACTTTTTAAAACAGTACTTTCGACACTTGAGCAAGTCATTATTATGATGTTTTTTTTATTACTGCTTAAAACACGACTAAGTTATTTTTTGTTTCACGTTAAGTAATATGTACAAAATTTGCATATCAATTTCAAGACACTCTCTTTCAAAATCATATTGCTACATTTTTAATGGACAGATTAACTGTTCCTTTTCTAAGTATTTCTTTTTCCAGCTGAAGGCAATGCATTAGTCAGGCTATCACCACCATAAACAAATGTAATCTATTTTATCCATTGATTAAACCAGTAGAGCCTGAAGCAAGTTTCACAATCCAGGAAACCCAAATGGGTATTTATAACTTCCATTCATGCTCCTTTAGCATATAGATTGTGAAATCATAGAAGAGGCATTTTGGTTTCTGAGCTAATGTATTCAAACAGAGGGATCATTCAATTTTGCAAAAGAAGCTTATCACAAAATTTCAATAAATGTTGTAAAGTCTTACACCAAATCTCCCATAACGCATTGTATATTTTAACATAAACATGGAACTAGTTCCATCCTGAAACTTGGAATACACCTGCTTTAAAGAACATTTTACTTCAGCTCCTGGGTCTCACTGCTGTCCCTGCTCCTTGTATGTGTGGTCCTGTGAAAAGCAGAAAACAATTCACTCTGAGGTGGGGGACTGAAAAGAGGAAATATTAAACTGAGTATAATCCACCCCTGGTGGATTTTAAGGGAGGTAATGCAAATACACATATTTCCAGCACCTGTTTATTAAAACTGAACTCTCTTGTACCTACTTATGGGCTGTTAGCAAAATCAAGATCATTATGCAGCAACACTTGAGAGAAAATGGGAAATGAAAAATCTGGACAAATCACGGGATCAGAGAAAGTCTGAAGCTGTCAAAAGGACCTCCATAATTTGCCAAGGCCAGTCTCCTGCTCACAGCAGAATCACACACAGCCGTTTGTCTAGGGCCATGTCCAAATGATCCATCTGCAAGGACGGATACTCCACAACCTCTCTGCTTCTGTCAGTGGACAACACTGAAAAGCCTGTCTTAACTACCCATTATCAGGTGCACATTGATAAGCTTGTTTTCTCTGGCTGGACAATCCCAGTTGTCTCAGCCCCTCCTCCTGTGCTACAGGCTCCAGCCTAATCAACTTTGTGACCCTCCACTGGACTCTTCAATATGCCCACGTGTTTTCTGTATGTCTTCTTGGCATATCCTGTTCACAGTTGTGTTCTCCATTTGGTACATGAGGATTTTTGGATACTGAAAAAAAGTGAAAAAAATCACTAAAAAGAAAAAAAAAGCAATAAATTTACAGTAAAAAAAAAAAAAAGGTTAAATATTCCTAAGAAGGCTACTCACAATTCTGCATAATTGCTGAATCTAGTTATGTTTACTTATTTGAACTGAAAACATTGTCATCTCAACTGCGTTAGCATTTTACTTTTGTGCAGCCTTTGTTCATTATAATTCAGGTACTATAGTATGCCATCAAACTTTTATGAAATACACGTTGGTCCTTCGCCTTTTAGTCTTCTAAAGCAAAGCAAATGTGCATCCATGATATAAGAACACAGATTGAAAAAAAAAAAAATGTCTTCCCTCTTTTTCTATGTCTTTTAGACATGAAATATAGTATGGGAACTGTTTTGGTAAGAAAAATGTGACAAGTAAAGGCTGAATTGAATTTATTTGCACCATATCAGGCAGCTACAGCTTTAGATACATGGATAAGAAACTAACAGCCCATAAACCATACTATCTACAATTATATTTTGTCCAGTACCAAATCCTATCTATGACATTTTTAAATTTAGGGTAGAAATTTTCAAAGGAAAGAATTTTTTTTGTAATTGTGAACTATTTCAAGACAATCTGGAAATGCAAATTTTCACATCAGATTTTCAGAAGATGTATCACAAACACTTAGAGCAAGTGTATTCTTCAATAAATCACACATGGACATCCAGTAGGTCTCCTCACACAATTCAGCACCTAATTGTGTGGGGGAAAAAAAAAAACAAACAAATGAATGCCTAAATAAATAACTGTGATAATTTTGTCCATCCATTTCATGTCTTCATTTAATTTTTAATAGCATATTCTTGCCTGTACTAGCTACAAAAATATTAAGCATGTGCTGGTGCATCAGGCACACACTTAATATTTCAGTTTAGATCAGCAATTATTGTTTCAGTGTGAGCAGCGTATACAGTATTTTTCTGAGTTCAGACATGAAATGATTTGCCAGAGTATTTGACCAGTCAAATCTGGTTCATTCTGCTGACTGGTATTGATTCTGACCAAAGCAGATAGCATTGCATTTTTCAAAACCTAGACTCAATAAATTCACAACTACACTATTGAACTGACAAACCAGAAGCCATACAATACATTTACATTCACAGCTGGCATGCCTTCTCTGATCTTTTTCCCCCAGACATGAGGCTGTAATATGATTTATTCTACTCTATTATTGCTTTCTATGTCCCAATCCATGTTTGTGCTTAGGGACACATGATGAATCAACTGCCAGGGGCCAGCACACTGCAAAAGTGAGAACATGAAGATCTGATAAGGTGAAAATGTGATTACAGTTTCAAACTGGCCCCCAAAGAAAGTCCTCGTCACCACAGCTTACACACCACAGTTCAGAGGAGTAATATGAATCAAAAGCAAAAAGTCAACCAGAAATTTTAAGCAGACTATTGAATTAAAATTACAGAGTATATGCCAAAAATTAATCAAAATGAGAGAAAAAAGGAAAAATCCCTGTGTCTTATTATGTAAACTGATAAAAAATAGCCTGTAATTCACTTAATTTATCAAACATTTTCATCAGCTTGGACAGAACTGTTATCACAACGTTTACTTTTCCACAGATTGCCTACTACAGCAGCTGAGAAACAAAAATTTAGAAACACAGTTATGATAATTGTACTTCGCCTTAGCACTGTCGGCTCAGTGGAGTTCTTGTTGCCTGCCCCACTGGTGACGGCCAGACAACCCTGAAGGTGCAGCCACGCTTGGCAACATCACCCCACAGCTTCCCCTTGCCACACATGGGGTCAGCCAAGGTGAAATGGCTGGATGCTGTTGATAACAGATGTGTGGTGGACACTAAAGTCATGGCAAGCTGTCATCATTATCACCTTTGTTAAGAAAAAAGAGAACCTTTCTCAGTAATTTGGAAATAGTTCCTGCAGCCTGAGGCATTGCTGGAAGGCGTCACATCCCAGTATGGCTCTGCCTTTACAGTGGGACCTCTGAACCTCATTGGGATTTCAATGATAATCATTTTGGCTGAAGGCAGGACAAGACTAAAGAGGGCAAAAGCTCACAAGCTGCAAACTGTGTCAGCCCTTGTCATGAAGAAGGACAGCTCGGGAAGCTGCTTTCTGTTAACTGGTTGAGTCCATTGTTGTTCCCACTTACTGTCAATAAAGTCATAGTGCGTTCCATGATAAAAAGCCGAGGACGAGCCAGCTGTTCCAGCTGAAGGACAGAAATCACTTTCAGGCAACTTAGATGACCAAAAGTAGAATTTTTAGAGATAATTTAGTTCCCCAGACTGTCATTTAAAAGAAAAAAAAAAAAAGAAAAAAGAAAAAAAAAGTTGTCTTCATTTATTTCAGATACGTGACTTAAACTGAGATGAATCACAGAATCATGGAATATCCTGAGTTGGAAAAGACCCACAAGGGTCATCAAAATCCAACTCCTGGCCCTGCACAGGACAGTGAACCACACCATGTGCCTTGTCACTCCGTGAAAAAATTGGGTGAGTTGTTCTCCTCTACCTATAAAGATCAGCTGCTGACAGCATGTCAAATTTTTGGAAGACAAGATAAGGACAGAGGAATCCCAACCACAATACATGTGAGTAGAGTAGCATCTCCACTGGACAAACCAGGTGGAAGTACAGGCTGTACTTAGCGCATCTGATCCTTCAGCTTTATCTGACGAGTTGAAGGGCTTGCAGGTGTGAAAGAGCAGACACCAGAATACCAAACACACACTCCCCACGTGTGTCCTCGAGACAGGAGACACTGCCTGCTGTGCGGAATACAAAAAGAAGCAGGTCCAGACCAAGATCATTTCTGCATCTGGACGTGATGATACTGAAAGCAAGCAGCATTTACACAAGTCAATCTAAAGGTACATATTTTGCACTAGAATATCATGAGGACATGCAGCAGACTCGTGTTTCTCACATTTAAAGGCACATAAAGGGATTAGAGAAAGACCTGCTGTGCAATTTTTTCCCCAAAACTTCTTTACTGACCATTTAAGCACGCCTTCTGTCCCTCCCATGCATCATCAATTTTTAATCTGACTTTTTCTTCATGGCTGATTGGGGTGCTGCACAGATCTGCATCTTTACAGGGCACTTCCAGGAAAATGTTTCCTCAGCACCACAAGGCTACTAGTGCAGGTGAAATGGCTGCACTTTTTCCCTTTGGCAGAATTAAGTGCTATCTCATTATCTCAGCATTCTATTTCTCCAAAAGCAGTGCTAACTCCTATTTATTTTTATTTTTTTTTTCCTAAAGTTGTCCTAAAAGTTCCAATGAAACTTTTCCAGAAAAATAGACCATTTCATCTGCAAAATTCCTTTGGCAAAATTCCAAAGCTCTGGAAAAGACTAAATAAAAATATCTAAGGAATTCATAAAACTCTAAACTTTCAACAAAGAAAAAAGCTGTTTTCTGATCAGCCCTGTTCAGTCTTCATTATGCCAGATTTCATGAAAAATAAAGTTCTTTTTCAATAAACCAATTATTTCAAGTCAGTAACAATTCTCCAACAACTGAAACAAGAAATCATTAAAAACCGAGAAATTGTCTTAAGTATTTATATGGTGCATCACATTAGAATGTTTTATATTAATGTGTCTAGAAATAGAGGATGAAAGCAGAATTGATGGGAGACAGAGAATTGTCAGAATAAGGTATGTTATGGCCCACCTTGGGACTTCTATTGTAGTTTGTGGGTAAACCAGTGTGACTTTTCCATGGCATGTGACCTCCAGAGCTAGAGATCAACAGCAATATTACACATTAAGAAAAGAACTTAACATACATAAAACCATATTTACTAAAATCAAAGCAACGTTCCTGCAACTGACACACATATGGAAAAATACTGAGCTAGACTCCAATATGGTCCAGTTGATTTTCTTCAGTTAATCAAATTACATCACTCCCAACAGCACAGAAACTGTCCCATGATGACACAAGTGTGTACCTGTGCCTATTTATAAGGTATGAGATATTATGTACGTACTATGACTTGTAGTATATGTGAAGAGTATCTTCAGCCCAAACGCCAGTTGCTGTTGATTTGGAAGATGACTTTAGGCCTTGGAGCCCATAGATAATTTAAAAAAAAAAAATGGTTGAAAGATCAGTTGAGGCAAGAAATGTAGTATCTGACTGTAATTGAAAGGTATATTTTTAACCAAAGATTTAAGATATTTCACCAGTTCAACATATCTCCATCTGAAAAGTTGTGCCTTGGCAAAAACAGCTCCCTCCTTTCCTGTGTTCTGTCTTCTTCCTTTTTCAAGGAGCAGTGGGTGACCCTGAAGAGCCAGTGAAATGTGCTTATCATATTTATGATGCAAATACAGTCCATGCATAATTTCTGCTGAGTTCAAGCATTTTGTTATTAATTTTTATCTAATATGTCTAGTTTTATTATTTCAACCATTAAAACTTATAGGAAAGCACTTGCACTCTAAATTCATCTGTTTAATAACTTACAACTATGGCAGAGGCTTAGCCTTGGTTTTAATCAGTTTTGGAAAGCACCAGCACAAAGATTTTACTGTTGTAAACCCAAAGGTCTCTTGTTCAGTTGCAGAGTAAATCCACTAAAGTTTGAATGGCTGGTAAATATTTAATGAAACTACAAGCTCCTTGAATATTTTTATTGTAATATTTCTTTTCATCTGTTGTGCCTTAAGAAGAATTTAATACATCAAAATACAGGAAGTAACTTATAGCAATTTTCAAGTGTCACATTGATTTAAAATATTTCCTCTCAAAAGATTCAATTCTTCATGATTAAGCAATAATTGGAAGATTCTCTTCACTTCCCTAATTTTGCCTTTTAACACTAAGATATGTGATGATCTGTATACAAAAGATCTAAATTCTTTTGTAGCATATGCTTTTGTGAAATTAATCAGTGATAACAAATATGCATAATGAAATTTCTGATTTAGGAGAGGTTAAAATTACTAATGGAAAAATAGGATAGAAGGGTGTCTTGAAACCTCTACCCTCTATATACAATTGTAAGTCAATTGGCATTTCTGTCTTCCTTATTGTTCAAATAATATTATTAAATGGTGATACAGGAAGTTCTCACAGTAACAGAGAATGAGGCATAGTAAGGGCGTTAAGCAAAAGAAGTGGAACAAAGCTCATTTAAATTTTTGGTGGATATGGTTTCCCCCACGGGTTTAAATGTGCAGTTCTTCAATGTAAAAGTTTTAACAACTGCTGGATAAAATCCTAACCCTATATGCTAAAACTATTTATGTTTATTGTAAAATCCACAAAGTTTAGGGAAATTTGTTGAATCCACTTTGCCTCTCCCATGTGTCACTTCAGTGGCAATCATTTTTGTCAGGCTTAATCAAGAACTCTAGATTTAGGACACATGGCAAGGGATTATCTGGCCTCTTTATTTTTTCAAATACTATGAAGGATTTCACAGAAAACAAACAAAAGCTAATATATGTCTAAATGTGAACTTTTTGGCCTATCCTTATAAATAATCAGTCTCAGCCAGTCAGGGCTCAAAAATACTTATACGCTCATGAGTAAGGAGCTAAAGTAAAACTATTGAGAGCAATCTCTAACAAGACACCTTAGGGACATAGGATTATATGGATTGCTTATATAGTATGGTTTCTGCATCCCGCATAAGCATCCTGGAGCATAGGCAAAATTCACTGATGTCTTCAACCCATTCTTACATCCCTAACCAAAATCATAAAAGCAAGATAGTCCAAAAAGCACAAGACAGAAAAATACATTTTTGTATGCTTCTGAAAGCTCTCTGTGACTGCAACAGATGAAGCGGTCATGAAGCCAGCATTTCTGATCAGAACAGCATTATCTGATCGAAAGAATCATTAGAATGTGTAACATAACTTGTATGACTCTATTATTACTTTCTCTATCTTGCCATAAAAACAGATATAAGGAAGAGAAAAAACAGGCATACCAAAGGTATCAACATATTGACAAAATTCTAACAGGACCAAGTTAGAATGTAGTAATCTGCTACTTTATGCCATAGACCAAAGTGTAATAATTTCAGTTTTGAACCAATGCTCCTCTTTTCTCCACACTCCCCTGAACTACAACAAACCCAGCTCAGATATCATTCTACGACTGACTGGAATATGCTCATGAAAACACAGACTAGGAAGGAAAAATCTGAATTCAAAAGTGTAAGTGCTACCACTGCCATACTTTTCAAAAAAGCTGATACATTACATTACATTACATCTTACCCCAGTGATTTAAAATGCAGACTTACATCTTTGCAAACACAGACCCACTCTCAGTGAAGGAAGAGTTGGCGCGTGAACTATTGCAGGATCCCTACAAACTGATGGGTTCTGACATTAAAGATGTTGAGAGAGCTGACTGATGTCATTGCAAGGGCTTTCCGTAATTTTTTAGATGTTTCTGAGATCAGGGGATACAGCAGAAAACTGGAAGAAGCTAACGTCACCCCAATCTATAAGAGGGGCTTAAAGAAGGATCCAGGAAATTATACGCCCATATGCCCATCAGTCTTATTTCACTCCCTGTGAAAGTTATGGAATGAATATCCTCCTGGGGGATATCACAAGTCAGGTGAAGCACGTTTGGTAAAAGCTAGTGCAGATTCATCAAGGGCAAATCACACTTGGAAAACCTCACCATGTCCTATGACAAAATAACCTGATCAGTTGATGTGCGGCAAGTGGCTGTTGCCATCTACCTGGATTTCTCCAAGGTTTTCCATGTGCTTTCCCACAGTCTCCTCCTGGAGAAACTGATGTGTTACATCTGTCTGTCTTTGTCTGTACAAGAGAGTTGTGTTGTGGGTGTGGAACTGGCTGACAGGCCTCACTGAGGGCCTGTTGTACACACCCAACAGAGGATTTTGAATTTTGTAATGATGTGTGGCTGGGTTGATCTCAGTGCTTTTTGGTTTTCTTCTCTGATATTGCATGAAATATAACTAACTTCAAAAAAAATATGTTTAGATTTCATACCCAGTCCATCTCACACATTTTATTTGCATCCTCTTGTGTGAATACTCAGGCTACCCAACTGGGGTGGTCATTATCTCACAGCAATCTTGATATCTCGGTTTCCAAGAGGATTTGTCTGGTCTGCATTAGCCAAGGTCAAATAGGACTAATGCTTGGAAGATTTGTACCTCATTAGCATTATCTTTATTGCCATTATTTCACAAGCTAACAAAACAAAAAGGAATTATTCCCCAGTTACTCCCAAACATTCCTACCCTTCTCATTAGTATTGGCATAACCCTTTTCTCTAGGGCAGTTCAGAGCTCAGTTCTTGAAGGAAAGGCTGACAGCAGCAAAATTATGGTACCAAGAGGGACAGGCAGAAAACACTCTCCTGATTTATAATCAGATTCTCTTATTGTAACAAGCACTTTCTCATTGCTGAGCTACTTAGATCAGCTCATGTAATTTGTCACGTACTAGAAACTACTCTTTCTAGCTGACAATGAAGGGCATGTTTTCTCCCTCTACTTAGTTCAGAATTTTAACCACCAAATGCTGTGCAAGATTTTTGCAGTGGTATTTTAATTCAGTTCCTAATTTTTTTTTAAAAAATACTATTCTGAACATCCCTGACCTCTGCAGGAATTATCTATTTTACACATCTGGGTGACACGCAACGGTAAAGAATAGTTTAAGGATGCGATGTGACAGGGAGTTTCACATGCTTTGGATTCTCAGTGTGCTTTCCATATAAACTTTGTGATCTTTGCAATTGATTCATATCTAAATGTATTCAAGAGAAAAATCTGAGGTATGGTCAGCTTTGGGGTAGACAGACATAAAAATAAAGCACTTGAAGTGAGTAGGGTTTTCTAAAGAAATTGAAATAGACATAACCTCTTAGCAATAGTGGTCCTTTTATGGAGCATCTGAGGATTTGGTCGCTGTTTCCCTTGATTTCTCATTAAACTAGTTGTCTACTTCAAGCTGGCACATATACAAACACATGTACAAGTCCAAAATTACTATGATGCCTGGGGAGCGCTCAGATAATGGAGGTATCAGACACTTAGCTACAATTACCTGAAGCAAAACAGGGGGCTTTAGGTAAAGTCAGACTGAAAAGCAGGACTTGTCTCACTGCATTAATCAGTGAAACAGTCACCTCCAGAGGGTGATTCATCTGACTTAATTTAGGATAAGATATTGTAGCATAAGATAGATCACTCTCTTTAGGTGTTTATTTCATCAACTGTGAAAGAAGCTTAATGACTTCCCTCCACATTTTTACATGTCACTGACAGAAGAGAGAAATCCCCACCTTGGGCACCAGCAAGGGCTTTCATATCACCAGACTTCAGATGCTAATGCAGAACACCAATTTTAAATTACTGCTTTGCACACTTTCTTTGTTGATTCTTTCTTGATTCTTATTTCTAAGTATAAATTAAAATAGTCTCAGAATGGCATTTTCTGTGCAAACATTTATGTGAGACAGACTAATGTAGGTATTTAATAGAGCTTCTTTTTTAGGAAAAACTCTTCAGTGCAATCAATACTCCAGTTCCTCAGTGTTCATAAATATGGTATCTCAGAAAACTATGTGCTAAACTCACTGTTCTTCTGGCAAGCCTTCAGGACATCTTTTAGTCTCACCAATAAGAAATATGTACAAGAGCTTACAGACACCATTTACACATAACCAGGCTTGCAACACCTGCACTTAGAGTGAGAGGTGATCTACTACTTCTACGTCCTGTTTCACCAAGCAAGATAGCTGAGGATAAAACCATATCCTACCAGCTAATCCCCTGATGCCAACGACCTAGAAGGCTCTTAAGTGCAGCGGTTTCACTGAATTAGGGACAAATGGGCCCCACTCAGTAACGACCACAGATCTGAGTGAAACAAGCCCATGACAACGTTCCTCTTCTAATGCTCATCTGGGCCATCAGGAGCCTTTATACTCTACAGAGCACACAAGGCTTCAGGGGTTTGGCATGCCACTGTGTAACTCTCTTGCAGTGACACATTAAAAAAATGCACAAAAGTTATAAATAAAGGTCAGCTGGGATGCAAGCTGTATCAGTCTAGCTAGAGTTTTATAAAAGCCTCCTATTTACGCTGCAGGATTCTTTTTTATCTGTGAGAAGGTTTGACAACTTCTGAGTAGGTTCAGTCATAGCATGGGGGAAATGATTCTGTCCTTTTATCATTCTCATCACTTGGAAGAATCCAACTTACCAAAGGGAGAAGATAGGAAAGATATCTTTACTACTTAATACATGATCTTCACATTTCATAGCATAATAGGCAGCCTGTAGGGAAAGAAAGGAGACTACAGCTGATGCAACTGAGTGGCACAGCTCACACATGGATGTCATAACTAGCAAATAGACACTGCATTTAAAAACCTGACTACCAGAAGTAAAATGAGGTCATGACAAATTTCAGAGAAAATGGAGTTTCATGCTTAGATTTGCTTTTTTGTTTATTTGCTTTGTTTTTTTTCTATCTTGACTGACTTAAGGTCACCTAACTGACTCGTAATTTGACTACAGGGCTGATTGAAATAACTTTTATTTGACCCTTCTTGCAACCCCTTCAAGAACCACTCAGAAATGGCAGTCTTTCCTTGCAGCTACAAATACTGTATTAATCCACCCAAGAGAAATGGTTTATCCAGCACTGACAGTCTGTCATGTCCTTATCTGACCTCATCAACTGCTGTTGTAGGGGGTTGCCAGAGGAATCAGTCAGTGCCTTTCTGATTGATTACAATATTGATTTTTTTGCTTCTTCTACTTAAAAAAAAAGTAAAACCCCCAAAACAAATGATCCATCTAACCAAGTACACAACCATTTCAAAAGTTCGTAAAGAAAAGGCTGTGGTCCCTTGACAAAAATATGCAGCTCCAGAGGACCAAGGACTGAGCAGGTATTTGGAGTCTGTTCCTCACACTAGGTTTTGGCCTCCTTTAGTTTTATACAGCCTACTCCACAGCGCTGAAAATACACAACAGTCACCCTTCCAGCAGGGTATATCAGACACCATTTTAAATTGGTATTTCATTATATACTGGAAATAAGTAAAGTGGATTGTAAACCTGCAAAAAGCATGCCATTTCTCATGTCCCTACATAGGGATCTTAAAACCATTCTTGAATGTGAAGAAACAATTAAAACCCATTTATTTTGTATTCCAGAAGTAAGACTGCAATTTTATTAATATTAGAGGACTTTTCTAAAGCTTGGTAACCATTTTCCTCTATCAAAGGTTCTGCAGCTCTTATATACACCCTATTTATATATCATGTAATTAGAACCATGAAAGACATTGGAGGCCATTAATATAAGCTTAAAAGATGCCTGCATAGACTCCCTGCTAGTAGCAATCCATCATTTAGGATTTTCATTTGAAAGCTTTTCTAACTAGATTGTTTTTATTTAAAAACTATACTGCTTGGTGGAGCTCTACTGACACTGGGAAGACTAAGAAGTGCAAAATAGCATGGTAAGTGGCACTTGCAGCGTTATGATAGGATTTAAAAATAATAGTTCAGGATATTCTATTAACTAAACAAAAAACCTGCAGGTTCAACAAAATGTGTGAAGGACAAAAGCTCATCTTCATTCAGAGTGCCTTAGCTGTAATGGAACAAAAGGTATTATTTTACCTGGAAAAAATTGCTATATGTCTTTTTATTAAAAAATGTTTAAATGTTGATCGGGGTTCAAAGAAGGAGGATGCAGATGTGCATTAAGGAATTTGTTTCTATTAGATCAGTGACCTTATTAAAATTCAGTAAGCATTAATATGTTACTCCAGGTATTTTGATTTGCTATTTAGCACTATGAGCCACGCACTTCACACCTATTAAAGTATATTCTACCTTTGTATTAAGTATGAGATTGAAAAGTGATCATTTTAAATTATTATAGTCCCTTTGCAAATAGGTAACTATGTAGGACTTTCTGATAAATAAAAAGAACTATTTCATTTAAATTTGGAGGCACCGGAACAGTGAATTTCATAGTAGTTTGGAAACACATACATTAATTAGCAATAAAAAAGATTGTTTTGCATTCCTAATCTCCACTATAAAAAAGTGATAAATTAAAAAGACATAAACATTTCTTGATTTTGTAAACTGTATTGCAAGTCCTAAAAAATAATCCCAAACAACCACAAAATCTCCCCTTCCCCAAAAAAACTAAAAAAAAATGCTGACTGTACATAGCATCAATTTCAGAAATAAGAGATTTTAGAAGTATGCAAAAATAATTTCTGAAATTTGCACGCTTTGATATGTTGCAATTCTATCACTTTCATGCAGCTACAAGATTTGTTTGCTGATGTAGCTTAAATTCATTTTGCAATAGAATTCAAACAACAACAACAATAACAAAAGAAAGCCTTAATTGTGTCCAAACCATGGAATATGACAACTTAAGTGTTCTTCTCTAAAATATGAACATTAATCAATTCAAGACACGATTTTTAAAAATAACTCATTGATATTAATGATGCTTTCTCATTAAATAGGCAGTTGTATCAAATATGGTAGATTAGACTCTTACAAAATGGATGCTTCTAGTTTTCAGTGGGGGATTAATATTGATTTTACCTTTGAAGTCTTAAAATTAAGCTTGTGATAAACAATCCATGTCATTCCGAAAAATAAAAGGAATCATCTCCAAAATACTCATTTTTGTTGACATATATTCTAACAGTCTTTACTACTACACAGTTAATTTTCCCAGAAGACAGATGAAACTGCAAAATACAGGAAAACCATAGCAGTCACACATAACATTTGTAAAAACAATACACACAACGACCATGAAAATGCTCCTGTCATTTTCAATTATGCTGAAATATAAAATATTAGTTACATAACTAGACTCAACAAATCTAAGATGATGCATTGCACTGTCATGACATCTGATATTTCTCTGGATGGACCTAGATTGAGGTTCCAAATAGCAGAGTTGGTCTGAAGATTTTGGGGTGATCTGGGAAGTTACTTTTTTCTACCAGGTTTTCTTCAACGGCTTCTTGAACCTGGCCCACAAAATTGTCACAAAGGCAGTGGAAGAGTGATGTCTGGTTAATACAACCTCCCAAGTTAATTAACATATAGGTAACTGGGTGACATATAACCTCATTCCCAAATGAAGACATTTTAATACATATATAGAGGACACTAGCCAGGCTTTGGAGGTAAAAATTAATGTTTCCTTTGTTCAGCTTTCAGACATCATCTGTCTCTAATTCATATTTGCAAGACCACATTTGTAAGGGAAATAGCTAAAAATAAGTTATTTGGCTAAAAATAGAAACCCAGCCTATATTTCTTTGGTGTTTAAATTAATCTTGTGGACAGCAAGCTGAGCGTGAGCCAGCAGTGCCTTGGCAGCAGTGAGGGCCACCAGCCTCCGGGCTGCATTAGCAGGAGCAGAGCCAGTACACTGAAGGAAGAGATTATTCCCCTCTATTCAACATTCCTTGGATCACTGCTAAAGCCCTGTGCTTAGTTTTGGTTGCCCAATACAAGGCAGTAGGTCGATAGACTGAATCAGGTTGAGTATGGAGCTGCCACCATAGCAGGGAGATGGGCCCATTCAGCATGAAGCAAATGGCTGTGGGTGCAGCAAAGAGCAGTCCCACAGCACCCACAAGGAGGCTGTAGGAAGACAGGCCAGGATCTTCACGGTGAGACATAGTGGGCAGATGAGACAGTGTGCATAAAATGAATCAAGAGAGGTTCAGATCAGATAAATATTTTTCCCTCTTAAGTCTGACTAAGCCTTGGAAGAAATTGTCCACAGAGGCTGTGCAGTCTCTCTCCACCCTTGGGAATTTTCAAGACCCGTATGGATAAGATGCTGAACCACGTGAGTCTAAACTCAAGCTGATTCCTCCTGAGGTCCCATCCAACCTGAACTGTCCCACGATCCTACCATTCCTTTGATCAAGACGGGCAGCAACAATTTTTCAGACCTGAGTCCAGAACAATGCCACCAGTGGGTGCTACACTTCTGAAGCTATGCTCTGTCACTGGCCAAATCTCACCTGTCTACCTCAAAATACATATGCCTGCCTTCTTCCTCACATCCTCCCATCATTGGGCATATGGTTTACTCATCCCTGCAGTGCCATGTTTTGTGCTGGGGTCTCAGTCCCAAAGCACAGCCCCAGCAGATGGGATCGTGCCATCATCAGAAAGCCCAGTGCAGGATGCCAGGGCTGGAGCATTGCTGTGGCTCGGGGTGGAATAGGGAAACCCTATGGTTTCAAATTTAGGTGCTTAAAAGGGACCTATTGTCCCTATGTTCTCACCCTGAACATTTTACTGATAGACTTTCCAGCAACGGAGTGCATAGCACTGAGAATGAGCAAACCTAACCCCCAATATACCCTGAATATGATTTGCTTCCCTGGTAGCCATTAAATAGTCACTAACCCACTGTGTCTTTCTGGATATCTTCAAGGTAGCATAATAGAATTGCCTGAAAAAAAAATCAGATGAAAGTGAAAGGACTTGTAAGTTATACAGTTACTCAAAAACTCATACACCCTGAGAGCTGCCCTCTGGTACCATTCTTAATTATATAAAGAACTATTTTTGTCTGCAGAAACAAGTTACTAACAATGGCACAAAATAAATTAAAATGCATGAAACAAAATTCTGGCTTACATGTAAAAAAAGTATATAAATATTACGCAGTGTTAAATGTAAGAGGGTCATGTTTCTACAGCACTTTTTATATTGCTTAAAATCTAGCAAAAAAAGTCTCACGCTGAGAACCATGTGGGCTGTATCCTGACTATAAAAATATTCCTGGCTTCATTAAGATTTATTGCAAATACAGACTTGCATTTGCATGAATCACCACTGAGGACAGGAGTTTTGCTTATCTACTTCCTGTGGCTTATTATTTTCATTTTAGAATAAATAGTCCCTCCATATTCTGATCATGAAAAGCTTTGCATAACTATAGCTATTCAAATCACAAAGACATAGCAAGTAAAATGTATCTACAATAAAGATACCACCTCTGCAATAAAAGAGGATTGTGATAGACAATGACAGATGATGTTTTTACTTGAACAACATTCATAAAACTATAATCGTGTTAACTACTGTGTTTCAAAAACATTAAGAAACCCTTGCCTATCGAGTTTTCAGGTAAGTCACAGAAGCATAGAATGTCCTGATGTCCTAGTTTTCATCAGGGAAGAGAGTCTGGAGTTGTGTGGGCATGTCCAGGTTGTTATTCTGTATCACACACATCATCACTGGGGTCAGAATTAAGGGTTTCTCCCCATAAAGAAAGGGAATGTGGCTTCGGGTGAAAGAAAAAGCAGATGTGTGGACCCATGGATGCCATTTTGTTCCTTTCTTCCAGGGGAGCAAGCAGCTATTGGAGTGGTGGGGTGGCTTTGGTCCTACCTTGGGGTTTGTCCATCACTGTTTTTCATTGTCTCAAGCTTGGGGGAAAGACACAGGCATGGCCACCTCCATCTACCATTTTCTTGTCTTGAGAGCCGTGTGGCTCAGGCTGTGGTGTGGTTGCCTTCAGCTAGACTTGGTGAACATTTTTGCATGTGATCACCCTCTTTTATACACTGTTGTTATCAGCATTGTTGCTGTTACCGTTTGTTTTCCTTGCTCATTGCTGGGTTGGTTTCTTTCGATTTTTTGGTTTTTTCATCTCGACCAATAATATCTCCTTTTGAACCTCCCTCACCATAGTGCATGGGGACAAAGAGGAGTGACTCTTTGGAGTTTAACGTCCAGCTTATTTTAAACCACAACACCTGAGTTGGAAGGGATCCACAAGGATCATGGAAGTCCAGCTCCTGGCCAAACAATCACACCATGTGCCTGAGAGCATTGTTCAAATGCTTCTTGAACTCTGGCAGGCTTGGTGCTGTGACCACTTCTCTAAGGAGCTTGTTCCAATGCCCAGCCATCCCCTGGGTGAAGATCCTTTTCCTATACTCAAACTAATTCTCTTCAGATCCAGCTTCATGCCATTCCCTCAGGTCCTGTCACTGGTCACTACACAGAAGGCGTCAGTGTCTGCCCCTGCTCTTCCCCCCTGAGGAAGCTGCAGGCTGCAATGAGGTCTCCCTTCAGTCTTCTTCTCCAGGCTGAACAAGTCCAGTGACCCCAGCAGCTCCCAGCATGGCTCCCCATCCAGGCCCTGCACCATCTCCATAGCACTCCTTTAGATACTTAGTTTAGTATCTTCCTTATATAGTGGCATCCAAAATTGCCCACAGTATTTGAGGGGAGGCTGCATCACTTTGCCATTTAAAGTTAAATGGTAATGTGGTTAGTAAATCTAAAACTGTATTAAAATTTCGGGAGGAAAATATCAAACTACAGAAGCAAGATTTTCTTGACTTTTTGTATGGATACACCATAGTCACCGAAAGAAACCCAATGTATTTATTTTTTTTTTTAATTCTGCAATTTACAGATCAAAATTATGAATATGAAAGTATTTTTTCCATCTTATTCTCTTTTCCTGCTTTCCTGTCTCAGAGAGACCTGATTTATATGCTGCATTTTCCTACCCAAAAAGGTAAGCAGTATAAAGAAGGTGTCTTTGGCTGAATTTCTGTAACACATCAAAGCAGTATTAAAAGAAAAAATTCCTCAGCTGCCAGCTGTTTTTCACATGAACAGACCTTTATCATGCTGCCCCTGCCCCACACGGCCCCACTGTGCAGTAATGTCTAGATAGATATATTGGCAATCAGGAAGAAATTGCTTTACATGATAACAGAAATAAACATCCACTGCCAGAAAAACCAGAAGTCTGACACCTTTTCTCCATCTGGCACCAAAAGCAATTCATTCTGATTCAAATTTCTAATTTGGCTTTATAAGTTAAAATAAAAGTTTTTCCATGCTAAAAAAAAAAAAAAAAAAAAAAAAAAAGCAGTCTAGTCTTTTAAGTAAAGCACAGAAAGTATTTTTATGGTTTTTTTTAATAAGGGTAAGTGCATTCCATAGTCTGTGAGATTTTGTTCCTTGGAGCAAATGGAGTTCTGTAATGTGCTATCATTATTACTACTCTCTCTATGTGCTACAGTTGCTCTGACAACTGTCAAATAGGAACCATAACCTACTGCTGGAAAACATTAAAAATACCCCAAACATTACTAATTATGAAATAAAAAGTTAGTGGAACTAATTACCTAACTTTAGTTTTCCAGGGTATTCAAGAGAAGTTACAGGACCTAAACTGAATTTGGAGACTAAAGCAAAAATTTCTAGGAATTTTTAAAGGTTGAGACTTTTAAAAGCAGGAGATGAGCTAGATTCTGCTCTTGCTTCTACCAACCGTGAATGTTAATACTCTCCCTTCAAAATTGCCATCATTGCTGCAGAAGCTGAATAAGATTTCAAAGGGAAAGTTCTTCCACTTTGGCACTATCATCATAACTCATCTACAGCTCTCATCAGCTTGACTCACATTGCTGTGACTCCCATTTGCTGGGACTCCCATTTGCTGGGACTCCCATTTGCTGCCTATGATGTAGCAAAAATTGATGGGGTTTTGCTTATTTATTAAAAAAATGTAAAAAAAAAATATTACAATTAAGGAGCTTGCGGGTTTAACTTTCTTGAAACCATAACCCAAGTCTTAAAGTTGTTTATTAAGTCTTTCTGAAAGTTAGGAATGGAAAATTTGAACTATTTGCCTATTTTTGGCTTATGACTATTACGTGTATGAAATACACAGAGTTACTGTACCTACATTTGTAAATGTGGAAACCTTTCTTGAAGTTGATTTGAAACTTATAAATTATAGGGAGAAAATGCTGCAAACATCTTACACCTTCATAGTGCAGAATCTGGCTTGTGTCAGTGCTGCAGACATAATATGATTCTGCTTACACTAGAGCTGATTGTTTCTCTTCAGAACTTTATTTTCCATGTTTATCTCCTGCTGTTACCTTCTCTTCAGAAATTTCAAGGAAGTTTAAAATGTACGTCCAACACGGATGTGTATGTATGAATCCAGGAAGCAAATCAGATGCTTCGCTAGGTAGAATTAACTTCTTAATACAAGAGTCATCACGTAACCTGTGACCATGAACCAAATATCTAAACTAAGAGAATGAGTTCTCTAGCTTTTTCTCAGTGGTGTAAGGTAGGCTTGCTCAGAGGAAAAGAAAAAAAAAAATTAAAGAAAACTACAAAGGAACAAATCAACTAAAGCAAAATCACAAAACCAAATAAAAAACCTTCAGAAAAGAAGCCTGGTGCCTAATTTATTTACATCTTGCTCTAAACATACCAGTCTCTCCTCACTATGTCACACCTTATTCAGCAAAATGTAGTCTAATCTAAATTATGGACATGTTCCCTTGCATTTCTGTGATGCAGTCCTGGCATCTGGGGAAAACTAAGGCTTGAACCAATCAAAATATTTTCTAGGCATCACAAAGATTACAGGTGCACAGGACTCATCTTATCTAACCTGTGGTTGATGGAAAGAATATGTACTTTTAATGAACTTTCCACTGTATCTGCAAGTAGACATCTAAAGAACGTAGACTAATTATACCCCAAAAGTGTTGTGAGTTATTTTCCAGAATCTAAAGATGCTAGATATTGTAGCAATCAAGGTTTGGTCAGCTGAATCCTCTGTATCTTGTGCCCTAAGTACCTTATATTCTACCAGGTGCCTGGGAACCAGGAGGCCCCAGTGCCCCATCCCTTAAAGAGATGTGTCAGGTGAAATTTCTTAAATAGTCAGTGGGATTTGGCAAAAAAATTACCAATTCTCAGCAAAGTTTGACAACAGTTAACTGAATGTTTTTGTCCTAGGGGCTATGGAAATGCATACAAAAAATTACTCTCCATATTCTACTGAAATCATCTATCCCATGGAATTGTTAAACAGTATTAAGTAATACCAAAAGAAAGAAACCAATCCTGTAAAATAATCACCATCTTTAAGATTACGCTAAATGCTATACTTAATCTCTCTGAGACAAGTCACAGTCAGGGATTCCAAGGTCACGAAAGCAAGTCTTCCTGCAGTTTGGTGCCTGTTATGTTAATTCAGAGATGTTTGTTTTGTTTTGTTTTCTCCCATTATCAGCACAGTGGATGTGTTCCATTCAAAACTGTTACTATAGGAACCCTATGGTAACATCTAAAATTTTCTTTTCTTTTGGGTGAAAATATCAGAAAATTGATGGATAAGTTGTTTAGGTAGAACAATAGGGCATTTGATATTTAATCTGCAAGCACTTAATAAGAAGTATTCCAAGTAATGGCACAGTGCTATTATCATATCACTTAGTAAAATGGCAGCAAATTATTGTATTATTCACATCTCGTTGGGTCCATGCTATTATCACAGAGATGCCTTTAAAGATGACATTTAACATACTCCTTTTACACAGTAAAGTGGTTAAAAGCACATTCAAATTTTAAAATGTTTCTGATCTCTTGACAGCTCACCGAAGCATTCTGTGGGCCCCCCTGCCTCTCCAGTGGTTAACTGCAGCTCTAAAACTTCTTGTAATTATGAACGTTGCAGTCACACTAAATTAGACTGACAGTTGAAGTACTGATTACTAAGGACTTATTACGGACTACTTTGCAACCAATTATGCTGACATTTGACTTGATTTGACAGTTGAATTGACTGGAAGATTCCTCCAAAACAGTAGAGAAGAATTTAATTTATATCCTCATCATTTTTAAGATAATTGTTCAGGACAGATTCCTTAATATACCACTACAAAATTTATTTTTATCCCAGGTTGGAGCACCTATGATTCAAATGGTAGACAAATAGTAAAAGCATGTAGTCTATACCATGCATGTAGTCACTTATATTTTCAGTTGTGGTGACTGTTGCCATGGGATCTCTGAGGGGAAAAAAAAAAAAAACAAACAAACAAAAAAAACCAACCAACCAACCAACCAAAAACCAACAAAACAAACTACAACAACAACACCTACACAACTTAATGCCAGCTTCCAGGAATATTCATTGACCATCAACTCAAGCAAATCAAAAATATGTTTTCAAGTTGTGAAATATTTTTCCTGTAAAATGATCAAAATTGTTAAATGAGATTATACCCATTTCCACTGCTGTACCATTACATGCAAATTCACTGTCATTATAGTGTTTCCCCATAATTTCTCATATATTCCTGGAATTTAGTGAATTTCACCTGGAAGTTCTCTGAAACATAGACTCCATCTTTTTTTTAATGTGCAAATTAAAACTAACAGCAGAAAAAAATATTCCCCTTTTTTTAAGCTCCACTGGTATAATTTCAAAGCAGGACGTATAGCATAAACTTTGGTTTAGTAGAAAGTTGACAAATATTACTTCCCAAAAAATCATCTTCCCTAAAGAGGTGACTATACACATAAGGGAAATTATTTCCTCATTCAGATCTGTGATGCCTTTTAGACACAAAAGAATTAATGAAATATTTTCACTATATTTTAAAAGCTATTCTAGGATATAAGAAATGTCATCAACCTGTTACAAATGAATAAATGAAGGGCAAATACTTTAGGTACAGTTTGCTCATGTTTATTTTGAATTTCTGTCTTGTAGAATCCAATACAAAATTCCATGGAGAAAAACAGTTAAGTAGGATTCAAAAAAAAATAAAACAACCAAAAAGCATTCTGCTTCTTATAAGGTACTGACTCTTGTATATTTCCAGGACAAAAACAACTTAAGAGGTGAAGTAAATGTTGAGGTTATTGTAGAAATGGAGAAAAAACAGTGTAGCTGACACAATAAACAGAAAAAAAAACATCACCAGAATTTGGAATAGATAGCTAATAGTCTTCAGTTTTCATTAAAACCTGTTTTATAAGGGTCGTTATTATTTCCTAAAGTTAGGTAAGACACAGACACCAAGCAGCAGGGTTTTCTCAAAAGACTGCATTTCAATTCTTTCATTTCTTGTCTCAGGAAAAACCCAATAAACACAAATAAGTCTGTTGCTCTTCAATACTAAAAATTACTAGATTTTTTTTTTCCCCAAAACTTAAGGGTGTTACAATCAGTTACGCTTTTTCAAAGCTTCAGCACATAGGCAAAAAACAGGATAGCCAAAGATGCTGAGCACACTCTAAATTATGAAAATTATGTCTTAACCTGGGTATAGAACCCCTTATGCCCATTAAGATAATAGCAGAAATCAAAAAAGTTTCAAATCCTTGTCAAAAACATCTATTCATAAACAAAGAAATAGATAAATAAGAATAGATCTTCTCATTTTCCCATTTCTAAAAAAATATTCACACCTCTTCCCTATCTGAACTATAAAAATAGCTTACATTTTTACACTTGGCTCCGCAAAATAGGTGCTTTCTGATTTACAGAGGTGCTGAGACTGTTGATTAGAACCCAGAGACAGCTCGGGTATAATCACTCAAAAAAGAGATTCCAGACATGTTATAGTGTTTCCATCATTATTACCTGAACTTCATACTAGACAGGCTAACTAGAGTCTCTGTGAAGTAGCCTGTTCGCATGTATATCAAGGAAATATTTTTCTTATTTACTCATATATGATTTATAGGATAACTTATATGTTAGTTTTAAAAAATAAATAGTTAACTGCAAAATGAAGTTGAACTTAATTATAAAATGAACTTTTAAGCTTTTGGGATGTAATCTCTTGATGTTAATCTCCAAACTCTTGTGTACATAGCTGGTGGATCCTCTGGTTATGCATTAAGCTCATTGGCTACCCTAGAGTTGAGAAAGTGGAACCTGACTGAATTTTGTTTACCTAGAAACAATTTTCCCTTAACTTTGATTACACGTGATTTGGTCAAAAGATTGCCAAAGGTCTTATGGCAGCTTAACACATTTTTTGTATTATTAGTGTCTCTTGGTGGACTGCTGCTCAATGGAGTTATGTTTTTACACCTCTAAGAATTATTTTTAAGCCTTTTTGTAGGGAACTTACACAAACTTTACTTATTCCCATACAATGATCAGCAAGTCTTATGCATTTATTTCTCATGTCACTCTACTTGAATATGAGCTTTGTTAGGGACAAAGGTGGTAATAATTGGACTGGGAAGGAAAGGCAGCTTGTGAACGGAGAAGAAAATTCAAAATTACATCTAAAAGCTTCTTTGAAGATTGTTTGACACATAAACATAATTTCTGTTCCCAAGCTCACTAAAGCTGTTTGAAAAAAATTACCCCAAACAAAATAATTTGGCTTGTGAACACAAAAAATCAGCCAGGCATTTCAGGAGTGCTTCCAACTTGCTTGGATGGTTTGGCAACTAGGAAAATCTACGGTTAGAGGTGAAAATCAGGGAAAATAAGCGATAATTAAAAGTGGAAATGTTGTTTGGTCTTCACAAATGCTGGAAGGGAAATTTCAAATTAAAAGAGATTTTGGAAGTGTGTGATGTAAAGAAGAAATACAGCTCTTTCAAAGACATAGAACAAACACCTAGTAATTTAGGGATGCAAAAATGATCAAGGGGTTAGATTATCTGACATATGAGAAGATGTTGAGAGAGTTGGAATTTTTCAGCCTACAGTAAACAAGGCTCGGGGTTATTTTATTCGTGTATATGTAAACCTCATGGGAGACAGCAGAGAGAATGGAGTCAGACTGTTAGTGGTAACCAGTCAAAGTACAAGAGGCAATGGACGCAAGCTGATATCTAGAAAATTCTACTTAAACATCAGAAAAATATTTTTTTTTTACTGTCAAGGTGGTCAAAAACTGGAACAGATTACAGGGATAGGTTGTAGATTCTCCATCCTTGGAAATATTCAAAAGTCAGCTAGACAAGTCTGTAAGCAACCCACTCCAGTTGGCAGTGTTTTGAGAATTCTGAATAGCTCAGCTGTCCACTGCCTTCGCCTCTCTTGCTGGTAACAGGAATGACTGTTTATCAGAGCTGAAAAAGTTTCTATGTGCTGGTAGAACGATGTCCTGGTTCCAGCCAGTTAAGGGTTAATTTTTGCAGTAGCCAGGAGGGGTCATGGCCAGGACCTGGAGGTTATTCTATACCACTTCACATCATTGCTAGGATAGGGGGAAGGGACTCTCTTCAAGAGAGAAGGAGTCCCTTCTGGGTCAGCAAAATGTAGCAGAGGGAGCAGCTGGGTATTGTTGTTTCTGTGTGAATCATTCACCTCTTTCTTGTACCCTCTGTCACTAGCATTGTTGCTGTTATTTGTTTTCTTATCTCACTGCTGTTTCAACTAAATTGTTCTTATCTCAACCCACGAGCCTTTGTGCCACCAGTTCTCTTCTCCATCCTGCCACGGGTGAGAGGCTGAGTGAGTGAGCAGCACATGGTTTCAGAGGGAGCACTGAATTGGAGAATACTATTCCTAAACCACAACAAACAAAAACAAAAATTTTGTCAAGTATATTTTTCAGATAGAAATAACTAGATACCCAACAGTTTGTGAGTGCTTCAAATTAGGCATTTAAAGTAGATACCAAAATTTGGTCACCTGAGTAACTCTCTGTACCTTTCTAAGGGTCCGTGGTCCCCAGCTAGGAACTTGGTCCCGCTGGCTGAACAAAATCATTTAACATGTTGGAGGTTCCCTGGGATTTTAAGACACTGGCAATGTGTCGCTTCCTACAGAAGCCCGGCGTCCCTCTAGATTGTCCTCTGGAGTGTATTTGGGATACTGTGGGTCATCTCAAGTGGTACTTCATGCCCAGAGTTCAGGCAGCTGAGGCATACAGCTAATTATGAGAACAGCAAGGTGGAGGCACCTAGCACATAAACAGAGATATATGCAGACATACTAATTCAGGTGTCTTAATTTTTGAGCTAAATCTGACACATATGGATTCTAATAGTAAGTAAGCATGTAAACATTTTGTAAATTTGTGCTTAAGCTTCCTAACGAGAGAACCATTTCCTGAATCTTTAGTGCCTCTCTCAGTATGTCTCTGACTTTATTAAGACTTTTGTTTCTACTACTGTAAAAATGTTATGTAATTAAGACAGATCAAAAACTTCAGCCATAATTTCATATGAAGTAAACAAAATTATCCTCTTGTTTTGTACAACTAAACTCAAGACTATTCTCAGTATCTTTAAATAATAACCTTTTTATTCCACAGGAAAACAAAAATGTTGAGACCAGTGCAAGGGATAGAACTCATAAGTAGGAGGAAATTTGTCATTAAAATAAGTGGAGAATGTCTCAAATGCTTCAGAATCTACAGTATCATGTGCAAATATCTATTTGTCTTGTGGAAAGAGGTTTGGAAGTGAAAGGGGATAATTATGAAGAATGATCACATTCTACCTGGTTAAAAAAAAAATAAAATGTTTAATCATGTTCCATCAAGTTCTAGATCACAAATAATCTATATCTTAGGATACAGTAGTTGCATATCAGTCTATTTCAAGAATGCATAAAAAAGAGTAAAAGTATAAACAATTTTTTTTCTAAAATGACTACAAGTGATTAGTAAATATAAAATTAAAATTTCTCATCATTTTGCCTTGTAAACATTTTTCTGTCATATGTTTTAGAGTCTTCATTGCTATCACATCTGGAAATTTTTAAATATATTGTCCTTTTTCTTTGCTTTCTTCAGGTCTCATACTAAAATTCTGCAGTTAAATGAAAAAAAAGAAGGATTAGGCAATTTTCCTCTGTTGAAGTCCACTATCTCTGCTGAATCAGCTAAATCATTTCCCCAGAGGTGTACAACCCTTACAAGTAACTTCACATAGCAGGGAGCTTTTTCTAGGTGATTAGTTGAGCTTTGAAGAATGCAGAAATTTCCTCCACTGAGAAAGATATCTTTTGGAACTAGGAGGTACTCAGCAATTGTATGTAATGAAGGCTGCACATTAATCAATATAGCAAATTAACTTCTTTCACAATCAAATTGAAAGGTTTTTGCCAAGGTCAAACTGCTATAAAGCAGTTTGTCAGGTGTCTTGCCGTTCCTGTTGATTGCAGATGCAAAAATCACAATTTTCATTTACATGGGAAAATCATTATTTGATGTTATGCACTCACAGCTATCCTCTTTAAAAGCCTGTACAACTTCTGACACATGGAATTTATCACAGGCCAGCAGAAAAGAGAGAATTTCATGGAAGCCTTTTGTTAAAGTACTGCAGAGCAAAGCACTCGATGAAGAGAGCTGCATATCTTGCATTTCCTTAGCAGAGTCCACAACACAACACAGGGTGAGGAACAGGGAGGTATCCTTTTAGCCTCATCTACAGTTGCTATTTTAGTCAGATGTACAACCCACACTGAAAACTGTCAAATGCAATATATTTGAAACATGTTAACTCCATGTAACAAGAGAAACTCTCTCACTTAAGGGTTGCTTTTTGGCAATGGACATTGTCATATCCCTACACACACCATGGCTGAATACTGTACGACTAACACATACAGTTCATGCTTGCTGACTACATTGCAGCAGCCAGCAATTTAAATGGGAACCATGAAGTTAAATAGACATTTCTAAGACAACATTAAAGATATCTTTTTCAACACCCTCAATATTTACCTTTCCAAATGCCATGCCTTTGTAGTACCTAGAAAAACTTCTAAATCCAAAAGACATGGCTGTGGTTTTGGCTCATTTTGTGCAAATGAATTTATACTAACTGGTTTGTTTTTGCAGGAACACATGTAAAATCATGAAATCCAAGCTAGAGAGAGCATACTGTTGCATTATTCTTGGAAAAGATTACAAGAGGTGGGAAGAAGAAAAAAATGAAACACTTCTTGTCTTTCAGGTCTGGGTACTTCATACTGGGCACACTAAACTGAAGTAGGAATGGGCAGTGCATGCAGTCATGAACACACTGCTATAGTGACATTTGTTCCTTTTGCTTTCCACGTATCGACACAAGAAGGGAGAACACCAGCTATACGGATGTGATTTGGGATTAATGAACATCCAGTCTGGTGTATTCTGTGTGAAAGAGCAAGCAAAGAATACGGCCTTGCCACAGATATATGTAAAATTTACCTAACAGGTATACAAAGAAAGGCACTTTGGGTATAGGATCTGAAATAAGATGATATACTTCAGGGTGGACAGAAAGCAAGTCTCTGTAATATTTATTTATTTTTTTTTTTTTTAGATTTGATAATTTAAAGCAGTGAAAAATTTTAAGATAATTTTAATTATATTTAATGTTATCAATAAACCACTATTTTCTAAAAGTGTAAAGCTTTTTTCCTTAAGACCATGTAACTTAAGAGACATTTATCTACGCTAAAAGCTATATTTCATTACTATTGTAACGACATCCATGTATTTAATATCTAAGCATGCAAACATGCTTAGGAGCATGCATGAACACAACTGTGAAAGTGCACATGCCCTTTTACAAAACACTTGGCCCCCTATTAAAAAAATGCAGCAATCATCTAATGGAAAAACAGAAGAAACCCAACTTCGGAGAGACAGACTGCTGTCACTCTTCTGTAACAGTACACTCTCCCTTTCTTTTCCTTGGTTCAACTAATGATTTGTTACAGTTATTGCACAGAAACTATTCAGTGTTCAAGAGGAGAATTGAACATGCCCCTCTTTGCATACAAGTAAATGGGATGTGTCTGAGAGCCTTTCAGCAGGGTATTTGTCTAGAGCTTATTTTAGATTTAAGTTACAGGAAAACATCTAAGTAAAGATAGCAGGAGTGATCATTTTGTGGAAGGGTTTTTAAAGCTTTCTGAAATAAATACCTATATATTCTTTTCACTTAAGATTCTAATTTTATTAAACTATTTCCAAAAGCTCTACACATAAAATCATTACTTATTTGCTCAGATGCATTACTGCTTACTAAGTGCTGTGCAATTTGATCAGTGTGTCATATATCAACAGATGTCTTCAATTCATCTTTAACAAATTACTTGGCTGTTTTGCTTGATGGTTCATGCTACCTGAACAAAATGTTAAACAAAAATTGGCATTAGTCTTTCATGTTCTTGAAGTCTTAAAATATTACCATTATAGATCTCAGAAGATACCAATAATAAAGAAAATTAATAGCAGGTCTTTCCTCTTATGAACAAGGCACTGAAGATTAGCAACCAAATGTACTGTTTGATGTTAAAGCTGGAATTTGGGAAAAACAGAAATGTTTGATTCCGTTGCAGTTTTCATCTGGTAAGTTTAGTTTAAAAATAAAGCTTATTATGTTACCAATAGGAACACCAACTTTTCCATAAGAAAGTATAAATGCTTCATTATAGAAAATTATGTAATAAACTTCTAAGGGGAAAATTTCTTCCAAGTTTGAAATATCATTTTTCATTAATTTAATCTGTAAATTGGAGTAGTACCAAACCTGGCTCTTGAAGTGTACTGCCAGACAAAAACATTATCAGATGCCTTTATTATGGTGAATTTATGAACGGCTTTAATTTGCCATGGGCTGGGAGAGACAGTAAGAGAGGACAATCAGAACTGCCAAAAGTGTGAATTAGGTGTCATTGTGACAGGATTATGGGCTGTTTTGTTCCCAGTTACTGCCTGGCGCATTGTCAGCTGCTCCTGTGATTTACCATGTTTTTCCCTCTGCGCATCAGAATGAGAAATCATGCACCATTTTCACTCATGATCAGTGCCACTCATACTGTAAATGCATGAGATTAAATAGACTCTGGTCTTCTACAGATGTGAGTTAAATACTGCGTTAAAGAGAGCATGGTAGTTCCCATTAAACCCTGGTAACTTTAAGTCACTTGACATGCTCCGTTATAAAACCATATCTTAAATTACTTACAATTTTATCAGGTTTGAACCACTGCATTGGAAACTTTTCTGCTGAGTGTCTGTTCCTGTTAAAAAAAAAAAAAAACAAACCCACACCACAAAAAAACCTCATAAGTATAATGAGTATATTAGATATTTCTTCAAGGACAAAAATATATCACTTTTGCTTATGCTAAAACCTCTGCTAAACTGTCTTTGAGTAGCTGAGGGTGATCCATGTTTGTAATTTTGTGAGGTTAGTCACAGATTCTTTCTTCTTCTGTTTCCAAGAAAATTTGTTTTAGTCCCAAGTTTCAACACTCAGGCCACCCTAGAAGACATTGGAGATAAAATAAAGTAGATTGGGATCAGAAGGAGAAGTTCAGAACGTGGAACATGGAAATAAACCCAAAAAACTAGGAAGTAGGATGGCAAATAAGATAAGCAAGATAATGAAAAACCTTGACGCAAGAGAAGGAAATGGAAATTGATGGGCCATTTCATTGCTGAGATAGGCTGTCAGGGAAGGGGAAGAAGACACTTGATTCATTATCTGAGAGGAGGGCAAAAGCTAGCTGGACAAGGGAACCGTGAGGAGAAATTAAGAAACGGAGTAGGAATGAGGACAGTGGAGATGCATGTTCCAAGCATGCATTACAACATTTTCTTCCCTGGTCCTTTCAGTGTCACTTGGGTTTCCTAGTTTTCCCTCACAACCGCACTTGTACTTCAAGGGTTGGGAGTGCATCATGTGGTGGATACAGCTCAGGGCTCGGCCCTGAAAGAAACCTGTTCCATTGCCTCTCATCCTATCACTATGCACATATGAGAAGTTTGATTTTATACTCTGCATACAGAGACAATGTTGTAAAAGTACTTAACACTATACTTCTTTAATTTTCTTTAAAAGAATAATAATTGTGTCTCACAGACCTTTTAAGTCAATTATTCCTGACTAGATTCATGGCCTTTATTCAAGTCTCGATGCCTCAAGCCTTGTCTTGCTACTATCTAGCTTGTTTTCTGTCAAGAATATGTTTAAGGTTAATATTTCTGATTAATACAAAAGTAACCTAAGTTCCATTACAAGATTATATGAGATAATAGCAAGATTACAATACAAAAATATAAGATATTAATCCCTTCCAATATCTCCAGCTACTCTGGTGGACAGAATATCTGACTCTGACACCCAATGCCAAGGTACAATTAGCTTCCATGGAGCTATACTCTGTTCTCCTTCCCACCACAGAATGACCTCCCTGGTAGGAACAGTCCCATGCCCTTGAAAGACTGGGTATTTGGAGCCAAGTCAAGCCCATGCTTTAGTTCTGATTCTGCTGAGTTTATTAGTATAGTCATAGCCAGCAGTGACATATGACTGGCACTGAGTAGCAACAACCTCACCCAGATTCTTCTAGAAGGGTTGTGTTCCCTGTTTCAAATGAATAAACAGGTGTTTCACATGGGAGTCATGTACTCTTCAAGGGAAATAGAAAGTCATGGGTACAGACCTTGAGAGCACACACTGCATTTAGGACTGACCATCTCAGATACAGCTGCCATGTTCAGGTTTTCATCTGCGAAACAGAGAATAGCATCACCTCTTTCTGCACAAATACAGTGGAATAGACTTATTGATGTCTAGAGAACAGCAATATCACATTGATAAGCAAAGCAGGGAACTCCACTGGGCATTTTGAGCGTGAAATAAATGAGAGGTCAGAAATTGAAGAATGAAAACGATATACTGAATAACAGTTCAGTAAGTGAGCAGTGATTGAGATTGGGATTTTATGAAACGTGTTCCTATAATTAAGGATGGTGTAACATGCACAGAGAGAAAGAGCAGCAAAAATGTGCAAGACAACTTTATTTCCAGCATTTCCTAACTTTTGAGTCTTTCCTGGCTTCTAAACAGGCTTCTAACACACTTCTTATGTGTAATACTCTCTGCTAACCCAACACTTTCTTATGCTCAAAGAGCTAGAGCAAGAGCTGTAAACCATCTGGAACAGCTGCAAAGCAGATTACTGCTAAGAAATCTACATCAAAGTACATCCTATCCCACTACGGTCCTGCATCAGCTTTAAGGCTGCATGACTACAGTAAGACACGTCCTGATTAGCAAATGCTACCTCCAAAGCCTCAAGTCTTTCCACCTACATCTAAACCTCATTAATATGCCGTCATTCAACCACTACTATGAGACCTTTGATGAAAACAACAATAGCATTGTCTTCTCTGTCACTTAGGGTCATCAGCAAATGGTCAGCCAGGTGTACCAAAAGGCATTTTCTACGATACTCTAAGATCTAGGGTGCTCCTCTGCTCTTAGCTGACATTAAATATCATACAATTATGACAATCAACCTATTCAAGACACCATATTTCACTTTTTCATTGTCATGTGAACTTTTTATTAACTATTTCCATAGAGAAATAAAATAGTGAAGGGGATTTTTCTGATTTATACTAGTAATCTCACTTAATTTCTAATCTACTGTACATTATATATAATTAATTATTTAATATAAAATGGTTTATAAGTCTGAAGACTGTTAAATATATGTGTCAATGAAGGCTACCCAAGCAGTTCCTTCAGGTAATTTCATATTGCTAAATGAACATCTTTGGCTGATGGATACTATATTGACATAGACAAACTAAAAACATTCGTATCTATGTATCCCTTATATCCCTTAAAATTCAAAAGCTCAGAGCAGTCTAGAGCTAGTCTGGATAGTATATAAATCTGCTTGTAAATAGTTAGCTAACTTAAAACATAAGTTTTGATCCAGGTTATACAGACTGATTTAGGGCTCGTTCCTTGAGAAGGCTCCTACTTGCAAAGCTTTATTAGTGCAAATGATTTTCATGAACACAGCAAGACAGCAAGCTCTTCTTAGCCTCCCTTAACTAGAAACACTTTTTTCTCTGGGAAACGTTTATGTCATGCAGGGAAGTATTCACTTCATCTAATATTTGATAATTAAGAGTTAAAAATCTCAACTTGTCACCTCAGGCTAGTCCTTGGGAAGAAGCTGGCCCTTTGAAGATTGTATGTGACTTGCACAGGAATGCACGGTATTTTACAAACATATTGCAGGCATCTGTAATGCAGCAAATAACCTAATGTAACACAGAGCAGCCACAATGGATCAGTCCAAAAGCAAATGTAGTCCAACATCCTGCCTGTAAAAGTGGCCAAAATCAGATGCCTAAGGAGGAGTACAAGAAAACACAAATGACACTTGACCTAAGTAATCTCCAAGCCTCTAGCTACCAAGGCCTCAATGACTTCCTGAGCTTGATGTTTATGTGTTTAATAATGTAAATAATATGTGTTTAATAATTCCCTTTTTTCTCAATGGATTTCACCAGACTCTTCTTGAACTTCTGTAAGCTTTTATTACACCCAAGTCACGTGGAAATGATTTCCACAGCTTAGCTAGAGATTGAAAAAAAGACTCATTTGTTCGTTCAGTTTGCCTCCTCCTCATAAACTAGTAAGTTTAAATGCAAAAACCTCTACTTCTTGTATTGGAAGGGAAGGTGATTGGTTCCAATACAGATTTTTCATGACTTTTATGGTTTCACAAATCCCTACCATATTAAACAAGAATCTCTACTCAGAAAATGAAGGTGACTGTATTAACACATATGCTGAGCTTGATCCACACCTGCAAGCAGCATTTGTGAGCTTAGATGAATTAACTCTCCAGAATGACCAAAGGAAGTCCTCAGATAGCCACAAATACATGGCAAAAGTATACTCCTAGTCTCTGGGGGAGAATTGAAAATGAGAATTAGATTAAAAAGAAACCATAGTCTTTGAAGAAAGGATTTTGATTTCTTTTTTACATCAAAGTATTGCTAATATATACAAAAAGGTTTATCTACTGACATATAGGAGATCTGGTCACATTACTCATAAATCAAGACCGGAGAATAATTTCCTAGTTGCTGATATCTTGATGGTTCCTTTATGACAATTTGCTTAAAAAGTCTGAACATTAGAAATGTCCTGCTTATGTGAAACTTTTCGGAGTGAGACAAATCCAGCATACTCATGACTACTACATCCATGGTAAAAGATGCATCAAGTCAGGCCTAGGAGTCCAGAGGTTTGCTGATGAAGGGAAAATGTGACTGCTTTAGCTGCCAGTAGTAGCAGTTGATGTGGCATATGCTCTTAGACCATGCAATGTGATCAGAAAAAAACCACAGAGGGCTGCATTTGCACCCTTGGCAGATGTCACAATTTTCAACTGCCAGAACAACTTTTGGCAATCCAAATGTAAATTAGATTCGCCTTGGAGTTGCTGTAACTCAGGCCAACCCCACCACCAGCCAGAGCGCAAATACAACAAAACACAAAGGTGGCCTAAAACCATACTTGTTTTCATTCATTTGTAATGTCTGTATCGCAGCTTGAACTAAAAATCAAGCCCATAGCCTGTGGAGCAGGGAAGGGAAGTGTATTCACTAACCAGGGCTCATCTGCTCTTTTCAAATCCCAAAACTGAGGCTGTTCACTGCCAGTGAACACCTTTCCTGTCCATTCCACATGCTCATTAGCTATCATAACAATAATTGATTAGGATAAGAATAGGACATATAAAACATTGTGGAGCTGAAAACTAATTTTTTCAACAACCATGGCGCTTCTTAAGAAATGGGAATGAAGTAGTTCTGGCCATGCATGACTGGTTTAATATACCTACCTCTGGGAGAACAAGGCTTTCCTGGCAAATCTATGTTTTATAGAAGAGCCTTAGGAAGCCACTCTTCTTTCGCTTGGTGGGAGGAATGGGGCACTCAGTCCCACTGAGACCCAAGCATCTCATGTGTAGCACAGACAACCTGAAAAGTTTTATGGTTGCTTTGCTCTCACTTATCACAATGAGCCTTATGAATCTTATCCTACAGAGGCACTTGGAGATCATTTTGCAAGCTTTCACACTCTGTCAACATGGAAAAAGCCAAATAAAATATGTCTGTTTCAGGTAATAGTCTTAAATTAGAAGAGTCATAACAGACTCTAAGAAGCAGTGTGAGTTGAGTTCTTCATTCAAGTAAAACAGCTACAAGGTGACCTGATTCACAACAGATCCTGGTTCTCTTACGGCAGAGGAATATATAATTATAAAAAAACCTGGAAGTAGCAAGGATTAAATTACGTTGCCAGGGCAGTTCATTTCTAAAGGGCTTATTACAAGCATGAACCGCAAACCTGTGATTTTTCTTTTTTCACATGAATTGATGTCATAATGAGGTTTAAATGGAGACTCGGTGTCTACTTTGCCTCCCAAAGGAGAGGGGTTCCCTCTCTAGCCTGGGCACAGTGCCTCCTTCTGCTGTGCTACTTAATGCAAATGTAAACAAAAGGGAGAGTCAAACCATGAGAGCTGAATTCATTTCCAACTGGCTGTCATGGGTTTTCACTTTGGTCTCCTCATGGTTCACAAGGGTACCTTTCAAGTCTGGTTTATACAGAAGATGCTTATGTGATAAAAGGGCAGAACTTAAAGCAGAAATACGGTACTGATTTTGAGGTAGAAACAAATCTGCTTATAGAAGCAATCCATGTGGAACCTTGATTGTAGAAATCTTTAACACTTCTGTTATTGGAACAGCTGAGAATAAAGCAGGAAATCTCAAATGAACAGCTATTTTTTTCTACCAACCCTGAAAACTAATGTTTTACTATAAATCTACCCTTTCCAACACATATTGCATCCCCTCAGGGCTAGCTCCTGTGTAGGCAGATTAAGCGGTTGCCTATGGCAGCAAAACGTTAGGCATGGCAAAATGTTTAGAGACTGCTTATTGTGTGATCATAAGCTGGGTGAAGCAGACATTTTCCAGTGTGTTGAGGGTTACAAAAACCCTGGAGACATCACCAGCTTCCCCAGTTCTTCCACATAAAAGTGAGCAATAAAAATGGGCAGTTTCACAGCAAGAAAATCTGTTCTGCAAATCACAAACTCAGTGACAGAGAACAGTGAAAGCCTGTACCTTTCAATAACCAGATAAGAAGAATGTAGAGAAACACTATGCTGTAGCATGCCAATTAGTGTGTTTTGTACTCTAATCTTCAACAGAGTCAGAACTGTGTCATTTGACATATCAAGAGCATCACCTTGAACTTTTAGTCATGGAATATTCAGGATGGGTATTTGAGAAGGCACTTGCTAATCCCAAAGTGGAATGAACAAAAGTATATGATTTTTTGTTCATACTGAGAATCTGACCACTGGGGCTTTTACTCACTACACTTCCTTAAAAAGAAAATTGAGTCACTATTAATGATACACATTAAAACACTATCTTAGTAGAGCAAATACTAGAGAAAGGATGGTCAGAGATGAAAATACAGCAGCAGGACAAGTGATATGCTGCCTCCAGTGTTAAATTTGTTTCTCACTATACACTCCACCATTGCTTTTTCTGCTTGGTTTATACATTCTTTTAGAGACAAGTCTGTGTGGTTGTGCTGAATCAGACTAAAAGATGAGCACTTCAGCACTGCACCATACTTACCACTCCATCCATAACAGATATTTCTACACTGGTACATACTATGTATGTGGGTCCTGACTTTTGTTCAGTAATTAACAGAAAATGGCTGCATCAGGTGGTGCAAGTTACCAAAGGGGTGCTTCAGCCATGCCATTTAAGATGGTGATGTGGGATATGCTTGCTTGACAAATACAACTGCAAGGTAAAACTGACTGCCATGAATCAGATGTGCAGGTATAGTATCATTGCTGAGACTGTGGTTCCTATCAGTATGTTCATGTTAGTTCTCTAGTAAAAATTGACTTGCCATGGCACAGACACTCATGGCACCACAGGGGTCAGTGCAGGGCCAGCTGCAGAATGCAGCCTTTGTCACTACACCAGCAAGATTGCGCTGTCCAGCCAGCTACACCAGGCTGAAGTGTCCAACACACACTGCAAGGGCTAAGCTACAGAAATGAACCATCTAGAAGCAATTCACACCTCTAGGAGACAAAAAATTCCTAACAACTTTCTTTCAGGCTAAAGTAATTAAATGTCCTCTGGTTTTATTGGGAACTGGAGGCTATAAGAAGCCACTGATTTAACCAGCCATAGGCAGGCCTGCACTGTTTGGACTAGGGCATGTCCCTAGGACAGGAATAGGGTTGCTTTAAGAGAAGACAGGGAGGACAATTATAAATACTGCCTGCAACAATCTCCTTGGAAAGTATCATGTGCCTGTTTCATTCAAATTCATATCCAGACATCTTTAGTTGGTGACTTAAATGTCACAAACTGGTTACAACCAAAGGAATTTGGGGGTGGATTGGTAATGAAGACATACCTGTTTGTTTGAGGTAAAGTATAGTTTGTGATATAAAGAGCAAGGCAGTGAATCAGAACAAAACACTTTGAACAAGAAAAGTGCAGAAAGACAGACTGGTACTTGTGGGCTGGCTGTTTTTCCTGACTTCAAGGGAAGAATATTTCATGGACTGGTGTAACTAAGCAAACAAATTCACTAGAACTGTATTATCAGTTAGACCCTTCATCAGAAATTATCCCACAAGTCCAAAGGTAACTTTTTCAGAAAAGAAGAGTAGCAGAGCAAAGCAAGGACACACGCACACTCTCCCAGACTTAACCAGGGCTGGCTGAAGAGTGGCTCCCGCTTTGCTTGCAGTTCCCAGGCAGTCCTCAGCACAGGCTGAGCGGAACCACAGGATGTGGAATAAATAAGCCAGCAGCCTGGTGTGCTGTCCCATGATGGGACATAGTTGCCTGCCCATCTTGTCACATATCAGATGTGGAACCTCACAGCTGTTTTTTTGCTCACCCTGACATTTTTTTGAGTCAGTCCTCTGCATCCTGTGTGTCAGCTGTATCCTTGATGTGTAAAGATTTTGATGCCTGAACTCTTAAAGTCAATAAATCTACCATAGAAGTCACCCATCAGGTAACAAATAGAAGGGTTTCTGCTGTTATTTAGCAAGTTAATTTATTAAAAATAATTTCCCCTTCCCTTGACATGTTCTAAAAATCAATTCTTTTAATTGAGTTGTTGTCTCCTCTCACAGCCTAATTATCCCATATAAATTACTATTCTTGGCTCTGATGTGCAGGTGCAGTGATAGGGTTAAAATGTGAGCTCAATCAGTGTTTTGCTGTTGATGGGTAAAGAGCTAGAATTTCACAAAAAAGTTGAAAGCTCTGGCAAATTTATTTTCATTATATTTTGATTCAACATTCTAAAATTTTCTAAATGAAGTTTTGAATTCTTGTTTCAGATTTTTTTTCTCTCTCTAGAAGTGTCATTAATCTAAAACAAGTAAAGGTTTAAAAGGATTAAATAATTCTTACTGACAAAAATTTTACTTTAGCTAAAATTAAAGATTTTACATCAACTGCAATTATTGTAGGTTTTTGCCAAAACAATTTGGCAAGTCCTGTTTCAGCTCTCCTTCTTGCTACTGGTTAATTTAATGGAATTGAAATTTAAATATTCTTATACCTCTAATTCTGAGGAATCACAGACTGCTTTGGATCTATACACACTGCTTCAGCTTTACTGAATGTCATTAGCCTTCTATCCATAAAAATTCACCCCCACAGATGGAAATTTCAGCTATAAAAAATATTGGGTGAAGGAAACTATAGCTTTATGACTTAACCTCTATGCATCAAGCTCAAATTTACAAAATTACTTTATTTTTTTCATTTAACCCACCGTCTTTTTGGGATCCAGACCACATACGTAAGACACTTTAATTTCTCTCCTTTCTCAGATTCTTAAACATTCCCCCGCCCCCCCCCCCCCCCGGAACAGTTCCTTTGCACTCATTATGCATCTCCAGGGTACACAATTCAAACAAGAGCTACCTGGTGCTATCAGAGTGTTGATTTGCATGTGTTCACAAAAGCAAGGAGAGTGCTTTTCAGGACAGGAGCAAGGCAGGTGAGTGGGGGATGCTCTAGGTTTTTAATTAAAGTATTCTTTCAGTAACATTGTAGAGTTGTTGAATAGCTGCAGATTTTTCTCTTCCATATTTTAATAAGCCTAAAATACCATTCAGTTATGAAAACAGGGGTTTCTTTTCAACACATAACCTCTATGAAAGAGTTTTCTTGAAGGATACCATATTATTTATGGTTGAAAAATATCACTTTCCTCTGTTTTTCCTCTACATTTTTTCCCTCACCCACAGCATACTGTGATTTTTAGGACTCAGTTCTTACTCTCTACTCATGCATAAATATTTGCAGAACTATGGCCTTCAGCCCCAATTCTGCAAAAAGTCATTCTGTTCATAAGCCAGTGGATATAAAGCGGCTACTGTCAAGAACATGATTTCAAAAACCCCTAAAATTCTAGATTAAGGACTTTTTTTTTGCAATTTTTCTGAAGCATCTCTCAGAAATGCACTGGAGGACTTTAAAGTAATTCTTACTATAGAATGTTTTTCACATTTGTAATAATTCATAGCCTCTGCAGAGCATCCCAGCATTCTGCTGTTCTTTTAAACAGTCATTAAACAACCTAAGAGGTGCATGAAAAATTTACTACTCCTTAATTCTAGTAGGAACCCTGAAAAGTATGTTGGTTTTATGCCACTTCTTACTCATTATATCCCTGTTTTTCTTGCTCTGGTCTCCATTGCTAAAAAGATACAGATGCACTTTCTTAGAGCAGATGACAATACCTTCCCCATATATAAAGATTTTTATTTTTTTTTTGTCTGAACCAAATACACTATTCCTTCACTTGTTAAAACATTTCTATTTCCCATCCTATATGGGGGAATTTGGGGGTGACTGGCCAAGGGCAGGTAGAGTTGGGGGAATGAATGCACATGGAGCTGGGTGGTTAGAGATGAGCCTTGAGGAACACTGTGGCACCTTAGGGGTATATTTATCAGTAAAATCAAATGCAAAAGTCAAGCACTTAGCACTGAAATTATCTGCCAGATCAGAGACAGATGAGTTAACCTTAGCAGGCAATGCTAGCTGTGTTGGCTTTCTGCGTCCCTCTTTCATTCACCTTTTTGATCACACACATATTGCTTCAGTTCAGCAAGTAGGATCCTGGTGTGGGAGTCAAGATCAGGCTTAATTTTACTCTGTGTTCCCTCTGCTCCCTTTCAGTAGGTTGAAAATGTATTCCAAGGCCCTTGTAAAAATATCATAAAAATAACACAAATATATTTGGTCAAAAATCTCTATCAGAGGTCTATCAGCCAGATTTCTGGCAAATAATTGTGTTTGCAAGTGCCTGTGTTGCTTCACAAGCAGAGGAACAAAAGCGTAGCAGGACATCTGGCTCTTCTCTTGCTCATTCTCCCAGCTTGTATCCTTTGTCACTGCATGCCTTCCGTGGAAAGGAGGCAATGCTTCTCCCAGCAGAACCTGTTCACACACAATTTCATTACTTGATCCGGCTGGGAAACATGGACTTTCACAGGCCTTGCCAAGATTCGTGGCATAGTACTGAGGTTTGGAGTTGGGATCAAAGATGTGGAGAACTGCCAGCCTGGGTGTGCTATGGACAGCAGTGCAAGGCAGAGGTGAATGCATCATCCTTGTGTTGATCTCCCGAGGAGCACTTTCAAGGACGGGACTGAGGATGGACATGCAGTGTCTGCTCTAGAGCTGCATGAAGGCATGGGGTTGTGCACATTGCTCACAGGGGGCCTTCTCACCACTGAGCTTGATGTGTCTGCTGCAGTCATTATTCACAATGCACAGGTACAATCTCTCAATTACAGAAACAAGACAGCAACTGAGTGAACTGAAGTTATAGAAGGTAACTCAGTCTGGTGTATTGAACATCTGTATTATCAGCCAGCATAAATATCACATCATGCTCCCTGGCTAATGCAACAGAAATACATCTCTACCTGACCTAAGCTAGTGGGCACTAATGCCCAGTCTAGACTGAACAATGATGGGACCATGATTTTGTCACTATCTACAGGTTGTCAAGGGCAGGCAGATAAGATGGGTTCACCTTCTTTCTCTTTTTCCTCATAAGCTCAACATGACAGGACTCAGCCAAGTATATTTCCAAGGTCATCTGTATAGAAAGGTTTCCTGTATACAGCTACACAAAGTAGTGTACAGCAGGTTACTTGGAATAGATTGCAATTCAGCATGACACGGATTTCAACACATTAAAAAAAGCAAGTAAGTTAGAGTAAAATAATAATGTAGGAAATATAAATGGACTCTTCAGATCCTAGCTCACTGAAACCCCTGAAGTTAATCTCCAGTGTCTGCATCCTAATACTGTTTATAGCACTTCAAGTTTGTTAGGTTTTTCTCTGATTATTTAAGGACTAATCAAAATTCTACCTTCACTCTGGGAGATTTTGCATTTTCCTCTGATGACTAATGACATCCCAAACAAGTCTGAGTACAGGCATTTTTCTGTGACTGTTTTCCTCCTTTAGATGGATTAGTGCTGTCATCAGCAGGTGTGGGGAAAACACAGAAGCCCAAGCACTCAGTAGAAGTAAGCAGGAACTGAATTTAAAGTAATTTAAAATGCAAAGATAGTGACTTGCTCCTAAGCAGGATTTTGGAATGCTGGAGCAACTTAGTGCCTCACCAGGAAAGGATAACTGATGCCCAAACTGAGGATTGCTTCTCCTGGCCTAATGTATGCAGCATTCTCATTCTTTGAGAACTATTCACATCTGTGACATGAAAATATATAGATACAGTTCTGCTATATAGCCAAATATAAGGTTCAGTTGTTGTATATAAAGATATATTTTCAACATATATATGGTATAAAACAACAGCAGAACTATATTATACCAGTTCCAATCCTATAGCTGCAGTGCAAACAGCATCTGTGCTTTAATAATATTTACTGCTAGCTTCTTCCTTGTCTGTTTTCATAACTCATGCTAGGTCCCATCTGCACTAAGACAATGCAGCATAAACAGTTTTCAAAAGCCCCTTCTACACATGAGCTACAGTAGTCGATCTCTGAGATGATGCTCCTTTCATCATGATTTATACTCATTCTACCTCTTACCTGTCACATTTGACTTTGACCCACTGATTTTTAATGAATTTAGGGAAGGCAAATTATGTGCGACCTACTTTCCAAGCGGATGGTGTTTCACCTAACCAGGAGTGCCTGAGCATTGTCATCTTGTGTTTAGCTTTCATGCCTTTGATGAGTCAGTTCCATGCTGCCCACCCTGCCAGGGGTGCTCTGACCACAGGGTTCCCTGTCATGTGCAGCAGAAAAGGCAAAAAGCTGAAGGTAGAGAAGTCATTGGTCATTAGCTAATGACAGTAAATTGATTCACTAAGACACAGACAGTCTTCACCTACTTGTATTAGGTATGTCTAATTCACCAAGGCAGCCAAGAGGATTATGTAAATTGAAAATTTACTTACCTTGGAGAGGGATGCTGACTGCTGCCCATGGGCAGGAGCCAGGGGCAAGCTGCAGGCAGGCTGGCAGGCAGCAAGTGAGCAGGCAGCAAGAGGGGTGCAGGGCAGAGCCTGGGGGCACACAAGGTCCTCACTGACCCACGGCTCTTGCGTGGCTGCCAGCCAGCCCATCCGGCAGCCTTTAGTGTTTTTCCCGGGGGGTCCACCCAGAACCTACAAAGCGTTTTCCTTACTAACCCTTGCAGCGGCCGGCAGAACCAGGGGTCTCCCTGAGAACATCCTGCTGCCCTCAAGGTGCCTCTCTCGGCTGTGCCTCTTCCTGTGGGGTGCTGAAGCAAACTTCTAGCCCTGCCTCAGCCCAGCTCTTCACACCTCTGCGGTCTCCAGACACACATTGGCAGGGTGGGCATGTCCTGCACACTGCCACCATGTCTCTGAATTCTGGTGGGATCCTGCTTCTCCCCATCCCTCTGTGTCCCCTCCCCTGCCTCAGACCACATCTTCTGACCGGCACACCAAGCTGATGAAGGCACACACGAGCCTACTAACAGGATTGCTTTCAGCCATAGCTTGAGTAGCACCCCTAAAGGGACATATGCCTTTGACACTGTGCAATGTCCACATTTTCACATGTATTTCTACACAAATAAGAATTCCAGAATCCTCCAAAAAAGATTTACATCAATGCCCTTTACCAGTGCTTTGCAACTAGGAAAAGGCTTGAAAGTAAGTGTTCACTACAAAAAGTGATAAATGAAAATCAGGGGCCCTTACATTTTGGTTTTTAATCAAAGCCTTGCAATTCATCATTTCAAGTATTCTTATAACTATCAAAATATACTCCAGGTACTTTACACCAAAAATGTGGATCATTATGTAAGCACTGCCAAGTTTATAAAGATTATGCCTACAGTTCCATTGCCTGTATCTGTGGGATGTGAGAAATACATCTCTGTGGCTCACACACAGAGTCCAAACACATCACGAAAAAGCCACATTGCAGGACAAATCAGGAGCTTTATGCAAATTCTTTAAAGTAATGAAATATGTTTAGACAGTAATAGGAACAGATAAATGCAATATCATTAGAGATACAAATAATATCTTATTTTTATGTTCTTTTTATGTTCTCGTTATAAGCCCTGAATATTTAAGGACTGCAAGCCAAAGATGTAATAATTCTTAGAAGCAGTAGGAAAAATTAAAATAGGGAGGAAAGAAGGCATCATAAAATATGAAGAAAATTCAGAGAGGATTTACACAGAGGAGCTGGTGTGTTTTCTCCAGCCCTTGTACAATGTACACATTCTGGTCAGATTCCCAAGTTTAATAAGTTTCACCATTTCTAATATTTCTCTTTATGCCTTGTATTTTCAACCAAGTTATTACATGAGAATTGCACTTTTAATTTCTCAAAAAGAAAGTACTTTTCTAATCCTTTAAGGTGACTAAAATTTCCCAGAGGAATAAACGACAAAGGAAAAGAAACAAAACTGGTGTAATTTTTAGACAGTTTCCATTTTTGTCCAGACGCACTCCTGTACTGCCTGCTGTGCAAACCCATGCTGTTATATTTGTCACTTCAGCCCATGCTTAACTCAGCCAAGTGGCACAGTACAAGAAAGTGTAAATTATATTGATGTGAGTCCTTTTACAATGTCTGTCAGACTGACTTGCACTTAATTACCAATGTATGGCTCACACCATTTCATAGCACCTCTGGTCTAGTGTTGCAGTTTACCAAGCAGGATTCCTTCCCGAGATGGAAGGAAATGGAGGAAGGAAAGGATGCTTTGTGGAATGCATCCATACAAAAGACAATGCAAAATTGATGTCTCAGTTAATTAACATTTTGTATTGCTAAATCTCTCATTTATTTTCCTTTTGATTGTAGTGAAAGCTTATTACAAAAGTAATGAATCACGGAGCAAAATAATATCACAATCCTATTTCCACTCATATCTGATGTTACTCTTAATTTAGAAGAGCTTGGGCTCTCTTTTACCTTTTGCTGAGATCAGTGTACATCCAAGAACCTATTTCTATTTTTCCATTCACTTCAGAGATATAATCCAAAGGAAATAGTGCATAGTTCAAGATTTTTCAAGCAAGATGGTCACATTTGAAGACATTTCCTTAATATATTTAGGCTCCTAGTTAAGAATTTTCTAAAACAGTGGGATGTCATTGTTATTGTCTGTCTGTCTGTCTGGTTGGTTGGTTGGTTTTGCTTGGATTTATCAATTAACAAATAAAATGTGTTTGAATGATCCAGAGCAAACTGATAACAACACTGATGGGTTCAAGATGTGCTTATAATTAAAGCTGAGTTCAAATCTAGGCTTAGATTAAATAAATCTGATATGTCACAGTCATAAAGAAAATTTCGTACACAATCTTTAATATAGGTTCAGCTCTGAAACAGGCACAAATGGTATTTTCAACACAGTTCTTTAGTGAAGAATCCTTAAATTGCTGTCTTTTTAATCTTTAATTTCAATGTGTGCTGTTGAAATTTTCTAGATTTCTTATATGTTTGTTTTAAGATGTATTTATTTTTACTATTGTGCACTATTAAGGTGACTTCATTCATAGTGAGCAGAGAAATAGCAGCCTTCTGTGCTTTATGTGATAGCTGTCTTAACCATGCACATTTAATTACTTCACCTGCACTACATCTACTAATCATACTATTCTTCAACCTCCCTAGGGCATACCCTGTTATTTTCTTCTCATGTTTCTCATCTCTCTCAGATCCCTTTAGATTTTTTTCTCTCTTTACTAATGTTTACAGCACCTTCCAATTTAGTGTCACCTGTGATTTTTCTCAAAGTGCTTTTTACCCTCTTTTCCAGAATACAAATTTAAAATATTTCATACAATCGGTTCTCACATATGCATTCACACTGATACATAAGCACACATTTCCAGAAAATCATTAGCTTTATCTTCCTACTGCAATACACTGCTGCTTGCCATTCATTTGCACAGGGCAAGTCTGTGTTGTTTTGTTTTTTTGGTTTTTTTTTTTAATACCTCTGAATTAAGTAATTCATTCTGGGAAACAGCAAGGAAAGCAAACAGTTCATTTTAAGTTATTATAAGCTATATTCTGCAAAGAGTGTCTAAAACAAACAATGTACTAGCATGTAAACAATTCTTTCTGATACCTGCTTCATGGACTTTGGTGTCCAACTATTGCTAGAATGGAATGGAGGGAAAAACAGGAGAAACCTCATTGCGAACCTGGACTTTCCTCGGTTATGATCACTGGTAATTCCTAAGTAACTGGTCACTACTAAATCATGACATCTGCAATCAGGTCTCTGGTGTTATAGTTAGCAGCTATTTGCAGAGTCAAAATACTTCAATTCAGATAAACAAACTAAGGATTCATGTTCTATGTAAAAGAAAAAATTTTTAAAAAAGGAAAAAAGACAGATATAACTGTATAAATACATGACAAACAGACAAAACAGGCATTTTAGAATGCAAAGCAAGTAATATTAATTTGTAAGCTATCTGAAATTCAAATTTCGTTAAGAGCTTGCTGATTCCAAGAAAAGACAGTTGGCATTTTGATTATAACTACTTCATTTATTGCCTTAATGCTGTATATAATCTTTCTAAAACAAATACACCAAATTAATAATTATACAAACTCCTGCAATGCTCTCAAAATAGGATTCAGTGCAGCTCAGTGCCTTGTGTGTGAATTTTTTTTTTCCAGGCAATTAAATTGTATCCTTTAAGATCATTAAGGCTCAGGGTCAGAGCAGGCTCTTTATTCTTTTAAACAGATGTTTGGGGGATCCTGGCTGCCCTTTTTTTTATCACCTTCTGCTAATTACTATCTGCCTATTCTCTCCACTCCCTGGCTTTCAAGCGGCTGGTGGGCCCCTGAATACCATCTGCTCAAAATTCTGGTCCCTGCCCTCTATTAGACCTCACTAGACCTTAGTCTTTTTTCTTTTCCATTATGGAGATCATGCATGCATTAGGTGGGTCATGTTCTTTTTGCAATACACAGTGGCACGTGCCAATGCCCTTGAGGAATCAGCTGCAGGGATAAATTTACAATTGGCTTGCTTCCCCCAAAACAGTGTTAAGCTTTTGTTCTCCCAGTCACAATTTCATACAATTACAGAGATATAACTGTCTACTTTAGATTTTAATGAAATTTGAAAATATCTTTTTAAAGCAACATAGCTTAATTAAACACATAAAGCTTAAAAAAAAAAAAAAAAAAAAAGGAAAAAAGGAAAACAAGAGCTGCAGAAATCAGTATTTTTAACTAACTCCTTTGAATCCCTGAATTTAGATAGGGACTTTTCTCAGCTTCTTCTGAACAAAAACTAAAACAAGCTAGTTATCTTAGGCACAAGCTACTTCTCTCTACAATTCACTTCTCTGTATTTTTTATCTAAGAAACAGTGCACATCAAGTTGAAATGATAAGGAACTTAGTTAAAGAGCATCTATCAGCTCTGCTTGCAGCTTCTAAAGCTGGTAGAAGGAATTCCTCCTGTAATAGAGTTCCCTCCTCACTTTGGTTGGCACTGTAACCATACAAATTACTTTGTGTTGGTCATATACTGCAGACTGCAGAAAGAGATAAGGAGAATTGAAAATACATATCAGAGGCTGTTGATTCCTGTACTGCTATTATGATTAAACCCTAGAGACCATTTTAAGACTATGTTATAATTTGCACATCTTTTGTATAATGTGAGTCTTTGGAGTACCCAGTGGTTCACAGTTGGTTGAGTGTCTTGCTTGAATAGTTATAAAAAAGCATCCTCTCACACAGAAGAGATCAAGCTGAAAGCCTAGTGGCAGTCTCACTTATCAGGGTCACTCTGACATATTATGCAGGATTCATGTATAGAGGAAATGTTTCTATATAAACTAATCTAGTTACAACTATATTATCTCTATCAGCATAGATTGCTATTATTATCTGTACCAAAATGAATTGCTATTATCTACAAACTTTTGATCATTTCTGACTGGCAGAAGTCACAGCTGTTCAAAGATGATGTTGGAATAAACAGTGGTATAAATTGCATAAACATAATTTTAACACATCGTGCTGTATTTGATTCTGTTTCCTGCTCCACTTGTGCTAGTCCACTTCCCTTAAACAAAAACTCCATCTCTTGGGAAAACATTTTTTTTCCCCTCTTCCGGTCTGTGTATTTTCTCCAAAATATGATCACATTTTCTATCTTGTGACACAAAAGATCTGGTTCTGGGCAAATGTCATTTTCAAACTTGTGACTTGTTTGTGATGATAAAGTGTAAACACATTCCTCTGATCTACAAATGGTTTGAAGTAAGAACCCGTTCCAAGTCTATATAACCTGTTAAAAAGATCCATATTGACTTCAGCAGGCTTTCTATCAGCTCCTGGTAATCTGTCACCGGAGAAAGAGGGATAAAATACCCAGGATAAATTGTATGTTCACTGTTTTGATTATGAAATGTTTCGAGTTTATGGAATCGTAGTGCTTAGAAGAGTTTGGTCAGAGCTTCATTGTTTATGTTGCATCACTGTGAGTTTTCTGGCATGAACTCAAAAGCAGAAACACCACAGGCATACAGGTTTTCCTAGTTTCCTTTGATTTAATTATAAAAAACTGTCTTGGTTCCACCTAAAAGTAACAAAACTAATGCCACAACTCTTTCCCATCTTGGAAGAAAGTTTCCATGTTGTTACCTTCTTCAATTACTCTTTCTACTCTGAATATCAGTAATAATTGTCAGACAATCAGCCATTCAGAATTAATAACTTCATACATTTTGGAAAACTGATGAAAACATTTTTCACTCAACTAAAAGTTTCTCTAATTTGTACTGAAGTGTAGTTTCACGCAATTTTGAAAACAGCTGTTTTTATTCTCAGAATTTTTTTGGATGATTTTGTATTTCAATTTAATTATTTTACATACTAAAAGACATTTTGGGGATTTTAAAATTACCTATGGTGACAAAAATAATTTTCCTTTTTTTAGAAGTGACTTAGCATTTCAATAACAAGAAATTTTCTTTTGCAATATTGTCAAAGTCTTTAAGTGAGATGAACTTCAAGGATAGGATCCAGTTCATTTGAGAGAGACACTTAATTTGCCCTTAAGTTTTAGGTATCTAATGAACCAGATCTTCTGAAATGTTTTAATTCTCTCTTTAGACAATACAGAAACCTTGGCATCTTTGAAGATCTTCAGGGAGAAGGTCCCAACCTCATCCAAGGACCACATATTAAAAATCACTAAGTTCAATGAGCATAAGATCAAAGAAGGATACAAAATTATGAACCCGTTAGAGTCAGCACTTAAACTCAGTGCTGCCTTAAGGTTCCCTCACATGACTTTCTTGTAGTTGAAAGCTGAGGAACTGGGAGAGTTTTTTTCTGTCTGCATAATTCTGAGAGGCTGCATAATTCTATTAATACATGAGAGACAAAAGAATTTAAGAAAATGTTGCTAAGAAGAACCTATAAATCTGGACATGCAGCCTCCTATTCCAATCACTGTCAAACTTGCCAGTACATAGGAGTTCAAACAAAAGCTTAAAATGCTGACTCAGCTCTAGCAATGTTCAATATTTGCCTTTAATACTGATGAATAAAATTGAAGATATATTGCTTCGGAAATGCTTGTGTACCATACAAATGGAATGAAACAGCTCCAACACTCTCCTTGGGAATTAGGTCTTTTGTATAAATGAGTTTATACAAAGAGCTCAGGTATAATGTCAATCTGAAGAATGTACATGTTTTCATTAAAGATTTACACCTGAATTTGTAATGAAAGTGGAACAATATTCTGAGGACTATTTCAGAATTAAAGGGCATGTTGTACACTTACATATTTAATATTTGCCTATTAAATTGATCTATGCTTGTCCTCAATTCTAAGTCAATTAATTTGAAGGATCATTTGAGACGTGGATGGTTTCTAAGTACTGTTGTGTCTGTCATGACTGTCACAGGTGAAGTACCCATGAATCTGGACTCTTTTTGCCCAGTGAATCTTGTCGTATAGTGAAAGTGTAGGCTCTTTGGTATTACCTTAACAGAAATAACAATCTTCCTATTTATAGCAACTGTGGCAGAGGACACACTCCAGAAAGAGAGAGTCTCACAAATGTTAAGGTTTTTAACACTTCACTGGTCACAGAAAGGGAGAGTGTTGGTCACCCAAAATCAGCTCACTTTTGTTGCTATACGTGTCTTTATACCTATTATTGGTTGCATTCATATCAAGAAGCAACTGTCATGTTGAATCCTTACACAGTTCCACAAGAAGGTTTCAGCTTTTGCAGGAGGTGGGCGTGGATAGCTGGGGAACAATACTCATAAGATTGATCTCATCCATTCTTACACATTCAGAGCATACACAGATCCATTTTAACCATTTCCCATTACCTCTGATGAAGGAAAATTAACATCTTTGGCATGTAGTTCATCTAATCTTCAGTAACTGCTAGTTCAGGATGAAAATAATTATTGCAGTTTGCTAAGATGACTAGTTCCCATGGCTATCAAGGAAACCTAAGCCTATGTGTTAACATTAAATGACTACTGTCTCCAACACAGGATTATCTCAGGTCTCTTCTTGACAAGTCAAATTTCTTATTAGCAGACTTTCCAAGTGTATCTTATGAAGGTAATGGGCAAAGACTCTTTTAACTGTCACAAAGAAGAGCAGAAGCCAAGGGGTTTCATTTTTCTCTTTCCAGAAATAACTTTAAAAGGAGGTCAGTGGAGGAGAATCTTTGTTTCATTTTTGCATTCTTGAATTTAGAAATAATGGACAGAGGCTGATTCCTCTGATTCAAGAAGATGAAACAACTGGCCCTCTGAGCTTCCTAGTACATTTCTGCTCCTGTGGGAGAAGTACTTTAGTGCAGAGTCAGCATCCTGTGTAACATTTCTTGCTCAGTCTTATCTGGTGCTTTTCACCAAAATCACATTGATTTCTATGTCATTAAATGAAGCTTTGGAAGACATATGGCTTAAAGGATAGGACCGTTTAGGTTCCCCATAGTGTAGTAATACAAATTCTGGACACATGGGTTGTTCTTTGATGACTTACTTTATTAGGTTTCCAAATCACACTAATGCCCAGAGGGTGTGAATAGAATTGAAATAGCTTTACACTGCCACAGGAGAGTTGGGGAGGCCCCATTTTATGAGGCTGAGGTTAACACTAAAATAACGTGTGACAGATGGTCACTTTTTGCTACTTGTGTTACTTGACCAGTATTTTTGCAACAGACACCAGCAATTCATTTCTCATCAGAGCATAAATCCACAGAAAATATTTTAACTGATGACTTATTCCAGCTTTGATGTTTCTAAACAGAGATGAGGAGGATAATTATATACTGTCAAGTCAGTAACTCTTACTGTAACATCTTAATGAAAAACTGTTGTTGAGTAAAAAAACATTTGTTTCATCTCTCAGAATTATCTGTTTCTGTTTTTACAAATTTATTCTTTTGAGAAAAGTAGTCTACCATTTTTAAGATATAAGGAGTTTTGTGTTATTTAAGACCAAATTTTCTGTTTACTCTAATATCTTGTTTCTGATAGTAGCCAGGGGCTGATGTCCAGAAAAAAAGTAAGCAGAAACTTGGTAGTGAATGCCCCTTTGCCTCACGTGCTTACCCAGTTTCTGGAAATTAGAGCTTTATGACTTCCTGAGCTGAATGTTTCGACTAGACCTTTGTGACCAAGATTTTGTCCATAAATTTAGCTAATCCCCTTTTCAATCAGTTTATATTCTGATTATCACAACATGCTGTGGCCACCAGTTCCACAGTTTAACTATGTGTTATGGGGGAATAATGTTTTTATTTGTTTATTTTAGGCTTGATGGCTTATAATTGCATTGAATAATCCAGACATTTTTTATGTTATAAGAAACACTGAATAATCGTTCTCTGCTTAGCTCCTCCATAGTCCTCACATCACCTAATACACCGATGCCTATTTGAGTGCATTTCCTTTTATTCCAATTTTATTCCAATTGTGTGACTGTCTGCAACATTTTTTTTTCCCTCTTCTATTGGAATATTTCATTATTAGAAATCCTATTCTGGTGGTATTAAGAGCCATGGCCTCCTAAAATGAGTGTTCCATGAGTGTTTGATGAGAGGCAGTTACCTCCAACCACATTCTCAGTCAGCCTGCTTATTTAGCTCCTCTGAATTTTGGGATGATAGCATGTTTTTAATTAGCTTTTAGCAATAAACCTTCCTCCTGAGTGTACAGCCTGTAGTACAGTTCGCCCTAAGCCAATCTCTGAGTATTGTCTGAAACAGGCCTTACACAAATTTCTACGGTTATGCCTCAGCACTTTATGGTTTTCTTCATTTAGTCTTTTCAGCCAAGTTTACTGGAATCATCGACATACTTTCAAGAAAACAAATCAAAACAGGCCACAGTGTCCTCTTCAAAATTTTAGTCTTTCTTCTTGATGAGGAGGACTTAGAAATATCCCTCTCTCAAAGCCTTCTTTGGCACTCTCAGCAAGAAAAGGTTTCCAAATAATTTTTTCTTGTCCCATGCCAAGACATATCCCATGTCATTGTGCTTCCTTTCCCGACAGTTTTTAATTCCTTCCATTCAGTGCCACACTTCTCAGCAATTTGTTATTACTCTAAGCCTCATTATTATCCTCAGGTTTCTTCTTATTTCAAACCTCCTTCTCCTTTTTCTAGACCTCTCCAAACCAAGTTTTGCAGGATGGGAAACACTTGGTATTCTCACACACATCCCCAGATTTCAAAATCTTTTATGCTGTAAAGAAGAAACTTCCATGACAAAGATGGAAACACACACATGAAGAATTGCACAGATATCAACCACAATGCACAAAGCACTTGGTTAGGGGGCAAAACATACCCTTTGTTTTCCAGGAACAGAATGGGTTCCTCACAGAACTGCTTTAGACAGATGTCCAGATAGATGTACCAAACCCCAGAGAGTAAAAGGATGCCATCAATCAGCTTACTCAAGCATCAGTAGTTTGACTAAAGCCTGCAATGCAACCCTCCTACCCATTAATTTTGCTTCTTCATAAGGTGCTTTAAGGTCACCTTCAATTCAGATTATGACACTATAGAGTATGTACAATTTTGGCAACAGTGGTGACACTTAGACAATGGTAATCCTCCTTTAACATTGCTATAAAACTCCATAATCACATAGGAAATATGGACTCATTATTAACATCATTGGTAAAATTTCCATCACCTCAGGGTCTCACTTTCTATGAAGCCTGTCAATCAGACCTCTTTTCAAGTCTTTGCACAGAAGACAAACTTGTTTTCAGTCTTCAGGGTCTAAGACCTACTATGAGATTCCTATCTGTACTTTTCATAGTTTCAGTAACTAATTGAGTTATATTATCCATGGCCTATAATTTTTGGCATCATTGGGCAGGACAGAAAAAGGAAAGAGAACAAAGAAGCAGATTTTGGTCCTAGCAGTGAGAGAGTGTACAAGTAGTACAAAATACTGCTATGGAAGTGAGTGAAATGATAGACATCTGTAATAGTGTGCAAATAAACTAGGTGAAATCATGACATGTGCCTTTTATTTTTAAGAATTTCATTGCTTTGAAAACATGCCACTTAAAAAGCTAAGATTGTGTCATGTAATATTTCCCATTCTTTTCCTTTTTATCATAGGGTTCTAAAGAAATTTTGGTTGTCACAAAAATGAGAGTCTGGACATTTTGATAGCACAATAGCTTCTATTCTGTTATTTTCATGATGTAGCAATAAAAAAAAGTCAGTTAACAGTCAATAGTAAATAATAAGTTTATCTTTAGAAATGAGAGGTAGAGAAATTTTGATACTAGTACATCAATGTTGGCAGGTTTTTATGAGAAATAATTGGCTTGCCCATTATTAGTTTGGTACAGAAGGTTCAAATGGCACACAATAGATTTTTCTTTTGTACTCATTCTTTTCAGTCAATTTAAACACTAAAGAAATTCATAAGAACACTTATTTTAACAGGTGAGCACTAAACAATACAGAAGGCTAGCTAGTGTCCTGGCCCAGCCATGTCAGGTTCATATAAGCTCGGCTAGCTAGTGGGCAAGTTACTTCAGCTGCTCAGGCCTCCAGAACCAAACCATAACAAAAGAGATTGAGGATGGGAAGACCAAGAGGGTTATTCACCTTCTTCATATATCTACTTGCATAAACAGTGGCCTCTGGAACAATCCAGCTATTCTAGGCTCCCTTTAAAAGCAATGAGAATAATGAGCACACTTTAGACCAATTTTAAGTACCCATTTTAACCTACGAATTTCAGTCTTTATTCTACTTGATACACTGTCTGAATCTCCCCTAACTAAAATGGGAGCCTGCCATAGTTTGCATTGCCTTCTTGGCGAACACGACGTGTTCACAGTATGCTTGCTGAGTTCTCAGAGACCTGAGAAATATCCTGTCATCAGAACCGCACAAGAGTTAATATAAAAAAAGTGTATTTTTACTGACAGATAACAGCTATCAAGCTCAGGAAGCACCAGTGGAGAAAATCTGGCTCCATTATGAGGAAATTTGTATGGTAGAATCAGATTTTTGTTCACTTGTTTCAAAGACCATCTATTCACAACATTGTTGCTCAGTGCTTTAAAAGTACTTTAATACGTGTTTTCACTATGCAGTATATTTTCTTTTTATTTAGTGTTTGTGGTAATAAGATAAATTAAGAAAATTAATACATTACATTTACTGACTTAGTGTTGTGGAAAACTGGAGATTTAGTGCCCTTCAGAGTAAATGTAGACTTTGGCTTTACGTCAGCAAAATATCATCTGTCACGTCAGTAAGTCTTGATGTTCATTACCAACTTTAATGAAAGCCAATTTCAGCTTAATCTGGTTTACAGAGAAAACTACATTCCTGCTACAGTTAAAGACTTTTATTTCAGCATCATAATAAAAAGCAGGCCTTTTGAAGAATCCAACAGTGCAAACTTTCATGATTATATCTTAGCTTCATGAGACTTGTCGTTTTCTCCTACTGAAGTCATGTTATTATGGTTATCTCTTGTCATCTTTTTTTCTGTTAAAATAAAATGAATCAGGTACACTTGTATTTCAGAAAAAACTCTTGAAAATATGAATCTTAAATGATCTAAACACAAAAGTTGACTAAAAATGGTCTGCAATTTGTTTATGTTTTCAGCTTATAATTTTTAAGTCAGTACCATAATTTTTTAACCTTTGCAATTGGAAAGAGCAGTTAAAAAAGAACAGTTAAGAAAAGTGTTGGGTTTATCAATATATGTTCATAAATGGTAGCACAGATTAAACTACTTACTTGAAGACCTATATTTGGAGTAAGAATGTATAGGGCAGGTTAGACCCTAAACATTTGTAATTTTCAAAAAACTAGAATTAAAATATTTTTGTAAAGTGTGTATTATATAGATACACTACTATCTAACAGTGAAAATGCGTCTTTACATGATACTGACAACATTTTAAGTCTTGACCATTAAATGTAAGGGAACAAAATCTTGAGAACCTCACAGAGCCTCTACTTAGGAAATCTTTCATTAAATCTAGTAGAAATGTTTCTAAGTGAAGTCTTCATATTACCAATCGAAATAAAACTAATAAATGCCACAGCTCTGTTCTAATGCACATCTTACAGATATAGCACATTCATTAACTGTCAAACTATTGCATGACATCAACTGAGTCACTGTCCTCTGAACATTCTGCTAAAAACATTCTGCTGGGGCTCTCCTGGACAGAAAGGCATCACAGAAAGAGTAAGTTGTGTACATTAGAGAGAGTTGTTCTCCCAGTATAGGTGAATGAGGACTAAAGATCTGCCCTCTGTTGCTTCTTGCAGCCTCATCTCAAGTGAGAGTGCTCTAAGGATGCAACAGAGATAAGAGGATTGACGCTGGTATCTTAGTTTCAGCCTTGAAGAGCATTTCCACCTTCAGACTTATACTGTGAAGTATGGCCAGACTTGATGAATGAAATGTCTCTTGTATAGCACATATCCTCCTTACATGCATAATGGATCAAACACCTCAGCTAGATGTTATTTTTTCAACTCAATTGAGTAAATGAGCCATCAGGAAATCCTGGCATAATGAAGTGAAATTCTGTATCATAATCATCTAACAAAGGAAAGTGTAATAGTTGATGGAAAGCAGAATATGAAAGCACAATTAAATCTGGCATGCATATCATCAAGTCAAATTATCATTTGGTTATAGAAAAATGTGGTATAGAAGCATTTATGAAGGGCATGGCTCAGCCTTAGTCTTCTTTTCAAGTGTTGTACAAAATTACAGCAAGATTGTGTTCTATTTAGACTGGCAGTGTTCCTAGAAAGCACTAGTTGTGATGCATGGAGCCTGAAATAGTGCCTTTTTATTTGTACTCAAAGCTCCAGACTATTGTTCTGTTCAATCACTTGTAGATCAAGCTGCTCAGTAGCTTTCATAAGCACTGGAACAGTGTGAATAAATTGTACTGACAATACTGACAGCTCCATACCCTGCCTAAAAAAGGCCTGAAAGGCTTTAAACTTTTGCTTTTTCATTCACTGAAGGGTGGTCCTTGTGTACAATACATTGGTCTCTGTACTTTACAAGATTCCCCCCTTCTTCCCACACATACAAGTTTTTTTGGCAAAATGAAATAAGGTTCCTAGCATTAGTTTCTAAAGAAAGCATCCTAAATCAATCTGTCTCTAAACATAATTTAGAAAACCAAAGGAAAGCTGTGTGAGCACAATAAAATGTTGTTCTTAATAAATTCCCAGCTGGCAGGGGTCCCATTTCTCTGATATTTCTAATCTTTTCTGTGTTTGCTCTAGACAGAAATAAAAATACAATAAAATTTTCATAAAATAATACCCAGGCTACCAGTTCCAGTACCAGCCAACCCCCATATTCAGACCTTCTTTAATTTGTTGTTGTTGTTGCTGCTGCTGGGATTTCTTTTGCTTGTTGTTTCACAAAATTGATTTTCAATTCCCTCAACTGTGTTCCTTTTCCCAAATTAAAGATTGCTTGGAGACGAAGTTTTCATAATTTCTGTGTGGTGAAAAATTCAGAGTGAAACTGTATAATGTCTGCCTCTGGATCCAGGGTTTACAAGCTTATGGAAAGTAAATTGACTTCTTAATTTTTCTGTGAATTAACAGATGACAATTGTACCTCTTCGAAATATGTCACACCTGCCCATACACAAAACAGCTAGACCATGTTTCTCTCCACTGGAGTTGAAAAAGAGGAAATAATTGTGTCACACTGTGTTTTTTCTATCTCTTCACTGCGACCACCACCTTTTTCAACTCATAGTTTCATTATGAAACCTTGGGTGCATACGCTGGCTGCCTGCACTATGCATTTATAACTACACACATGTGCATACACATGTATTTGCTTGTAGTTCCTAGAACAATGGGTCGGTGGCCACAGGCTGCCACCATATCAATTAGACAAGAAAAGGAGAAATTAGGCAAAACCACAGCACCATGAATGCCAGAATGCATTATTACCAGCAGTTCTCAGACCAATATCTGAATAATTACGCCGTGATAAGGATGAAATACCAAATGTGCAAAACCAGAGTTCCATATGACAGTAAAGTGAAAGCAGAAAGAATTGTCAGAGCCCAAGTCTAAGGCCACAGTCTGTTGATTATTGTTCTATTGTGAAAAACAAACAAAAATGTAAGCTTGTGCAGCATATGAAAACACACATCAAATTGTTGGAAGCATTTCAGCTTCCAAATGCAGCAAATGTTGAAACATATTTAAATTTTCTTGTCAGTTTTTAAATCGTGCTTTATCTCTTGTCATTTGTATGACAGGGACTGAAATTTTTGACAGCTTAAATAGGTGCCAGTGCACTACACACAGAGTCTGATCCAATGGCAGATGAATTCAAAGGGCACCTTTCCCCTAACTTCAGTGGGAGCTGGGTGATACCCAGTATTAATTGAAAACCCTATTATGAGGGGAAACAATCTGAGTAATCAGCTCATGAGTGCATTTACCTCAGATAATCCTCTAGCTCCCCCAACACTCCCCTCAGTCAGCCATGAGAAGAAAATCAGTCAGGAAGCTTGGATCTCACAACCTCACAGTCCACTCATGGGGGAAAACAAACTTCGCTTTCATTAAGGCTTTTTGCTGGTAGTTCACTCTGAGCCTCTAAGGAATTTGATGCTGCCTCAGAAACTCTCCTTAGCCTTCTTAGCAAAACTGCTCTTTAATGGTATTGAATGAGCTCACCACTGTCCTCCTCTCACAGGAGCATCATGAGACCTGGGGACCTGCACGTCTGTGACTATTCTAATGACATCTCCCCTCTAAACTCATCCCCATGCCACTAAAACTGCCGAGACAGGATTTTAGAGGGGTAGGGGAAGTGGGAGGTAGTAATTTTGCTCATTATTTACTACATGACTGTCAACATCTTTAGACTATTTTGTCTATAATTTTGATATAGAAAAATTTTGTGTTAGTATGGAGGGAAAAAGAGTTTCCACCCTACTGGAAAAATTATGATTAACGTTTCTCTGAGAGAATTATTATTGAAAAGGTGAAATAGTGACCTGTTTTGTGTTTGGGCTTTGGGTTTTTTTGTAACACAGTGAAAAATTTAAGACAGGCTTTGACTCAGAAACATCAGATATTTTTCGGTTTGACTCCTACACTGAAACTCTGCCATCGAGCTGAGGAGCTGAGTTCCTGATGTGACAGGCTTTCAAGGACTCCCCATCACTGCACATGCACAACTCAATAGCTGCTGTGTGCAAGTTCTCCTTTTAAACTCATCAATTCCTCAACTTCAATCAGTGCAGGCATATCCTGAGAAAAATCTGAAAAAAATATGTTTTCAAAGAGCAAAATATATATGAATTTGGATACATAACAGAAACTGTAAAAATTACAGTTTGAAAAATCCAAAACATGCTTGTGGCTGCCTGGGAGGTCCATTGGTACTGCAGCTGCTGGAGAGGTGGAGACCCTTGGGCCACTAGGTCCTGGTTTCCAGATACTGACCCCTCTCAGAGATCTGACACAATGGACACAATTTACCAAAAATTTTTCATTCTACAGAGCTAGTGTTGCCCAAAGAAAACATCAACAGAAATGTTTTGTTGAGTTGCTAGATGGAAAGACAAAAACATGCTTGCCTTAACTCTGGATGCATTCAGAGGCAGGAGAACAGTATGTGACTCCCTGCCCCTTCCTCAGGCACAGCCACGTGGCGTATAAACTCAGTGATATTCTAGGAGGTTATCATTCATGTAAATACAACTATCCTGTCCATAGTAGTTTGAAAAGACTGATTATTTTTCCAGTAGGGTCTTCATATGAAGGATTAGGTGAATCTGTATTTCTAAGAACTCCACATCATTTTGATTGTGTCAATACAGAACAGATTATTCAATTCAATTGACACCAGAAATTCCCTCACTATTTTTTAATGAAGAAATTCCCATTTTATAATCTAGTAAACTTTAAATCTTTCTGTTTTCATGATCTCTACCAACAAAAGAAAATAAGTCCATACAATCTCAGACCTTCCTTGTTCAGGAGATAGCAGAGATCAAACACACCAAGGTATACCAAGAATGAACATTTTGAAACATCAATAAAGGAGAACCTAGTCAGTACAAGAGATCAATATGCAATACATTTGTGTGTTGTTTTGTGGGGCAGAATTGAGACAAACACTGAGAACTAGCAAGCTGTGTAGGATGTGACTTATTGTATCTTGGGTGGTTATCGGTTCAGCTAAGTGTGTGCAGTGGTGGAAGGAACTTACTATTGCAAATATTCTCTTCTCAACCTAGTTGATTTTGTGGTTTAAGATGGCACAGTTAATTTTAACAGAATATGCAATAAACAGCTCATCACTGGGCTGTATGTATGGCTCACACTGTACATGGGTGAGCCATGGGATAAGTTAATTACCAACTACTGACATGACCAAATGACATGCATAATCTGTAGTCAACTAGTTTCTATCCCTTCTTTCATCTTTGATGTTCCACTTGTGTATGATAATGACAAAGTTATGAAAATGTTGTGATGGTTTGATTGAAGAGACCGGGACAAAGAAACAGAAAGATAGAATATATAGTAATGAGGCATGTCCCTCTGTCTTCTAAAATACTTTCTCTGAATACTTTCCTCAGGAGTATTCTTCTAGCATGGAGCATGTCCTAAAATTCACACACAGATGCATCAACATTTTGTGTGACTCCTTGGCCTTTTGTCTCATAACCCTGTCAATTACCACATAAGTGTCATCTTTGGATGATTTTCAAATTACGGCTTAATTAAACATATCAGTCTTCTTTTCTATTTTGACCAGGTCTTTTTCTATGTACTTTGAAGAAAAAATGTTTATTATATTCTGTTGATAGTAAACATATATAGTTCGTTATCATTGTCATTAAAAGAAGTAATTATTTTAATTACAAGTCACCCACTGTGAAATATAAGAAAGTGCACAGTCATTTCTAATCAAAATAGACTATTGTGTTTTCTGATACCTGATTAACTGTTCATAGAACAAAACAAAAAATGGAGAAAATCTGTAATTTTGTGGTCTCTACACTCTCTGTCAGTTGGCTTGTTATCCACTAAGGTGTAATGCACTGACTGTCTAATAGTATGGAAGTTGATTTGCTTATCTCTGTCATCCATTTCCTTCTCAGACCTATAGTGGCTGTAGCTTCATTTGAAACTGTCATGGAGAAGCCCCCTTTATTTTTTTTCTCTCAGATGTCTGGTGGGAAAATAATGTGCTATATCTCTGCCTAATTAGTTATGTTTCAGGCACAATAATATGATAAAATACTAATATGGAACAGCAGGCAGAGCAATATCCTTAAGCCTTCATTGGCCTGGAGCTAACTAACTTATTAAGGAAATTCGTATTTTCTGCCTGAAGTAGGTGTAGGTTTTTCATTTCTTTGATGAGAATTTTTGATCTGAATACCACGTCTGAAGAATATCATTATGAATATGATCAGTGTCACTTGCAACACCTAAACCACTAAGGCTGAGGTGTTAGTCCTTTCCATTAAAACCGGGCTTCTTTTCTCCCCAGCTAACCCATATTAAGGAAAATAATCTATGATTCTCTGCAGTGTGCACAGTACTGATCCGAGGTTTTCAAGTTCATGAATGAAACAGTCATTTGAAAGCTGCCATGCAATTACTTTCTATTTAAAACAGAATGGTCACTCTTCCTATATTTTCATATTTTTCAATACCTTTTTCTAACACACTGAAATCAAATCTTTTCATTTATGTCATTGTGAAAACCAAGCAATATTGTAGAACAGTGATGCACTCAGATTCTCAAGGGGTCATTTCTTGCTGCATAATCCAGCATGTTGTCTACGTATAATGCAATATAAGTGCACTACAGTATCTTCACTTAACATCTCTATATCTGTTGTTTTTATTATAAGAGCAATGAATGTATAACAAACTAAAACAAGTCCCTTTTCTATAAGCATATTTTACAACAGTTGAAGAAGTATTATTTGGAGTCTTTTCCTAAGACTGTTTTGTAAATAATAACTTTGCTTTCACTCTGTGGACTGCATTTACGTGAACCTGTAATAAAATTGAGATCCACAGCCACTTTCACTTATGCCAAACTTGTGTCTATACCATAGGGTCTGTTATAAACCATTGACTGCAGTGGTGATCTCTCTAGTAAGGACAAAAGATGTTGCTTTTTCTCAGTTGATATACACAGAGATAAAATAATCAGTCAATAAATGGGACTCTAACAGGAGGCAGGAAACTAGTTTTCAGCACTGAGTAATACCAACATCCTTGTCATGAAACAAACTGTGAGGAGTTAGGATGAGAGCCACTTCAATTAATAATTTAAAATTAGACCTTCAGGCTCAGTTTTGTTGCCTACACATGGTTATTTAGTCCCATTTGAAAGGCTTAAATGTAACAGACATGACATAGTAGTTATAGATAACCTGTGCCTTTTTGGTGTGATAGCTGGCAGCTAGACAAGACACCTTTAGGTATCTCAAATGTCAGTGAATGCTTGTGGATGGGCAACAGAATCAAGACTAGTTTGAGTGAGACAGATAGCCTAAAATAGGGGAAAACAGTGTGATTAGGAATGAAAGAGTTCTGCAAGACTGATTGTTCTCTGTTGACAGCAGAGAGCTCAGGTGGAAGCTTAGACTGCATCCAGAATGAGAGCACTCTAGTCAACTGAGATTGAGTCTGTACTGTCAGCTTGCTCTAAAACAGGAACCAACAGGTCAGCTGGTCATCCAAGTTGTTCTCATATTTCCCTGGATTGTATTGACTAGCTCACTATTATCTGTAATGGAGGCCTTGACATCTCACCAGCAAGGAGACACCTGAGCATAGATGTTTTAATGGGCAAGATCAGTTCTATTCTTCACCTTTATAGAGCAAAGTCTATCCAAATTTTGTGACTCCCTTTCTCTACTAGGAAAGTTTACCATTATTTCATACTTTGTTTACAGGACTGTTCCACATTGTGAACTTCAAATTACTATTCAAACACTTAAACTTGCTGTAACCTTCTTAGCTTTCTCCTAACACAGCTTGGTTTTATACCTGTCCCTTCCAGCCACTCAGCAATTCCATTATTCATGACCCTCCCAGCATGCAGCATGCTTTTTCTACCAGCAGCACTGTAAAGCTTTCCTCTGGCCATGGAGGGACACATTCCCTGCAGAGGAACTGGAAATTGTGTCTTCCTTTCCTTAGCCTCCACTATGAGCTATAGTTCTGGAAAGCTAGGTGAAAAAGACATCTGCCAAACTCAATGAAGAGAGGCAAAGATAAACAAAGATTTTTAGAAATACTGGAACTCTAGAAAAATTGAGGACAAGAAGTAGTAAAACTGTCATTTAAAATTGTGAACAAAAAGCTATAAAGAGTGGGAGGAAAATATTTTTTTTCCTGATAGTTTGGTTTGTGTCTCTGACTTTCATATGTTTAGGATCCTGAGCACATGGGTAATGAAAGAGGAGGATGGTTGGCAACCCTCTGTCTTGGAACAGGGCCCAATATTTCTGAATGGCCAAAGCTTTTCTATAGAGCTCAGTTTATAAGAAAACTTAGGCAATTTTACACAAAGATGCAAGGTGAACTTGGTTTGAGAATGGCTTAGGCAGTTCAGGTAGATATAGTTTATCCTTACTCTTGGAGCTGACTTGCTCGTCATGATTACTGAAATTCATTCTTGCAAGAAGGAATGGGCAACAAGTGTAACCAACTCTCTCTGGGAGCCAGAAAACATAATTGAAATAAGAAATTATGAAGAATCTGAATCATTGATTTTTTCTCCCCCAACAGGAAACTAAATTGACCTGCTAGTCCCTGCCATCTGCTGCTATTTGGTAGAGAAGTAATATTATGCTTTTTAATGCCTCTGTTCACTTTCTTCCACATGTTACTGAATTAATGACTATGTATATGGTTCCAATAAAGATGGTTTTCTGCTATAAATATGATTTTTTTCTGAAATATTAGCTATATTTATTTAATGTATACAAATACACAGGTAGGGCAGACAAGAAAAGCTGTTACCCATTCTGTGCCTTTACAAGACACGCTAAATGGCACAAATATCTGATCCCTACCTATCATGCCCAGAAACTTGGGGAAAGGGCAGGGGGGGACACACAAATCCCTGAATAAAGGATTATAGAGACTTATAAGAAAAGAGCAGATTCTTTAGGTACCAGTATGGCACATTTTAGCTCTGAATAGATCTGTGGCATTTTGCATGTTCAGCTGCAGTTAAGCAGAACTGCATTTTGTCCCTTCTTGATTCAGGTTTCCCTGCTGGGATAGAACCAAAGCCAGACAGGAATGGGAGATGTGCAACATCACTTTCCTGGAGCTCTGCCTGAGGAACTGTGTAGGAGGAAATGTCTTTGCAAAATCATTGGTTCACAAAACAAATATATGCTAAAGAAACAACAAATCTTCTCTTTCACTGAGAAATGTCACAGAAAAATAAGATACATAGTCATAGCTGATTTCTGCTTTACTCATGCATAGCTTTCTGCATCAAATTCTCAGACAAGGGAGGTGTCTTTTCAAATACACATATCATATGATCTCTTCTTAACTGGATTTGTTGTGTAATCATTAGAGTTTATGTCTGCCGTGTACTTTCTGCTGACCTACTTTTACTTTATCCTATTTCCTTTCCCCAAATAAATCACATGCAAATCATGCACTGGCTGACAGTTAAAGGAGAGGGATGCCACTTTTTTTTTATGAGAATCATGCAGCCCAAAGTAGGATTCATAGATGCACTATTTCCTGTCCAAGTCAGATGAAACACTGAGCATCTACACCTAACTCTTACTGTTGTCAGCAATAGGTACAGAGACAGGATTAGGTATTTTTCTACCAAAAATGAAAAACACAACACAACTGGATTCAAGGGACAAAATATGCAGAAGCCTGAACACTTTCTAGAGAACACAAACATTTTCTAGATTATCCAGTGCTCTATGAATTGCCAGCTTGTGCCAGTTGGTCTCCTGTAGGTTTTATCCCCTACACTAGGCTGCACATAATTCAAATATTAACTGCTTACATTGCTAAAAGATAATAGAACTTCTAGTCTTCTCTTCCTTAAGAGGAGAAAATGTACAAAACTGCAGCAGGAATGACATTCAGCTTGTACCACAATATGTCCTCAACACCGACTTTAGCAGTGAGCTCATAAAAAAAACAGTCGAGCATTTTCTGGAAAGTAACCAAAGGTCTGCTGCAAATGAATCAAATATTTCATCTGCTATTTGGTTGCAAGTGTTGAACACATGGTGCTCAAAAGCATTTTTCCTCCTCTGGAATGCAATAAAAACCTCAAACATTTTGATTAAATCATTGATCCAGTCCACTGTCCCATCTTCACGTGACTGCATTCTAATCTTTCTAGGTCTCTTTTTAAACTTACCATGTAGCAGCAAATGAGGCAGGCTCTTAAAAATTTATATGTGTATGTATCTTTCTTGTTGCAGCTGCAGTCCCTAAATTCAGACAAATGTAAAGGTCAGGAAAATCACTTACTCTATGTGTTGGTTTTGACTGGGATAAAGTTAATTTTTTTCACAGTAGCTAGTATGGTGCAGTGTTTTGGATTTCTGCTGAAAACAGTGCTGATAAGACAGAGAGGTTTTTGTTACTTCTGAGCAGCGCTTACATTATATCAAACTCTTTTCTGCTTCTCACTGCACCCCACTGGCAGGCAGTCTGTGGGGGGTGCACAAGGAGTTGGAAGGGGACATATAAGGGACAGCTGACCCCAACGAACCCAAGTCATATGTCATACCACATGGTGTCATGCTCTGTACATAAAGCTGGAAGAAGAAGGAAGGCAGGACATCCAGAGTTATGGCATTTGTCTTTCCAAGTAACTGTCACACATGATAGGGACCTGCTTTCCTGGGGGTGGTTGAACACCTGCCTGCACCTGGGAAGTAGTGAATTAATTCTTTGTTTTGTTTTGCTTGTGTATGCAACTTTTGCTTTACCAATTAAACTGTCTGTATGACAACCCACAGGTTTTCTCACCATTAATCCTCTGGTTCTCTCCCCCATCCCACCAAGGGGGGAAGGGCAGGAGGGCAATGGACAGGGGCACTGAGCAAGCAGCTGCGTGGGGCTTAGCTGCCAGCTGGGCTTAAACCACAACAATATACTTGATGGCTCAGTTCTCCCAGAAGGGGAAAGGTAGTGCCTGGTGATGGGTGCAAGGGGGCACAGCTTGCTCCCACAAGTGTGCCATAACTACTTACAACTGCGTACACACACTTGTCTAGCTCCACAAATAGGGCTCTATATTTACTAATGTGGATCAGAGTCTGCTGCAGAAATTAGAGATGTCTTCTGTGCCCTGACCCTCAGTGCTAAGGGCACCTCAATTTCATTTCCTGTTCTCTGGAAATGTAACTCCCATTCTCAAACTCTGAAAAAGAATGACTTAGTTCACGTGGCAAAGTGCACAGTGCCAATCCCCAGGTCATATCCAAGTTCCCTTCCTCTTTTGTTCTGGTCTTAACACAAGGTCAGTTAAGTCACCAGACTTCATAACTGGGCTCACAAGTGGGACAATGTCACTGAAACACTTACTGCTTTGTTGTCTATTTTGTAGGCAATGAGCAAAGAACAGAAGCAGTAACTACATGCAAATGCCCAGGTAGTGCAGCTCTAGTTCTGCTTTCCACTCAAAAGGCAAGAAAGAGGATAGGGTGTCCACAGCCTGTTCTACCCTATGCTGGAATCCTGTGCCTGCTAGGATGTGGAGAATTGCAAGGTTATGCATGGTTAAAATTGGTGGTCAAGTTCTTAATTTTCATGTGATTAGACTACCCTGAAACAAGTTCTCTGAGCATGCTGAGAGTACCCCACAGAAGAAGAAGGGGATGTATTCACTTGAAGTCTTCTATATTAATATTTGGCAATGAGTGCAGGGAAGAATAAAGTTTATTTAAGGGTAGTAGTAGGAACCATGGGAGGAATTCAGCCTAAAATAATAGACCACTGCAACTTACTGCCTCACATTTCAAAAGGTGTAATGGCTTGAAGGTGACTGAATTGAGCCTTTGACATAATATTCTCTTTGTCCACTTAAACTTGTGGAAAGTCTAATAGTTCAATTTTATAGTTCAGTAGCTTTAAATTAAAAAATACTTTAGCCTTTTGTTCAATAATATTAACATAAAATCCTGGCAGCACTGCAAAATTAGCATCCACAGTAATTGGCAGCTTAAGCCAGCTGGTTAGAATGCCTCGACACAACATTATTGCTTCCTCAGTTTAAGATAATATTTTCCAGATTCTTTGCATAAAAAAAAAACCATGGCAGTCCCATTATCAGCTTGCTTAGGTAGAGGTGGTATTGCAAATATTTCATCAATACCTTCTTCTGTAGATAGAAACTGAAACTACTTGTAATAACTGAACCAAACAGTACATATCAAATGACCAAAGCTGAAAACATTCCTCTGTATTTTGTAAGTACCTATTTTTGAAACTAAATAAAAACCCCAAGTATTTGTGGTTAAAAATATCTGATTACTACTGAACTGTTGAGGGATTTTCATACTCAGCTGTTAAGTTCGATCAGAAGTTTTAATTATATTGGGCAGCTTATTATTTCTTGTTAATTTTATAGGTGAAATCAGAGGCAACAGGTGTTGCCAATACTATCTGAAAAAGTACAGAATAAAGACCCCTTCCCTTTGTTTTTAATTTTTATATCTATAAATATTATCTGTCCAGAGGGGAAGGGATTTGTCACTGGGCATGGGATTTGTGTCTGTGGTCCTTTTTCCTGAAGGTAACAGGGAAGAAGAGATTAACTTCAGCAAATACTTAGTGGAGTGCAGAGGATTGTGTGAGTTAAATTTTCATGTTTATGACAAGGTCTAACCTTTTCCCACTTTGGATCAGGTATCCACAAGAATTGTGGAAGTTGAATTATCTGAGATGTTTTAAAGAGAGCATAAAATATTTTTCTAAGTAAAAATTCTTTAAAATTCTGACAAGAGAAGTTGTAGAAGCACACAAAAGAGAAGCTAAAGTTTGTAAGATCTACACCATGGCTCCTGCAGTTGTTTCAACCAAGATCTGTCATAAAGAACGTTTCCTTGGTCATGCTAGGAAAAAAACATAGCTCAACTTGACATTTATATTGGACATCATTTTAAAATGCTTTAGCTAAACAGAGGAAGATCCAGACAGAAATAATTTTTGCTCATTTACTGTACATCCATTAATACTTACCTAGGGTATCTACATGTGGTAGCATGTGTAGCTGACATGGGCTTTTTCTGGTCACATACTGACAGTCAGAAAATGAGAATAGGAACACTTGCTGTTATGCCACAAAGTTTCATTGCTGTTCTAAGCACTCAAGGAGTTAATAATTCCATATGAAACAGGTTTGGTTACCACTTAGGAAAGATTTCACTACATACCAGAAACTCCATCCCTCCACAGCTGCAGTCTTGTTAGTCATGTTTCAAATATTTTGCTACTCTTTTATACTTTTCATAAGATACAAAAATGCCTGGTTTTACACATAACGCTGGCTCAGCTCTCTTGGTTTATTAGATATCAGCCTTTGTTGCTAAAGGTGTGCTGCAATTGTCACAGAGTTGGCCCAGCATTTCTCAGAGCTGTATGGGAAACATTCATCCCTCTTGAGCTCCCAGTGTGGTGGGATGCCAATACAACAGGGTCAGGAAAAGTCACATCCATACATCTGTGAGAAATGTATCATAGCTTGACTGCTTCCCTGGAATAGTTCCTTGAACTGAACAAAGATCTAGAATTACAAAATTGATTGGCTGCAAGAAAACTCAGGGTTTGGCATGTCAGAATCAAGTCTTAAAACAATTCTTACACATAGATACGGGGGAAAACATCAGTTTCTCTTTCCAGGGAGGGCTGCTGTATCTTGCCTGCTGCTGTTGCACCTACTTGATGTCAAGGAACTCACAATTTGCTGTCTGGAAAAGTTGATGTTGTAGTTCAGGCAATATCAATAGAAGAGATACTGCAAAAATTATCGGCTCGTGCCAATCTGTTAGTATGTGAGAAAGCTGGACTTAGTCCCACATTATAAATATAGCTTCAAAATTGCCTGTAATGGAGTCAGAAAAGCATAGTGGGTCTGCAGTGCACTGATTAGTCTGTCAGTGAGAACGTTCAGTAGAGTGTTTTACACACAAAAGTGAGGAATTAACAGGAAAATGAAACTCCTGCTTTATTTCAGTAAGGGCAAGATTTTCCTGCAGAAGACAGTCCATACGAGAGGAGAATTGCAGAAGCCATAAACCCAGTGTTCTGGTGATGTCACACCTTGGTCCCAAAGGCCCAACCTTTACAGGGTGTTACACTTTAATTTCAGGCTTCAAGAGATTTTGCCTACACAAACCTTTGTAAAGCCCTTAGTTCTTTGGCACCTTAAGTTAACTCCCAGAGAATAACTACACATTTTTGTCTAAAAGATTTCTTTTAATTAGGTGACAAAATAAGCATTTTGGCAAAAAGAATTTTTTGCAGAAATAAACATGGAATTTCACAAAAGCATTGCAACAGGACTTGCAAGCATTGCTATAGTAAGGAACTTTTGTTACACCCAGCAAACAAACTCCATGCAACTTAATTAAGTTACCCACAAGAGGAAGAAAAGAATAAGGGAAGAGAGATTAAAAGAAGACCAAAGATATGAAAAGAGGAGTATAAAAATATAGGTAGCACTCAGCAGATCACATGTTGATGGCTTTGAAGAGAGGATGCCAGGCCCACAGTGGAGATCTCCATGGTTGCCTCTTTATCTGCTCTGGTCTCTATGACCAACCTGCCCATGTTGGGTCTCTGACCCCCCGGCTACTCTGGGGTCCCAGCTCAGGGTGAGAGGCCGTGTTCCCCCTGTACCTGTCATCCAAGCTGGGACAGGGGCTCCAGGAGCTGTGGGATATTATAGTTTTCCCGGGCTGTTTGTGACTGACAGATGCTCCAGGGCTCCTCAAGAGGGCTCCAGGGGCTGCCATGAGGGATACAACACCACCCCACCTCTGTGAGGTTTGGCACATCCTTTTCCCCTCCACACACACACAAAAGCCTCACAGGATGGTTCTGACCCAATAATAACTGGTCTGGTGTGTAACAGGTGGCAACCAATCATTATCTTATTTCAGCCAAATTCAGCAGCACCACTAAAGTGCTGATTTCAGACATCTATTATTGCTGTTCACAGAACTGCTAAGATACAATTTACCAAGAATTTTCAGGATTATGCTTGCATGCACAAGGAAAAGTGTCTCCCATTGCAAATTTTAGCTACTTTTTCTTTTCACTGCTCACAAATTAATGGTTTTTATCTTTTCTCCCATTTAATTATATTTTACCATGTTTTCACAACAGTAAGTACAGATTGCTTGCCAGGAATCTTGGTTTTACATGCTCCTGTATGGTGGCTCCACACTTCATACATGTTCCTCTAGAATATGTAAGCTGTTTACAATGGAAAATAGATATTAACTCTTGGGAGTGAAGAATGCCAGAAAGGGTCAGGTGGCAATCCCTCATCAAAAAAGGTAACAGTAAAGCAATGTATTTGCTCTGAAATTCAGAGGTAATGTGGTTTGATTCAATACTTACTAGGCGGAGATACAAAGATATAAAAGAATACTCTGTTTTTAAGGAATATATCTAAACTCAATTAAAAAAAATACACATATTGAAAGTACATACTGAAGAGGCAACATCAAAATGGTTTGTTTTTAAATACACACTACATGATGTGCTTCAATGAGCCCAAACTTAACTTGAGGAAGCTTTATATTTCTCATTATTTCCTTGTATTAATTTCCCTAAAACAAGGACAGCGTTTAATTGAAAGAATGTCAACATTAAAAAAGCAAACTATTCTGCTGCCTGAAAAATGTGTCAATGTTTACCTACCTCTTGAGCTTCTGTCTAAAATTTATTGTTGGATTGTTTATGAGTGAACATATTCCATGCTGGCAAGAGTGAGGAAAATAGATTCCCTGATCTCTGACTTCTCTGATTAATTGGTTCATTTAGCAAAAGTAAATATATTTATCACTTTTAGACTGCAAGACTCCTACAAGAAATTATTATATCATTATAATGGATCAGAGAATGTACAAGTAGAACTCTGTGCTCTGATTCTGAAAAACATCAGGTCAAAGTGAGAAAGAGTAATCCAGGACTAGCAGGTAAAGGAAGATCAACAGTTAGAAATAGTGCATGCCTACCTGCTCACCTTAGTGGCACACTCTCACCACCCACTTGTCCCAACAATATGTAGAAGGCTGTACTTTCCACTTTTCAGAACTTGAGCACCAACAGTGACAGCAAAATGGAAGAATCCAGCTTAGGTCGGGGCCTAGCTTTCTAAGTCCACCCTTGTAAAAAAAAACACCACACCTTATTTTACAAAACAAAAACATTTCAGGAAAAAATGACAATCACAATGAAAAATGAAAAAAAACCCCACAAACATCTTGGTGTTTCAATAGAAGTCAAATTATAACTGATCAGGAGAAAATGTTTCTGTACATATCGTTTATGAATACAGTTAGTTTATAGAAATTCCCAGATCAGGAATTTTAGCAACATGTAATATTCAAAAAACATCAAGTAAGCTAAAGCCAGGCAGATGTTTTACATCCATATTTAATAAAAAATAATTTTCTTACTTTGACATCACAGTTAATGACCATGTCAAATGTTGTCTGAATATATATATAAAATATATATGTACATGAAGTGGGAGTCCTCTGACCCTACTTAGACATCCAAGGAGTGAGTCTCAAAATGCATCACCTTACATTCCCCTGCAGTTTTCAGAAAAAAATAGTAGCTAAATGGTCCCCAGCTCCCAGGGACAATTTATTTCATCTTAAATGCTTATCTCAGACAAGTCAGGCGAATCATCCTCCACAGATAGCCACATCTCTCCGTTTGTTATGAGCATAGGATGACCCATTAAGGGTTTTCACAGAGCTTTCACCAACTAAAGGTGACCGAGGTGAAACTCACTCTCAAAACTTTATAATATAGACATTTTTCCTTACAGCAATGCAGATCTGAGAATAGGCATCCACTGGAATGCATCAATCATGTAGCTGGCAGCCACACTTCCACACTTCCAGAACTACTTTCCAGGGTGCTGCTCAGCTTCACAAAACCAAGCATTTTAACTGTTGAATGGAAAACAGTTAAACTGCTATTTAGTGGAACAGACTGTGATCTAATATGATCATAAAACACTTTGCACAAGGAAAATTCCTCATTTGCCTCTTGAATTTAAACAAGTTAAGGAAACACGCAAAACTAATACTTTTGAACTTGAGTCGCCATTTGGGAAAATGTCCCTATTTGAGAGAATATTTAAACAGATGTTTAATATTAGGTCTGTGCCTAAATCCCATTGAGATCAATGGGGTACAAATGCATGCTTAAATTTAGTCTTGTGCATACAGTTTTCCTGCATAGGAATTGATTCAGCATGTACTGAAGAGCTTCCTTGAACTGTAGCCTGAGAGATTAACTTAAATATATTTTCAGCTGCCTGGCCACAGGCACCCTAGTGGGAAAATTTAGTCACAAGCTTTATCTTCGTATAGTTTAATGTGTGTTGTTTATCGCCTTACCGGTTTCACACTGTTCTTCTAGAACTGTATTTTGGGAATCTGTTGGGGTTTGTGTTTTCTTTTTAATAAGTGTGGTCACTTTTTACCTTCAGCCAAAGTATAAGAGGAATGAAATTTATTCCAAAGGATGGGAAACTCAACCATTTTCTCCATTTCAGTTTCATACAGCTTTCTTATTCTGAATAAAAACCACTTTGCTTTGCTTTTCTCATCCATACTTTGAGAAACAGCATTCACTTTCTCTCTCTAGGCAATCTCTGCTGTCATTTTGACATGTAGGTTATTAAATTTTATTTGATTATTATATTATGGAAACCACTAGCATTCAGTCGTTGGGCAATCTGTGGCTATTGCTTGCTTGCCCATTTTGCCTTACTCACCATGACAAACTCAAAAAAAGAAGTGTACATCACCATTTATGTGTTTTATGCCTTGGATCAAGGACCCTAAATGGTGACATTATTAAAAGAGAGCAAAAAAAGTAGGAAATCCAGAATTTTCATATTAGGTCTATTAATCCACACAAAAATAATGTTCTGTGGTCTATAATAACTTCTTCTATTTCAGATACACTTTCTAGAAAATCAGTGGGTTGGATTCTTTTGTGTTCAATATGGACAAACAGCCCAACTTTTTAAATTTGCTGGAAAAAAGACAAAAGTTCTGTTAGTATTGTTCTCACCATTAAAAAAAATAAAAATATATTTTAAGCATAATATTCTCTAGTACAAGTAAATGAGGTTCTTTAGGAGTATTATCTATGGCATATTTAACTACCTCTGATGCCTAAGGGTTTGGTGTGTATTTTTATGTATTTTTGGTGTGTATATTGTGGATCTTTAGAGCTTTAGAAGTGTGGGTTTTCTTGCTCACATATTAAGTGGTGTTGGAAGTTACTAAAGTGAGTTTCTCACATATTCTCAGGCTTTCTGAAGGTCACGGTGTTTTTCAGAGACACCTGCATGATAACTTGAAGCCAAAACAATAGAAGAGCCCAGAAACTGTTGGAGGTGGTCCAGGGGGCATAGCCTAGGACCATGATGGGTGGACCACCGAGGGAATTAGAAATGGTGATTGGTTATAGGTATTAAATGTATTAAATATGTTAATTGTTTGGAAGGGTGTAAAAACTGTAACTTTACTGAGCCCCGGGTCCTTCGTCCTCGGGGGACCAGAGGAGGCCCGGACCTTTCGAACTCCCAGTAAAGGTATTGTCTATCTTTCTCCATTAACGTTGTGCTGAGTGTCTATTTTCCAGGATTTTAGGCATCACAGATATAAAAACACAAACCTGTTTTTCACTGGCAAAATTATTTCTATGGTTGGTATAAAAAATGTTATCACAAATGCATTGCAACCTTTTTCAGTTTAGTCTGTAGGCTTTTGATAGACTTCCACAACCTTTTCTGATACTATTTTTTTAAAAGGCTGAGCATTTGCTAATTTTACTTCAAAACCTGTCAGTGGAATATACAGCTTAGTATTTCAGTTTGTTGCTTTTTCTTTACTTCAGCAACATTTTGTAACACCTTGGATCGATTTCTCATTCCAGAGTGCTGCATACATCAAACTAGTTCTTTCCTGAATTGTTTTGAAAAGTATTATTTGCTAATTGTGACAAGAAAAGTAATGCCATCATATTAGTGCACCTGGGTATTAAACACTGAAGATGAGGAATGTTAATTCTGACAGCGTGTGTATTATTGCTCTCACTGCCATGTAATTCTATCTACTGAAAACAATGATATGCTTCTTTAAAGTGTAATCAAGAACAGTGCAATTCAGTCAGGCAATACTTTCCTCAAGCTGATAATGTCCTACTACTTAGAAAAAAGAGAATCTTTCCAAAGTGGTACTAATTGCTGTATACTTTGAGCTCTTTTGGAAATTATGTAAGAGAACAGCAGGGTGAAATGACTTAGTCTTCATTTGTCATGATAATTAAATTGTGGAACATTGCCTTAAATTTGCCTCATTTTAGGTGCACGTTGTATAATGATATATCCTGATAGCCACCATTCTTCATGCAATCAAGTTGCTATTACAATGATTATTTGATTTGAAAATATGGAGATATATATTCATAGTGACATTATGTGGCAAAAACAAATGGCATTTGTCTTAGATGAAGCATGTGAAGAAATGAAAATCAGGTAATCATTACTTTTTGTAGAAACATTGGGTTTTGTTCGTGAGAAACATTCTACAGAAAAATGTCTCTGTCTTGATAACATGGGCTTGCAAGTGAGCTGAGGATATTTAAGTTTTAGAATCATTCCAGCTACTGAAAAGAAATACTAACGTATCAGTATTTCATTGTGACTTCTGAGGATAAAAATGTTTTGACTAAATCTTACAATTGATTTTCTGGAGCAGTTCTTGCTAGGCAAAAATTGTCTATTTTTAGTCTACTATTTTTGTATACAGGCAAGACTTTTTAACGTTGTCTGATCATTACTTGTGTGAACCATTGTTTGGATTTTTTAGTTTTGTTTAAAATTTGAATTATTTTCATTAGGAGCAATGTTAATGGATTCTTTAAGAGTTAATTACAAGCATTAAAAAAAAAAAGAACCTCCAACTTCCAGTTACTTGGAAGATCAGATCTATGTCTGATCCCAGAAAAGTCTCCGAAGTTATGAGTTTTTTGATTTGCTTGGTCAAAGTGATAGAAAAAACAGGAAAAGGGGTATGGATCTCAAACTCTTAATTTCCTAGCTATCACATGGTGTTGTTCTTAATATCCAATAAATTCAAAGTTGAGGTTATGACTGGATAGTCACTTTTTGCATGCTTCCTGTATATGCTGTTGCAGATATTGCGTGCATAATATGTAAAGATATAGTCACCAAGAATTGTATATATGTGTGTGAACTGTGCGAACAGTCAAATATACAGACATATATAAATATACGAAGACCATATATACATATGCACATAGCCACAGACATAGAAATCTTTGGCTTGGCTAATCACTTTGACTTTCATTAGGAGCTCACAGGCAAATGCCTTTGCATTTTCATTCTACAGGCCACAACAAATGCTGGCAAAAGAAAAACAGCCAATTCAAAACCAATTCATGCCTTAGCCATTGCTCACCCTATATTCAATTATAGTCAATTATGCCATTTCATTTAATGTCCTCTAGTGCAGCTTTCTTCCCTAGATAAAGAAGTTGTTATATCAATTCCTCCTGAAAGAAAGGCTATTCTGTCACTCTTCGGCAGACCATACACAATTTGAAAGACTTTTATATTCTTTTGAAAGAATATATTACTACAGGGAAGGAGAATCACTGAATAATTAAAATAGATATTAACAAAGCACCCCTGTGTTTCATGGTAATATAAAGGGAGAGGGATCAGACTGAAGAGTGTTTAGATTTTGAAAAAGCGACAACAATGCTGCCACTTGGACGCTCCTGGGTTTTTACTGGTACTGTAATAAATCACCTTCCTCATTAAAAAAAAGGCCTCAAGAACTGCCACACCTGTAAATTCACTGTAGGCAGTAAAATAAAATCACTTATCTTCCCACGTAGATAAAAAATCCAATTAGGACCAATCAGACTGTGGTGGCACATTAAAAATGCTTCAATTTTACCTTGAATCATCACAAATGTGTATGTATTTAAGATGCCAGAAAGCAAAACGGAGAGACTAAAAGGCAACCATTGAAAGTATTCCTACAGTGAAATTCCAAGGTGTATATTTTGACTTTATATTTACTTCACCTTCTCATTATCGCCTTGGCCTGCCCTTATTTAATATGATTCTCTTTCCTGTTTCTCTTTTCTCGGGCAGGCAAATAAGTCTATTATAAAGTATTCACTGAGGAATCTGAGGGTAGTCTATGCTTGTCCTCTGGGATACTATCTTTTTTCCCTCTAGGAAAGAAATATCTTCTTCTTCCAGAGTGTTTATGTATTTCAGTTGTTCTATTTGAAGCATGTGGTATCTCTTGTTAAATTCTGCAGAGATATGAGATGAGATGACACTCCATATGTGATAACACTCTCCTTGACGCTTCCAGTAAATAAGAGGAACATAAGTCAGAGACCATGACTGGGATTATGAACTAGTTAGCCAATCAGATTATTTTGCACCATGTATTTGGAACAGGAACCATTAATATTGGTAAATAAAGCACCTAGTGCTTTCGGTGTCTCCAGAAATGGATAGTGAATGATCAGGATTTAAAGGACTTCGGATTTGAAACTGTGTACCTATATTCTGCCTAATTTTCACTATAGATATTTTGATACAGTCTATTTGGGATTTCAGCCTTAAATTCTATGTCTCCATTCTTAAAAGACTGAAAACCCTCATGTACATAACAGAGTTGTTACAGGGGAAAATTAATTCCTGGCTATGTAGTACTTAAAAAATGATAGAAGATGTAGGAAACCCTTTATAGCCAGAAGTGAACAGGAATACTGTCCCTGTTGTAGCTGAACACAGTCTGTCAAGCATTTTCCCAGCAGTGGATTTGGATCGTCATTTTCCATCTACATCAGGCAAAGTCAGGATAATTTTGATTCGTATTTAAATGTCCACGGCTTACTAGTCAAAATTCTTATCTTTTATTTTTACTTTTTATTTTTACCAGAAACTTCTTGATGCAGATAAAAAAGAGTCAGAGAAGAGAAAAGTGTCTACTCAGGCCCCACTCCTATTACAAGTGTGAGGTAAATGCCACACATGTTTTCAGTATGCCTGAAAACACACCATCGGGTTGATTCTTTTCTCATGAGAAGTTAAGAAATTGCCTTGTAAAGCACCAAGAATGCTGCCTCTTGACACTCAGTCTCAAACATTTTCACAGTCCTGTCTTCAACAAAAATTTATGTAAGAATAAAATAGAGTCAATATTTTAATGCTGTGCAGATACACAGGACTTCACAGGATCTGCACAATTCGGAGACCTGTTGCTATATGTAATGCTTTACAATTTTCAAATCCAAAAGCCAATCACAACCATGTTGGTGTTGTTTGGTATATCTCTGAGAATATCAATTAATCTGGATATCACTTAGCATGTGCTATTAGTATTATTAAATATGCAGATTTATTAATATTTCACTGCATCATTTAGTTGGGTGTTTAAAAAAAGATTTTATGAATCTATTATTTAAATGAGATAAAGGATTATATGGTTCTTTATGCAGAAAATATATCTCATCTCTCTTACTTTATTATCTCATTTGGGTTTAGATGAAGGATGTCAGATTGCATAATGAGGGAACGAGATCTCATTTTCACAAAGGCTGCTCAAATTTAATGCATGGGTTTCAAGCTCCACTGTTCTTCTAAGTAATAAGACTCTATATGTCATACTTTTTTTGCTTGTGAAATGTGGAGTAGCACATTGTGAAGCTTCTATTTCTAAGGTGCTCAACTGCCTGTGACATTATTAATTGAAAAGACTACAGTATATTATGGCTTTCTAGGTTACAGTTTCTTCCTCTTTTTATTATGCATAAGATTGTTCCTTCAGGGCTTTTGGAAGAAAGAAAACAAGCGTGCAGTCAAAGAATATCTAGCGATGATGCATCAGTGATATCCTTTTATGCACAAGGTGTGCTTTTCTAATGCTTTCTAAAAACCTAACTGCAAGTGAGAATGGATTTCAGAGGTAAAACAGTCAGCAAATAAACAATTTTTAACATATTACTTGGCTTAAATGTTATGCACGCCACCTGTCTCTGGTGACCAGCTTCCATTAGTATTGTCAACTGTGGGCTCTTCTGGCTTTTTCTTGGAGCACCTAACTATTTTTGTTAACAAGCACGTGTGGCTTGCTTTGAAATGCTCAGACTGCATCTGATGATTCACAAACCAACGGTGCCTAGATTCATTTAAGTCTAATGAAATGGTATGAAATTATCTAAATCTAATGAAGCATAAGCCACCAGCCAAAATCTGGAATAGTGCCAAGACAGAAACTCTGATTTTCTTGCTTTACTTGCTGGGTCAAGGCTGACAAGGTCAAACCTCACATGCACAGCTAAGTGAAAATTAAAATAACACTGTTTACAATAATTTCTGGTGACATGTTTAAGAATTTTAAATTGCCCTAGGAATATGAAGTCAAGATATTTAAAGACTATTCAGCCACAATTAATGGAATTTTAAATGGTGTAATAGTCACAGTGGGTTGTAGACCTAGAAAAATAATTTCTGAAATGCTAAATCAGTAGAACTGCACATATTTAATACTTATGGGAAATTCAGGCTTTCTTATTTATTCCTTCCCCCAACCTGAGGGTGAAGAAAAGCCAGGCAGGGTTTCTACAGGCATTATGGAAGGTTTTGTGACCCCCGGGAAGGAGATAATATGCAGAACTGTGGTGCTGATTAGGCTAATGTGAGAGCAGAATTGCTGGGAGGCTGAGTTCACAGGATAAATACGGGCATATCAAGAAAGTATAATTTACTGCTTAACCAAGAAATTGGTTGGGTTTGGTCCAAGAAATCAGCAGAAATTATTCCTTAATTGTTCACAGTGATGTGGAGTGTTGGGAATATCCAGGTGACTGACCATATATAATTAAGCATAAAAATCCTGAGTTTATTTTGTTGACGACAAAGACAACATTTCATATATTATCTGTGAGAAGGTGTTAAGAGTTCTTCACACAATTATTCTGTCAACATTTTGACCTTTGCCCTGCCATTTTTAGGTATTTTAAGGTGAAGATACCAAGCAACAATTTGTTCTTACTACAGCACCGCTCACTTTGTAAAAAACTTGAGTCACTGATCTCCTATTCAGCAAAGTGAGTCCAAGCACTAGAGTCAGATCTCCAGAGAGTTGTCGTAAAATACAATTATATGTAAAAATTAGTGCTATACTTTAAATCTGAATTTTCTAAAGTTAGGAAACACATTATTAGTGCAGATGGCAATCAAACAGAAGATATAAATAATCTAAAGGCATGTCATCATTGCACATCACATTTATTGGACTGTTCTGCCTACAACAGATCTCCAGATGGTTCCCATAGTTATATTTAATAGCTAACTAAAATATCAGATAGAAACTTCAAAATGAGCTGATGAAATTACTCAGGGCAAAATCTGGTAAGGCGATGCATAGAGCATTTGTCATTTCAATATGGGCTACTATTGCTACTATTGTATTAATTTCAAACACTATATTTTTAATGGCATGTAAAGAACCTTCAGTAAACATTACTCAAGAATTAAAGACTGATTATTTTATGAGTAGTTTTTATGAAGAAGGGATTATTTCTTTAGTGAGTCTGGGATTGAAATGTGAGCGATTTAGCGCTCACAAAACTAATGCAATGCATACTGCAGAATTATCTGATCCAACATTTCTGCAGGGATCTTTGTGCACGTTTCTGAGAAAGAACAAAACTCAGTCTGAAGATATTAGCCCAACATTTTGGTATACATGTATAAATAAAATGATCCTTATCAAACAGAACTACCAAAACAAATTACTGGAGAATAGGATTTTGATTTCCACCTAACAGTTTAATTGTCAATAATACTACTAGTGAAATTCCTAAATCTCTTATTGATACCTTAGTTAAAGACTACCTTTGAACTCACAGATCTGTAAAGTCCTATGCAGTCTACTATTTGCTGAGCTAAGAATCGCCCTGGGTACTCATTGCCTGCTTGGCTACAAGGGCACACTGCTGGCTCATGGACAGCTTGTTCTTCACCAGGACCCCCAGGTCCTTCTTTACAGAACTGCTCTCCAGCAGCTCAGCCCTCAGCCTTCCCATGTGAAGATACTGCATTTGCCTTTGTTGAGCTTCAGACAGTACCTCTCTGTCCATCTCCAACCTGTTGAGGTCCTTCTAAAGGGCAGCCCAGATTTCTGAGGTATTGGCTGCTCCTCCCAGCTTTGTGTCGTCAGCACATTTGCTGTGAAGGCATCTGCCCCTTCATCCAAGTCACTGATGAAGAAGTTAAACAGTACTGGGCCCAGTACTGAAACGTGGCAGGCCTCCTACTAGATCTTCGTGTAAGAGACCCTGAGACACTTTTTTGTTCCCACATCCAAAGCTCTTCATGTGGGAAAGATTTTGGATATTCTCAGTGTTACATTCTGGTTATCTGTACAAAACTCATATAAACAAGATTTGTTCAGAGGATTGAGTTCATGTTGATTAGTATTAGGTGAATATTTATGCTGTTGATCTAAACAAGTCTGCTCTTTATGTCAGCAGCACATGCACAGGACCAGCTTCCAATAGTATTTAGATTGCCAGGATACAAAAATATCCCCCTGAAGAAGGATAATATCAGATTTTTCTCCTTAAGCTTGTTGGAAGTATATTTGTACATGCATTGAAAAAGAAGGTAGGGGGTACAAGACAACTGTGAAAATGACTGAATCGAAATGGCTTTGACCATTATGAAAAACCGATAAAATAGCAAATTGGGATAAAACATGCAATGTGAACCATCATTTGTAGCACATCTATTGAAGTAATCTGGTGCAAAAAAATTTTTTAAGGCCCCCTTTATTCCCTTACAATTGCCTGTTCATGTATTATTTTCTCAGAGCTTTTTGCAATTGGTTTAGCTGACATTATCAACACTGCTTACAATTTCACACTGTTTATTTAAGTAGGAACCTGACATCTATTTTCATAAGCCAAAGGTAGGCATTCAAATATCTCTTAAAATTCGAACTGGTTAGCTGGGTTAAATAAAGTTGCCCTCAGATAGTTCAGATTATTTCCCTTTGCAATTTCTTGAGAAGATTTGATCAGAACACATGAAAACTTCTCTCACAGAATGAGAATAGACCCATATTTTGAGTACATATATATATCAGCTTTGTGTTTGTTCTGCAAATTTTAGCCATAAAGCAAAAATACATTTTGTAGAAATAGTCCATAAAAGCTTCAATACCAAAATTCAGTTAAGACGATTACTAATCCAATACCAAAATATATCTTGATGTACAGCAAGAACCTTCATATTTCCATGGCTATGGCTGTACACAAAAATAGCAAAGGTGAAGCGCACTGCCATTTCTTCTCTGAAGTTTTTCCTTAACTTCCTTGGGCTGACATGTTTTTTTATAATTTTAAAAATTCATGCTTGGTTTTCTTTTTTTTTTTTTTTTTGATTTAATAAGTTTTTTATGTCCAGAGTTGACTACGTGAGCCTGTTTCTAGGATTAAAAACTGATTTTTAAGGGTTACAGGAAAAACTATATAGTTCACATTAGCACTTTAAACTTACTGCCTTTTTTAACTTCTATAGTTTTAAAATCTCAGTTGACCCCCTCTTCCCATCCAGAAACAGATTTTTAATGAAAAGGATAAAACTCTGGTGAACGCTATGGGAAATTTGCCTTCAGTTTCAGTGGAGTCAGAATATTCCACTGCCAAAATATAATCTAAAAAATATTTCACAGAGGACATTACAAGAAGAGCCCCCGGGTTCTGTAATCATAGTCCTTATATTGCATGAAGTTACTAAAGAATATAAAAGATGGGAAATTTCTAAGAAGGACTTCCAGACCAGTATGCTCAACATGAGTGCTCCAGATTCATGTATTTGCCCATGTTGGGCATCACAAGGAATTTATTAACTGCAGTATTTTAGATATAAGGCATGTATTCAGCATTTATATACAGAAATGCAAATAATTTGGTATCAAAAGTCCTAAATGCTGCCAATATAATGAATATGAGGATGATTGGTATTCATGACAAACAGTCTCTTTTGACTTATATCTGTCCATTGATGTACACAGAAGAGTTTGCTCAGATTTAAATTCTTCCTTAAACATATTTGAGGCTAAGATATAAGGAATGTGCAATATTATTACTTACTCATAACATTCTTAGACACATTATGAGTGTTTACAAATTTGTTAACAATAAACAACGTATTAAACAAATACGCAAAAAGAAAGCGATTTCCATGTACATTACTTCTGGAACCATGAGTAGCTTTCCCCTTGGTTTTCACTTGGTGTTATCCCTTCTTTGTTTCAAGCACTCATATCCACATAATTTTAAAATTTTCTGTATGAACCTCCTATCTTCTTTTCCAGCATCAAGTTGACTAAGTTGTTTAGCTATCTACTTAACCCCTCATCAAATAGAAGAGTTCTTTCTATGAAAGTGAGACCATTTCCTTTCTCTCTCTCTTTTCCACCTTTCTCTAGTAAATGAATAATGTAATATCATCATATTAGTATTCATGCACATCCTCATCAGTTAGTGATGACAGTAAATCAAAGCTGAAAACACATCTGTTTACAGAGAAATTACCATATTTCATATACTGTATGCAAATTCTATGCAACTTTTGTTATATCCTTGAAGGCAGAATGCTCATTCTTCTGGCACAGCTAATTACTTCCACATCCAAGTTTGACTCGCTGATGAGATATATTTATGGTTTTCAATACTGCACTTGGAGTCTTCTCCAAAACATACAGTTCATGAACTTAACACATTGAATTCAAGCTAGTGGAGATGGCCTCATCTTTATAGACCCTCTCATTTTGAGCATGGTAAGTTAACAAAGGGAAAAGGGCATTATTGTATGCAGAATGAATAAACCATAATCAAAAATTAAACAGAAATATCTGATCCATTTTTAATTGTATCTTAGTTAAATTATTGCCATTGCTTTGGTTTGTGATTTTAATTAACTGTTTTTACATGCATGAAAAAAAGAAAATATTCTTTCAGACATTTAAGTGCAAACTTACTTTCTAAGGTTGAACAATAAAACATAATGCCAGTAATATTTTATTTGCTAATTAAAAAAAAATAAAAATCTTCATAGTTTCTTTGAATAGAGTTCCACTGCATAAGTGTGTCCCACTCCCCCCAAATTATACATACATAACATATGATGATTATTTGAAATTGGTTCTGTGCCTTATGTATCTTTCACTAGGAGTGTATGCACACACTAAGAAATAAACTGGTTTATCTCGACATTTCCATGTCAAGAAGTTTTCTTTTCATGGCTTTTGTTGGTATTCTGCTATCACATAAAGAAATTATAACTAAGCACCCAGCAAAGATACAATGACTCAAAGATATGCACTTCCAACAATATTGGCTATCTACCAAAGTATAGCAATAAGACTGCCAATCAATTCCCCAGAAGAACTTTAATGGGTTTAGTGTTATATAGTATTTTTGTGCTATGGACTATTGGGATACGCTTCCATAATTGATTGTTACAGAGACAAAGTCAACAAATATAGTGTTAATTGGCAAAGTGAAACAGTTCAAAAAAGTTCCAACTAAACTTTTATTTTCTGGCTGCTTGTTGAGTCAAACAACATTATCAAGGCCATCTGCAGTGTTGCTCTGATACTTACAATTGCTTTACTAGTTAAGCTAGTGTGTGACTTGATGTTAGGGTCTCCTTTCAGTGCTGCAAATTCTTCAAGTCTTTGGACTTAGTGGGATGGAAGCAAAACAGAATTTTTGCTTTCTATAGAGAAGTGGGAAAATGTGTTCCTCTCTGCTATAGTTCCTAAATAAATAACTACAATTACTTCAATGTCTATGGCATGTTTGTCACATTAAGTAACAAAATAATAAATCTAATTTGCTAATAAATGGATTTTCAAAAAGTCACGAGCAGCAGCAGAATGACTGTCATTCCTTCAAAACTGTGATGGCAGCAGATTTGTCTTGCTATACTGTCTGCCTTTGCTTATATCAGCCCATGATTTGGTCTCCTCTCTTTTATGCATATTTCAATTCCTGGAGGACAATTCATACCTGGAGTACATACAACTATCAGAGAATCTGCTCTTTAGAAGCTGATGTTTTTGAGGACAGAGTATTGTTTTGACTGTAGGTTTAATGTTTATGGCTTAATGTTTATGGTTATGGAAGATCTAAATTATGCTTTGTCAGCTTAATTAGATATCCATCAATTAAAAGAATTACCTCATTCCATTGTTGCTGCATTTCTCTAAAGCCATCTTCTTTGTCCATAATTTGCTCATTGTTATTATAAAGCATAAGATTGCAACAGTGCACCAGAAAAAAATTCCCTTTGTGCCTGTAATTCTGACAATGAAGGCACCAAGTGAATGTGAGCTGGCTTTCCATAGACTTGATAGCAGTAAAATAACTAACCAAAAAGTATGAACATTTTTAAAAGCTGAGTGAACTCTTCTGTTTCATGACTTTCAAAAAATTTAACCACTTTGAGAAACAAAATCCAGCTCAATTCCGTATCTCAGCTTTTCTTCAGTAATCTGCTCGCCTGCAACAAATTCGTTCAGTGAAACAAAGCACCAAGAAACTAACAGCCATTTCTTCATGTTGTGTTCATCCTGAATTAGCACATGTTGATACTAGGTCAAAAAATCATATGGCAGTGCTATAAAAATATCTGTAATCTACAGCCTTTTTTGTCTTATGCCCCCTTCCCCCAACTGCTTCCACCATCTTCATATTTCATTAAAGAAAACAATACATGAAGTCAAAAGCTTTTTTTAAAAAATGAAGAAAATAATGTCATACATGCAATACCTTTGACAAAAGGGAGTTATAAAAAACTGAGATATAATAAAGGATTCTTTCTTTGATTGGAGAAAGGCTCTAGATAAAATGCCAGTTTGAATAGCTAAAAGAATAAAAGTAATTTCTGCAATTCAAAGTTTAGCACTGTCTTCGTAAAAGTCTAAGATGATGAATTAAGTCTTTATTTTAAAAATCACTATATAGCTCCCAAAATTCTAAAAATAATAAGTGTACTCAGGAAAACCTGAAAAATCTAAAATCACCTGAATTATACCTAGAGTCACTTAGTTATCTATATCATGCCTGAAATGGAGACAATTACATAATCCATGCTTAAGTAGGTGAAGCTTTACCACCACCATGGGCAGCCAAAGCAGGTGACCAGAACAATTTAGAACCATTTAGCTCTTCTACTTGCATGAATTTTATGAATTTAAGTGTTAAGGCTTATTCACACTGTGAACAAAATAGCTCTCACTACAGTAAATGAAACAAAACATTAGTTACTTCACGTAATCAGATAGCTAAACCAAAAACCTTCACCTAAAGTGCTGGTATTTGGCACTGCCCAAAACACAGACAAAGTCAGTCACACACACACCAGCAGTGCAGCTGGCCGCCCCTTGCTTGGCGGTGACCCCACCTGGAGTGCTGCAGCCAGCCCTGGGGGCTCCAGTGCTAGAAGGACACTGACCTGTTGCAGCAAGTCCAGGGGAGGGGCACGAAGACCATCAGAGAGCTGGAGCACCTCTGCTATGGAGAGAGGATGAGGGAGCCTGGAGAGGGTTGGTCAGCCTGGAGAAGAGAAGGCTCTGGGGTGGCCTCAAGCAGCCTTCCTGTCTGTAAGTGTACCTACACAAAGCTGGAGAGGGAGCTTTTGTGAGGACCTGCAGTGACAGGACAAGGGGGAATGGCCTTGAGCTGAAAGAGGGCAGGTTTACATTACGTATTAAGAAGACATTTTTGGTTTTATGGAGGCCCATCTCCGTAAGGGTTGAACGGGGCTTTGAGCAACCTGATCTAATGGAATGTTTCCCTGCCCATGGAATGGAGGTTTGAATTAAATGATATTTAAGGTCTTTTCCAAACCAAACCATTCAATGATTCTATGAATGTGTCTGTATCTGAGAGAAAAAGGAGAAAAACTGGGGATATGGCAGTGAAAATCAAAGCTGCAGTGAAAATCAAAGCCACATTGAAAACAAATACTGTAGAGGTTTTAAGTCCTGGATTAAGGGCTATTATACTGGGTGTTAACAAACCTTTCTTCTGTACTTGTAATGTATTCAGAGAAAAAAGTTTTCTCATTTTTTCAGAAATATGAAGAAATGGATCAAAAATGATAGTTATCAATATCATTTCAGTGGCATTATTTGAGCCCCATAAAGCAGACCATAAAATGTTATGTGATGTATTTCTATGAATTTTATTTAATAGAACCAAGACAAAAACAAAACAAACCCCAAAACCCCACCATCCAAAAAACCTCAATAAAAATTGCTCCCAAGACAGACAGATGAAATTAGGTTGCCTAACCCATAATGATTTTTTTAGTGTTTCAGGAAACAGTGTTCTTTGACAGCTTCTTCATTTTTGTCTTTCACTTTTTATCTATCTTTTAGATTCATCCAATATTCACTAGGGTAGAAAATCTGAGGACAGTGATAATGGAATTGTAATTACGAGTATGATAAAAGTGGGCTTTGCGCAGTCTTAATTTACTCACTGAGGGGCTGGGAGGAAAAGGAGTCTTAAACATCTTCATTGATTGTAATAAAAATCTCATTTATCTTAAGCATGTCAATCTGAAAACATTATCAGCTTCTTGTAATGAAAAGCTTTTGAGGCTGTGGGAGAACTTTCAGACTCACATTCCTGCACTAGTAACAGAGGTATATTTGCATATAGGAAGAAAACAGTTGTGACAGATACTCAAAGAAATTGTATCATTTATATAAACTCCGATGAAGATACTGGAATTGGATGCCTGAAAGACAAAGATGAACAGAGGAATAGGAAAGATAAAGCATTTGTTATCCCAGTTAAATGGTGTACTAAGGAGCTAAGGGCTGATGATCACTATGGTATAAGCAGGCTTGCGGTTTACAACAGGTATCAGAATGGTACTCTGGCTTAGCAAGGCAGGTAAGGCTAGGACTGGACTGTAATATTACACTTGTGAATAGTCCTGGTCACTTCTGAAGGTCTGGATTCAAAGTCTTTTGAAATCATTGATCACATTTCCTTTGACTGCAAGAGTTTAAAGCCTAAATATTGACTGAGGAGGTAGAAGATGCTAGCTGTGTTCTGCCACATGTATTTATGTTGCATTTCCTGTTACTCTTAAAAATGTTTTAATTTTATAGAAAGTTAAAATTGAGTATGTTCTTAGTCAGATCCAACCAGGATTTAATTTCTTTTTCATGTTTATACTTTCACGTCAGTTCTCAGTAAAATAAGGCAAGTTATTTTATATTTAAAACAAATAAATCTTCTGTATCTGGAGATTAATGATCCTGGGGAAAATATTATTATAATGTTGGATACATGACTTTGACAATGAAATATGTATTTTTTTAGTACTTCTGGCAAAGACATGGATTTAATATTCTTAAACACTTAGAAAGGTTAAGAAATAAAATGCAAATGTGTTTTTCCATTAAGCCAGTACATTTCCATCCAAACTGAAGTGAAAAAGCTGGTACAGTGGGATCTCTTCAGATTCACACAATACATAATATGAAAAACATCTCTCCCAGCACATTTGTTCTTTCTTTTCCAGCTCATTTACTTTTCATCTATAAGCCCATTTGAAGCTTCTATTACACAGTGAATGATTTTCCAATTTATGCCACATTCAGTCATATTTTACCATCAGTAATTAAAAGAACACTTTGTCTTTAAAACTTAATTTTTATTGTCATAATTAAGTTTATGTCTTAATCCTGCTTAATTTTAGAGGAATTTTAGTTCTGTGGATGGGAGGAGAGTTGACTCAGGCTTCTCAGCAGTGCACTGGGACAGAAAAGAATACCTTTGTTTACTATAGGATTGCAAGTTTCTTTCACTGTGTGTGTTTCATCCACATCTTCTGTTTTGGTCTGAAAAGCTGTCCATGTGGTAGGACTTGTTCCACTAGCAGCCTTAACTTCTAATAAAGTTTGCATTTGGGAGCAAATCTGGGAACGTAGAGATGCCAGTGTTACTCCACGTGTCTGTAAACATACATGCCCAGACATGTGATTGCTAGGTAACACCCAATCCATCCTCCACATACCTCAGGTTTGCCAAATCTTGCATCCTGAGAGTAACATTTATGTACTTGCATACACTGTCTATTCCTGTTGATAGCCCTGTTTTGCTAAGGGTGCCATAGGAGCTGTTGCTATGCCTTACATAATTCTCTTTTCATGTTTTTCCTTGCATTTTCCTTTTTTAGTGTTCTGGTTTAAGACCTGGATAAAAACTTGGAGCAAGTACAGGCTTTAAGATAGCTGCCCGTCTGTGCAAGGTGAAAATCCTGGAGGCTTGCTCCATTTGGAATGTATGAAAAAGGAATATTACATTTTCTCAGCCATCCTCTTTCATACAGATTTAAGAAAACAAGAATAAAGGATTTATCTTTCTAGCGGAGGCAGCTGTGCCACAGCCTGCTAGCCCTGCTTTTCTCCCTCCAAACTGTAAGGGGATTTAAGTTTAGGAAAGTCCAGCTCAATAAAAATCCCAATTATTTTTTTCAAAAGTGAACCAAATCAAAGATTAACTTAGTGTTATGGTGCTAGGAAACTATTTGGATAAAGCCCATTTCCTATTGGTTTGGAGATGTGTGCATTTCTGTGTGGGTGACAGATTTGTTTTAATTTTGCTGCACAGTGCTTTTGTTTTGTAAGTGCTTTGAGCTGTGGGTGACTGTGGGAGGCATGAACAGTATTATTTAAAATTTCGGATAGTAGTTCTGCGAACAAATTAAATTAGCTGCAGATTGTAGCACTGACAATTCTGACATTGTGCCCCTTAGAGGTGGAACTGCTAACAGAGACTTGTTTTCATCTGTTGCCTAAGTAACTAGTTTTAATTTACTTGTTTGGACATTTGTAAGGAACTTAGATGTAGCAACCCTTACCCAATCTGTCTTGTACATTCTGGCACATGACTCATCTGTTTGAGTTTTTATTTCATGAGATTTTGTTCTAACACTGACTTTCCCATCTTAGCATCATTTTCTGTGACTTTCCAGTCTTAGCTTTATTTTTTGTTACTCTTTAATTTTTAAAATCCCCACTCCATTCATTTCTTAAATCATTTCTACTCTTGTATCACTGAGTCTCTGCCAAAACTATGGTCACCTGTCATCAGAAATACTCAGTTGTCTGTGCTTGATTAATGGAAAAAAAGCCGTGAGTCAAAAGGGAGTTAATAGTGTCTTTCCACCTCAAAATACATCTAAACATTAATAAATCCCACCTTTATGATAGCAGTAACTTAAAGAAGGACAGAATTTAAGACAAAAGCAGCTTGTTCCGATCATCTGGTCTGACTGTTCACAATAATTTACACTGGCAGTTGTTCATAGGTACTACATATCATTATGCTTCGTGCACTCAGGAGCACTAAGGATTTCAGTTCATTTAAAGTCACAATTTCGGAGTTGGAGACAAGCAACTCAGTTTCCAGCTTCCTTCTCCTGAGTAAAAAGGTATGTTTTCTCTCAAAAAAACCCCAACTTTACCTATTAAGCCTCAGGAAATTAGTTCCATCAAATTAAACTAAACACAAAATGAAACTATAAAGTGGGGCCTGATTGATGTTGCCAGCACGTTGTGACTTTGTTTAACTCTTAAGAATTCCAGTGAAAATTCATTTCTACAGCTGTTAGCCAGAATTACAATTTAATAAAGCGATCACAAAAAGTACAACATGCAGAGGAAAAATCCATTTGACCCACAAAAAACAGATGTACAACCCAGCACCATGGGGCACAAACAGAACAGAGCTCACCAGCCCCTGTGCTGAGCACAGTATGGCACCCACGGAGTACAAAGTAAAAGGAAAGAGAAAAACTGTTGACAAGAATGACAGCCACACTCTGGTCAAGAGTAGCAGTTGCAGTCCTGCTGAGGTCCTGATCCTCCTCTGGATCCCAGAAGTTCCAAATCCCCAAGCTTATAAACACTTAGGATCAGATGGGAATACCCAGTACCCCCCACAGGGCAGAGAGTTTTGTGGTGGGTGATTTACTGCACTGTGAGTCATGGGATAGTCCTTGATGGCCCATTAGCAGACATGACCCCTCAGGCTGGGTGTGAAGGTGCTAATGACTTCCCCTCCCCGGAGGGAACTTATCACACCTGAGTCACTGGTGTGAAGACAGGAAAACTTCCTTATCTCACAGAGTTCCTAAACACCGAGCTTGTAGCCTGAGGGGCTGGGTGTGCCCTGGGCAGCTGCTGCAAATGATCCATTGTTAGCAGTCCATTAGAAATGAAGTAGAGAGAGTAGACTACAAAGCCCTGGCCACACCCACGCAGTGACAAACTGGTCCCGGCCATTAAAACCAGGACAAGAAAGGAAAAGGAAAGCTTTCAAGTAAATTCTAATCTTCAAAACCTCCTCAGAGTTCATATACTGGGATGGGATGTATCATACTGTACTTGATGCAAACAACCACAATTTCTTTCTTACTTCAGGATGAATAGTTTTTGGCTAACTGTTTTCTATCTTGCTAGAAATTATAATTTCAAAAGAAAGTATTTTCCAGCTATTAATTGAAAATTTAGTGTCTCTCTCACATAGGCTTGTGCTTTATGATGGTGCTTTTTTCCTGTCACTTCCCTGGACACCTCTGGACAAACACTAGCCATTGCCATGATCTCTCTGAGGTTATTTTTGAAAGACTTTTGATGTCACAGGCAAAAAGACATATGAGAAAAAAATTACTTACTCTTTGTCAGAATGCCTCTTTTCCAGTATAATAATGTTTAGAGCACACATTTCACACAGTGTCTTGTATGGAAGAAGATGTGAGAACACAGGACCTGCTGATAACAGCGTTAGAAGACAGAGGGTAATTGTATTTTGTTTGTCTGACTCCAAACTGTCTTTCTAGGCTTTGGTAGGTATTATTCCCTTAGCACGGCCTGGTTTTTTCCTCCTGGGAAAGGTTATAACACTGACTGTAGTTATCTTGTCTGTGATCCATTTACTGGAGGTTTGTGTGCCAGAAACAACCTAAAAGAAATGCCTGATTTCGGTCAATATTCATGCACCTGCATCCACCCAGCTGCAGGACTTGTCTTTACCCAGACATCTGTTCTCATTTCCTGCTGATCATTCTGCATTAGGTTTTCAGTTGATCTATTTGATTTGGAGTTATTTTTAAACTTCTTGAATTTCAAGTATGAATGAAGTCCTTAATTTTACCTGAGCCTTTGGTTGATATGATTACATGCTTTTCATCTAGTCAAGCTGTGTATCTGCACTGGTGGATTTATATGACAAACTTTTATGCTCCCTGCTTTCTTAGTACATATCTTCAGCCATTGCTGTGAGCATCTCATTTGTGCCACCAGGGGCTGAAATTCATTAGTGTCTGTCAGATGCTGTTTGTTTGTCTCCTGTGGAAAGAGTCACCTGTGTCAAAGCTGTCCATGGTTTACATCTCAGAAATTACTACAGCCACAACTGGCACCTTGGTGGCAACAGCCTCAGCAGAAGAACAAAGGAACTGAAGAGTGGTAAAGTCTGAATTGAATTGACAGAAATCTAAAGGAGCATTTTAAATCGCTGGAGAATCTGCTTGAGGGACATTGCTTACTTCTAGTTCCCACATGTGAAGTGGAAATAGGTAAGGTGAATGTTCTTGGGTATACTCTTTAATTGGACAGGTTATGATACTTTTCCTAAATTCTTTTGTTAACCAAAAGCATACATTGTTAAATCTTAATTTTTAGATAAGCTTGTCTAGTTGCATATTTTCAGAGCAATCTGAAATTACTAGTTGTTGCATCTCAAATTTTGGTGGGCTTGTTCGCTTATCTTGTCATTAGACTTTTTTTTTTTAATATTTTTCTATTAATAGTGTTTCTCCAAACCTTAGTAGAAATGATGAACTCTAGTGTATGGTCTGTATTTACCATATATTCAGAAAATAATTAACTGCTTGTTTTAAAGTAATTTCTATCTGCTTGTGAAACATTACACTGGGCTTCTACCTCCTCCACAACTGTCAATTTACCTGATATTAAGTTATGCAAGTATTCTTTGATAAGTTACCTCATTTGTACATAATTCATGCTGAAAATGCAATTTTCTTACAATAATTGATGTCTAATCATTTATTTATTGTGTCTTGGGAATTTTCTGTACAAAATAGAATTTTAATAGGCAGTAAATCAATTAATATCCATTTACTAGTCTTTGAAGATTAACTGTTTAGGGTAGAGTTCTGACTACTGTTGATTACTCTCTGATTTCTGACTTTGTCATTAGATTACATATATGTAAGAAGTCAAGGATAAAAATGTCAAAACATTATATTGTTCTTCAACTTTTTTTATAACCCAGTAAAAAACATATTTGATATGTAGTCACAGGCCATTGCCTTCATGTTAATTTGACAGTGCAGGTCTCAGGACTCATGAGGGCTTGTTTTTTCCTGTTTTAGCATGTTTTAACATTTTTCTACCGTCCAAATCACTGTAGCCTAGCCCATTTTAGCATAAGCTCTGTTATAACCACCTGCAGCAAATATCTGAAAAATGTATGTATTCCCTCAACAAATGATAGTCAGTTATTCAATTGAAGATGAGGGAATCATTGTGTAGCTGTCATACTTCACCTGAGAACAAAGGAGAAGGCAGAAAGTCCTTGGAAGGGAACATGCTAAGTCGGATCCGAATGCATCCTAGACCAAAGATGAAGACTATTTGAATTATGCCCTTCTGATGAAGACTTCAGGTTGCTGATGACTTTACTCGATACTCCCCCATTCTTCCTGAGAAGGATTGAAGTTGCTGATGTTAAGACCCAGGTGATCATTGTAGAGATTAACAAAACAGGAAGAACAGAAACAGATATTTGGAATGTCATGTACATCAGCTAGATTAATGAGGATTTTCTTAGATAGCTTGGACTATTAAAACAGAAATTTGATGGTCTAAAACTCCCAGGTGAGAATTTTGAGTGTAACGGTTTTATGTATTTCAGATTTAAGTTATTTGATAGTGAAATACAGCCACTAGATTTGGTTAAACAATTCTGCCTGTTTTTAGTGTGGGGGACACCCTAAACATTTAAATTTCCTGGGAAATTTTTGGTCTAACAAAGAAATTCTCAAGACTCAAATTTTCCTAAATGTTTTGATAACACTCAGCTAAAAGCTTCATTAGATTTGTTTAATGGAGCTACTGCTTACATAGTTGAAAAGAATATAAATAGGAATTTGTACACTCAGTGAGTTGTCTTTTCGATGTGGTAAATACCTAACTCACAGCAGCTGTCTAGAATTTTAAATTAGTAAGGAAAAGCAATAAAAGTTTATTGCCATACTTGAAATACCCTGTCATTATCTATAAACACTACATTAATTTAAAACTTTGTAATTCAACACAAACATTCAGTAAGTCTGATAAGGACTGAAAACTATTGCTGCTGATGGGAGGCAATACCTAACTGTGAAAAACAACAACCATGTAAACTTTGGAAACAAACACTGAGTGATTCAAAACCTCGATCATACCTTTGTCAGCTGCAGTCTGACAATGTATGGTGCATTGCATGGAGGAGGGGAGGGGGTTGAGATGAGAAAATATTTCTTTTTATCTCAATTTTTGATGCACTCAACTGCACTCAAAGCAATTCTAGAAGTAGTTTAGCTGGCTGCATAGGAAACTGCCATGGTGATAGACCCATGCCATGGCAGCTTCTCTGGCATTGGTACTGGAAGACTTCAAGTTTTATCAAGAAAACAAAATCTATCAAATTTCTAGGCAGCTTGGACATAAAACTACAGAGACTTTTTTTCCAAGACAGTAGCTGAAACCTCTTTGCTTTAATGCAGCTGTAGTGGAGCACTACCTGTTGAATCACGGGGAGAAGCAGAAGTCTGGGTAAGAACTGTACAGGAAGGGGAGGTAACCAAGAAGAAATGGAGTCACTCAAAGTACAAAACAACATTAACAAGTTGTTAGAACCAGTAAGGAGGGATCTAGCCTTTTGATGATCTATGAGAATACATTGCATTTCACATTAACTCAAAAAAGCATCCTGACTGAGATTCATATTAATTCTAAATAATTATTTTTTTTGTAGTGGTAGGATGAGAAATAGTCAACAAATTAATAAGTGACATAATGTTTCCTACAGTTCCTTCAAGTGTGAAACAGCTCTAAGTAATACATAGCTCCAACTGAAAAGTGGTTGCTCTAAATAGAATTTTTAGTACGTTGGGGTTAAATTAAGAAGCATAACTAAACATTTTAGTCTTAGGCTACAGCTATTTTATTGAGACAGCACACAGTCACCGTACGATTCATTTTAATTTTTTTTTTTTTTTTCCAAAGGGAGCACTTACTCTGAAGGTTTACAAAATTTCATTGTGTAAGTGCTAAGCTTCAACCATTAATCTACCAAATGCTATAATTCCTGGGACTCTTCCCAAACTATACATGTGCCTTCATTGCATAAAGTTTCACTTTGTGTTAATTAACTGAAAGTGTATTTTGAAAGAGCTATTCTCTGTTCAGAATATCCTCTTTTCATTTAATATCTCTGAAAATCAGAGCTGGAGTGTATCCCTTTCCTATTTTAGTGAAGTATTATTTCCCTGGATATGAGGATATTGCCCTTATATTGAAGGTCGACTTGCAATTAATGGAGAAAAATTGGTCAAGATTATTTAGTCTTTAGTTTTATTTATCAGGAGGTATCAGAGCAATTCACAAATTTTCTGATGACTAGCCTGTTTACAGAAGAGGAAATCGAGATAAATGGGAGTTTTGACCAAGAAAGTTTTGCAAGAACACTACTCCTGTCTCTTTTTTTGGGAATATTTTCTAGAACTCTGTAGAGCAAGCATAACTGCTGGGAAATCCTCAGGAGCAGTGTCAAGTCAGAGATGTTAAAGTCAATAATATGGGAAAAATCAATAACTTGGTGGATATGTTTATTTATTTTTAGCCTGGTTACTAAGGTATATACTCTGTTGAGACTCTCTCTAGACCTTCGCAGGTTAACTTTCAGCTCTTAGGCATGTGGACCTGTTTCAGGACTAAATATGAATATTGCTGAAGTCACAAACCTGGGCTGTTCTGATATCTAGTTCATCACACTTTCCTTGATATTACAGGCCTTTTTTCCTTCACTAGTTGTAACTGTGGTGTTCATGCTGTACGCTGATCAGTGAATTAAGTTTGGTTTTAACCTCTCAATTGGTTTTACCAATTTCTTTCAGTAAATGAAGATGAGTGGTGAGAAGCCTTAGAATCCTTTTTAATCAAATATACTAAGTATCTTAGTCCTTTTTCAAGATAACTATTGCTTTAGTGTCTCTTAACTGGAGGCAGATGCTATACAATTAGTGCCTTTCAAAGTAAAGAATTCAGTCAATTCTTGTTAAAAATGGATCAGCTTGGGGTAACTGTGATTGCTTGACTTTCTCTGCTGTGTAGATTTCTTTCAGTTCCAATTTGACAATTAAAAACTAGAGTGGTTCATATGATAATATGAATAGTGTATTTTTGGACACAGATCTTTCAAAATGAAATCTTGGCTGAATATTTGTGAATTATTTAAAAATTATTATTTTTAATTTTGAATTATTTTTGGTGTTTTTATTAATGACTGGCTAAAAACTTTCTTCCATTAAAAAATTTGGATGTTTGTGTTAAAATGAATGACGTTTACTAAAATTGTAGATTAGGAGAAAATGAGATATATATTAAAGATATATACAGTGGCACAGTACTGGTCCCTCATCACATTACAAAAAATTATAAGCTTGCCATTAAAAGGTTATATTAAACAATGAAATTTTGATTTCTTAGAAAATGTGACAGCCTCCTACTCATAAGACTTTCTGCTGAAAGAAAGTTAGTAGCTGCAGCAAAACTTGAACCCCGTTTTCAGATGGTGAAGCTCATAGCCAAGTTTGTCAGTTCTTTCCTCTGTTTCATTGATAATAACTGGCTCTACAAAAACTTAATGGAGAATTACTAACTGCAGTCCATTTTCTGCTTAAACAAATATCTTTTTGTTCACATGAAAAATGGACTTAAAAATGCAAAACTTTTCTGGCCCTGTTTCAGACCCTGTTTGGACTTATTTCTGAGATTTATGTTTTAAAAGTCCTAAATTAAATATCTACAACTTTTTCAGCTTATTTGCTTAGAAAATTGAAGGCTGAGTGATCAGTCTTTCTTCACTTGCATGAAATGTTTTGTCTTGCCTTAAATTAAATTAATTAGGCTAAGTCAGATAAATCCAGCTTTGATGTAATTTCAAGCAGTTTTTTTTATTTTATTGTTTTTTCCTTTTCAGTAAATGCTTGTTTGCTAAAGTAATTTTGAAAATAGACACAGTGCCTGGCTCTGCTGGCTTTCCTTTTAGTCTTCAGTTTCTCTGCAATATTTCTTTGCTGCTTTAAAAAATACCCTTTGATTAGTGCCCATCCTTCTGCTTTTCTGTCATTCTACATGTTTTTACCAGTTTATACTGTTCATTCTCTCTCTGTGCCTCCTTTTTGGTTTTTCTTTTGACTTTCAGGGTTCTTGCTGTTCAGCCCTTGAATTGTTTGTTCCTTTGACTTTTTCTGAATGTCCTTTGCTTCTGAGTTATCTTTTTGTCCCTTTTAATAGGATTCTCAGAACTACAAAAAACTTTGTTGTTCTCACTCTTAGTTGACAAGAAGACTGAATTGTTGCGCTCATCAGGAAATTCTCCCTATGTATACCAAACACTTTAAAAAAAAAAAAAAAAAAAAGAAAAAGAAAAAAAAAAAAAAAGATGCCTTTTCTTTGGTTTTGCACTTTCTGTTAGACCTTCACTAAAATACCCTTTTTTCCTTTTTTCACTAAGGATCTTTGGATAACATCCTAAATGCTTCCTGAATATTTGATGCATTTTGCATTTATGTCCACTCATAACAGATTTTATTGTGGTTCTGAATTTTTTGGGTTATGCAAGTTTGCTTCTTATTAATGTTTTAGAGCATATTAAAATGGAAATGGGTATCAATTTCCAAGAAATTACCCTTTGACTGAGAATACTTGTATGCAGGGTTATACTACAGGCAGAGCAGTACAACAGTTTAGAACAATGCAGTGGGAGTTTTAACAAAACAGGAGAAAGATGAAAGACTGGGAAAGTCTGTCATTGTGAAGTATATCAGTGCGAGGTTTTTTAGAAGATACAAAGAAGAAATAAGATGCACTTTTTTAGGCTGGAGAAAATGAATTGGAAAACAAAGCAGCTGAATAGCACAAATATTTGTCTTTAAAAATGTAGTAATGTGACATTATACAGCATATTTTTTTTAAAAAAATGTAAACTGCTAATCTAAGCTGTACTTACAGAATGGAAGCAAACAATTCAATGATGCACATTCTTGAGGAATATATATTATATATATAGCAATGATCTCTTAATTAGTTTATTTTTAGCTTCTCTTTTCATCAGGAAGTTTTCCAAACAGCTCTATGGCCTGAGGAAAAAGCATTAAAAAAAAGCACATAAAATGATGTCCACAGAAACAGTGATGAAAAGGGTGGAGTTGAACCAAATGAGCTGGAAAATGCTTTCTAGGCAGAATGGGAACCTTTATTACAATAAACATGTGTCTGCCTCTGGTGCTGGAGATAATAGGAAGTTGCATCAGACCTTGCACTGCTCCCCTTCAGGCAGTGTTGGAATAGTAATCTTTGTACCCTCAGAAGAGATCTCTTACATTATGAAAATAAGGATCTGCAATGATTGATAAGCTTCCAGGCGGAGGCTGCCTGTTTCTCTTTGCAGATACTATAGCACTTGTGCTTTACAATAAGCATGCTTTAGTTACAGATAAATCTTAATTCTGCTCACCAGGGTTAACAGGCAAATTGGAGTTATGCACAGTGGCATGTTCATTCCCCTTACTTGATTTTGTAAATTTGCAGGTGATGAAATCTTCAGACCTGCTGGCATTGGTTACTTGTTAGAAGCTGCCACTTGGGAAATTGTATGATCCTTTTAGTAAAGTAATACAAGTCTGTCATAAAGTAGATTTTTTTCATCCCACTATTCCTATTAAAGGATTGTCAGGCTTACATGATTGTCAGTCTAATTTTGTCTAGTTCTCTCTGTCATTGGCCTTGGGCTAATACTGTTCTTTAACTTTTGCAATCACCTTCTCTTTTTTCTATTATCTATCTGTCCCCTAGGTTTGGGGCATGTAAAGTGCTTAAAGGTACTTCATTAATATAATTTCCTTGTTTTCATGTGATGCTAGACTGAATGAAACAATTTGATTCAATATCCTCTCACAAGGTTGGCCTTTTGAATTGTCTGGATCTCTATCCCCACTCCCCCTCCTCCATTTGAAGAACTTTGAGTCATCTGTGTCAAAGCATTGCCCCAGTGTGTTTCACCATGTGTGAAACATGGAAACATGGTGAAACAGATTCCTAAAACATCCTTGTAGGGAAGGACTCTATCAGTACAAGAGACAGAAGTTTTATAAACCTTTAGATGCAAAATCAACTTTGAATTTTTCAACTGTTTCCTAGATTTGATACACAAAGTCTTAATATGTTTTGTAAGCATTTGCCAACTCCCTCTGAGCAAAGAGAGATCTTTCTGAATATTGGTAATTTAGTAATTTTACTCTTTTTCCCTGTTATTTTCTGATCTATTATATTGTCAAGGCATTGAGCAATAAATCCAATCAGTAAGTTAATGATATACAATTGAATTACAGAGCATGCGCCAAATATTTTTAGTCATAAAACAATGCTATAATTCAGTTAAATATTATCCCAAGACACAGGGAGTTGAAAGTCACTGCTTCTCAGAAGCCATATTACCCTTAAACTGTAGTTTCAGAAAATGAGGTTCTAAAGACACCTTTCAGAGAGATGTGTGTAAATCCAGTTTGGTCAAAGACACTAAATGGCCAATACTAGACAGTTAAAGTAATTATTTTCCAAGTGAAAGCTTGGACAGCACTATAGCCCATGAAGAGCCTCATATCCTTCTGTGTGTTATATTGCGTTGCTCTGGTAGGTACTCAGTCATCCCCAGGAAGTGGATGCCAGCATGGTGATGGCTCCCCTGCTCCACCTGGAGAAATATGCATTTCCACCAACCAGTGTGGAGAGAGCAGTGACGAGAAACAAGGTAGGTCTCCGTGGGCTTCAGCGTAAGTGTGATAGTTTGATAACTGAATGTGGCAGCGGAGAGGACTGGGGGGTGGTAGTGGTTTGTGTTACAAAAATATTTGGAAATTTTATTTCTTTTTACCCTCTTCTTTATTTTTTTAAGAAAGTTTCTTCCAGCTTCAGTTTAATTTTTCCTGCTTCATTTGCAACATCTGTAAAATTCAGGTCTCTCATAAATCTTCATATGGCTATTATATAGCAAAGAAAGTGTTTCCTTATCCAAATTCAGTGAAGATTCAGCAAGTAATACCTGTAATACCTTTTTACCTTTTGCTTTAATTTGCGGTAGAATTAGTTAACAGAATCCAGGTATAAGCAGAAGAAGAAGCTTTTTTTTTTCTTGAATTCAGGAACTGATTATCCCAGCTTAATCTTTGTCACATTCAGAGGTTACAAAAACAGTTGCTTCTGTTGCTGTAAAGAATTGATCTAAGCAGAGAGAGTGAATTTTAACTGCTAGTGTCTGAGTAAATTTGCATCAGAATTCTAGTATTTCCAGAATACTGTACAAAATTATGCTGCAAATGATTTCATATGATACATAAGGTAGTCCTTCTCCTTGAGGATTTTGGTTCTGGAATCCAAAGATCTTAAATTTATCAAAAGTTGTAATTCTAAATTAAAAATCTTATCTAAGCTCTTTACTTACTGTGCAACAAAGGAAGTGAATGTATTTGTTGGGATTTTAAGATTTCACTTTAAATGTGGAATAGATTCTTCTTAGGTGAGCCTGTGCCTTTCTGAGCACCCCGGAAGATGCTAATTAGATTCTGTTAGCTACTACTGAATTCAGCTCATCCATGAGAAAGACTTAAATCCAGATTCTTCAAATTACAAATGTGTGCCCACCTACGTGAAGTTTTTTTACCTCCAGTAGGACTCCCTGTTTTATCCAAATACTATGCAGAGATCTGTTTGGAACAGGAGTCTAGAATCAACTCTAGTAGGCTTGATTTTTTATTTTTCTGTAAATAGGACAATTGTTAAATTAGATTGAATATATTTGGTATCATACATGTTTGTAAGTTTATTGTGCTGTACAAAAATATATTTAAATGACAATGTCTGGAAATTGTGTCTGATGTGTCCAACATGTCTCAGGTTATGCTAAGTTTCACTGCATGGCTTTGAAATCCTCATTGTGCTTGGTCTTGCTTGCCCTGGAAAGGATATTTCCTGTAGGTAGCACTTTCTGTTATGATTGTAGAATATAGAATAAGGGATACATCTTTCTATTAATTTTTATGGAGGATTTTTTGCCCTTTTTGTTGAGGGAATATTGCTATAGACAAATACTATATGAAAGTAAAGAATTAAAGGTTGTTCCAAAGACTGATTTAGAGAAATGGGCCTATGGGCTCTATAAAAGACCTAAATATCAAATATTTTAATATGACTGAGGGAGAGGAGTAGAAGTAAGCTTTGAAAGACAGGCTGTGTGCTGGGACTGCTTGGGTAATGCCCTGGATTACTCCAGGAGATAAGTCAGCTGTCAGACATAAAGATACAGATCAGTCTGTCAAATTGAAGATTTGTCCTGCTGCCACTCTTTCTTCTGATTTGGGATTATTGCAAAGCTGTTTTTCCACTTAGGTTTCAGATCCTCATCTCATGTTGATGACAAGTTCCTGCTCTTTTCTCTGGGCTCTACTCAGGTTTAAGGAATTATCTGCTGTGAAAATATATAAAATTTGGAATTTCAATTTTTTTTGTTATTTGGGACTTCATATTCACCAAGGAAGGAATGAAAACTAACTACTCTTAAAAATATTTTGCTCCCAGAATATCCCAAACTGAGTTTTTGTACATATGCACACTTGAAATAGAACCTTACTCTCTAATTGGTTCCTATGAGACTTGGAATTTTTCCTTAAAAGGTTACTTTAAATATTTGTTTTGTTCACAGGAAATTCTGGAAAAATTATCCAGAAACTCTCTAAGTGGTGACTTTACATTTGTAAGTCTAAACACATTTACGTTTGTTTTCTGAATTATATTTTCTGTGAAAATGAACATGGCCTTGGAAAACAATAATGAATAATCAAGGGTTTATTTTTTTAATTTAAAAAGGTACAGTTCTTGTTATTTCGTGAATATTGATTTGCAATTGCTTTTTCATCTATGAAAAAATACCTGAAGAAATATTGAATGATTTGGTGCATTTCATGCAATGTGAAGCAGACATACTTATGCAGTGTTTGTGCTTTTGATGGAGCACTGACACGCTTTTCAACCACTTAGAGAGCTAAGGAATAAAAGCAGCAATAAAAAGTTGGTTGATGAATCAGCCAATCTGCACATTAACTTGAGTCTGGCATGCTTACGTGAATTATTTCGGTTTTCTCCTCTCTCACCTTGTAATTAATTGTTGCAGTAAACTGATGTGAATATGAAAGCCATGAACATGAACAACGTAGTGTGACTATAAATGCTGCAGTGGCAACTTTATTTAAAATGATTAGTGAACTATGATAATATAGAATAGACCGAAAGTATTTACAGGGCTTTGGAGCAAGCACCAATTTGAGAGGGAGTGCAAAGGCGGGGTAGCTTGTGTCTAACCAGAATAACAATTAGAAGGCAGAGTCTTAACCCATCTTCCTCTGCTGTGTTAGAGAAAAGGTGGATGAACTGAAAGTTTCCACACAATGCAGAAAATCTGGAGATAGGACCATGTCTACCTGACGTTCTACTTGTGGTGAACTTGCAATAAGTTTTTTCTTCAGAGATGTATCTGCTTAGACTTTTTTTTTTTTAATTAAATCCTCCCACAATAAATGGTTCAAGGAATGGACCTGTCCTGCCTGTCAGGCACATCCAAACTCTTTCATTCAGCTTGGATATGATGCATGAAGGGTTGTCTGACACCCATGCAGAAAAAAACACTTGGCCCTCCATCCCAGTAAGCAATTATTTATCTGGTCACATACCTTCCTCAATTTCTCTAAGTTAGGTGGTACACCAAGCTGGGGTCTGTGTCAGAAAAACATGTTCTGCCTCTCCTCTCTTCCACTGCCCTGTTTCTCTTTGTTCATGATTTAAAAATTCTGGTGTTTCTCACTTTTTTTCAGGAGCCTGTTCAGAATTTTCCTGTGTGCTAATTAAACAGCAAGTGATGGTGAAAACATAACCTTTTGGTTCTATTTTTGAGCTTTTAATCATTTGTTTGTTTTCTTCAATTTAGGTTTCTCCTGTGACAAGTGTGATTTTGAAACCAATCTATGCAAAGCTCTTCATGAATTTAATTTACAGCCTGGATGGATAAGAAGAAATGGTCAGTCTGGCGTAGGACCACCGTACTCTGACCACAATGGGAATGAGAGTGGTAAGAATCCTCACGTTCTTTGCAGAAGCCATGGACTCTTAAAAATTATGTAGTTCTTATTTGCTTAATTTTGCTAATTTCTTGATAGTTTAATTGTATTCTGCCGTATGCTGTCCAACCACTGGTGTCTAGGTTTTTAGGTAATTACAATTACCTGTTTTGGAGATATTAGGTGATGAAGTCACTCTTGATGATTGCAGAAATTTTGAGATGTATTGAGTTTTTCTTGGATTGGTGAATGCCTGGAGTGTGTATCTATCTATTATCAGTGGGTGATATTACTACTTCAAATGTTTTGAGAGAGGATGAATTGGTATCTGGGGACAGGATAAGCTTTGATGGGCTGTTTGAGCCTGCTTTTTTCTAGATTTTATTCTCATTCCATTCTGCCTCAAAAACAGTCTCTCAGCTAATTCCTTTTTTCTGTCCTCAGACAAAATATATCCCTTATACTTTTCCTATTGCCAGGTTAATCCTGCTTTCTGAAACTTCTTCCTTCTGTAATACATGATTTTGTTCATAACTTTTTAGCTAACTCAAGCCACATCTTTCAGCTTCAGCAAGCTTTCTCCTGCTTTCCAAAGCTGTTGGGAGGCTTGTTTGTAAGCAAGCAAGGAAGGAGGGAAAGAATACGTGGAGACTTCCGATCTCATAGTAAAGGGGTGAGCTGGTTGAACTAATAACTGTGTAGTTCTCTTGTCTGTATGTTCTCCTCTCCTGAGCACAAGCCATGCTGTGGCAGCCCTCAGTACAAGCACCCAAAGGCAGGCATTCAGTGTTGGGGAGTGTACAAGAACATAACTCTATGCGGGATGCCAGTGTCGTTGTGAGACTGATTAGCCCAGGTGTTTTACACCTCGCTCTCAAACTGTGATTATCTGGGAGTGTGGAGATCTGTACTCCTCCAAAGTAAGCAGCACCTCCTACACATCGTATAAGCTACCAAGCAGGTAGAAGTTCCATATGGTAATGAGTATGAACTGGTAGTTTCAAGAAGAATGCATGGAAATCTGGCTTGGAAATCTTGCTTAGAAATCATTAGATGAAAATGGCATGCAATTTTAAACTCTTTTCATTGAAAAAGCATCTACAAAAAAACCCCTCTCTACGCTTTCCTGCAAGTTCTTATTCCACAGTGGGCAATTCTCATGATGCTTTGTAATTAAGAAATTTTATATATGTCACATACTTTTAACAACTTCAGATTTTGCTTGAGCGTAGCACTCAAGCACATCCTGTTGTGTGTACCATGCTTTTGAAAATAAGGCTGCTCTTAAACAAATGTTGATTTAAACTGGTGTTGGCACAAAAATTTGAACGACTACCAAATGTTTTCATAAATGTAAGCTTTCTTTCAAGTATGTAAGTTGTGAAATAATTTATCTTTAAAATGAGAACTGGTCTTCTCATCAAGAAGAAGGTTAAAAAAATTAGCAGGGAATATAAATATAGCAAACTCTTGGCTAGAATCAAAATTGGTTAACTAGGCAATAGTCTTGCTCTACTTGAAGTTTGTGGGGTTTGTGCATGATTGGCAGCACACACCACACCAGGATGTAGCAAAGATACTCTTGCTTATAACCGTAAAAAGAGTTACCCTTATCTTGCAAAGAACTGGTGGGGAGGGGAAAATTTAACTTATGTGGACAGCAAAAGCCAGCAAAAGATTTGGGAATCATCAACCTGAAGTGTTTGTTACAGACAAAGGAGTCTGCTTAGTCACCTGAACAGTTCAGTCACATTTACTTGGTTTGGGTGTTCCATCACTGTTGTGTCTCCCAGGTCTGAATTGTGTGGCAGCCGTGTTAATCTAAGTTATTTTATTCAGGCAAGAGAAAGCTCAATGCTTGAACCTGTTCAACTTTCTGAGAGGCTGTGTAGTCAGAGCTGTGAACTAAATGACTAAGGATATTTAAATACATTTAGTTAATTTGATTTTCTACCTGGAGAATGTCTGAACTGTACTTTCATTGTCTGAATGCTGGTTCTAATCATCTAGGAAATAATTACCTTCTTATGGCAGTTGAGTTTTTCTACTGCTGGTGACTCAAGAGACTAGGTAATCAGTTTTATGTTGGTTCCTGCTTTAAACCCAGAAATTATTCTTATGATGACAATTGAACAGAGTGTGCTCTATGGCAGAGTGTTAAAGAGTTCCTGTCATCAGGATAATACACACACATTAGCAGAAGAGCAAAGATCACTTGGTAGATGCAACTCCTTTGAAGATTTATGTAATCATTTACTAGAAACCAACATGGTTGTTTAGCACTGTCTCTCATGGTTCATTTTTTCCACTGAAAAAGTAGTTTAACAGATCAGTGACAACTTTAAAAAAAACCTCCAAAACAAAACACAACCTTTTACTGGATGAAACTGTTATGTATGTACAGGTCTAATGTGAAATCACAGAATTTCTTAAAAGTATTATTTCTCTCCAATTTGTGTAAAATTTAAAATTCTTGTGGTAGGTGAAAAATAAGATTTTGAGGCTTAGTTACATTTATCTTTAGGAAACTAAAGGAAAAATTTCAAAAATTTGTGGAAGTTAACATCCAGTGGAACAGATTGGAGTCAGGGACAGGGCTCTGCAGAGGCACCAAGCCATCTGTTGTGGGTAGGAAGAATATCCTTGCAGCTGGCAGGCTCTGAAAGTGCTGCCTGTGCAGTCATGAAAGGTCTAAAGCCTGGGGGGAGCATGGCCATTGCCCTGGTAGAGGATGCAAAATGCTCTTCTGTGGAGGATTGCTCAGCTGGCTCCAGCACTGAGCTTTGCGTGTGGTGCCTGGGTAGTGACTTTCCAGTTGCACACCACAATGAGAGGTCAAGGTGGGCGGTTTAATAAATGAAGTATCTGACATATGCTCTGATGTATGGTTTCTGTAGTACTCTTTATTTTTAGGACTTTTATTTTTATTCCTTGAGTCCCACTTGGCTCTTTTTCTCCTTCATCTGCCTCCTTTCATTTGACATACTAATGTCAGAGGATGGCTGTTTACTTGACATTGCTTGGAGTTTGGGAAGGATGAGAGAAAGGAAAGGAAGAAAATATTTAAAAATAGATTGAGCAATTTTTTTATTTTATTTTTCCCCTTGCATCCTTTAACATCTAACATCTCTGAAATCTTTGTGTTCAGGAAGAGCCAAATTTTGACTAGCAGTATTTGTTGTCCTAAAATAGTATGGTTGCCTTCCATCTTTTATAAGATCTAAACCAATATTGTCAGGTAGACACATGATCACTAAAAAGGTATGGCAACAACATATTTCACTGACTCTTATTGATCTGTTACACTTTCAAGTGAAGCAAGGACTTGTTTTATAAATGGAAAGATAATGGTACCTTTAATGGTAGCTTTGAAATTCTGAAGATGACTGTGTATATTGGAAGTGTGTACAAGGATACCACAAAAAACCAGACAACTGTCCGAACAACACCAGAACCTATAAGATCACCACAGTCTCCTCTCCCATTTTCCACCACCTCCTTCAAGACCTGAACTGTCATGATAAGACAAATCTGTATTGTTAGTTACAGCAGTTTGATGTTTAGGCATGGAATATGTGTTCTATTCAATAAGTAGGATTTAACACCTTTGATCAGCTTGCTAAGTTAGTCTCCCTTTGTCCCAAAATGTTGCACTTCTAAGTTGAGTATGCATCAGCACATGAAGCATTTTGGAACCCTACCTAAAATTTTAGCTGGAACATGGGGCATAATAATAAATAAATAAACAATATTTAATAGGAAAAAAGCTTGGCACACAACAGCTACAAGTGTTAATCTTTGCTGGGGAAGAAGTTCTAACTGGTTTTTTAGTTATTAATTTATACCTGTATGTATGCCTCTTCTTGTTTCATTGTGTTTTGCTTTTATTTCACAAACTTCTAAGTTTCCTATTTTTATTCCTTTTAACAGCCTATTTCCTCTCATTGTCCTCTGGAACACAATCTTCTTCTGCAACATTAAGAACAAATGTTTTCCTTCCAACTGATGAAGAACATGTCTGCCAGGTATTTTGATGCATTGTATTTGTATTATATTGCTTGTCACAGTATTTCCCTGGAATAATCGGGCCTTTTTTTGTCCTAGATTGCGTTTCATTACTGGGTCTCTCAAATGAGTGGAATACTAATGGTGGGACTTCAAAAGCAATCTGAAGATACTGTTTCAAATGTCTGGCAAGTTTCAGGAGAACTACAAAGTCAGTGGAAATCACATACCATAATAATCAATAGCACCGAAAAGTATGAGGTTAGTAAACTGAGGTTACTGTAAATGACACTTAAATGGTTTATAAATTGTGGGTCTTTTTAATAGGTCAGAACTAAATATTTTGTAAGTGGAAAGAAAGCATTATCATGAGGTAAACAAGAGAAAAACCATTTGGAAGACCATAGTTGGCATTAAAAAATACTGCTTGTGGTTATCTCTTAGAGGTGTTAAAACTAATACCAAACTTAGCTTAAACTATGCATGTGTCTTAAATAAAACAATTGGTCCCATTGAGTCATAAATTATCTATCAGTCCATAGAAGTGGTACACTTGTGATCTTAACTCTCCATACAGTATTTCCTTAGCCTTAGTCTAACTGTACTGATAAAAGTTTCATTTGTATAGGAAACAACATGTTATACTATGAGATACTGGTTTGTATGGGTGCTTCAGGTGACAGACACTGTATTTAACCATTAATTGTAGAATTGAGCCATTGTCACAGAACACATGCCTCTGGTTTTATTTTGCTCAAAGCTACTTAAAAGAAATGCAAATGTCATGGGCCATTTAAATGTTTTTACATGTGCATTTGCGAAACACATTAGCACAGTAAATGTAGCTTAGGGCTGTAATATTGTGGATGATGTATGCTCACCGTTATGCATATTACTGGGCAGAATGTAGGAAGCAGAGAAGAAAATGAGAGGACTTTCCTTCCACAGCAGTTACTGTGAAGTTGGTTAGCATACCAACCAGAAGGCATGGAAGCATGACCTTCTTTCAATAAACCTTAAAAGTAACATAATTACTTGACTTGCACAATGTGCTAAAGTATCCAACAGAATATCCAACAGATTTTTGGATTAACACTTGCCTGCTCAACCCTTTACTGTACTTAACACAAGTATCAATGTTGTTGTTGGTCAATAACTTACCTCTACCTCATATGAGCATAGGTATAGCAATCTGAGGTTGTACTGGAAGGGCTTACTTCTACATTAATTTTTTCATCCTTCATATTACTTGCAAAATTGACTGAGTCTGGGAATGGTTAATATAATGTCATCTTTTTCCTCAAAATTGCAAGGTCAAATCCTAATTAGATTGTTGCTTGCAAACCTAGTCAATCCTTTGGCCTCTATAAGTGAACTGATGGGCACAGTCCAGCTCTAAAGAGGCAGGTGTCAAACTTACTGAAGTAATCATTACAACTGACTTAAGAAATATAGCTCGGCACCTCACCAAACCCAGAGTCTGAGCAAAATCTCTTCTTTGTTTGCACATTTTTGCTCCAGTGAAAACTGCAAGATGTCACTGTCATACAAGTGGATGCAATTCACTTGCCCTTTTGCACTTGTTCTTTTTATATGACAAGATGTTTAGCCTACATAGATATCTGTGGAATTTTCAGGATAAAATTTTGATTATTAAAGTTTCTATGGAAAAAATTATGGGAAACAAATAATTTTTATTTGGGTGTACAAATCTCTTTGAAATAGGGTGCTTTAATATTTTTGTGAATTTTGAAAGCACATTTGAGGTGAGATTTTAATTAAAATCAGCCTCTGACCATCACACATGATTCACTCTATGATTTTTGAGGAAACATATGTCGATAGAGACTTCGTGTGCTCTAGCAGAATATGAATTTGAATTTTGTACTCTGATTTTGTACCAGCAAAGTGAGATAGCCCCTTTCACATTGTCTAAGTCACTATCTCACATTAAAATAAAATCTGACTATGAAACCCTACCTTCAAGCTATAGATAAATACATATTATAAATGAAGTTAATAATAACTGAATTTTTACTTCAAAATGAAACTTGACTGTGGAAAGGTTAAATATTTGTCAACTCCTGGATATTAAAAATATTTCTTGTATTTCTGATCATAAAACAGTGCAATATATGGTTTTAGAAAGGTATCTGAATGGTAGAAACAGAAAATTTGAATACACTGTTTGTCCTTCTTCTGGTGATATCATGAAAGTACACATTAATTATACATATCATTGCAGCAGAATTCAAGCATTCAAAGTGTAGTTTTCTGAAACAAATTAAATGAGCAAATTTCTGAGATGTTGGATTTCACTCATAGAAACATATTTTCTCATGTGATATGGCTGCCATACTTCTTGTGCAAGCCAACTGCAGCTTAAGAAAAACAAATTAACAAAACACAAAAAATTCCACTCCTCAAAAAGACACCAATTTCTAACATAATGGTCATATCCTTGGATAAAGTATGTCATCTTGTACAGTGAAATACTGTATTCTTGATAATTTATAGATTAAATGCAGGTTTTCTGCTATAATCTGTTAAACTATGCAGAAAATTGTTGCTGAACTCTCAAGGTAATATTTGAAAAAACATTGCTAACACTCTGCATTTGCTAATAAGAACTGTAACGCGCCCCTAGCTAAGACTGTGGAAAATCCTGGAGCTATGACTTCCTAAGATGTGGCTGGGGAATAATTTAAGGAATGTTTTTCACAAAATTGATTTTTTTGGGTTGTTTTGACTGGTGTATTTTTTGTTGGGTTTTCCCAAGGACTGTCAGTCCCCTTGTACATCACTGCAGAAAACTTGTGGAAGTCTGGACATTTACAAATGTAGATTGAAATCTGCCCTTAAGATGGAAATGTACAATATTTGTAATTTCTTGTGTATAGAAGACTTTGTTAGGGGTGCAAAAAATCACTTTTGTAACATTAGAGCAGAATAACTGTTGACCAAATACTCCTCAAGGCTTGTTTTGGCTAAAAACTTGATAAAAGGAATCTGACTAATGGTATTTGTTGATCTGACTTTGCTCCAGGTCTCTGATAAATTCTGAAACGAACCAGGAAATGTTCACATTTCTAGCCCCTGGTGGAAAAAGGACTTGATAAAATTCTTTGTGTTTTAATCTATAACTGTCATGGTCCTTGCTTAAATTTTAAGGCATTTTATTCTGATTTTCAGATCCTTCCTGTTAAAGGCTACTTCAACATTGAGTTAGATGATTAGACTATATATCTGTGCTGACAAGCCACAAATGTGTGGAAAAGCCAGGATGGTAATCCTCCTAAATTATTAAGTGCATGATTTAAGTTCTCATATTTCCAATAGAAACTCCATGGACTAGACTGTCACCTATTGGAAAGGTGACACTGGTAAATTCTGTTTCTTGTTGGTTTTGCTGTTAATCTCTTTAGGTTATCTTTTGGGGCATGGTGGAGAGCCAGAGGCAAGATGAAACTGTTGCCATTGATGATATTACTTTCAGTGAAGGATGCTCCCTGGCATGTGGTAAGAATACCTGTTTTCCCAGGAGACAAGTCATTTTACTTTGTCTTTTCCTTGGATTAGAAGAGAAAGCACAATGGAAATCCTTTTGCTTTTCAAAGGCTTTCATAACTCCAGGAGTGTTTTCATTTGGATCACTTACATTTCCCTAAACAATCATCTGTCTTTTCACATTTAAATACAAAGAAAGACAATAAATACTTTAAGGAATCTGATACAGTATAAATGTAGGGCTCAGTGGCCAGAAAAAGACCTACTGGTTTTGGCCAAAGAATTGATGTGTTCAGCCAACTCAGGAAAGTTTTGGAGCTGACTTTAGGGAGATTCCCAAGGTACTTGTGTGTATTTCTAAGCATGTGAAGGTCCTGATCCTCAGCTGTGCAGTGGGGCTGTGTTGTTCCGCTCTGCTACACTCAAGAGTTGTAGTGTCAGACAAGTCATCTTTGCAGTCTCACCATCCCTGCGTGTCAGGATTCTTTAGCAAAACATTTCCTATTTCTCTTTTCAACCCAGTGTATTTTCACAGGAAAGGAATGCTACCCATCCTAGCATAAATTAAATTGCTTGCAGCTCTGTATTACACAGGAGTATTGCCCTGTGGCAAACATGTCACACCCTCAGGTGTGCGCAGCCCTTATTCAAAGCACCTCTTCTGTTTTCCTTTCTCTTATTCTTGGCACAGACACTGAAGGTTCAGGCTTTAAACTTAACTTGAGATATGGAAAGCAGGGTTTGATGCAGACCAAACCAAGCTACGTAATTGGTTTTGTCTGTATGTAGTCCAAAGTAATGCTCTCTGTATTTCCCAGCAGGAAAAAATATATTGAAAGGAGATGCACATGGCTCTTAGCATGTTAGAGCAATGAACAATTGCAGGCAGATCACATTAAGAGCAAGATGCAAATCTTAATGATGCAGACAAGCATATGTATCTATTTCACAGGGATCTATGTTGGGAAATGAAGTTTCATGGAACTAAACTTGATCTTGTCTGTTTCTCTGTGTTACATCTTTCTTACACTGGAGAAATATAGAAGTAAATGTTGCATAAATATTTTCATGCAACATCTTGCACAGGGAAGCACATCTTGCTTTTCTACCTGTATTACTTAAATAAACAAGGATGCTAAATTAAAACTTTGGGCATGTTTACATGTCTATGAACTCAGGAAAGTATGCAATATACTTTCTTTGAGAAAAAATGAATTTGAAACAGAATTTGAAATGTGTCCTCAATGTAAAGAGAACAGATGTGTGTTTTTTCTTCCCCAGCTTCTTTCTGTTCCTTGGAGGATTTCTGCAGATAAAAGGATGGTATAGAAAGGAAAAACATGCATTGCTAAATTCTAGCAATGTATGTAATTGTTTAACCAGTTCCTGCAGGAGTCTGTAAAAATATATTGTCTTTTTTTAATAAAAATATGTTCCTAGAGCAAACAAAAATTAAAAAGAAAAATCAGCTATAGAGAAGAAATACTTACTCAAAGAGATGGGGGTGAGGGGGAAGGAAATAGGAAACAGAAGCAGATGCACTCACCAGAACTTATAAATCCAGGTCTTAAACTTACCATACATGGCAGCTGTTGAACTATTTATTGTGGTTTACAGATTGAGCTGCGGCACTGTTAAGTACCTCAAGTATTTTCCAATAAGAGCCAGTCCTTATCCTGTGTTTCCCCATTAGGAAAAGTCAGCTTCATTAGGTGACTTCTAAATGGCTCATAGCAGCCAAAAACAGGGTCAAAGGATCTTAATTTTCTCCCTGAAAAAGGTATGTTGCTAGTGAACGTTTTCCAATAATTAAAACAAAAGGTCAGACTAATGCTTGGTTGAATTTGAAATAATTTTTTCTCTAGTCCTTATGGGATGTCTGGATAAGTAGACTTTTAATGAGGACCCCTTTAATTGCATGAAATTCCTAGTTAAAACTTGCATTTTTAATGTATCCTTCATGATTTTTAATGCCAGTGTAAAAGCACATAAAAGATGACCTGTACAGTAATTCATTAGTATGACTGTGTTTTTAGGGCCATGAGTAAGGGATCTTAAATTCGCTTGCTTTCGAAAGTTTCTTGATACAAACCATGATGGTTAAATATAAACATAATTATATTGTGCTTTAAGTCTTTTCTTCACGTCTGTCCCTCCCCTGTCTCCCAAAACATCCCCTTTCAGAGTGTTGTCCAGTTCCGCCAAAGACTAAACTCCATGCATTTAAAAAAATACAAACCAAACCCTATCTTCAGTATAGTAATTTAAGACACTCTACAGTTTGTAGTTTTCCAAACAATTGCCAAATACTTTGTTATCACTCAAAATCCCCACAGCTCTTTATTACACAATTGCATATGGACTGTAGAAAAAAGGTACTTCAGATCTCTCTAGAGGGATGAAAGCAAAGAGCTCTAAGGCAGGAAAGTGGAACGCTATAAGGGAGAAGGAGGCTTTTTTCCTTAAGTCACTTGCAGTGCAGAAGTTACACAGCTTCTCTCCAGACTTGTGTTGCTTTTCAGGAAAATGGACGTAATTATATATGTATTACATATAATGCATAAATGTAGACAAAAACCCAGTATGAATACTTCAACTGAAAAAAATCTCAAGCTTAATTCCTCAGTTAGTTCTAATCCTGCAAAGATGTAGCCTTTACTATTACAGACACAGATCTTTGAGATGAACTCCTACAGGGATCGGAGTCAGAAAACCCAAAATACTAATCTTGCTGTTGTCTGACATGCTGCAGAATTCAGACCTGGGAAATGAGTGTTTTGTCAAAACAAACAAAACATCAAAAATGTTTAAAAGTAGACTGAAAAAATGCAGAATGAATGAAAATATTTTGTATCAATAATTCAAAAGTGTTTAAAGAACTGGATTACTTTTGACTGTATTTGCAACTTTTTTAAAATATTGTAATGTGACAAAATCCATTCTTTTACCTTGTGGAATTTTGCTTTTTCCCTGAGAAAAAGGTTTTCCACAAGCCCTTCCTGACATAATACACACGGTTTGAAAAAAATGCACATTTGTGCAGCACTGGAAGAAAGAAGAAACGAAAGGTTTGTAGCACTAGCTGAACAGGCCATCTCATTGAGTTGTCAGTAATGTGAATAATACAGTGACTTTGAGGTGCAGTAGATGGTAACATCTATGTATACTGACCTGAAATTTTTTTCTCCATACAGATAAGAATCTCTGTTTTTTTATCTGAGATACCCTGATTGCTACTTAAAAGTCTGTCTTAACCAGGAGATTACCTTTCCCCTGCAATAATATGAAGGGAATATCAGGGGAGACCTCATTGCTCTCTGCAACTTGTGAAAGGAGGATGTAGTGAAATGGGGGTTGGTCTCTTCTCCCAGGCAGCAAGCAGCAGAACAAGAGGGCACAGTCTTAAGCTGCACCAGGGGAGGTTTAGGTTAGACATTAAAATGAAATGCTTCATAGAAGAAGTGTTTGGGCATTGGAATGGGCTGCCCAGGGTCACCGCCCCTGGAGATATTTAGGGAGAGACTGGATGTGGCACTTAGTGCCATGATCTAGTAGACAAGGCAGTGTTAGGTCATAGGTTGGACTTTGTGATCTCAGAGGTCTTTTCCAACCTAGTTGATTCTGTGATTGAGAAATGGGACATCCATTATCATAGTGCAATTCTGCTTAAAATCCTGACCATAAACAGGTTAGTCAGGCATGATGTATCCTTAAAAAAATTCTGGAAAATATATGGTAATGCATTCAGAAACTTTTTGTCTCTAAAAGGAAACATTCTTTTGCAAGTATTGTGGATATACTGCTGAGTTTAACCTCTCAGTTAGAAGTGATTTTTCTGTAGCTATCATCTAGCAAGGTAAATAGGTATTTCTTATTATGACATGTAATTTTTTATGTTACCTGGCAACTCTCTCTGCAGAAGTGAATTCATGAAGGTTACAATGACTGGCTAACATAAATAGCACTCCATTGCTTTGAAAGAAACATCCATCTTGAGGGAACGATTTTTTACAATGGTATTGTTAAAGACAGCAGCCTGAAATCCTGGACAGAAATCAGGGATACACAATGCTTTTGAAAAAACCTTTTGAAGAGGCAGAAATGTTTTCAAGTAGTTTAGTAAGCATGTGCTTCTAATGGGAAATAGTTTCATAAATAACAACCTCTTAACAAGTTAAGTAATAGCTTTTCTTTGTCTTTTAGCACCAGAGATTTCCAGTTTTGAGCTTGGCATATGCGAGTGGTATTCAGACCAGCCAGCTGAGCCTGCTCAGTGGGTACGGCTGCAAGCTGAGCCCAAGATTGCATCCTGTTCCCTCCTGAAGGATCGGAGCAACAATACTGAAGGTGGGAATTAAGGTTAACTCAAAATTATTAGCTGTCATGAAGAATAGGGTGCTTTTTAGGGCAAGGTGGTGACCCAATGCTGAAATAGAACAAAACTATGAAAAGTAATTGTTTGATTGTGTACTTAAATTAGCTTTTGATTCGGCCATTTAGTAACATAAAGTGAACACACATGCTGGTAAAACATGAAGTATTTTAATGTAAGAATTAATGACTTATTTTCAAGTATCCATGAAGTATTTTAATGTAAGAATTCCAATATAAACTAGTATCCAATTTATTCTCCAGGTAATTGTCTTTATGACATCTGCACAAGAATTTGCTGAAATTAAATTAAATCCATCTATAAGCCCACAGTGCTTGTGTGTTCTTTTTTCTGTTTTGTTCTCTTTTTGATACTTGGAAGTTTTACTTGTGTAGCACTACTCTGCTTGAAGATGTAGTCAGGAATTTCACTTTAAACCTTTGATTAGGGGAACTGTACAGAAATTGTTATATAAAATAGTTTCTTACTCTTAAAAACAGTAAGATTAGTCCAGATGCAATTTTCAGAGGTAAAAGAGCATCACTTGTTTTTGAAGTCACTGTGTAGTGCATGTCTATAGGTTTATGGGAAAGGTTTTTGAAAGCTTAATGGATGTTATCTCTAAGTGTTCTAATGTGAAATGGAATCCTTTTGCCAGCTAAGCATTTGGCTTCTGTACTGAGACTACCTTCAAAGGGGTTAAGTGGGGCTAGTTGTAACAGTATAATTTGTGATGTACCTTTGAAGAACTGATAGTGTGGAGATTACTGCTTGAACTTTGAACCCGGAGGAATGGAGTACATCTCATTAACAGAAGCAGAATGGATGCTAGATATTGTTTTCATTTTAGAAAGATTTTTAAAACAATTTTTTGCATGCATTTCAACACAGTCTAGTAACCATAAGTGAAATCATAATGAAAGAGCAATTATTAACTAAAATTCTAAAAATAAAAGGAATTGTATGCAAACTGAAAAAAGTCATGCTTGAGGGCTCAAACTTGCAATGCAAATAGAGCTTGACTAAGCTTTATTTTTTGATTTTGATCAAAGCTTTTGTTTCTATAAATAGAAGAGAGGCAAGAAATGAAATTACAAAGCAGAGGTCTAGACAATTATGTTTATAAAGAAAGGATTGCTTATAGCCTTTGAATAATCCTCCTTTGCTGGTATTCTTAAATTTAATAAAATACTTTTTGTCCTTGGTGGACTTTTTTCCTTTGTTTTATTGCTTCTCTTCGCCAGTGTTCTATAGTAGACTCTTTATAACTTTTCCTCTTAATTTCTCTAGTGTCAAAGGTTCTTACAGAGGGTTTATATTCTCCTCCAATACTGTTCAGAAAATGCTTTTTTTCTTATTCTTCTCTTTATTGATATTTCATGCATGCTATGTAGTTTCCACAGTTCATGCTTCTTACATTGGATTAAGCTAGTTTCCTACATCTAGGGTAAAACTTCTTTAAAAAGAAACTAATGAAACAAATTCTCTGCATACGAAAAATGAAGATGCAAAAAGAAGTCAGAGGAAGTGCCAAGTTTTCTTAAACCCAACATTTCAGATAACCGGAGACAAAAAATCCCTCAAGTTTAAACATGAAAAAACAGTGAAACATTAGATTCAAGATTTCACTCAGGATTTGTGAGTTCTTGAAAATTCCCTTTCAAAGAGTAGAAACAGAGGGAATTTAACCTTTTTTTTTATTTAAATGGTTGAGTGAGACGACATGGGTTCAGACACTGAACAGTTCTTTGCTGAGGTGCTGAGGACGAGAACTTGCCAGAAAAGGAAAAGGTCTCGCTCTATGGCTCAGTTTAAACTGAAGGCTCGGTTGTTACTCTAAAACTGGTAGCATAGATTCCAAGTTGTGTCATTTGTGAAATGAAAATCCCATGGATTAAAGTGGGAGTGATGAGATTTCAGTCAGAATATAGTTAAGATGGAACCAGACATTTATAGGCTTTTAGTTTTCAGCATAGCAGGATACAGGCATGTTCATTAACACTGCCCAGATCCCAGAAGACTCTGGGTCACCCCAGCAGTAAGTTGTGAGCTCTGCTTCTTAGTTGAGCTCCAGTGTAGTCACTGGCTGATCTTTCTGCAGAACTCCCAAGATTTTACTTATGACAGACAAAAATTTCCTTCAAAATTGAAAGAAACAAGACTGACTAAGACCTGATTAAGTAGCCATGTAGAGAAAATAAAAGACTCCATGGGAAGATATTAAAGTCTACATTCTTTATCCTGGCAATCAGGCCAGCATCTCTTGTCAGAAACACACGCATTTTTGATTCAACAGCCCTACTATCACACTGGCAGGAATGAAGTGGATTTCCTGTAATTCTTCAGAAAGAGCAAGTCATGAAAATTCAGGAGAACAAGCCATAAAGAAGATCAGAGCATAAACACAGTAATATGCTAGGCAGTACACTGTACTGAGGCAAATTCAGACCTTAAAGAAGAGGTACAAAGTTTGCAAGACATGAAAGAAAAATCTTCACAATATCATTAATCATTAGAAAGCTACTTTATAAATGTTGTCTGAAAGTAATAATAATTAAAAAATAAAATCCCTGGAAGAGGGGTATATTTTCTACTATTACAGGCTATAGAAAAGAGGTTAAATAATAATAAAAAAGTCAGTTTTCAGTTTCTGTAGTCTTCATTTCTGAAACTGGGCCTCAGTTTGTCTCAGAAGAACTCACAATAAAATGTATTCCCTGAAGAACACTCAGAATGCCTTTTGGACACAAGATCATTCTGGGTGTTTCATAGAACTTTTGTTTATCTAGTGCTGTTCACTTGCCTTCTCATCTAAAAACCATGTCAACTCCAGTTTGCCATGTTTTTAGATTCCGGTACTTGAAAGAGGAAAAAAGATGTTAATTATAATTAGGCTCAGAAACTTAACTTGGTTGGTTTCATAATGGCATCAGAGAACACTGAAATTAGATAAAGAATCAGCAACGTAACTTCTAATGTTGCATATTTCTCTTATCCACAAGGCAGTATTCATAGAAGTTCAGATGCTTTGTTGATGCACGTTAAACAGAAAGCTGGGTCAAATCTATAATATGAGTTTATATTTGGGTTAGCTGCTATGGCATGAAATTACTAGCTTAATTCCAACGAAATTGCAACCATGTATTTCAGTGTAAATCATTGCATAACACAAAGAGTAAACTGGGAACAAAAGGAAAAGAATGCGGTCCTTTATAAAAATGAACATTTTCCTTGCAATGACACTTTCTCTCTTCACCTTAAGATTGTGTAATACCTGCATTTGATATAAGTTTTATTTGGAGAAATGAACACAGAAACTGCGGGCTTAAGACCTTTAATCAGTTCTTGTTATTTTAATAGTTGCTTCAGAATGCAGCAAAATATTCAGTGACTCAGGAGCGTGGGGAAAAAACCCCTGATTTCTTTGGTAGAAAGTATTAAGGCTTTTTATTTCTGACAACTAAAAGACAGTGTTGAGGGGATGGAATACTCTCTTAGATCTCTGTAGGAATGCTTTTATAAGGGGCAGTAGGTCAAGAAGAGCACAAATTGCTTTTCTGCTTCAGATAGAAAGACAATGTGCTTCCAACATTTTGTTGCAGAAATTCTGGCTGAGAAGTAAAGACCTTGATTATATGGTGGAGATGTGACTGCCTCCTGTACCAGTATGGCAGAATGCCTTTTTTTGTTTTTTTCTTCAAGTATTGTTATAAAAAGCATATTTCCTGCAAATCAAAGTGGAAGCAGAAAGAAAGCCCAGTTTAAAATATATTTGTCATTAGGTTACAATCAAATGGTTGTAAATGTAAGGAGACTGAGTTGAATGTGGGACTTCTTACAGCTTTGAACATGTAAAGTAACAAGTTCAAGATACCATCAATTGGTTCAATTCTTGGTTGCTGGTGTTTTCTGTGAGTAAAATGAAGATACATATACCTATGTTTTTAATAGGAAACAGATTACATCAAAGTCACATCAACAGCATGATGATCAGATTCAGTTCTTGCTGGGATGGGTCTATGGTTTAACTATGTGAAAGCAGTCCTTATTTTCATAGACTGAGAAAAAAAAATGTTTTCTGTGAAAAAGTGACCTTTATTTTCTTTAATTTTTCAGGCCATTTTGAGTGGTTAGAAACTAATGGCAACACATTATATGAGAGTGCTTTCCTAAACAGCTCCATGTGTCATTGCTCCAGCAAGAATTGCCATTTTCAGTTTCATTACTCCATGGCAGACAGCAGTGTTCTCAAAGCACTGCTCTTAATTAATCAGGTAAGAAGAAACATGCATTCATTTCCAAAAGGTAAAGGTGTGGCAACCCAGGTGTTACCAGACAAATTGCAGGAAGATATGCCTGCTGCTGCATGCCTGCCCCCTGAATTTGTGAAGAACAGTACCTTGGTACCCTTCCACTGATCTATGCCATTGCAGAACCTGGGTATTTGCCATCTCAGCTATAAACTAATTTGCTGGATAAGTGTTCTGCAATAAGACTTCAAGGACAGAATTAAATAAATTGGGGCTTTCAGGTGCAAAAATCTATTGTAACAGCTTTTCTAGCTTTTTTCGTGTTCTGGAAATAAGAAAAATATGTGCTTTTTTTCTATGGAGACAAAAAAAAAAAAGGAAAGTTGTTGACTCAGGATGACTGAAGAGTTCTTGATTAGACACCTAATTTGCTTTGCTCAAGTAATTTTCCTATTCTTCTACCTTTTACCTATTAGTAGATAAAACAGCCATATCAAACTGAAAGCACAATTCCCAGCAATGCTGTTTCCATCTTTCTTACTTCCCTTGCCTTGTGGAGGCTTTCTGGTGTTTTCTTTTGAAAGTCTAGTTTGGTAGCTTAATATTGATGCTTTGTACTGCTACTTAATGAAAGCTAGAGCAGCAGAGCTGGTCTCGTTAAGTTAATGGCCCTCATATCTTGATGTTGGAGTTGAATTCTTATCACTTAACTCTACATTTGTATTTAAAAAGATGCACTTCATTCACAAAGGTAAGATGCTAAAACCCCCAAAGTGGAACACTACCAAAAGGTCTAAATATGGGAACAGGTAGTAGAAATAATTTATTTCTTTCTGACTGTGTTTTCAAGTATTCATGAAAAAAATTCAAGGTTTTGCTTATGTTTCATTTATAGAAGGGAATAGTTGTATTTTAATATGACCCATTACTGTATCAGAAATTGTAGCATCAGAATCAGTGTTCTGGTCAGAATGCATGGAGGTTTGTGCCATAGTACTTGCCAATAAATTCCCGGGTATGACACTCATGGCAGCCTTGAGACAGAATCTGAATACCAATTTCAGTGGTATAGTAGTATCTGTGGACCCAATTTAAGAGTTTTCTTTCCCTCAAAACAGAGCAATTGGAAGACAGGAAAATTAAATTGCTCTTGGGTATGAAGAAAGATAGGAAAAATGGACTCCTTTTTTCAACAGAAACCTATTCTTTACTTACATTTAACTTGCAATCCATGATAATCTGCAGTTTTTCCTCTTTTATTGCTGACTTGGTGAGGTTGCTCTTCATTAAACACAACTGCATTTGACCATTTGATTTTTCTTTCTTAATTGTGATTCATGTGTCTTTGAACTTTGTCTTATTGGTTTGAAACTGGTTTCTGTATATAGAGATAATTTTAAATTCTAATGATGTCCTTCAGAGTACTTGTAATTTCTCCCAATTTTCCCATTCCTTTAAAATTTATTTTTCATTCTCTCCACACTCTCCAGCAAGTTAGTCAGCACTATAATTACATCAGGACCTGGAACAGACCTATGCAGAGATCTATTATAATTTTCTTTTAGTTTAATAGAAAACTATTGACTTCCTCTTTAAAATAATCTGACTTTTATTTGTACACCCATTTTACAGTGATTTAACCTACACTGAATCTCCACAATTTTTTTGAAAGAGTGTCTTATGTGATTATGTTAAAAGCCTTAATAAAGGGAATTAACTTCTAAAATTTTAAGACTGTTTATGATGGAAAAAAGAATTATTACACTCACTGAATGCAACTTGCTCCTCGTCACAAGCAGCTAATGTAGTTCCTCACTTTCTAATTCTCTATCTGCTTACAAGATTGTTGTTACTAATTTGTTCCAGTGTCTTAAGAGTTGTTCAACGACTTGGGTATAATTGCATAGTCTGTATTTTTCCCTTAACTTTAATATATGTCCTTTTTTATCCCAGTTCTCTAGTTTTCCACACATCCTCCTCAGGTTCTCAGAACTGGCTGTTGATAGTGAGATATTCCTTTCATTATGTAACCTTTAGTTAAACCTTCCTGATTCCATTCCAATTTGACTACTTAGGACTTTTTAAAACATTATTCTTCTATTCCAGTTCGTGTTTGCATTCCCATTTGGCAATATTAACTGTTCAACTAACATGAAATCTTCATAGAATCATAGAATATCCAGAGTTGGAAGGTAGACACAAGGACCATCAAAGTCCAGGTCCTGGCCCTACAGGACAGTCCCAAGAGTCACACCGTGTGCCTGAGTGTTGTCCAAGTGTTTTTTGAACTCTGTCAGGTTTGGTGCTGTCACCACTTCCCTGTGGAGCCTGTTCCAGTGCCCATCCACCCTCTGGGGAAGGACCTTCTCACGATACTTAACTTAAACCTCCCCTGATGCAACTTCAGGCCATTCCCTCGGGTCCTGTCACTGGTCACCACAGAGCAGAGATCAGTGTATGCCCTTCCCCTCACAAGGAAGTTGTCACTGCAGTGAGGTCTTCCCACAGTCTTCTCTTCTCTAGGCTGAACAGACCAGGTCATCTCAGCCAATCCTCTTATGGTTTCACCTCTAGACCCTTCAACGTTTCCATTGTGCTCATACGGACACTTTTTAATAGCTTTATTTTTTATTTATAATGTGATGCCCAAAACTGCACATGACATTCAAGGTGAGGTCGCCCCAGTGCAGAGCAGAGTGGGACAATGCCCTCCCTCACCCGGCTGGTGATGCTTTGCCTGATGCCCTCCAGGGCAGGGCTGGCCCTCCTGGCTGCCAGGGCACTGCTGACCCACATTCAACCTGCCATCCACCAGGACCCCAGGTCTCTTTCCATGGTGTTACTCTCCAGTGGCTCATTCCCCAGTCTGTACATACAATCAACAATATTAACTGTCTATTAACTGTGACAAATTTTAAAATTTTCTGTGAAAACTGAAACCAAATAAGATAACGTTGAGTCTATCTTTGCCATTCATTACTTGTTCGTTTCTCCCATTAAGTAATGGGTTTATACTTCTTTCTTTTATCTTAATCATTTACGTCTTGCATGGAAATGAAACAATAAAAGATAGCTTTAACTAATGTTTATATGTGCAAACATATTTGTACCCTAATGCACTCAGATTTCTCTAGGTGTTCAGCAACTCTTGCAAAAACCATGTAAGTACATTCCTATGCAGAAATTAAGGTTGGTCATTAATCATTGTGGAGTTAAAAGTAAGTCTTTGTTCCAAATTACTCTCTGAAATGAGAGAAGCAGGGACAAAATAATGGGTGCAGTTGCACAACAGTGCATGTATCAGTTGAGAAATGTCAAAAAAAAAAACCAGGTTGTGTTTTGTAAATGGAGTATTTTAGAAAAAGTCATGATTGTCTCTTCCATCCTTCAAATCTGACTAGTGTTATCTCAGAAAAAAAACATTGCAGGGAAAAGGAACAATTTTTGCCAATTTTAGCTTTACAAAAAATTGCTTATCGATAGTCATATATCACAATAAGGGGAATAGAGTGAGGTATCTTGAGCAACTACTCCCCTGCATCATGAAATAAATCTTGAGGGAAAGTACTGGAAAAGCAATACCTTCAACATTTTAAAAGAAGGCTAGTGATGCAAGGGATGTGCTAGGGTGGTTAACCCATTTGTACGAAAGAGGTGGAAGAATCTGACAAACAGGGCGTATACTACAGAGAAATATTGTGAGGAAGAAAAATAATAATTCTGACTTACTGGAGCTGTATAAAATCAGAGGGCAAAGTCTGCTGTGTGGAACAACAGTCACTTTAAAATTTCAGTGCATCTGAGGTGACTTACTGCTTTCAGTGTAGAAAACAGCCCTAGAAGGTCTGGATATGAACATGTGCACAGAAAACTCAAGTTTACTGCTACAAGTTATTCTTATTTAATTGAGTTTGGGAGAAAGATGGTCATGGGGCTGGGTGTCTAAGCTGTTATTTGAATGCAAACAAAATTACAGTATCCAGGTGCATCCAGGCAAATACACAGCAAACACAGAGTATCCCTAAAAGGCATACAAATGTGTTTGGAGGGTTTGTATATGTAGGTATAGGGGAATACAGTAACTAAAATAGACATTTAAGCAACAGGCTATGGTTTTTACCTACGATGCAGTATGGTTCCTAGTACATCATCCTTTTCTCTGTGTTATGTGCCTGCTGCAGGCTATTAGATTTCCTTTGAAAGTTGAATTATTTAGCAAAATGAAGCAAGGTTTATGCAGAATGAAATGTCCTCAACATTGAAAGACTTTTGCTGAATATCTGTCACATGAACAAGACAAATACTTATATCCTATCCTGATATGGAAACTCAGCTGAATTTGAGTTCTCAAAGGAAATGTGTCATGTGGTTTATCCAAATTCGATCTCTTCTGTCATTTAGTGTTTGGAACTGGAGTATTGCCTAGGCCTTGTCGTGCAGTTTTCCAAAACTGATCTTCAAACACACATTCAATAGAGATTTAATCTTCCAGCTTGGTTAGTATGTCAGAACAGACTTGGTAGGGAAAGAATATTAATTGCCTACACATCACAAATCATATCAGTGTTGTTCTGCTGGCACAGACCTCGCAGCCTATCAAGCTGGACATCCTTCTCCTCCTTATTTGTCTAACAGGACAGAAAAAAAGGAAACTGTCCTTGTCTATAGCATTGATAAAATTTCACATACCTATCATAACTCCTTTTATTAATCTTCTGTAAGATAAATTGGTTTTATACTTCAAAATCTTTTTCCATGCAAAAGATTTTCCCTTTCTCTTATCCTGCTTTGAATTTTTTTCTGAACTGTCACTAATTCTGTAATATATTTTGTGGAAAAGGTATGACCAGTACTTTGGTTTTTCCTAAAAGGGTTGTCAGTATTGATACTTGTAAAGATCTCTTTGTAGGTATAGCCTATATTAAATTTTCCTGCAGTTTTTTCCTGACTTTCTGGTTTTGCTCTGTTTTGAAGCTGCTTCTTGAAAAGATTTTGTGTAGGTATATAAAGTTCAAATTGCTATCTTCTTTTCTTTATACTGGCCTCAGTATGTTCCAGCCAGTATCATGACCAGAAGCAGAAGGAGCATGAGCTGCTTTTGCCAGATTATTGAATCAAAAGGGCTTGGAGTGCTTGCATAGAGGGACCTTTACCATATTTAGCACTCTTGCTGTTATCCTTAGGAGGTGAAATGAAAGTGGGAATTAAGGTAACTCAGAACATGACTAGAAGTTGTTAGGTTGTAGTCTGCGTGCTTTCTTTACAGATTCAAAAAACAAAGTTTTTAGCACAGTTGATGGTGTAATTCTGACAGACCCCAAATCCAGTTCTAAGAAAACTAAATCTAAGTGTGACACAACATGATACAAGCAGTTATTTATGAAAAAGAAACTTATGTAGAGAGCACCATGGAAACATATTGTTAAATTCAGTAATACCATGGTTTAATTTACATATTAATTAAATTTGATTCTACCAAGTCAACTCCTGATATTATATTAGTGTGTTTAATCACAATAAACATGTCTTGTTTCCCCTCTCTCCCACAGACCTCAGTGCAATAGTTGCAAATGAATATGTGAAGCTCTATTTTCTTACATAGAGCCACTTTATACATATTGGTTGTTTGGCTAGGATATGAAAAGGTTGGGAATAAAAAAATGGCCTTGATAATTTTTAGAGGAACAAAAACTGTCTTTATAACATTGTTTTCTACATTTACAGGAGGAGCATGTCCTGTGGGAATCCAATATCATGACTAAGAAGGAATGGGTCAAAGTGAATATACAGCTACCAACAGGGCTAGAAAAAGTAGAGGTATGAATGAAAAAGGCACACACTCAATTTCTGAGGATGCTTTACTTTATTGTTTATAGAGCTTCTAGGAAAATTAAAAAACTGTTAAAATTACGTCTATCCTGAATGTCTTGCTATTTCTTCATGGCTTCAATATGAGTAAATGTATCTGATTGTAGCTCAACAGAACATCTACACAAACATCACAGGCAGAAGCTGCTGATCTTTCATAACATGCAAGAAAATGAATACACATCTCACCTGATTTGGTTAGTCATCTGAGTCCATCTCAGGTGTTACCAACTCATTTAAATATAGATATACTATTGAGTGACATTATGGAAATGATCTTTGTGGGATTTCAGTGAAATGATGTAAACCACTAGTTGAGAGGATACCTTCTTTTTGAATTTACAGGCATAGAGAAGAATGTTAATTTGCAACTACTTAATTCTTAGATTAATTTACAAGTTTTCATTGTAAGTTATTTTTCTTTTGCATTTATTTCTTTTAATTCTGTAAATAGCCGTCATATTTGACTGTTACAACAATCAGCTGAAAATATAATCTCTGTGAAAGGACAAAGACTAGGTCCACTGCAGGAGTCATGTTTTGACAGATATTAGAATGAATGCGTTTCAGCAGACTAGTAGGATCTCAGTGTATGTTGTTGCCTGTCTCTCCTTTTCACACAAGGACAAGTGTGAATAAACAAGCAGATGTGTAATTAGGCTATGTGTAGTACCTAAAAATAAATAAACAAAAGCCTGTTGAGGTTGTATGTATACAAGTAGAAAGCCAAAACTATGTATTCTTGTGCAAAGACTGCAAGGATTGCTTGTACTTAGGAAAGCTATTCTCTTTAATTATGTAGCTATGTCATGTTTCCTGCAGAGCATTCTGCTGTTTGAACGGGTAGAGAATGAAGAGTGTTAGAAGCCTTTTGTCATTCTGAAGAAATTGTCACTAGTGCAGGACATTGACATACATCGTTCTTATTTAGATAGAAAATTGCCTCTTGAGATTTCGCTCCAACCTAATTCCCAGTCTTTGGGGAGTGTGCTGGACCCTTCTGCTTATGTCCCAAAACACATCTGTTCTAGTTTACCTTTGTTTTGTCAGGTACTCTTACACTGTGCTTTCTGACTCTTGCACATAACTACTTTCTGAGACACACTCTGGTCATGTGCCAGCCTGCCAAACCCCACAACTCCATTTTTTATTTATTCCTCTAGCTCTTCTTTCTCAGTGCTTTCTTTCATTGCAGTCTTCATCTTTTTGATGTTCTGCTTGCAGCTTTAACTCAGATAAAACAAATATGGTGAGCGCAAGTGGGATAACCTCATTGCTTTGAGACCCAGTGGACTCGGCCCAGCTGGGCTCCATTGTGGCCAGGAGCAAGAGACGTTCTTCTGAAATTTCATTGCTATGAATCTGCTTGTGCTAAATCTGCTCAGAGCAAGGGAGCTCTGTCAGAAAGAAAAATGCATCTTGAACCTCTGTTTCAATAGCAGTAAAATAAGCAGGGTGAGGGCACAGGCCCAAAACTGGTGAGTGACACTTGATATGGTTAAAACACTATCATGGTCCCTAGCAAGGTTTTGACCCAAGCAAATAGGCCATCTCCCAGCCAGTGCCCAGAACAGCACCAGGATTATGAGCAGGTAAGGACTAACCCCGCTGCAGAGGCTGGGTGCATCCATTTTATCTTAAGTGATGAAACAGGTATGAGCTGTTAGGCTCTGCTATGACAATTGGTGTCTGAGGACATTTCTCAGCCCATCTTATGCACCTGTGAGTGTAAGTGAAAATTTTTCTCTTGGCCATCTCCAAAATGAGGTTCTGAAGAGGCTTCAGAAAGGAAGATGGAGTTTTTAGGATATTACATTTCAGAACACTTTTATGAAGCACAAGGACAGTACAACTTTTTATCTAAATGTTCATGGGATTATGAGTTTTTTCTCTAAAACAGGCTTTTTTTCCTCCTTTTTTAACTTTACTCTTGGAATTCATTTTCAGATATTTCAACCTGACATAGTCACACAAAATTTCAGATTCTGACTTGCAATTTATTGTGATTTTCTAATGGAAAGTATGCAGCACTTTTTACACTGTTCAATGTAAATAAAAATTGTCTTGTTAATGGAAATATTTTAACTGTAACATTCCACAGCTTATGTTTAAAGGAACACTCCAGAGCAGGACAGATTCCATCTGTCTGAATAGCATCCAGCTCTTGGACACTGCACCGTCAGAGCCACCAGGTTTCTGCTCCTTAGAAGAATTCACCTGCAGGGATGGGCAGTCTGTGGCACCTGGGGCAGCCTGTGACTCTCACCCAGATTGTTCTGATGGCAGCGATGAGGACCCAGCAGCCTGCTGTAAGTGAATCTCATTGCTTTAGAAGGACACTGTGCTGAAGAATATTCTGAAACCTAAACTGTTGTATTCAACGAGTCACTAGAAAAAGTATTGTTAATTTTTCCCCAGAATATGTAATGATGTTCAGGTTAGTGAAGAGGTTCGTAGCCTTTTCTGTCATGCATTTTTCTTCACGTTGTTTTCTGTTTCTCTGTCTGGCCTCAGCATTATGTTTTAGATCCAGACAGTATTTTTTATTAAGTATTTGTTGAAATGCAGTATTTAGCATATTTTTGCTTACATGTGTTCCCTACATACCACTTTTATAACCTCTACCTTCCTAATTTGCTAGGGAATGAAGCCTGCCTTGGGATTTGTTGTTTGAACAGTTTTCTAATTTAAATTGTGAGTTACTGTCAGAAAATGCACTAAGTGACATGATATTTGCATGGTGATACAAATCACCATACAAATGGGCCACAGTTCTGAAGCTATATCTTCATTATATTTTCAGTTGAAGGTAACTTTGCTTAGAAGCCACAGTTTCTACTGTACAAACAAGAGTTTGAAAACAATTAAAATTACTGGGAAATGTCTATAATACTTCTGAATAATTTTAGACCTCCATGTGAAAGCATCTTTAGAGACCCTATCACTTCTAAAATTAATATTATAGGGTATACATTCGTAGGTATGTTTGCCTGTGGTAGTAACACTTAAAGAGCATTGCAGATAAAAACTGTGCACATATTTAAGATGTTGGTGATAATATATATATTGCTGCTGGGAGGTACCAACTAAAATTTTCTGTATTGCTCAAGATAGCCAGATGAAAAACACTGATAATGTTTTATTTTCTAATTGCTTTATGAGACTTTAGAAACTACTTGTGACTGTGAGCTCTTTTTAACTCAGTCTGAATCCTCAATTTTTTTCAATTACTTAAATAATCCTGTGGGAGCCATCTCTGAAACAGTGTGTGCAAATGCTGAAATAACGTTTTAAATAGGAAGGTATATACTGTTTTATCTCTGGGTAAAATCTAAGCAAACATTAAACTCTGTAGGGGCTCCCTCTATGAGATCTGTTTTCCTTTTTCATAAGACTTGACCCTATGGTGGTAGCTCTGTGTGCTTGCTGGTGGGAGTGTGGAGAGTCCTCTTATGTTCTTGAGGTGGAATGGAATGAAAGTGAATTGTACTTTAAAAACTGGGCTGTATTTCTCAGCAATTTAGCCATCCCACTTCATATTAATGGGCGAGAATTGTGGTGAATAATGAATAGGAGTATAAAAGAGTAATTTTAAGGTTTAAAAAGAGGATGAAAGATAATCATGGCAGTTGAAGTGTAGCTGTTAACTGTACTTCACAAAGTGAAAATCAAGATAACTGTAAACACTTACAGGCACACCCACTGCCAATGACACCGGACAATGGCAGTGGGTAACCAAGAGATTAACAGATTACCTAGATATAGTCAGTATTTTAAAGAAAGTTCACAGTGGGAGTCTTGAGAATTTTTCTTCCATCACACTGATGTGAATAGGTCAGGAAAACTGGAGAGTGGGCAAAAGAAAGAAAAGTCAGAATGGCCTGGGAATCTCAACACTGTCCCTTGTGAAATCTGCAGAGTTCTAGTATTGGGGCAAGGACTGATGAGAGGCACAGTCAGTGCAAAACCCTCTTCAATTGTTCTGCATAGTGCTCTCCTCTTTGCTGCAGTTAACTTTGTTTGACCTATTGGACTGACTCTCCACTAGCTCCCTTCAATTTAAAGAAAATATGATACTCAGTTGAACCTGAGATACAGGGATTGTTTGCTTCACTCTGTGTTGGGGTAGTCACAAGTTGAAGAGGTATCATTTTGTTGGAGCAGTGCACAAAAGTATACTTATCCTCTCCAAAAACGGTGAAAAACCATTCTTGTTCAAAGTGTAAATAACCCATAGGAGTTGCTCATTGCTCTGACTACTGGCTGAGAAGAAAGAAAAGTAAAAAAATAGCCACCTTTAAAATAGCCTGTGGTTAAAGTTGGCCTATTGTAAGGGGTAATATTGTCTTGGATACTTCATACACTCTTTTTCAGGAAAGAGGACTCTCATGGCAGAATTTGGCTATTCAAAGATTTGGTCAGTTTAGAAGATTCATATTTCTGATATTTTCCACAGCTTTGAACAAAAGAGATGTAAAGAAAAAAAAAACCCTTTATTTTTGTCCTTTGTTGGTTTATTCCAATTATGTCCATTTCCCACAAGATCTTGAAATTGTCCCAATGATCTTTAGACTGCACTATATGTATTCACATCAAATTTCAGTAAAAATTTCTGTCTTGTAAAATAATGCATATTTTAGCATTTATAAGGTGTTTTAGCATCCATCCTTGGACACATCCTCATTCCTTTGATGAAGTACTCTCACGTAGTGAAGAGCTGATAAGTCTCCATATCGAATGAAAACAAATGATGACATCTGTTATTTAACAATGTGAAGGATTTCCCTCTTCTTTCAAGAATTTCTTTGTTTCATTATAAGGAAGTGAAAAATAATGTTTCTCTTCGGTCATATTCACTTGGCATGAATGGTATTTTAAGAACGCAATTTATTACAAGAAAAAATACATATATGTTTTGTAATGCTTCTTAATCTTTCTGTTTAATCTCTGCTCATTTATATAAATATATATTTAAGTATATGAGACAAAAGTCTCAAAAATTAGGAACTTCTCTAGGAAACACTTATGCACACGAGTAGCCCCCTTTATTTGAGTAGCTTTGTTGAAATCAATTAATTTAATGAAGTGACAAATAAATGTTTTTAGTATTAAATTCTACATTTTCGTTATGGTCCTTTTGATATCACTTATTTGTGATCGCTTTCTAAATTTCTTGTTTCACAGTGGCTGATAACAAATTATCAAAACCTAGTTAATGTATTCAGAACAGAAAATACCTACATCATTTAAAGGACTACAAGCTGATGTCTTTTCTTTACTTCCTACCTAATATAAAGGAAGTTTTGCACTAAATACTATGAAAAATATCTGATATTTCAAACACTATACTTATTATTATTTTACATTATTTATACATAACATCCACAATACCTATAAAACATCAGTAGCTAGCAAACCTAGGAACTTGGAAAGAAGGGTAGGAAGCACTAGCTATTTTCAAGTAATAGCACGCTTTAATACAGTAGTATTTCTGGAAATTGCCTACTCATCAGCATTCACTAAATTCAAAATTATTGTGGGGTGGGGACATCCTACATCTGCTTCTGAAAGACCATCACCTTCCATTTAGCCTAATTATAAGCTTTCTTAAAAAACCTGTCTTTACCTCTTCTGCTTTTAATTTAACATGTCTACTATTAGCTTAAATATTCTCTGCACTTCATAGGATTCGTATAATTTATGAATATAAAACATGTAGAATGAAGGAAATTTGTATAATTTTAAAGCCCTGTGCCTTTTGCTGCATTTCATTTACTGTACAGCAATTTTCAATTGCAAATCCTTGAAACCTTCCACAGCAGTTGAACACAGATGCAAATCCTTTCATTGACATTCAGTCTTAAAATTAAGAACATTTTTTAGTCTGAAACATTTGTTTTACTAAACATACATGTGTTTTCTGTGACATTATTTGTCTGAAATTGTCGATCTTGTATGTGCCTGTGAAGAAAAAGAAGCTACACCCATATTATCTTCACAGACCCTTTTCTTGCTTACAAGCACTATGTGGCATTGTCTTTGTGCTTCACCAGAACAGGTAGCTTGTAGTAAGTGTAACCTCTGCAGACCAAGGGCTGACATGAGATTCTTTTAGCACCAGGTGTCTCTTAACCCTAAGCAAGGTAACTGAGTAGTTTCAGAAAGGAGAGGAGGCCATCTCAGCTCAGGGAGTTATAAGTCACCTGTCTAATGATTTATGCCATATGGAAGTTCAGGCTAGATGACCTACAGCCATCTGTGATGTTTCTGTATGAATCCTTTAACAAATTCCAGAAAAATAAAACTCATCACAAACTGGTAGGGAAAGCGCACATGTAGTCAGAAAGAAAGTATATGTGTAACCCTCCCCTTTCCCAAAATGACATTTAATGGTAGCCAGAAATGACAAAATACTGATGACAAAGGAGAGCACCAAACGTTTTATGGTTGCTGTTCATACAGATAGTTTACACATCAAATTCCAAAGCAGCTTAGGTGCTGCCACACTGCAGCCCTCCTCATTCTGTACTCTCAGTCAGAGAAACACCAACCTGGTGGAGAGACCAGTTGAGTGTCTCAAGTTGTGTTCATTTAATTGAACCGCCAGAGTAAGATTGAACAACTTCACGCAGTTGCAGGCTGGCAAAGCTGAAACAATATTAATTGGCTGCTAACCCAGTCTAGTTAACAGAACTGCTTTGTATTTCCCCCAGGGAGGATCGTGAGGAGCTGCTGGGATAAAGTAAGCTAGTCAAAGAAAAAAAACACTGCCATCTAACCTCCCACTGCTCTTGAAATGTGTGCTTTGCTTCTAGGTTTGTTTTGTTGCTGTTGTTGTTCGTTGGTTGGGTTTTTTTCAATCCCAATATGTGGAAAAAAGGTTGGTATTAATTGAAAAATCTTTCCAGTGTACTTTATGGGTTTAGTAAGCTACACTTATTTCTTGAAATTCAAATATTTGGGGAGGATTTTGTTTCCTGGTTGCATCATTGTTGTTTGTAGAACTGGTGTAATAATTTACTCCTTGATAAGCTGAGATATACTGACACATCCACATGGAAAAAAAAAATGAAATTTGCCTTGTTATTAAAATGAAATCAGAATGTTGTTTCCTTTCTATTTTCCATTCTGTTTTGCTGAATTATAAATAGATGAATGCACAAACCAGAGAATTGACTTGTTTTCCATTAAAAATATTGAAAATCTTTCTGTAGTTTGAATCCAGTGAAATCTTCCTAGCAAAATAAAAGACATAAGCTCTGGTGATACGAGTTGCATTGGGAAGGGACATAATATGTCAGAAAAGAGGTTTATGTCAAGTATACTTAACTGTGGCATGACAAAAGCTATAGGTTGTGCAATCACAGATTTTGCAGCTATAGATAGTGAAACATTACCCATAATCACTTGAAATTTCAGATTAAAATGTAGAAAACAGGCTTGAATAATAAATGTTATGCACTGGTTTGATAGGAAAGACACATTTCTTAAGGTTTATTAATGTTTGAGAAATAAAAAAGACCACACTGAGAAACTGTCTCACGTAGATTTGGCACAAAAGTTTTCTTTCAAGCTTGATTAAATGTTTACAAGCACTCCTCAAGCTTTTAGAATTAAGTAGGGTTAAAGTTTAAGTCAAACTGTTAACTTGGACAACTGGGTTTCACTTACATTTGGAGCCTAGCTGTTCTCCAAAGTATTTATACTTTTGAAAATGAAGTATCACTTCCAGGAACTGCATAGGGTGGAACACTTGGGTTTGGTAAGTGACTGGCTCAGTGTTTCTGCATGCCTGGATGCTTGCATAGAGCTTTACATTTGAAGTGCCAGGTGTAATGAAAAAAAAAAGGTAACACCGAAACTGTGATCAACATCATCATATTTTATCATATATTTTGTTTCCTACCCAACCTCCCCCAAAACAACCATTAACAACAGCAAGAACAAAAACAACAAAGTGTTGTTCTTCCTACCCTTATAATTGTGTTCATACCTGAAAATGTTTGAAAAAATGACTAGACAGAACCAATTTGATTTGGGATTGTGTCTTTCTGTGTGTGCCTGTCTGGGGGGGGGGGGGGGGGGGGGGGGGGGGGGGGGG
>JAWWEW010000041.1:18862201-18954524 GCA_035583185.1 Anabacerthia variegaticeps
CGAAACCTTCGAACTCCCAATAAAGGTATTGTCTATCTTTCTCCATTAACGTTGTGCTGAGTGTCTATTTTCCAGGGTATGGGACTTTAGGCATCACCTCAGTGACAAGTCTGTTTTTTCATCCCAGTTATTCCCATAAGTGATGGTGACGTACAACTGAAAGTATTCCCAATGCATCCTAACCACAACTGCTTACTAAACTTAGATCAGGCAAATGAAATCTATGCCAACTCTTCAAAATCTTGAGGCTTTAGATGTTAACCACTGGTAGCAGAAACTGCAAAAATTCATTGAGGATACCACAAAATATCAGCTGGGATAACTGTGAGTTACAGTTTAATTTTGGAAAATAAATTCAGTAACTGTTTGAGTCCAATATAAATTACTAGAATCTGATATAAAAACATTTTTAAGGACACATTTGAAATATTTTCATTAATTTGTATCAGAACATTGGAACTGGATTTAAAGCCAGTCGAGAGCCCTTCCAGCCTGGTCACTGAAGTTTGAATCAGAATTTCAGACTGTGACTTACACTGGTGCTAAACACTTTAGCACAGTAAAGAAAAGAAACAACATTCAGAAAGGGCTTTATAGATAGAAGAACTATTTGAGTATAGAAAGCAGAATCAGTCTTTATGGGGTGTTTAGAAATCTAGTGAAATTATATATTTAAAGGTTAAGCAGCTTTTTATACAGGTTTTTTATATAGTAATTGTCATTTGCAAAACATCTTAAAACCTCACGTTGATGTTGTGCCTTTGAGTAGTCAGTTCATGGTATTTAGCAAACCTTATTGCAGCAATATCTCCACTTGCCTGTGCTAAGCCCCTAGTGTTTATCAAATCCTTTGCATTTTAATTAATATTATAAAAACACTCCATAAGAATTCTGAAAAATGTCCTGGAAAATGGCATATACTGCAGTGATTTTTATTCTTTTAATGTCAGTGAAATAAGAAAATAATATGAATACACTATAACTGCATTTTCCTAGAATGTTTCCAGGGCTGGCATAGTTCTGGTTTTGTTGTAACATAATTTGTGTAAATTTTTCAAGCTAGATATGAAAATCACTGATATTCCACAACAATATTACATAGTTGAGCTAATAACATACAACAGTGATTTTCATGGGAATGCATCTTTCATTGGAAAGTGCCTTTTATAAAAAGTGATTACATCTCTTTTCCTAATCCTTTATGCTGAAAACCTTTAGAAAAGTGAAAGGATGACTGAATTCATGCAGAACACATAGTAGGGAGGTGAACCATAAGATATGTGAGCCACATTTTCACTCGATGAATAGATAAGATTCATGTAATACAAAATTTAAACTGCTAAAGAAATTCAATAATGTAGCCACTGATGAAGACGGAGTTGAAAGCCTGTTCCTTCAATGTCACTTAAACTCAAGCTAAGATGATATAAGACTGCATATTTATCAGGCTACCTTGTATATTTTAAATTTATATCATGTGCTGTATTCACTAAAAGCATATATAAAAATAAAGCAACCATGACTAAATCCAAATATAATTCTTTTCTACAAAAATCAGAACAGAAACTAGCAAAAATTTAGAAAATAATTCTATATTTTAATTACATTGTTCCCAGCAATCATCTTAATTTTTTTCCTGCACAGTTAAAATAAAACATTAATACTTTCATGGCCTTCTGATTCAGCCAGCCAGGCTTGAATGCATTTCTGCCTTTAATTAAGTATGGACAGATAAAGTCTTTTGTTCTTTTTCTGATATGTTTGACACCTGCTGTCTTTGTAATCAGGAAAATTAGTCAGGAAGTTCCAGCAGAGAGGCTTTTAGTCAGAAGCAACACCTGGGTCCCCATCTACGCCTTCATGTCACGTAACATTGTCCTGCACTCACAGTACAAGAGACAAAAAGCTTAACAAGTGGTGAGCTTTCAGCTCCAGATACTATGTAGGCTCAGTGGGCTTCTTTTGAAATCAGTGTTAAAACAAAAGCCATATGCTAACCTCTTCTTTTGCTAAAATGATGGAAAAACTACTTTCCTTTTTTTCCCTTCTCATTTATTTTAAGATGATTTATGAGACAATGCTTTTTCAATCCAGTTCAAGCAAGAACCTAGGGCCAAATTGACCAGGTTTTACAGCCAGGTATGTCACAATTCCTTACAATATGATCCTGACTAAAATCACCATTTCTGTAGACTGTCTTCCCTTTCAACTTATCTTGAGTTATAGTAGTCCCTGTGTCAAGTTGCTTCCATGCAGTAAATGCCTTAGCTTGATAAGGTAATGCATTCAACACAAGCTCACTCTCCACTGAGGGTATGGGCTAAAACTCATGCTAACGTGCCAGATCTTAAGAGGTTATTTCTGCTTGATTGGCTTTTAGTGAAATCCCCCATCCACCATGCAAATTCAGATTGGCTGCACACGCCAGTGCCACAGGGCATGGGGAAATAACCTGTAGAGCAAATCAACATATGGCATCTGAAAAAAGCTGTGGGATTCACCCTGCAGATCTCAGAGGCTCCATATACTAGCAGCTGTAGTCCCACTATGAAGACTGGTGGTATTTCACAGTGATACTGTTTTCACTCAGGCTAATTTCATTTGAGAGAAATTATTCATTTGTATACAAATTCAAGCTAGCTACAGTAAAGGTGCGCCTCACTTCTGCATTGAATTCCTGTACAAATAAGCACAAGTAAGAGGGGTTTCTTCTCTTATCAAGTCCCTGTGCAAAATCCCACCATTCACAAAATCTCTATGAGCTGGCAACTGTGACTTCTTCTCACAGTATGGCTAAGGTTTTGTTACTGTTTAGAAAACACTCAGAGAAAATTGTCTTAGGAAAGACACCACCCCACCCAAGTGGTGAGAGCAGTGCCTAGCCCAGAGGTCGCCATATCACTTCCCTGGGTTTAGACCCACGAGCACTCTCAGACTTGAAAAAAACAGCTTTCTTTTGTAAACTGAGTTTTGAGATTTGTGTTATGTTTTCTGGTCTCATCAGGGTGAAAGTGCAGTAAAAAAAGAATGGCTGGTGGTGAGAATATTATTCTAAGAATGTATTAAAAGTCACAGTCTGAGCTGGGCAGACCAGGGACTGAATGCTGGCCTCTGCATGTGAAACACTGAGCACATGCAAGTACTGAGGAAACAGAAAGCAGCTGGTTTGAAGAAGGGATTAAGGGTTCTTCCCCTATAACCCTTATTTGTGAAAAACATGATAAAATGTTCTTAGCACACAGCATTTTTCAACATGTTTGGCAGATATTAACTAATCAGCACAGCACTATCCCCTTCAGAACTGAAGAGAATGAAGCAGGAGAAGTTAATAACTTAGAGGAAATGACAGTGAAATAACACGGTAGAGAAGTATTTAGAATTACTGTTTTCACTTCAGGCTTCCATACCACAATCTACATATGGTTTTCCCAATTAAAAAAAAAAAAAATTAGTTATAATATTTGACCTTTTCAGATTTAATGAATTTTTAGACATTTGCAGTGGTTTACTTTTTTCTAAAATTTCTTTCCCAACCAGTTTCTCATAAACATTTCTAAATACTGAAGATCTTCATGAACAAATTATTATTGCCTGCTTGACTTTTTCTACAGACTGATTATTCTTTATACATAACATTTTATTTATTATTGGTGATTAAAAGAACCCTTAGATTGTGCATCTTCTTTCAGGTCTAGATGTATGTGCATAATTTTTAGAGTGAATTCCACTTTGAAATGGATTCTCTGCTTTTCTGAATTGCCCTGAGTGATATTATGGCAACTCTAGAAAACTGCTGTAATGCTACAATGCCACCATCTGGTTAGAGTCAAAGATCTGACGTTGCAGGTGGTAAAGGCTCTGAGCCTCAACGAATTCAGCAAGACACCACTGACAATCTAGGCTGAATGTCGAACAGATGTATGCATGAAACTGGTCTTGTTTATTGTGGGATTTTGATTAGCCAGAAATTGAGAGCAGTATTAAATAGTGAGCAATGCCTCTGCCCTTCCTGTCTTTCTCTTCATTTGCCACATCAGTTCTGCCTAAGAGGCTCTAAACCCTGAATAAATTGTACAGACATGTGTGATTGCACTTAGCAAGTGAACAGAAGTTTGTGTCCTGATGCTCTGAAGTCTTCCTTCCTGGGGACTCGGGCTGGGGAAGGCTGGGATCTCACACCCACAGCCCCAGTGCCCACCCCAAGGGCAGGGCCACCCCTGGGCAGGACAAGCACAGACAGCCACAAGCTCCCAAAATCCTGCACTGAAAGCTGAAGCATTTACTGATGAAATTCCAAATATTTTACCCATTACTTTTGAAGTAATTTCGTAGAAATTAATGACACTCGTCTTGGAGGAGTCTACAGTGCTTTCTTGCTTTGAAAACACCTGAGGAAGTGGGAAAGAGTAGAAGCTGGTGTGGGAGCACAAAGTGAAAGAAAATCAGGATAAACACGAAACTACATAATCTTTGAATATCAGTCACAGCCAAAAGAGGTGTCTTTTTCAGTGTCTAAACCTGACTAGCCAGAATCTGATTTTACATATGCTGACTGCAAAGCAGCACCACAATATTTCTACACACTTCTTGCTCTATTGTAAAGTGCTAGTTGGGGGGGAATGCCAAGCAGACACGTCTTACTTCTTGCAGCACAGAGAAAAGGCATTAGGCTAGTTTGGAAACATGTATGTGTGCTGATCTTAAATCAAAACCATTTGGGGCTGCTAAACTGATTTCTGCTGAATGTAAGTAAAATGTGAGATAAAATGGACTAAGCAGCAGGGGCAAGTCATAAGTCAAAGTGCACCATCTCTTATTGCAACTCGTTTTCATGGGCTAAATGAAACAGAACAGTAATATTAAGAATATAAAGGGAAATGAGAGTTAACAGTGGTGTCTCAGAAAAATAATTTTTTTAAAATACATTTTGGAAGATTAAGTCATAAAAACATCCACTCTTGAGAAACATCAAGGCAGAATTATTTGTTTTCCATGGTTTTATTGGAAAGAGAATTAGTCTTTAGAGCAAAGTATGTAGGGCCTGGCACATGGTATAACAGGACCGGCAAATTATGTCCAACAAAAAGGTCAAAGTAGGGGACAAAGGGGGTGGGGAGGGAAGCTATTTTTCTATCAAGGTTACCAGAGGACAGAGAAGAAGCTTGTTCAGGTTTGTATCTTAAAAAAAACTATTATTACTCCTGGGATCTCAGTGAACTTGCTATAATTAGATGTATAATACAAAATCAGCAAAATATAGATGCACAACTGAAATATTAAACAGCAGATGGCAAATTTGTCCCAGGATCCTTGCCGTGTGCACTAGGATTGCAGCAATTTCTAAAATCCTTTACTTAACATAAAAAGAGTAGGAAATCCAGCAAGAACTCAGAAGAGATCATAAAACTGTGGATAGTGATATGCTTTACCATCAGTTTGAGCAGAACTAAAAGGTATGTTCTAAAAGTGCCATTAATTATTGCTTTGTACCTTATGCAAATGCAAACATCTCAGAAAGAAAGGTGTAAAAACACAGTTTTTTGAATGAAGCATTTTTTGCACTGTGTAAATGACAGTATTTGGGCCAATAAATTATTGAACAAATAGAAGAGTTGGACTCCTATCTGTTGTCTTACCAACACGTGTGATCTGTTCAAGCTTTTATTCTGGTGCGAAGACCATGTTGTTCCCAGTCCATCACAATGGTATTGGTACAGGCATTGTAGACCCAGTGACTTGCAAGATATGGGAAGGTGCTACATATGGGAAGGGCTGAACAGAAATATTTTTTGCTTTAGGTACAAGACTGGCTGGAAAAGAAGTCAGCAGTCAGCCATGAAGTCTGTTCTCTATACTCCTTTTTTTTTTTTTTTGCGTGCTTTGAGAATGGACTTGGATGAAGTGCGCTAGCAAGAGCCCAGCTTGGACCCACCTTTTGAGGTCACTTCACCATATGACTTGTGTATTTCCATATATACCTTCACACCTACTCAGGGAGTATATGTCTGCTGTGGATTTTATATGCTATAATGTGAATTTTAACAGAAAGTAAAATAAAAATTAATCTATTTTTTTTTTAATTTTGTTTGGAGAAGTATTGTTGGTTCGATTGCTTCCACATTCAGCATTTCTGAGTAACCCCTTAGTTTTCTGACAGGAATTCCATAGATCTAAAAGGCATCCACCTGCTCCATGTGTCTAAGTAAGTCAGGGTATCTTAATTAGGAACCTATCTTTAGGCAACTGAATAAAGCCCCGAATATTTCAGAACAATAATCGCCCATGTTCACTCAGAGGCAGGTAGAGTATTAGAAAGAAAAAATGGCCTATTTGTTTGCACTTTAATTTTTAAAATAAATAAATAAAATCATCCCAACTAACACTTTTAAGCTGTGCAAAGTTTTGGGAGCTCAATTATTTTTATGCAGCTTTAATTGGGACAAGAAGCCAAACTGCTGGAGTAGAAGATTTCTTTCACATCCTTCTGGAATCGAATGCAATCGTAAAACAGAGAAACACAACATCCAATTGCAAATGATTACTATTTACAGAGTATTCATCAGCATACACTTCATCAAGATTGTTACCACAGCTTTCACTTGGAATAAGAGATTGAATTGTAGTATTTCTGATGACACAAATCCAGTTACACGCCTTTGTCATGCTGCAAACAAATGCCTTATGTTCTGCCTTATTTTCTTTTTCTACATTCTGCTAGATATTTGTTTTATAAGCTACTTTTCCTCACATTCATTCAGTCTCACACTGTAGTTTTCTTCTATATTTCTAGTACCTTTTTCTGCAGATCTCTGCAGAATTCTCTGTATTACCTGGATTACTCTCAGGCTAGTACTTAAAGAGTTTTACTGTTAAAGCATTTTTTATCTTTCTTCTATCATTAACATCTTTTTAGATAACAGCCTGGACCTGAAAATCCTTGCCAAACAATAGTCCTCATGTCTATGCCTATGATTAAAGACTCCATAGATGAACTACAGTCTCCTAAGAGAAAAATACTTAGTGCTGATGGAATGGTGCCCACTACACATTCTCCCATTGCAAGTCATTGCCATTAATCTTTACACATTTTACTTTTAAATAGTTTGAAAGAAGAAGTAATGTGAAGATGTTCAAATCTCTCTTGATTTCTACTAATGTTTGAAGCAGTGTTTTATGAGATCGTCTTAAATGATTCACCAGAGCCTAAATAATGCAGCTATATTTTTACATATAATAAGTCTATATACTTCCACATATATTGTAATACACCTGTTAATATACTGGTAGTCCTATCATCTTCCCCAAATAGGATAGGAAGGACAGAAGCACCATTCTAGGGTGTGCTTGCTGAACCAGGGAAAAAGTAGCAATCCAGTGAGGGATATTTTCAGGAGAAAAAGGATGTGACTGAGTGTGAGATGAGATTCTAGTGACAGGCAGACGCTCAACAAATAGTCACTGGAACAGGAAGCAGGCAGCAGGTAGCTGAATGCAGGACCAATAAAAGTGGGCACTGAACAGCAAAATTTGAGAAGAGCAAGCAGAGGAAATCGACAAATAACACTTATTGATGAGGGCTCTTCCAGGCAAAAGGATCAGGTACGAGCAGAAGACCAGATACTCTGGTACTCAGCAGCAGTTGAGTGGTACCTTGAAAATGTCTGGTCCCTCTGAGCAGTGACCCTCTTCACCTTTCCTGGAGCTGTTATGTGTGGAAGGGCTAAGACAAAAGGAACTGAGATCACAGGACATTCATTTAGCCGGCTCGCCCACTAAAGGCTTTACAAAAACATTCCAAGAGCAGGAATGAGAAGCCACATAGTTATTGCTACTCTTGTGTACTAATTTATAAAGTACCCTCCATTATTTTGTTGCTCACTGATTTTTGACTCTCTTTTTGCCAGTCAGCTCCCCAGTGAAGAGCTTTTATATACTTCTTCATTAATCCAATGCAGTTTTTTCAGCTTGTAGTTTGCAAACTGTTAGTATTCAGAAAGACAGAATAGCTATCCACAAACTGAACATGCTCAGGTACCGACCTTATATGTATGGAAAGAGGTAAATGCACACAAAACAGAGGGAAATCAAGTAAAGAATTGATATTGCAAGGCTTAGCCAACTTGTATTTGATGGCAAATGAAAACATTTGTGGTAAATGATTTTGCCTGGGCAATCTACAGATCCTAAAGGTCAACTGAAAATTCTAATCCTTTTTAGAAAAAAATAAATCACAGAGTGTTCTCATTTTGCTTATTGCCAAAAAAATACTATCAATAATTTCTTCCTCCTCTTTTGAAAGGCTAACTTCTAAAACTGCCTATATTTTCATTTCATGAAAATGTGTAAATATATATTTATTCAAATGTTCTAGCCCTGGAAAAAGCTTATATTTATTTATTCAACTGTTTACAAACTCAGCCCAAATCCTTTGTTTTGTTTTGTCAGATTAGGCCGCTGTATCAGTGCAGAATAACATGAAGCGTTAGAGTCTTATTACTCAGAGCAAAACCTCTCTTCTTCCATGAAGTCAGAGCAATCTCTTTTTTTTGGGGTAAAACAAACAAAAAAAAAAACAAAAACTAAAAAAAAAAAAAAAAAAGTAACATCTTCCAGTGCCATTTAACTGCAGCTACATTTTTCCTGTCCTGGGAGCACATACTGCTACAGTAGTTAACAGAATTTCTGTCCACTATAAGACAGTAAACATAGCAGATGTGGAGTCACAAGACCCAGAGACCTCTACCAATTAAAGGTCAAAATCTGTCTCACTTCACGGAATGCAGCATTTGAGCATGAAGTCTTGTGTATATTTGTCATCTTGTTCAGTCAGAAAGATATGACAACAAATAGCTGGTCAAAAGCTGTCAGGGTCAAACTAATCTTGATAGAGTGCCCTAGGTCACCTCTGTGATTCCAACAGCAGAAATCGCCCCACTGTCAGCTTGTATTTTAGTCAAATAGTCCGTGGCACACAGTAGAACTGTATTCCACCACTAATTGCTTCTTTGACCTTCTTGTTAACCAAACATTTTGATTAGAAATATGTACCGTGCCATCATGTTCCACGGCAACGTAACAGCTGCCTCTTAACAGATCTGTAGTATTGAATGTCCTCTCACCTCACACCCACAGGAAACACACTTAAGGTTGTATTACAGTTTTTGTTTGAAGGAAGTGAAAATGCAAGAAGATACTAAAGCATTCTATATAAAAGAGTGCATAGTGCAGAGATCCTTCACATTTTTGTGTCCTTTTGGTAAAAGAGGAACAGATGTAATTTTTGTTATAGGTTTCAATAAGGGTTTGGGGGTTTTTTAACACTGATTTGGCCTGCAGCTGGGCAAGCTAAAAGAGAGATGATCAGGCAAACATTACAACACTTTCTAGTCAAATGATTATTTCTCACTTCTATGAAATACTGAAACCGCCCTGCACAATTTTTAGCATGTCCATAGAAATGGATACTGAATAAAGAAGTCACTTGTTACTGCTTTTAAACTCTGATATGTGATTTACTCATTATTCGAGTGAACATGATTGCAGGGAAAGCTTGAACTCATAAAATGTTCTGAACTTGTCCAAACAGGCTCAGTAGGCCCAAAGGGAGACTGCAAAGAAGTAAGTCCTGATCTCCAGCAGACTGGTTCCACAGCAAGTTAGAAACAATCAAAGCTTTCATGCTCCTCTCTCCCAAATTTTCTGTTTAACAGATCTTTCTTTGTCTCCATTTTTACACACACATACTTTTTACTTTCTCTTTTTTTTTCCACTTAGCAATTTATTTTCCTTTTTATATACTTTTTTCTTTAAAGCAGAAGGAGACTTCTTTTCATATAATTTATCAGTTTCCACCCACCCAGCTCTTTCCTTTTTCTATTCCCCAGATAGCATTAGTCTACTCACACTATAATCATTTTAAAGTAATAACAACACTACACTTGTACCCTTTTTTCTAAATGGGAAAATAAGCTTTTCTCTTTCTGTGAACTCAATAGCAAGCAAATGCAAAAAACTTAAGACCTTTACTGCAATTTTGTCTTTACCTTCTGGGAGGAGGAAAAAAAACCTACACGCAAAAAAGAAAAAAAACAAAACAAACATCAATTTTGGCATAATTGTGTTAGAAGGTAAGATTTACAATTTAAAATTGGCCTTTTAAGTGTCTTCATTTATTAGAGAATATGCTGACAACGAATACACTTGAGCAACCTCAATTCTCAACACAAACATTGTGAAAGATTTTGACAGTCAGCAAGTAGGACTGAATCTCTATTATCCTGAAATTTCTTGCATTTTTTACGTTTGCATGTTATTCCACAATTTTCTTTAACATGTATTGCCAGCTGCATTTTGTAGAGGTGGTCCTATTTTGCTTAGCTACGCTGTTGTGAATGGTTTTGAAAGCATCTGTTCAGCAGAATGCATGTTTCATTTTGCACATGTATGTAAGGCAATAATGGAAGAAAACATATTTACACCTGGAATGGCAAGAGTAAGAAGCCTGATAGAGATTTTTCTCACTTCAGCCTACATGCAAGTAATACATTTGGCCAGAGAGGTGTAAATGTTCAGTGGTGCATACCCCTGGAAGGATTCTCCAAATCCCTATGGTTATAACTATGGCAGCACCCTCATGGGAAAGACCTGAGCCGATTTTTCTGCAGGCCACCCTAGCCCCAGGGAAAGATGCCAAAAGCTGTTAGATGCTGCCAGAAACAGAACTATTGTGCCCTTGTGGTCCAAATGTGCGACTCTCTGTTTGCTATGCTGACTTCATTATCCCATGAACAGCAAGGGAAATATTTTAGCAAGCCTGTTTCAGAACCACTGGGGAACATTTTATTAATTTCCTTTGTGCAAAATGTTTACCTCTGTGCCTTCAAAATTACTTTCCTGGCCCCAGGAACCTTCAGAATTTTAATAAAGGAGATTCATTCTATCTATCTATCTATCTATCTATCTATCTATCTATCTATCTATCTATCTACCTACCTATCTTTCTTGTATTGTCTTCTTGCAAACCCCCAAGCAGAAAAATTAAGGAACAGTAAACACTTTATTTCTCTTTGCAAAAAAGCTTATGCTATTGCAGTGTTCTTTTCATTGTGGCTTTCCAAATTATCAACACCAGAGGCAAAGCCCTTGCTATTGCTGTCTGTATATCGGCATGACCCACATTTTCATAATCCTGATGTTAAGATAGGAAAATACAGAAATTATTTAAATTTAAAAATCTCAGAGCGAGGCCTTGATTCTGAAAACAGACCTCCAGACATATTTAACTTTACACATCTGATTAGTCCCAGAGTAAAATCACACTAAAACCATTAATTTTGTATAAACAGAAATCCAACGTACATCAAAACCATCTTATTGTAGTAAAATAAGCACAAAATCAATCATCTACACTTTTTTTTTTACTTGAGCTCTGCTGTTGGATACAAACTATTTCAGCATTTCAGACATGGCTAGTGCAGTTAAAAACACTTTAAGGTGCATAAAGTTTGTATTGAGTGGGAAACAATATAGGTCAATTAGAAGGTGAGATGGCAAATGGAAGAAAGGATTGTCCAGGCCTTACTCCATCATCAACATGATGTTGTGTGTCCATATACTACATCTAAGTCTCCCTCCAGGGCACTTCTCAACTACCACAATGGGAATAATAGCAATGATGACAGTGAAGGTAATCCAGGACTAGAGGGAACTGAAGGGTGCTGCTGGCTCAGAAATGCACGCAGGCAAGATCCACAGTGATTAATGAAGGTACACAGAAAGGCAGTTAAATTGTAGACAACAATCCCAGTGTGGCCTACAGAGGGAAATGGTAAACTGAAGCTCTCCCTTGGGTCTCCCTATCTGCCTAAGCTTGATCCAGGGTAACCAGCGAACAGGCCCATGTTCTGCATCTGCTATTTGTTCAGCACTTACACAGACATAAGAAAAGATGAAGCCACTTGGCCATATGACAACACAACTAGAGAGACCAATGGCAACTTGGACCATTTGTAGGATTAACAGGTAACACACAAGGATTAGAAGGTATTTCTCTTAATTTAAAATAAACTGTAATCATTATATTAAAAAGTAGATAGTCTCTATGGAGCTTATTGCAATGTTTGTCCAGTAACTTTTAGCAACTTGTGATTATTCAAGATAAAACATTGTACTAAAATGCCTATAATTTAAACATCTGAAGTCTCATGTGCAAATTGCTGGTGAAGTTTTACCAAGCTCCTTGCTTGGTACTTCCTTACTTCAAAGTTTACTTACATTTTATTAAAGAAAAGTTACAGAAATTGTCTTGGCTAAAGACCAAGTCATCTTCATATGGAAAGCATGCAAAAATACATTAGATGTAAGAGTTTTCTTTCCTAATATTATTAACATGTTTTATTGCATTTCAATTAAATGATCAGGATAACTTATATTTTAAAATTTGCTAGTTAAGGTATATTTACAAGCATACTGTCCTGGAGAAATCACTGTATATAAAAATTACCATCATAAGAGAACCAAAGTTGTCTTGTTAATATTAAAATGCATTGTGGTGGGAATGACATACAAATTTGGTTTCTGTCTTAGGTAAAATTCTGCGTGACTTAAAAAAGATGGCAATTAAATCTGCATGCATATTCACAATTCAAGAAATGCTGTGTCAGAATAATAAATGTGAAAATAATTTATGTTAAAAACAAAGTAATTGTAATACTTAGGCTGTAATAAGAATAAATAATAGGAGTAAACAACCTTTATTTGACAAAATATCTCCCTGTTGGCTTCTCACCCAGATCTCACTGTTCCATTTGCTCTTGTTTTCTAACACCAGTCACAGTCCACTCTTTTGCCCTCCAAACAACTCATTCACCAGGGTTATACCATCTCTTCCTCACCTTTCTATACTGTAGATGGGCCTGACCACACACAACAACCAAATTGATGTAGCCCCTAATAGCATCTAGGCAGTAATCTGAGCATTAATAGTCACATGTATGTAACCACCTGATTGACTGTGTTATCCACCAAAAGCAGATGTATCTCTAGTCAACAGATTCCAACACAGAAATAAGATACTCATTTCACATTAGTCACATCCAAGTCACTGGTGCATCTCAGTAAATCCAATTAGTTACCTCAGTTAAAATCAGACTGCAAAAATATTTCATGTGATCACTAGAACAAGAACTTTTTTTCATATAGACGTCAGGTAGTGTATGTCTCATTTGAACAGGAAGAAAATGTGCTTTTTAATATTTAATTACAATATTTTTAATTACTTTTTTACAGAAGATTAAATTTATTGCAATTATTTCCTGGTTTTATTACTGTCTACATTTACATGTGCAATGAACAAAGAGAATTATTGTAGGTGAAGTTACAACTTAAAGTTCTTCCTTCTTGGCAATCTAAGCAAATGTCTTTTACAACAAAAGAAGTTGCACAGTCCATGCCTTGCCCTGACCCTCCTCAGCTGGAGCCTGAGACGGGGCAGAATGAAGACAGTTTATTTTTTAAACACACTCAAAACCTGCTCCTTTCACTGCTTCAATCAGATTACCAAAGCTAGAGTAAACAGAATTCAAAAAATATTGAACATTGAGAATTAAGAAATTATTCACATCTTATTAGCAGAGTACGAAAGTCTCTTATTTTGCACATTGATGTGTTTTTTCATAATAAAAATAGTTCACTAAATCTCTCAGTAAAACACACCTTGTCAATAAATAGCTCTGCACTGCATCTAGGCAGTGCATTTACAAGATATTTATTGCAATAGAAATAGGTTCAACTAACTTTCAATTAAATATTTACTCCATCAATTATGTTTATTTGTATTCAATGTATATACTAATAATCTATAAATCTATTCATTCTTTAATACAAGAAACAATTTGGCTTTAATTAAAAGAGCAGTTCACTGCTTTACATATTTTTCTTTACCCCTCTGGTAATTGAATGTTAATTAGTATACAAAAGTATAGGATATAATAACATGGACCTTTAATCTATTTTCAGAAATGCATATTGGTTCGATGGCAAGATCAGCTGCAGTGAAATTCTTGTAAATCATCTAAAATAGTGAACAAAATCTGTTCATTAATCCTTCCTGACAGGTTAATTTAATTCCATTTCTAAGTTGTCAAGTTAGAACATGAAACAAATAATCAAAAACCATTAAATCAAATATACCAAATCAAGACTAATTGAATACATTTCAAGTATGACAACAATAAATACATTTTTCAAAATTTAATAGGGAATCTTGATAAACTATAAAAAATACATGCCATGCTAAGTCTGAGAGGGCAGGAAAAATGTTGGCACAGCAGGTTTCTTTTTTTGTTAAGTGCATTCCCTGAATGTGTGTCACACTCTTCATAATGGGAATACATATACATCTTCATATACACATGCTGTGTGTATATCAAACAGCTATGTAAAGTACTGAAGTAAAACACAATTGTTTCATGAACTAAAAGTTCTTGAATTTCACATAATTACACTGGTTTACAGAACCACGCGTTTTTGCCCAGACCATTAATTCATCTAGAATTTGGAATGTCTTTCCAAGGAAATGGCACTGGCTTTCTTATTACACTGAAGATTAATTAATACTAGTAAATTGAATAGGGCATTAATCTCCAAGTATTTGATCTTCATTCTTAGATCTGATGTAAAAAAATCTTTTTCCAGATTCTTTTTTAAGAGATGTTTAAGAAAATTCACTTGAGGGCTTACTTAAGACATTTGCCAAATATTCCCAGCTTTTCTTATATACTATGCTGTATCTACTAGTATTAGTAATGATCTCAGTACTACTGCTATGATGAGAGCTCTAAGCCATCACAGGGAAACATTGGGTGGGGCAGTTTTAAATAAAGACTCTCAAATGTAAGAGTCTACATGTGCCACTGTCAGCTGAGATACAGATCTTTATTCTGTTGCCAACAGAGGAAATAGGTTACTGTAACAGCTTATACACTGTAAATTGTTCTGATTCTTCTAGTTGCAAGGCAGTAAAATTTCTCCAGTTTGGACTCCGTTGTCGCCACTGCAGCGCTGCTCACCCTGCTCATGTGCTGTGGGACAGCACCCTTCAGTGAGGCCATGGCCAGAGGCAGCTCATCTGCGGCACTTGATTTGTACCCCCAGACAGAGCTGCTCTGCCACTGCTGCTCCTCAGTAGATAAAGCCTGTGTATCTTAATTGCATTATTAACTTCATCTCCATAATTTAAATTATTTAAATTGATCAGTTTGTATTGGTTATGGAAGCATCTCAATTAACTGGGCTAGCACCTGCTGTGGTTCTATTTCACTTGGGCAGGCAACAAATTCTTGGCTTCTTAAAGACTGTGCTCCTTTTTTCACAAATCACATCACAAATTTGAATGTGACAAGGGACCTAGGGTACCCCAAGACATGACTAACACCAGGCCTCAGGGAACTGACAGATACAACATGGAATCTATCAAAAGCCTTCAGGAGCCTTCTGGAGTGCCAGGTGGAATCCAGGCAAGATACCCTAAGGGACCCAACCTGCTCTATACCTATGGATATTTATGGGGAAAGAAATACAGTACTTAGTGTCAGCATGACCTAAATCTATTTCAAGAGTCCCTTGACTAGCTGTCCAAAGACTACAGTGAGAGCTCAGATATCCATCCTATGTGTATATGCCATATAGATTTATATTTCATGCCTTCATCTGGAGAAGAGTCCTACCTTTTGCACCTGTTACCTTACATTAACACAAACTGGGAAGTGTTAAAGGCAAGAATACAGCATTCAGTAACTTTTCCTATTGAGCTCCAAAGGACATAGTGAACCTGAGCTGTAGTCTATGGAGGTGAAAACTTCTTTGGTTCCTTTTGTCTCTGCTCTCAGCCTCCAGAGAGCCATTCAAATGTGTCTACAAAACAGGATTTCAATGAGTTTAAATGAAGCTGCAGACTTCTCTTCAACTTGGTATACAGGAGTCTGTTTCATGGTAACTAGATAATTAATCAGTGCTTCTCTGCTATTAACCAAATAATCTCAGATATTACAATATAATTAATGAGCTCATTTCAGATTGTATTCTCTTTTATGGCAAACGAGACAGTTACATTCCTGTTTCTCTAAGTACTTATGTTTTTAAATCAAAATAAATCTTCTAAATTATCACTTGTCAAACCAAGTTATTCCAGGAAGCTGATTTACTGACTTTTTTGGTATTACTGGTTTTTTCATCACAGCTTTCTTTAATTTTTCTCTTATCAAATGAGTTTCTTCACAGCCTTTTAGCATCCATTTTAGGTACCTACAGGAACTCTGAAATTCTTTAATGAAAAATTTATTTCTGTCATATTCTGCAAATGCTCTAGATTTCACTTCCTCTTATTTGAATCTTCAATATTTTGGATAAGGTATTTTAAAATAAGGAAACAAATCTATTTCACATAATCCTGAGACAACACTACAGGTTTGCTTTGACCTCTCTTCTGAATCTTAAAATACAGGAATATGCTCCCTTCCAAACCCTACTGCTTAATGAATCAATTAAAAAATTATGTGGAGTTATTTACATCATAATCTACATTTTAGAGCTGAAAAGCTGATTCTGAGTTTACAGAAAATTGAAAATTTTTAATCTGAGAAAAAAATGATGATGTCAAGTCATCACTCAGTTTTCAGCTTACTTCTCTGCAAATTTCACAACTCTGTTACAGATAATTTTAAGTGGAGCAGTTACTTAAAGCATTTTAATTTTTTTAGTTAAATAATAGCTATCCAAAACCAAATTTAATGTCTTAATTCAAATAAAAACTCAGCAACATAGGCTTAACACAATCTATGCAATTTTTTAAACAGAACATTGCTAGAAATTGTCACCTGCAAAAGAAGATCCTTTCTTCACTATGCATTCATGTTTCTACTAGAAATCACCTCTTGGGGAAGTTGCTGCTGTTCTCATGTTCATTTAATTAATACTTTTAGCTATTATCTGGTACCAAAAATGTCTGCACATTTGAAGCTATTCTTAGTCCTTAATTCAGCTCATGTCTTTATAAAGTACAGTGATTAAATCTTTTTTCTGAACTGGAGAATATGAGACTTTTAGCTATGATCTCTAGTCTTAGGTTTATAATTGCAGCTGAAAACATAATATATTTCTATATAACGTCATTTTTGTCCTGAAAATAAAAATATTAATAATAGATATCTTTCCATATTTTGAGTACATGGTAAGACATGGAATTTACAAGGTATGAATAAGTATTTCAAGAAACAGGAATAAAAGTAAGAGAGTGTGGTTTCAAATTAAGTCACAGAATCCCAGAATCATAGAATGGGTAAGGTTGGAAGGGATCAGAGTGGATCATCTGGTTCAAGTCCTGGTGTTAATACAGAGATGTTTAAGCATCTAATTTATGTGGATGCAAAATCATTTTTAAAGATAAAACTGAAGAACTCATTATATGATCTTAACAATGTACAAAGCTTCTAATCAGTGATACCTAAATGACTAGCATCTGAAAATAATTTTGTTCCCTTGTCTTCTAGGAGCACATTAGTATATTTGCATAGTTATGGAAATGGCAGTTGCAAATTAGTTACTCATTTTAAGAAAATGATCAATACAGTAGTACCATATTTGAATAACAAACCTAGGAATGCATTAATCAAGAATATGCATAGAGTTTCAACTGCTTATCTTCCTGTTTATATCAGATTTCAAAGTAATAAAGGCATGTATTAGGCACACAAGTGGTTCAAGTCAATAACATCCACCTGTGGCCCTATAAATTATGTTGTTCAAACTTCAGTGATATTCCAATGGTACCTTGAAACAAGTTAAAAAACTGGAAACAAGTTTTAAAAGTATGCTCAGTTTAACTAAAATGGCCACCTTTACAAAGCAGATGTTACAGAGCTTATATTTGCCCACATACACTCCCTCAGTGTTGACTATTGGTGGGAATTCCCACTGCTGGGGGCTGATGGGTAGGTGCAGTGAATTTCCCAGGATATGATGGCTGACGGGGTGCTGATGCACCATCACACTGAACACAGCAGGGAAATAGTACCGACTCAGGATATGTTAGAGGTTTATAAAGCTCCTATAGAGATGAATCCTGCTCCCTCCAGTGTCATAAATATCCCTGTTTACATCTTCAAATATTTCAAATATTGCTCTGAATTTCTCACTCTGAATTAAGATATCCTTCTGAAATCATTTCAGCTTTCTTACCATGTTTATACCCTAAACTTTTCAATGTATATTCTAATATTTAAGACCAGCTTTACATGGTGCATCTGGAAATACAACACACAATGCATAAATGAAATATCTACACAGAGATTAGCATATTATATGCTTAATAATGTTAGATTATAGAAACTCCTTTTCTTCAAATGACAGTTTTTATCTAACTGAAGGGATTTAGGACTAATGACATTTCATTTTCATGGCTTCACTTCAAGAGTATCAGGTGTATTACAGTACATTCCTAATGGAGTGTGTTATCCATTCAACTTCTTGCAATTTGCACAGCACAGGGTAGCTTTTGATTGAAAACTGCATGAACGCATTTAAGAAAAGAATTTTTCAAGGCAAATATCAAAAATTGGATTTTGTATCCTAAAATGAAGAAAGGCCTATCACCAGCAATCTGCTGTAGCAAAACATTACTGAAGGTGTTGCCTAAAATGGAAGAACTTTCCAGATAATATAAGTATAAATAAAATAGAGAACAGGTCCTTTAATAAAAGCATTTTCAGGTGCAGCAAAATACATGGGTGAACACCACAGCATAAGACTCTCACAAATTTATAACACTAATTAGTTATCATATCTAATGGATACATCCAACCCAAGAATCATCTACCCCCAGAACTTCCCTCAGGTCCGCCCCTTGGCACACCTCCTTGGAATTGAGTCAGAGGTCTCAAGACCTCTTACTTTTTCATATCACCATCTTCACATCACATGCCTTCTTTGGAGCTTCCCAAAGGTTTCTGAGCCTTCTGCTACAATGATATCTTATTTTGTCCTTCTAAGTATGTGTCCTAAACAAGATGTGTTTGCTAAAATCTTTTTCTTGAAAGGAGTGTTAAGCCAAATTTCAAGAATGTGGCACAAACCGTGAGAAAGGGAGGTCAGAAACTATCGCTTGCTAAATTAACTGTCAGAAACTATACAGCTATATTAAAATCTACAAATATATAAAAAACCTTGAGGATCTTAAGGCATCAAAGGTAGCAATTCATACTACAGTAAAATTAAGAATGTATTTTCAAATTGTGTTCATTCTAAAAGTATTTTTATATGATAATCACCATAAAATTCAAAGAAAAAACACAACATTTGGAATTTATAGCTTTTAATTAAAAATCTTTTTGAGGAAAAATTGTTTTAATGAGCTAATAAGTATATGACAGGTATAATTATCTTTATGATAGTTATAAATAAGATCAGTTTTTGCCTGAATAAAACTTACATAATCTCTTTAGAAATAAGTTAATGCTAAATGAGCATTATATGTCATATTAGAAAGTTAAAGTTTTTGTTTATAAGAAGACAGTGCATTTTCTCGGTATTATGAATTGTGATATTTATATCTCTAATTTCTTTTTTATGCTTTCAAATCTTTTTGTTTTTTTCACTTCTGAAATTATTAACCTTAAAAGAAAGAAAATTAAACATTCTAGGACCTTTTATCTGTTTTGCCTTAAAAAGGGGTGATAAAGGCCTGAAAACCCAAATAGGGTCTGGGAGTTTTGTATAATCAGCTTTAGGTATCTATAGGAAAATATTGGAATATCCTGAGTCTGTGTGCTTCTATTGGTGCACTTGTGAAGAGATCACCTTACAAGATATCTGTCCAAAACTGAAGGTACAAATACTAGCACAGAGAAACCAGTTCCATTCTCATTCAACTCTGCCTTGGCTGGACTCAGTATTCAGAGAGTAATACAAACTTTCCTCCTCAGTAACAAACTCTTAATTATTGAGAAGCAATGACTCATGGTGCATACCCAGAAGGGTCAGACACAAACAGCCTGAACAGGTTCTCAAAATATTTATTTCATCTGCCTATGTCAAAGCAATACCTTTGCTAAATGGAACTTTGAGTGAATCACATTTTAGTTACTAGAGTGAAGTCAGACATTCTGTATGAAGATTATTTAATTTCTAAACATTTTTGTTGCTTTTCTGAGTAAGTGGCAGAACAGAACCTCTTCCTACAATATGCTCCATTGTTTGTGTAAATCAATTTTGGTATAAGAGCAAAGGGAACTATTTTCAGTGAATTATTCATTCAGCTAATACAGCTCCTTTTTGTCCATGAACAAGCTGATTTTTGCAAATCTGCTTCACTTAGGCATTTATGTAGCCTCCATTGCAATAGTATGAGAACAACTCACAGTCTTTTAATACACATTTGTTGTCATATCACACTGGTGTACAAAGCACTACATATTCGAAACACCTTAATACATTATCAGTATTACTAGTATGTAGTATCCCAGTGGTGGACAACAACCCCTGAGCCATTCATAGTCTCTCCCTGAATCATACTAATTAGATGTTAAATTCTGTTACCCAGATGTAGCAGTACAATTCCATCTAGATGGTCCAAGTTATTCTGCCTCACCTCTAGCAGCCACTCCACAGAAGTGCAGTTTTTCTCATGTAACATCCAGACGTGACTTAGGTGGTTCAAAAGGCCACAAGCACCAGTGATTTCTTCTGCGTTGACTGTAATGGGAGTTCAACACCTTGGTTCAACAGCCTCTGAAGGGAGGTGTGTGGCATCTTAACCATAACCCCTCTGTCCTAAGCAGGTCTGAGGCACATTTCCATACATGAATGGCTAGCAAATTACTGTCTTTGGTCAACTGTTGTTTCTTTATATTTGCTTGTTCAAGAAACTGCTGTTTTTATTGTCTGGGAATTAAGCCATTATGAGGGTCTAAAAATGGAAACATCCAAAATTAAACCTTTAAGCTATAACTGTGTTATGTCCTACTCATGCTGAGCAACTGGTTATCTAATCACATTATTTCCATTTAAGCCAGACTAGTATGAATATCATACACAAATAAAATAAAGACTCATTCTATTTTCCTTCTTTCCCAATTGTTAAATATATTTTTAGACTGATGACATTTTCAAATTTTTATGGCTGCAATTTCAGATACATTTGAAATATCAACATCTCAGTTTTTATCTAACTTAGGGTGATTATGTAAATAAGTAAAAACCGAAATTTCTGAATGCTTTCCCAAGTCTAAAGTTGGACTTTTTCCAGATCTCTTTTTAGTCACCCAAGCCTGCCTCAGTGCTAGGAATCATGAGACATTATGGGTCCAATTATAATAGCTGACAGACAAAGAGTGAAATAAATCCATGGGTTTGGGCACACCACAAGACACCAAAAAAAAAGGATTTTGGAAAGTCTCTAAAATTTTAGGAGGGCAGGTCCCATTAGAAGTCTTGACAAATTTCTTTTTAAATCCTTATGAGTTTTCCCTAATTATCTACCCTACTATTGCAGTTAATAGACTCAAATTTCTAACTACAAAGTGTGCAAAAGGGAAAAATAATCAAAATAAGAAATAAATTTGAAAACTGTAAATTCATGGTAGAAAATGCCATGCTAGGGAAACATCATGAAGGAAAACAGAACCTGAAGTTTTAGTCCTGAATACCAGTCATAGACAAAATAAAATGTTATATCTGCAAGAATCCTGAAGAAACATAAGCTCACTTATACTTTTCTATGTGTTTCTATGGAGTTTAATGCTTCACTCAATATATAATTTTATAATTCGTAATTAGGAATGATCTGTCCTTTCTGATTTATTTTAGATTTGGCGTCCTTGCCTTGGAGATAAATGAAATGTCCCACCATTAGCAGTATTTAAGAAGATATGAAGTACAGTCACTACATCTTGCAGGCTAGAGGTCTTCAAAACTAATCTTCCAAAAGAAGAAAGAAATAGCTTGGGAAAACAGCTTTCAAGAAGAGCTGAAAAGAGTGTCCTGGTCTAAAATGCGCTCGGATTAACTCCACTTCAAAATACATGTTCATAAATTGTTGACAAAGAAACCAGTGCAGAAAAACCAGTCCACTGCTTTATTTGTAGCTAACTAGAGGATTCTGTTGTGAATAGGGTTAATACTATGCATCTTTTAAGACTGTAACCAGTGAAAAGAAAATAAGGACATTACAAGGAGATAAAATAGTAGGGAAATGTAATATCTTTTGTACGAAGATTCCTCTGACAACCATTAGCATTATTATCTGTGCCAACCAGGAAATAACTATCATTTTAGATACTGTTTGACAGCTCTGATTTATTCCTGGAGAGCTCAACTTCATTCTCACCAATTAACATAGCAGATCCATAACCAGCCTTAGACATGCCACGTCTATTCACGGGGGATTATCTATAAGCCATTTATTCCACATGTCTGTCCATTCAAAGTAGCTGTATTTTCTGCAAGATTACAGCCTCTCAACATTATTCTAAAACCAGTCACCAAATACTAAAGCCATTCTCCCCTGATGAAAAACTTGTAGAAAAGAGAACGATGTCAATTTATTTAGCCAATGTACCTTTCATCAGCTGCAAGCATATTTTCTGTACAGTAAATCGTCCAAGATCTCCTAAGGAAAGCAATTTTCCTTCTCTCTTTCTCTTTCTCTGCCTGCCTCTCTCTTCTCCCTCCATCTCTCTCTCTCCTCTCTCCAATCCCCAAAACACACACACAAATCCACACACTCCCCAAGAGCAGCATCAAAGTAATTTATGGATAGGAACAGAAAAATCTGAACAACAGCAATTAACAATACTGGTTTGTTCTTACAGCTTCTGTCACCCCAGAGAAGTCTAAAGTACTTTAAAACCCCTTTTTCTATATTAATTCATTATCTCACCTAACAAAACCTGCTATGAGATGGTTCTTGGCAGGCACATAACAGGATTCAGTGATATTATTCAATGTTTATCAGACTGAAAGTGGAGAACATGATAGTCCATCTGCTTGAAACCTTAGGTAGATAGATTTCATAGAGCTTCACTGGCATCTGGAAAAGTATGGGATCATAAGATATTCAGTGTCCACAGTCTCTGGCTGTTGCATCATAACTCCAAAGCACCTTCAACAATGGTCCAGTACAACTGCCTACAGAGGAAAGGATGGTACCCTGCATTGTTCCCTGTGTAGCAAACTTTTCCTGACAATTTACTGAAACTGTTAAGCAAAGTTTGACAACATTGTAGTTCCTCTGGGCTTCTTTGGGTTCACGGAGATGACCCTTTCTTTTTTAGTCACATTACATAGCATAGAGGAATGGGGTAATTCCCCTTGGCGGATACAAGGAGCTTTGTTAGAACTAAGGTTTCTTTTAGTTTTCGGTTACTGTTATTTTTAAATAAACCCAAATGTCCTTTTGAAACATAGACTGATTTTTTTGACATGGGGAACCTATATGCGGACCAGGCTAATTTGCATATACTACAACTACTTTTGCTCAGTTATTAAAATACACTATAAATTCATTAGGAAAATACTGCATCTTCTTGAAAAAATTGTAAACATCAATATGCAACTCTATATTATAAAAATTGCAAAATATTATTAAACAGAATTGTTCAGTGAAAAAAATTGAACCTCTGTTAAAATTATGATTCCTTCAAGCTAAACTCTAGAGCAGACAAAATAATTGCAAGTTTGTTTTTAAGAGTCTCAGCAATGTCAAAACTGGAACAAACTTAGTAACCCTTTTAAAAGTATAATTTTATATTTAGCCATAGTAAAAGCTAATATTCTGAAATTATCAAAGCAAATTGTTACCATAACCCATAAAAAGACTCCTGACTAAGTACATCAAAATGCCACTCTAAAGAAGAAAGCACTTCAGATTGTCATGTGAGTAGCTCTGTTGTCTTAAATGGGACCACCCAGGCACACAACTCAGAATAATTTAGGAAAATCTAAACATGTTGCATCTAAACTTTCAGTAGCATTTTAAACAAAAACTAATAATCAATCACAAAGATTTTACCAGGAATGAAGTTTGTTCCTAATTCATTGATTCTCTTAAGAGTCTTAAAACCATCTAGTGAATTCAGGTGATCCTAATAGGTATTGCTGAGAGGTAGAAAACCATCAGCTGGCTAAAATAGATTTCCCACTGCACTCCCACTTCTTTATCAGGTCTTTCTGTGAACAGTAATGTACAGAACAACTTTCTGTTTGTTTACTTACGTCTCCTGCTTTTACTGGCTAGCAGAAAGAAGGATGTCTGTGCACCTGAGGTGACTTCTCTTTGTCGTGGGCATGTGATTAGCAGAGCACTGATAGGATCACTTCTGTATATCACTTGGGATCAGTGAAGGGAAGAGGACTGACACACCAACAGGCATGCTCCATCTATTCACTAGTAGTCTTGGATCACAATGGAAACTGCACATATTGACAGGCCTTGGAGCACTCTCATATATCCCCGTGTGTCGTCCAGGGCAGCATTCTTCAAAACAGATGGCTGCCTCAGTTCTTGCAACCACTATCAGGATTTCAAAGGTGGCAGCAAAACGAGAAGTACATACAACCAAGTACAGAAGTACATTCAGCTAACTTCCACAGAAGCTCAGTGAGAACTGAAGAATCTGCATTTCTCTATTGTGTATCTGCACAAACTTCCACTCATAGTTACCTTTGGAGGAGTGATCTTATTAAGGAGCATGGTAAGAGAGCCTGTGCAAAAAAACCACAAAATTTAAAAAAAAAAAATTGTAGAACCTTTTTTCCAGTCAGAGCATCCCAACCTGAGGGTAAATCAAAGACGTAATGGTATGAAATGCATGAATGGAACAGTGTTTGGCAGCATTGCAGCATTTCTGATTCCAACAGTTGGAGCATATCCAAATCATATAGGCAGTACTTCATGAAACCCACCAAACTGAGGTTTCACACCTTCAGATGATATGTAAGAGTCAGCATACATGGTATATAACCCAATCATCCTGGGTAGACTGTAAAAACACAAACTCTACTACTCAGAAAAGGTATTAGAAAGGCTTGTTTAAACTTCTATCTAAATTCTAACCCAGAGCTCCCTTAACATTGAATGTGTGGATGTTAGATATACATGTGGTTTAGTGAAAAGCAAAACTGTGATTATTTCTTGGACTAAGAGACATGCATTAAAGGATATATATTTTTCCACACGGAAGACAGTTACATTTTGGAACCCTTTGTCACAGGATGGCTAAAAACAAAAGGGGCCTCCTCATTATTGAAAAAATCAAGAGCAGACAGCACTGTCAGCTGTTGTTCAGTTCAACGTTTCAGAGGCAGCTCATGGTCCGAGAAGATCCTACAGTGCCACTGATAAGCAAATTTGGTATTCAGAGAGCAGGCATAATTTTACAGACGAGGAAGAATTTCAGATCATTTGAATTATTTCAATGAAAGAGTTCTTCCTTGAAATAATAGCATCCATAACTGATTAAATTCTGTAATGTTTAACATAATCTCTGACTATATAATAAAACAAAGAATGCCTGAGCCAAAACGTCTACTGCAAAAGTATCATTGATTCACAGTTTGGTTAAAATTAGTTATAATATTGATATAAATAGAAGATTAGAATTGAAATAGAACTCCAGCAGTAGCCTAGTCCTTGACTTAACGAGACTTCTGAAACACCCTGCCATGTCCCAAATGAAGAAGTGTTCCAAGAACTGTGACAGTTCATTTCACTTTTCCACTTCAAAATTTCACAGAGCACTGGAAAAGTATGAGTAGTGCAAGCATTTTTGTAAGCCAAGAATGGCAGGAAAATTTAGTTTCTCACAGCAGTCTGAAAACTGGTTTAGAAAAAAAAAAATCCAGTAAGTGCTTGTTTGATCAAATTCTCTATTTTTGCTGTATTCATTATCCATTGTGGCACAATTATACACATACAGACTACTTTCCTATGACACTACTGGCCACTGTGCTAGTAAGATGTAGCAAACAATCTGTTTACTCTCAAACTCATTTTGAGCAAGTTACAGTAATTCAGTGTTATAAATCATGTTGTAGTGTTCTGAATGCATAAGGCTCATGTACTTCAGAATGCAGCTTATACTTTACTGAAGTTCGAGATGACTGACTCAGTAATTATAAAATGGAAATGTACATTACACAGACTAAAAGTTGCATCAGTGCATCTTTTTCTAAGGGAAAGATTCCAAATATGATAGCAGAAATAAAGTAAATTGCAGAACATATATTAAAACATTATTTTCAATAGGAAAAAAGTTGGTTAAATTCTGGGTGAAGAGTAAAGTATGCCTGTGGTTGTGTCCTTCACATATATAGAGAGACCTGCTCTCTGCAAGCAGTATTCATCTCACTGAATGGACAGTTTTGATTGGAACTCAGGGGGGAAAAAAAAGGAGAGTCCATGACCTTTGGAAGCAGAGGCAAGCAACACAGGAGAACTACAAGCATGTTGTGAGATTATGCAGGGAGAAAATCAAACAGGCCAAAGCCCAGCTAGAACTTAATCTGGCCATGCCATAAAAGACAACGAGTGTTTCTATACATACATCAGCAATAAAAGGAGGGCTGATGACAATCTTCATCTTTTATTGGATACAGGGAGAAATGTAATGACAAAGGATGAAGAAAAGATGGAGATACTTAATGCCTTCTTTGCCTCAGTCTTTACAACTACTTGTTCTGGGGGTACCCAGTCCCCTGAGCTGACATATAGCAATGGGGAGCAGACTGAAGGGAAAGTGAGCAGTGACCTGCTATGCCACTTAGACACAACAAGTCTCTGTGCCTGGAAGGAATCCATCCCAGCATATCAAGGGAGCTGGCAGGAAGTGCTTACCAAGCCACTTTCCATCATTTACCGGCAATCCTTGCTGATTGGATCACAGTTTACTGGAGATTAGAAAATATGGTGCCTATCTAAAGAACAGGTGTGAAGGAGGATTCAGGGAACTACAGACCTGTCAGCCTGACCTCAGTGCAGGGGAAAGTCATGGAGCAGATGATCTTGAGTATGACCACATAGCATATGCAGGACAACCAGATCATGTCTAGCCAACATGGGTTTATGGAAGGCAGGTCCTGCTTGACTAACCTCACATGCCTAGCAGATGAGTGAAAGGCTGTGGATGTTGTCCATCTGGACTTTAGTAAAGCCTTTGGCACCATTTCCCCCAGAAATCTCCTGGAGAAACTGGCTGCTCATGGCTTGGGTAGGTATATGTTTCACTGGCTAAAAATCCAACCAGATAGCTGGGCCCAGAGAGCGGTCATGAATGGAGTTACATTCAGTTGGCAGCTGATCACTCATGGTGTTTCCCAGGGCTCAGTACTAGGGCCAGTCCTGTTTAATGTCTTAATGGATGATCTGGATGAGGGAATCAAGGGAACCTTCAGTCAGTTTGCAAATAATATCAAGCTGAGCAGGAGTGTTGATGTGCTGAGAGGTAGGAAGGCTTTACAGAGGGATCTGGAAAAGCTAGATCAATGCCAAGTCCAATTTTGTGATTTTCAACAAGACCAAGTGCAAGGTTCTGCACTTGGATCGCAACAACCCCAGCCAGCACTACAGGCTGGGGGAAGAGTGTCTGGAAAGTTTCCCAGTGGAAAACGACCTGGGGGTGCTGATTGACAGCTGGCTGAAGAAGTCAGTGTGAGCCCAGGGGGCCAAGAAGGCCAACCGCCTTCTGGCCTGCATCAGGAATTTTGTGGCCAGTAGGACTAGGGCAATGATCATCCCCCTGTATTTGGCAATGTTGAGGTCACACTTCAAATCCTGTGCTCAGTTTTGGGCCCTCCACCACAAGAAAAGCATTGAGGTGCTGGAATGTGTCCAGAGAAGGGCACTGGAGCTGGTGAAGGGTCTGGAGCACAAGTCTGATGAGGAATAGCTGAGAGAGCTGCCATTGTTTAGCCTTGAGAAAAGAAGCCTGAGAGGAGACCTTATGCTCTCTACAACTGCCTGAAAGGAGGTTGTGAAGGTGGAGTTGATCTCTTCTCCCGAGAAACAAGTGAGAGGACAAAAGGAAAAGGCCCCAAGTTGCACCAGGGGAGGTTTAGAATGGATACTAGGAAAAATTTTTTCACTGAAAAGGAGTACTGGAACAGACTGCCTAGGGAAGTAGTTGAGTCACCATCTCTGGAAGTATTTAAAAGACTTGTGGATATAGTGCTTAGGGACATGGTTTATTGGTGAACTTGGCAGTGCTGGGTTAATGGTTGAACTTGATGGCCTTAAGGGTCTTCTGCAACCTAAACAATTCTGATTCTAAAAGTTTGCATTCATCAAAATTGACTCATCGATAAAGAAGACAGTCCAGCAGAATTATTGTTTTAAACTATTTAAACTAGCCTAGTCCAATTTTTTGAAGGGAAAAAATTGGGAGTACTCACATTAGCAGTGTGCAGGAGATTTAAAAGGGCAATCATCTTTGACAGCAAAACAAGGAGCTGAGGGCAGTAACCTTTACCACCAGCAAAGCCAGGTGGTTTGTTCATGCCATAAGGCTACAGAAACCTCCAGTGCTCCAGGAATGCAGACCTTCAATGAGGACAAATTTTGAGCAGTCAGGAGGAAAAAACACAAATACCACCACTGCTACTGACACGAAGTAGACATAATTCATCCTAGCATCAAAAAGGCAGATGGTTCATCTAACAGGAAAAATCAATAGTATTTGTCATACTTAATGCTGACATTTTTTAAACTTCTCTGTATTTGCAGGGCAAAGGCCAGCCAAGCTATGCATATTTCATCTGCTGGAAGAAACATTGACCTTACTGTCTTGCTCTTTTTCAACCCTGACCTTTTAAGTCTACAGTGAAGAGGTAATCATCATTAAACTGGGAGTAGATATTCACATGAACTATAACATAGTTTTAGTCCAATTTGTTACTTAATTTTTCTGCTTAGGGAGTACTAATTTTAGCTCAGTTTCCATCACCTAAAAAGCAAGTTCATGTTTATTTGATTTTTTTAGGAATTTGACTCCTTGTCAATCTAGATTGTGTGTCTTCAGAAGACCAAGTTTATTTCTGGAAAGTAGTATCATTCCCTAATGTTTACCCTGACCACTTCAGGTCTTGAGGTTCCATTTGAGGGAGGGTACAGAGCAAGAACATGCTGACCTGATGTCATACATCGCAAATGAGACAAGGTCATTTTCTTTTGAGATTCATTTTTTCAGTGGTTGTATCAGGGATTGTTAAAAAAATACACAGTAGTTGTGTGTCTTTCCATTGCCAAATGAATTACAACTTAGTTTTGGTGCAAGTCATCATAAAACAAGAATCTCTATCAGCTGCTAAAAGACTTATCTCTTCCATTTCACTTTCTAGTTCTCTCTATTTTTCATTTGCAATACATGATATGAGCTATGGATTTCCTCATTCCATTTCCCTTCTATTCTTGCAATAACCTTTATCGCATTCAACCAATCACCTCTGTTTTCCTTAATTTTCCTTCTCTGAGTTGCTTTCCCCACTAATTTTACTCAGCTGCTGACCACTTAATCCTCTATCCCCCTTAACGTGTTCTAAATAAAAGGGGTCAAAACTTTTGTTTCCAGTGCCTTCCTATAACCTATGGAGGATTCTGAATTTCATTTCAGATACATGCAGCACAAAGCAAGGTTTCGTGATAGTTGTTTCCACGGTTTTTTTGTGTCTGGAGACTGATTCTACTAAATATATACACAATACTGTTTACTCACATTAACCTTGGAGTGACATGAAGCTCTCAGCATCCAAAAGCTCAGGTACTGAAATTACAGAAGTAAAGGAAAAGGCAAAACCAAAATCCTGAAATCAATAAGTCTGATTGTCTTTTCAGCTAAAGCTCACTCAAAATCTTTCTTTGCTGAGAAAGTTTCATCTGCTGTATAAATCGTGACATGAAGGCAGAGTATGAATTAAACTATTGTTTATTTTTACATAATCATAGTTGCTGAACTACAGAATTCAGTGAAGAGACATCCACAGAAAATCAACTGCTTTATTACCAAATTCTTAGTGAAGGCCATACTTGGTAAGAGATGTAAAATATTTACCTTGAGTATCCCATTCAGACTAACTTACTAATTCACGTTTTGACAATTTAAAAAGAGGAAGCAAAAAAGGGAGCACTATATTGTGATAGTCAGGTAGCAGAAAGATTTTTAAATGCTTTTCAGCAGTGAACACAGTACCTATTTGTACCAGTAAAACTTCTTTTGTCTTATTGATCAGATTCACAATAGATCCAAATTTCCTTCAGTTTGGGGCTTTTTTTTGTATGTGGCATGTTCCAAAAAGAATTAATTAATATACTCTATTCTCTAAAAATAAATATTTTATAATAATTATACAATAATTATTACAAACAGGGACTCACAAGTGAATCATTGTAGCCAATATGAGCTAGTTAAGCAAGGCTTAGGCTACTCAGGAATACATATAATAAGAATCGAGTCTGCCATTCTGTTATTTCTTGGATTATCAGTTTACTGTGTTTTAGAACACACAGTAATAATAAAGTGTATAAGGCATGATTCTTTTCCAATAGCGTCATCTACATTTTAGTAAGTCTCAAAATTACAGAGAAGAAAAAGGACAAAGATGTATGATAGCTAATACAAATTTCCACTGATACATTTTATTTTAAACAATATTCTAAGCTGTTAATTAAGGGTAAAAAGGGGTTGCAGTAACAAAAACTCCTCTCTGAAATAGACCAAGGCAAAGAAAGACTGGTGTTATGTGAAATACACAGGTAAAACTGACACAAAAGTACCCTCAATTCACTAAAAATGGCAAGAAAAAGTTATGAAGGGCATATAGCATACTTGTTCATACAGTCATCAAGCTTTCTCAATGTTTACTTGAATCTCAAAAAAAAAATAAAAAAAATTGCTTTAATAAGATTAATTTCTTGATATCAAAAGTTGAATTCTCTAAATTAGCGCTTTTTTAAAAGATTTGAGAGATATTGATCCCTCTGGAGAGTGCTTTGCAGCTTTCTAGGTTGGATGTCTAAGCCCAGTAGGATGAAGTACCCTGGGGAGCTACCTATGTACATCTCAACTGCCTACTGAAGGCGCTGAGGCAGGTAACTCTAAGAGAACACACTAGTAGAAATCAATGTCTCACAGCAAAGATTTATCTGCATTGCATATGATGCTGCATTTGAATACAGGAAGACATATCTGCTGCAAGTTTAAGTTTACTAATACAAGATAACAGTAATAAAAAGCTGGCAGTACAGGCGTCAGCAAGAGGGATACCCTTGCTGGTCACTGGCCTACATTTGAGGCAAGGTGCCACATGATCACTCAGGGGTTTTTATCTGTCATAGGATTATACCTCTCTTTGTTCCAAAGACTTGCCTAAAGTCCAGAGATGACCTTTTCACTTCAGATTAGCACACATGTAAAATTTTCTTTACAGAAAGAGTAGTAACTCTTTCTTTCTCTTAGACATAAAAATGGACAACCTATAGAAAATCCTGTATTTTAAGATTTGAGAGATAAAAAAATATCAGAATAAAACATTACCTAGTAGATAGGTGGGATGAGCTAAGTGGGGTGCCAGATTAGTCTAGCAGTTTTACTGCATCAGTGAAAAAATGGAGAGCTATGGATAGCACCTACCTGGACTTCCGTGATATTTTTTATGCAGACCCTTTCAACATTCTTTAGGCTAAATTGCAGAGATATGAGTTTGACAGGTGGACTGTTAGATGGATAAGGATGGATAAGGTTGATGGACACATCCAAAATATTATACGCAATGGCTCAATGTCCAAGTGGAAACCAATAATGAGTGGTGTTCTTTAATATCTTCATCAATGATGTAGTGGGATTGAGTGTGTACTCAGCAAGTTTGCAGAGGATACAGAGAGCAGTCAGTTCACTTGAGGGAAGGTATGTCATCCAGACAGACAGAGGGACTTGGACAGGCTTGAGGAGTCAGCCAATGTAAAACTCATGAAGTTCAACAAGGCCAAGCACAAGGTGCTGCAGCTGGCCTAGAGCAATCCCCAGTATGAATACAGACTGGGGAATAAATGGATTGAGAGCAGGCCTGAGGAGAAGGACTTGGAGACTCTGATGAATGAACAACTGAACATGAGCCAGAAATGTGTGCTTGAAGCCCAGGAAGCCGGCCATAGCCTGGGCTGCATCAAAAGAATCATGGCCAGCAGGTTAAGGGAGATTATTCTTCCTCTCTACTCTCCTCTTGTGAGACCCCACTTGTAGTACTGAGCCCAGCTTTGGTGTCCTCAGTATAAGGAAAGCTGTTAGAGTTGAGTTGGAGTTGCTGTTAGAGTTGCTCCAGAGGAAGGATATGGAAATGGTCAGAGGACTGGAACACCTCTGCTGTGAGGAAAGAGCTGGTGGTGTTCAGTCTCGAGAAAGGCTCCAGGGAGACCTTACTGCAGCCTTTAAATATATAAAAAGGATTAATGAGAAAAACATTTTCTGCCAGGGCCTGCAGGGACAGGACAAGGGACAATGATTTTAAACTAAGAGAGGGTATGTTTAGTCTGGACATAAGGAATACCTTTTTTACAATGAGGGTGGTGAGACACTGCAACAAGTTGTGGATGTCCCATCCCTGTTCAAGGCCAGTTTGGATGGGGTTTTGAGCAACCTGGTCTAGTGGAAGCTGTCCCTGCCCAGGGACTTAGGTTGGACTACATGATTGTTAAAAGTCCCTGGAAATTAAGTGCCACACAGTCACTCGCTCAACCCTCCTTTCTCTCCCTGCCACAACCTGGTGGAAATGGGGAGGAGAATAAAAGTACAACATTTAGGTTGAGATAAGAACAGTTTAATAATCAAAACCAAAGTAAAAATACAGTAATAATTCTAAGTAATTATTATAATAGAAAGGGAAAACAAACAAGTGATGCACAGTACAATTGCTCACCACCCACTGATCAATGCCAGACGCCACTTCCCAAACCCTGACTGACCCTGTTTCCAGGTAATTCCTCCCAGTTTATATACTGAGCATGAAGTTTTGTGATGAGAAAAATCCCATTGGTTAGTTTGGGTCACTTGTCCCAGCTATGATCCCTCCCAGTTTCCTTCAAGAACCTCCTAACTGGAAGAGCATGAGACAAGAAAAAAGTCCTTGACTTCAGATAAACATGACTTAGCAAAAAGCCAAAACATCAGTATGTTGTTAATACCATTCTCATTCTGAATCCAAAACACAGCACTGTAACAGCTACTGAGAAGAAATTAACTCTATCCTGGTTGAATGCAGGACACTGTGCTAGGGATATATAATAATTGTATTGAAGAATTCTTGCTTATAAATAGCAAAAGATATGAAATTACTGAAGCTAATATGTGCAATACAACAGGGGATGAGAGAGATGTCTGTTTAAACTTTGCTCCTGAAACAATACAGCCACAATACATTTACATTCCCCTTAACATAATTCATTGCATTTTGGGAGTAGAAGGAATTATTCAAGTCTACTGTAATGGCCCTGTACATATCACTTTGATCAGTAAGAAGGTGGTAACAGAGGAATCTAGAGGAATTGCAGCTGGACTAGAGAACATTCTTTGCTATATGTTTTTCCTCTATCCTCAAGTGAAGAATCATGTTTTCTCTCAGCTTGACACAAGCAAATAATCTTGTCTCAAGGAAGTGAAGTAGACCATTCATATGTATTTCATGCCTATTCTTCCCGTATTAAATCATTCACAGTTAATCTCTGTTGATTTTTTTCTTTTAGTAAGAATTTCTTATCTGTCTAATCTCTGACTGGCATGTATGTAGGTCAAATCAATTATATTCCTTGTTAAACAAACTAGATTGAAACAAGGGAAGCCATATCCCTGTTATATGGCCTAAAGCAAAAGTCAGCCATTCAGGCAGGAATATTCCCTTGAGAAAGACCTAAAAAGGAGATGAAGGCACCGATTATGTACGTAAGAAGACTAAAAGCAAGACAAAAATCCAAGAAATTAATGTGAATAATTTCCTAGAATGAGTTTGGCAAAGGCTAGAAATAAAGTATCGTGATTCAGATCTGCATCTTGGGGTTGGGATTTCTGACTAAAAATAATTGCTTTCCCTTTCTTCCTACTGCCTCAGCAGAAAGAGAGCTTCATGTGCACTCTTTGTTTGCCAACAGGACTTCACTAAGAAATGCTAGGTCCAGAGTGTGACCACTAACTTTTATGGTGCTGCAAAGAGTGTAGGCTTGGAGGTTGATTTGCTGCTATCCACTCGTTCTAGGCCCTTATGGCCACACTGCATATTAACTAAAGAAGTTTACTACAGTTGATGGTCCTAGATGCACATCATGCATGGGCAGAGAGACAAGCACCTTGTAGAGAATCTTACCTTCACACTGGAAACAGGGTGCTCTAGAAAGTACCTTGGCACCTAACTTAGTCTCTTTAGAAGAGTAACTGGTGGGTGCTTGAGTATCTATCACAAAACACTAAGTATATACAATAGAAATTACCAGAGAGGCATTTCACTGGCTTCATTTTCATGCTCACCCATTTCCAAACTCAGATATTTTGCTGAATTTCTGCAGGTTAGATTGCTCATAGGAGACCTAACTCCACCAATTTTATGTCATTAAGGGATCTCTGAGTCAAAACCAAAAATTCTGCCAGACAACCTCAGGGACACTGTGAATCTATGATTTTATAAATACGTGTTCTTATATAGCTGTGTCCTCACTTTCTTCTTGATTACTAATGCACTGGGAGCTGGTGCCCAGGCACTGGGGTAGAGCAGAGACAACAGTGGAACAGGTATCCAAACTGCAGCCCATGCAGGACCCCAAAGCAGAAAAGGTGGATATTTGCTGAAAGACTGCAGCCTTTGCAGAGGACTCATGCTAGAATAGGGAAAAATGTGAGAGGGAAGGAGCAGCCAAGAGGAGCTGTTAGGGATTGACCACAGCTCCCATTCCCCACCTACCCTGTGACACTCATGGGAAGAAAGAGATCAAGGAATCAGGAACAAAGGAGTGGAATTGATCCTGAGGAAAAATCAGAGAGGAGACAGAAGCTGTTTTAATTTCTGATTTTATTTGTCACCATCCTAATTTATTTTAAATGGCAATAAATTAAATTACTTTTCCTTGAGTCAAGTCTGTTTTGCTGTGAGTGTAATTGTTAAGTGATTTCCTTGTCTTTTTTCAACCCACAAGATTTTCCATCCAATTTTCTCCCTCTGTCCTTTTGAAAAGGAGGAATGAGAAGAGAGGGAATGAGATAGCAGGTAGGTGGGCATCTGGCAGCTGGCCAAGGTCAAACCACTACAACCAGGCAGTTTTTTAAATTGAAACAATACCTTGAGAAATCCTCTATATAATTCAAAGTAATAATCAGTCTTACACACTCCCTCATACATGACAATGACCATCTGACTTGATTAGAGGTTCCTATTGCTTCAAATACATTTTTTTTTTCATAAAGGATGTTAATAGATTTTTTAATTAGCTTAAAGACAACAAAAACAAAAATCATATTGTTTTAAAAAGTGTTTTCTAAGGTCTGCATTCGAAGGTGTACCTTGACCTTTTTTGACCTGTCTTTACTTATAGCTTAAAACCACAATTTAGGCAGTAATTACTTCAAATAGCCTTTAGTAATCCTATAATGTACTTTTATAATTCTAAAACCTTTTTCAGTAACACAGTTACTCTTATCCAATGCCTGACTTCAGAATAACAGCTAGGCATTTTTAGAGTACACTTTGCACATCCTGGATACATTCAGTTTCTTAGAAAGCACTGCTTTGTCTCAAAATGGAGCTATTGGAGTAGTGATGGTACTTCAGTTATAATGAGCAGTTCTGGGAGCAAGACCTGTGACCTAGTGCTCTTCAACCATAGAGGACTTTATTGACAACCAAATTAAAAGCCAGGTGCTCTTTAACATAAGCGCTCACTTTATTCCTCTGCTTGTCTTCCTGTCCCTGGAATCTTACCTTCTTTTTTTCAAATCCTTTCTTAACTTCAAGAGATGTGGAGGCTGCAAATTCTGAGAAGAGATTGCAGCATGATGTTTTGAGTTGACTCTTGAAAGACAGGGGAATAGGTTTTGAACACATTAGGGCAAAAAGATCAAATGTGAGTTTCAATTTCTGCACGGCTATTTTGAGGACAAAGCCAATGTATACAAAAGCTCTACCTCACAGGCTACACTATGAACCTAAAAAGAATGAGTTTTGAATTGTATCATTTCTGAAAGAAATTCTCCTTCCCCTGATCATGATTTATATTCCAAATAACTATACTTTCTATATTGCCAGTTCTGATAAAATGCAATGGAGCAATTCTTGGTTTTCCAAAAAAATGAAGAATTGGAAATACAGAAAGAATTCACTTTCATTGGCTCCATTTTATTCAAAGCTTATATAAATGTGCAATTCTACTGCTTTTGGACTAATGCTATGCTAAAACAAAACTTTAGACTCTTTACAGATGTTTCAGTGAACATTTTTCTACAGAATTACAGACATACCGAGATGCCAGACACATCAAGTACTGCAAAAGCTGCTTTGATCTCTACTTGTAGAATACTTACTGCTCTGTTCCACATGCCATACCAAAGTGCAAAACCAGTAAGCCACAGTAATGGCACTTGACACTATGATGCCAAGTGAATTTATAGAAAACAGCAAACCACATAGCAATGCTGTTATTACAGACTGCTATATATTCTTCTGGAAAAATACCATTGACAACACTCCACATTTGAATGTTATAATTTCATCACGGAATTAAGGAAGTTCCAAAATGAATCTGCCTATTTTTAAAGACATCAATTTGATTACTTTTCCAGATTCTGTTTCAGTAAGTTGACATTTCTAACCTTTACATAATAGAGCAGATGTGTACTGGGCTGGAGCTCAAATACCCTGCAGAGGGAGATCTAAATAAGTACGGTTTTGAAAGTTAATTTATTACTCTTATGTTGCTACTTGTCATGCTTTAGGAATGGTACTCCCCAATTTACTGCTCCCACTGAGACTCTCCAAACCACATGCCTCTTGCCCTCTCTCCTTCCCCTCCCCCTGCATCAGGATGCAGAGAACTGGAGGCACAAAATGTAAAGATCACAGGCTGAGATAAGAACAATTTACTGAAAACAGCAATGAGATAAGAAAATTAACAGCAACAGCAACAGTACCAATCACAGAGGGCACAAGAAACAAATAGTTCACATGGAACCCCGCCAGGAATAGTCAGTATCCAACTGCTCCCTCTGCCACGCTGCCGACCTGGAAAAGACTCCCTTCCCCTCACACCTGGAAATGACCTGAGGTGGTACAGAATAACCCCCAGGTCCTGGCCATGAGGCGTCCTGGCTCCTGCCAAAATTAACCCTGTCCTGGACAGAATCAGGACACTTCTAAAGATCAAGACTTTGAGCACCTTGATAGAGTAAAAAAATGGACAGCTCTACAGACTAAACAGTTCCCAGATGAATGTCCCTTGCTTTCCAGCTTACTCCACAGTTAAAAAGCAGTATTCATTCAGCTAAGTGATAAATAATATATGCCACACAAATAAAAGACAACACAGAATTTTGAGGATATGTATGGGCAGTCAAATGGCCTTCAAATACTAACAGAAGTTTACCAAGAATTCACATTTATTATCTACAGATTTGTTTTCTGAGTGGAAAATAGGGAAAATATTGCTCTGTTGACTACATTGTACAGGTTGCATATCAAAAGATCCAATGGTCTTTACTGTTTAAGTGCATTGAAGTGCCTAATTATTCAGTTGTGTTTATCTAGACACTTCTATATGCCTCAGTAGGCAAAGAGATAAAGACAATTATATTTGTTTCAATGTGCATCTACACTAAAAATACTAAAATCACCTTTTCTCTATCACATTGATATCATATAAATTCACTGAAAATACTTTAAATGTAGACGTGGAGTTCAAAACAGCTCCAGATTCTCCCAGTATGATAACCACTCTTTAAAAGTTGCATACATCTGAAAATGGGCTAATCTTTAAATCCAGCTTCAGGCAGAACTGTATAGAACTTTTCTCTAGAGAAATTAAAGCTTTAGACCTATGCTAGCTGGCACACACATTCTATTTTGCAAGTCCCAAATCATGACTTGTATGAGAGCTTGTGAACCTATACATATTTCAGAATCACAGAATATTCTGAGCTGAAAGGGACCAACAAGGATCATTGCATCCAACTCTTAAATGAATGTCCCATATGGGGATCAAACCCATGACCTTGGAGTTAGCACCATGCTCTAATCAACTGAGCTAATCTCAGCGTCCATTTGCACAAGCACTCAAAAATACAGCAAAGTCTCTGCCCCAAAATCTATGGTATACACAAAAAAGTTAATTGTAGTCAGACGTAACTCAAACAATTTCTTGAGGGAGCAGTTTAAAATGCCTTCTATTAGGAATGCATATAAATCAAATTAAAATTATTGTGAATTGCTTAGAAAATTAACATAGAAAAACTCCTAAAGAGTCAGCTGAGTGATAAAAATGATCAGTGCATTACTAGCCAATGTAGGTGACTCTCTTTCTCATGAGAAAGCAAAGCAGAAACTGGTATCTGAGCTACCTGAGGCAAATATGGTCAGTTTCCATGGTCAAATATTAAGTGAAGGGTAAATTCCAAGAAATTCATTAAACTTGTACTAATATTTTTGGTTCTGAGGAATACTTTAGGAACTGAATTTCAACATTCCATTTATTTGTATATTCACATTCTTCATTGGCATTTTTGGGTGAAAAAGGTGATTTAAAACCTAATATAAAAATGCTGGTAATTTTTCAGATATAGAGTAGTATATATTAAGAAATGTTTTTCACACAACATGTGGAAAGACTAGGCCCATGAACAGAGCACAAGTTGGAAATTTTACCATGCACACCTTTAACCTACCAGCAACTTAGAGTGTCAGTAAAGAAGTGTCACAGGACCTCTGGGCCAATCTCCGCTGGTGCCTCCACTGAAAGAAACAGCCAGGCAGATGGCTCACAGGTGTCAAAAATCTTGTAGGAAAAGCATGCAGGAGCATAAAGGGCATGTATTTATTCTCCTGCTTAGTACAAGGCATAGGGAGAAGAATTCGTGCTTTGAGAAAATCTAATCCTTTCCACGCAGCTTCAAGAGAGAAGCTTTTTCACAACATAAATTTTACCCTCTCTGCCTCACCAGAAACTCGGTACTGGGGGTAAAGGCAACTAAAATGTGATTCTCCTTCAGTGATTTCATGTTGTGGTTCCTTGGGTTGAAACAGTTTGTGCCACTTTGCCAGAAACAATTAAAGGCTTCAGTCCTCTCCTGCTTTCTCTCCATTGGAATCTACATAGTTTAACATTCCTTGCCTCGACCAGTTATTCTAACTGGGATTTATTCAACTGGGACAACTTGCACTGGAATGTCTCACTCCATATAGCAATTCCAAACAACTCAATTTCCAACTGCTGTTTGTGTCTGCTCTCCAAAACAAGATGCAATCCTAGGCAGGTCTCATAATAACACTCAAATAAAGGGAAAAAAACCAATCAACCAGAAACCTAAACTGCAGCACATCACATTTATTTGTTGAAGAAGAGATAAAATAAAATAGATTAAGCTCTTAAAAATAAGGAGGGATGGGGGGGGGTGGGCAGTGCTGGGAGGGGTAGGTGGCAGGGGAGTAGTTAATTCCGCAAGTATTTCTCAGTTCTTAATTTTTGTCTGTTCTGAGTCCATGGTACAGAGGTGAATTCATATGTATGGGAGAATCATACTGCTTGGTTCTCCTTGCCTCCCTTCCTTTACATTTTGGTGATAAAATTCAAAAGCTAATAAAATCAGACAGATTACAGCAGCATTGATGAATGGCCATGTCTGGATTTCCTGTCTGGAGACCAGAGCAGGCAGTGTCTGAGAAAGAAGACAAGGCAGACACTGCATAGAGAGAAAAGGAATATCCAGCAGATGGATTATGTCTGGCTGGTCCCATTATTAATACTGATCTGTATCAGGCAGTGATGAATACATAGAAGCACTCAGAAATACTAATAGTCTCACCCTTTAAGTACTAATTTCTATCCTTCTATCCTATTTAACATTAAAAATGCTCTGTGATCTTGTCATTGATGGAAATGGTTATAATGAAGAGACAGGGCTCTTGGGAAGAAAGAATATACTAAATTTAATGAAAAATATTAAAATCAGCTTGAGAGGTAGAGAAGTCATAAACTACAATCACAGAATATCAGAGAAAACTCTTTCCCCCTAAACAATTTACATTCTTATTTAAATGTAATTTTTAAATCCTAAATCTGTGGATATTTTTAGTTATCAAGACTACAGAATAAATATATTCTAAGCTATTAAAAAGAAGCTAAGAAAGGCAGGACATATTAGGCAATGTGTAGACGGTAACATAATCAATTAAACAGCACTCATGCTGCGCCAGAGTTAATTTTAGTGTTACAAAATTACTGAATCTCCATTTTCTTGCATATTTAACTTTTTCAGAAGTCTCTTCTGAGAGATCAAAGAATGTCTATGCAGTCACTGCCAAACAGGTCAAAAAAATCTCACCCTAAGTTTTGATAGTGCCTAAATATCCACTAAATCAAACTGGAAACAGCAAGAGCTCACCAGTCTGGAGAGAACAGCTAAAAAAAAAAGCCAACCAGGCTGTAGCCCCCAGCAGTAGCACCTACTCAAGATGAAGTAGGGGAGATCATTTGGATTGCAGGGTTTTGGGTGTTGACTCTCAAACTTCACTGTTCTGCTCGACTATTCTGCTGATTATCTTCTTTGGAGTATTATCATGACGGAAAACAACATGATATGCACTGGCCTAGCTGAACACATTTCCTTGTGAGCTGCAGCTGCTTCATGATACTCAAGCAATTTTCTCTTTTGACATGAAAAGAAGAAAGGTGACATTTTCTCCTGAGGCACGCCAGGAGAATATATGCTATATGTATGTAGGGACCAGGGCAGGCTTTTAAGGTGTAGTTACTGAGAAAGAGTCGCTTAAAGGAACTGCAAACCTTACCTGGTGGCTAACAAGAGTGGGGAAAATGTAAATAGCCACACATGTAATGTAAGTGGTATCTGTCAGACAAGACAGTAACATACATTAAGTAACACAACTGAGTAACATAACTACATACCATAACTGAGAGTGACAATAACATTTCTCATAGTGGCTTGGTCTGAGGATTGTAGCCACAAGGTGGCTGAAATCTAAGGGTCTGCATAGACATTGTCACTCCAACATCTGCATCGACCAAGAACTTCATTAATCAAGAAACTTCTTCCAAGCTAAACATTCCATTATTATAAAATGACTCACAGACAGATGTATAAGGGGGTAAGGGGAAAAAAGAGTTCTTTCATTTGTCGTCCCTCCTCTTTTTCCTGGAAATACAGGTAAGCTTTGGTCTAGATCATGCAATAAAGAGGAAAAGCAGAGACTTCTATGTATGCTCTGGTTCCTGCCTATGCTACCAATACAGTGTTCCTTGACTACTTTTTATGACCTTGATATCCGCTCCCTCATCTAAGAGTGTTTATAAACATAGATGTGGGCTGAGAGAACATAAAACTGTGGAGGTATGGTCACCAACTTTATAAAACCTGCCACCTGAAGCATTCCTTTCTTTCTAGCCAGCAGATAGTTTTGTTGAGGTTGGACTCTTCTTATTAGGAGGAACAGGTATGGTCTTACGAACCCATATCTCAAATGCAGGGTAATATTCTAGGCTCCTTTATTAACAAATAGTCACGTGAACCATTTTATTCAGAGCAAATTTCAGCAACTCAAGGATTGTTTTGAACACAGTGTCTCAGATTCAGTGTTGCAAGAGCCCCCAAAGAAAGTCTACTCCAATCACAAAACAACTTTTCAACATTAATTTTCACCAAAATGAGACTTCTTTATCTTGAAATAGAAATAACATTTACTTTTGCTCTGTTCGCTCTGTCATTTGCCACTTTTAACCTTAGATTTCAATCACACTGGAGAAGCTGTGGTTTCATGCTTAAAACTGAGGACAAGAAATTAATGGTTTTAGTTATTTTCATTACTCTGACAATGAGATGGGACCAAGGAAATCAGTTTCTGCTCTGTTAGTCTCTTATTTTTCTGTAAAATAAAGGTGTCAACACACACTTGTTCTTTCAATGTTTAGTTGCAAGCTTATGTTATATGAGCATTTGCAAAATGCTTTGACGTTTCTGGGAAAAACATCAAAATCTGTAAACGCCATTTTCATATATACATAGAAATTCAAATTAATCATTATTCCCTTTTTTTTTACCACTAAGAGATTTATACGTTTTGTTATCAAAGCTTCACTTTTACACTGAAATTTTTATTATTACAAACATGAACTCCTAAAGAAACATTCAAGAATTTTAAGAAATTCTATCTACTTTCCTACAGTCCACATAAAAGCTTTTTAATTTTTCATTTTTGATGAAAAAATGGAAGATTTTCAGTAGGCTTTCGGGATAGCCAGAGCTCATTCCAGTTTTCTGAAGAATCAACATTGCAAACCTTTTCCTCATTTGAATGGTCTTCAGTCATGAAAGATGTTCTATACAACAATTGGAGAAAACTTTGATACTCTTATTAATACTGAGTAACACTTACTCAATAGGTTTCAGCAGAAAATATTACTCAACATAAGATTCTGAACAAGTAAGATTATTAGTGTCAGAACTTTTTATGGAGCCTTTCCAATACAATTAATCCAAAAACTGTTTTTAAATCTAAAACAAGGCACACTATTCCAAAGATTAAAAAAAGAAAAAAATAAATACTTGGGGTTACTTCTCTGTTTTACTGTCTTGTGGATATCATAATATCATTGCTTACACAATTTCTATCTTTAACATTCCATCATGATTTTAAAAGCAGTATATCTTATGTATCAATAAATTTAGAAGCATAACATTAGAAAATTTGAGTATGAAATTGAGTTTTTGAAGTAACTTTAATAATTTGATAAGGCATACCATATTTTTCAAAACATAGCACAAGTCATTATTTAACAAAAGTATTTTAAAAACAGCTCTGCCAATATGGATGGGATTTGTTTTAATAGCCTTGAAAAGCACATGATTTATGATCTCTGTCTCTGGGAATTATGCATTTTTACAGTTTCTATTCAGATCAGCATATTTCTAATCTCATAATATAGTATGGAAATTAACTGCTTGGATTTCTCTATTTTGAATTTCTATTTGCAGACCATCACATTCCTTTAGGAACATGAAGTTCCATATGTGTCTCTTCATTACGCCAACAGTAAAGCAGAACATGTTTGTCTAAAGCCCTTTGCAGTTGTCTTCTATTTCCAGATGTTATTGTGCTATTGGATATTATATAGTCTCTGAAGAATGAGGTCTCTAAACAGTTATTTGAGGTGTGTATGCCATTAAAACCATTACCTATCCTAAATATTCAGAAAGGTCAAGGCAAAAGCTAAATGAACTTCTGCAGGGTTTGAGAGGTTCAATTATAAATCAAAATCAAATGCTAAGAGGTACTTCTTATCTGCAGTTTATCCTAATAGGTCAATAACATCCTTCTTGTAGCTGAAAACTAGGGTTGAAGTTCCAAGTTTTCTCAAGTCAGTATCAAGCCTCCTGACAACTTTACACAGAACTCTAATTAGCAGAATCCAACTCCAGCACTTCAGAGACGCCTGATATTTGAATATCTCTAGAGCTAACAAATCTAGAAAAGCCACACATATATACTTAGCAAGGAGTAGTTTTATGAAGGGATTTTGTAGCTCTTACAAATAGTTCAATTTTAGCAGATATTTTCCTGCACACAAATAGATTCATGGACAGTTCTGCAATATGGAGGTGCTTATGGCATTAACATTGGCAAAGGAAGTTGTAACAAAGGAAGATCTAAAGAGTGTGCTCTTTGTAAATTCCTTCTGCACTATCCAGTTGGTCTCAGCTGTTCATTAATATTTCAGCTGCTCCAATCAGACGCAACTCCTGGTTTTTTTTTGGAGGACCCCAATGTTTATACCACTGCTATGGCATAGCTCACGGCAACCAAGTAAGGTATGTGACCAGTGGCCATTCTTATGTTTCCTAAGCATGTTAAAAGGAACAAGTCCACCACCAGCAAGGAAAGAAAGCATATATTTTTAAACCATAGTTCCTACAAATTTCTTTAAAATTCTGTAAGCTGTAGTTTTAATTTTCAGAACTCTGCTCAAATAAGAATTCTTTGTCCAAGTCTTCAATGCATCTGTAACACTCTTCTCTGGAAAGCAACCACCCATGCAGTGTGTCAGGCACTCTGGTTTGTCTCTCACAAGATTAAAGTGGGGCAGGAATCCTACTGGAATGAAGGATGAAATCAGAGCTGGTAGAGTTGCCTGATGTGAAGAATGCCATGGTTGAAGAAGGACCAGCCTCACAAAATGGTAATCACACCACAACATTAGCTAAACACAGTAGTTATACAGGGCGATAGTGCTGCTGCCAACCTAGCAATGGTAAATCCAATTGCTTCAGTGGACCTCTCATTAGGACCTCAGATAATAGAGACAAATCCATGTTTTCAATACACTTCCACAAAGCACAGAGTGTCACTTAAGCCAGTTCATCAGCCTGGATAATTTGGATCCTCACTGTATTCAGCACTGTACTTACCATTTTTCTACATGATGTTTTTGTTGTGGCAGCCTTAAAGATCTTTTTTTCTGTCTTTTTCAGTAAAGAATTTTCTGACCTTGTTGCTACACCAATCACTCAATTTCTAAAATCTTCAAAAAATTAAATTCTCCTGCAAACTCAAAAGTCAGTGAAACTTGAGGACATCCTCTTAACCAAAAGTGATGATCTTAACTATGCCGAGAGAAACAGTGGTATCGAAAACAGCAGATAAGAATTAAACTGAAAATAGGAGATACCTCACAGCACCACTTGTATCTCAAACTCAATCTCCTCACAGCTATTCTGTGATTCACAGAGGACATCAGCCTTTGGTTACATGGCATTTCCAGCCCTTACCCACCAGTGAAAGAAATGCATTAAACAGCTACATTGCTTTTCTGTTTTGGGTATTAAAAGCAAGCTCACAGGAGGGAACTATAGTAAAATCAGAAAACCTGTATTAGCATAACTTTCAAGATATGTTCATAAGTGATCCCAAGTCAGGAAAAGATAACACAAGTCTTTGTGGGGATAGTCAAACAGACAAGTTGAGAGTCTCAAAGGAAATGGTGGAGGAGAGTTGGATTTCTGCATCATTATAAGTCCCTATCACCTCAGTAAAAGGACAAATCCTGTCTCCACAGAGATACAGCATGAATAGAACAGTGACAACACAAGGGAAGACATATACTCATCAGAAGATCAGTTCAATCAGCAATAAGACTGCAAGATAAAAGTCCCCCGCCTTTCACGCACACAATGGGAGAGCTGTACTTCTGGAGTGTGATAGTCTTCTCCCAGCTCCATATCTAAACATAGGGCTCTTCAGTTTTTCACTGCAAAGACAGGGAGGCCTAACTAACACTCTGGTCCCTGAAGTGTCCTAACACTCTTGTCCCTAAAAACAAGATACAATAAAGAGCTGCTAAGTCATAAAAAATATCCTCCATCCATGGCTTGTCACCAAGATACACAGGGAAGACTTCTGCTCTCCCAGAGAAGAGACAACATGGGAGAAGCAGTCCCACCTGGCTAAAGGAGGAGGGAGCACAATGAGATGAAAGAATAACAGACTTCAAAATAAGTACTGCTAATGGAAAAAAAGAAAAAAAATTATAAAGGAGTGTTAGAGCATTAGCATATAATGTAACCGTTTCTGAAAAGGGAACCACTGCAACAGATTGTTTTGGCTTTTTTGGTTTTTTTCAATCTAGGATTGCTAGTTTTCAATTAGTAAACATGGTTGAAGCTGTAAAAATTAGTTTTATAAAACCTTAGGAATTATACAGTCATTATAACAAACTGTTTCCACCCTTCCCTCCCCCTGTCTTGGACAGTTTTGAGGAAATACAATACATGAACATAAACAGCTGTACCTGCAAGTTGTTATATTTCAATTGTGTTACCTCTATTCACTGGGTTCTTGCTTACAAGATAGAATTGGACAGGTTTATTCTGTTAGAATTTTATAGGCAATATCAATTTCTAGGCCTTGCCTGCACTGTATGTCGTCTTGAAAATGAAATCTGCATTAACAGCATTTTGGAGGAAGGAACATCTAAATCAATAAGGTGAACCCAAAACACCCCAGGTTTTGTGCGTTCATTTTTGGGTAAGTAACTGGAGAGCGAGGCAGAGCTTTTTTGCATGCCAGCCTCTTTTATCTTCAAACAGATCCACAAATGGATTATTTATAGGTGTGACAGCAGCCCTCTGAGTAAAGCATAAAGGCCAGAGATTACAAAAGATTGATTTCCACAGCTCTTTACTGCCATAAACCTATAACCCAAGCAGATGCACAGGGGAGAATTCTCTTCCTTAGGTCAGCTGTTTATTTCTGGTACGTGCTTACAAATCTCTGGGGAGGATTAAAAGGACATTCATATAGTATTTTGAAATGGCCAGTGAAGAAGTCATGTTGCTGTACTTTCCTCTAGTGTTTGCCTCCATTTCATGAATCATATGGTTAACCCGGAGAAGAGATCCATTTCTACCTGTAGTGTAAGGATTTTGTTTGTGGAAACATTACCACAAGCCTTGAATTCATGCCTTCTCTACTGAATTCAAAAACTTTAAGAAAATCAGCAAAATTAACTTACAGGTGTATTTCTGGTTACTGCTCAATTCAATTCAGTAAGAAAAACACAGGAGTTTTTCTCCTCTCATTTCCATAAACAGTGAAAATTTATAACTTAAAACACCCTTAAACATAAAATAAGGTAGGCTGGGACATAATTTCAATTGCTAACATCATATAAATGTTTTTATAGAACTAAGACTGTGAGCTGTACCAACTAGGAACAACTAAATGACAGCCAACAGTGCTCTAACTGTACATGTAAGGGAACACCCTCATGATTATGTCTATTCAAGTCCTCATTTTCACTTTGATGAATCTCATCTTTCCTATTTGAAACAGAGCTATAAATACACTTTTTATAAGACAAATATTCATTCTATCAATTTTAATTGATTCAACTTTTCAAAGAGGTTCAATTCCTCCCTTTGCCTATTTGTTCCTTAGCAGTCAAGAAAGGCAAGAGTAAAAAACAGCAAACCAAGATCCCTGCAGTTCATAGGATAATTCTTCTACTAAATCAAAACTATACAGCTGTGTTCAGACATTTCTGTCACCTGACAAAAAGATATTTCAATTCTCTTTTTAAACTGAATCCTTAACAGACTGCTTTGTTCTTGCATTTGTTACAGTTTCTCCAGTCTGCTCAGTTCAAGCACAGATCCAAGAATGCATAAGGCGCGATTTTCATTCATTGTATCCTAAACATAGGAAGAAATCAATACATTCAGCTTTCCCTTCTGAGCAAAAGAAGCAGTGCCTAAGTGGTAAAAGCAGTCTTCTGTCAGTCTGCTGCAGAACCATCATTCTGCAATGCTACAAACACCCCTAACATAACCCACTCAGCAACATAAGCAATTAAATTGAATGTTAGTAGGTATTCTTCCATCTCCAATTTGAATACAAATCACAGCTTCTAATTTAGCAGCTAGCCTCTTGGGACACACACACACACACATAGAGGAAAAGAAAAAAGACCATAATAGCAGCCACTTTTGTGGCCAAAAACTCTGCAGCTCACATTCCTATGAAGAGCATCAATCTAGTGTCAGCAGGACTCTTCTATTTCACATAGAAGCCAATTCTAAGTTATAAGTGTTTTCAGAGCAAAAACAGTCAGAGTTCCTTACTAAAAATAATTATCTACGCCCTACTGCATGTTGGATTGTGTTTCTTGTGCTAAGAAATTTGTAGACTTTGGGGGGAGTGGGTACAGGGAAAACAAGAAGGATCTGTGATATTACTCCAACATGCACATATCTGACAGCTTTGAATTTAACTCTTCTCTTAACCTAGCAAGTGAGCATTCAACAGTTATGGACATTAAGTTCTCCAAAGTCACTTTCTTAGCCTAAAATTTCCTTACAGCTGCTACAATTAGGCAAGGTACCTTCAGTAGATGTATTTAATATAGGATCTAGATGGCTTTGATCAAAGACTTTTTTATTTCATGTGAATAAATATACTCAGTGTGGAGACAAGCATTACTGTCTTGATATCCATGGCCATGTGTCTTAACATGTATTACCATATTGTGTTATGTGGGTTAAATTAGCTCCTGGTTGTCTCTAAAATTTAACAAGCAGTTTACATGTAATAAACTTGTGCGTGTGGCCTAGATATTTACAGGCTGGCTGATGTGCTTCTTTCATCCCTGTTTCTCTCTGTTCCTGCTGTGTCTGGAGACATAACTACTAAAGTCACCTTGAAAGTATAAAAGGAATAAGGACAGTCAGGGAAACAGGTGGCTGGTTCATCCTTAAGCAATAACTGAGTCTGGAAATTCAAGATATGTATATCAGGAAAGAGTCATTGTTTTATAAGAAAATTTAGAACATCTCATAATGAGGCACCGTTCCCAAGTTTTACATCAATACTTTCTTTTTTGGCAATCCTTGTAAAGGCAATATTTAAAAATAACATTCTTATTTTAAGAATTAATTGGGACAAATTGAATTGAATTGATAAAAAACACTTGGGATTTTCTTTAAAAATACATTAGATTGCATTATTGCAGCTACATCTGGAAATTAAAGGCAAAACTATTGTTCATTCTGAACATTCAGTCTAATGAAAACCTTTCAAAAATTACTATACGCATAAGAATACAGTAAGTCAAATCACTCAAATAATTTCTCCATGTCAGACTTCCAAAATAAGCTCTTGTACAAAGATATAATGAATATTAATTGCATACAGAAAATGTCTGAAATCTAACCACAGGTATAACATGTTGTGCCAGCTATTTCAGATCTGCTTTTTTTTTTTTTGTCCCTGGCATATCATTTTGATCACCCTGTTAAGAATAAGCTGCTATGCACAACGAGAATCATTTTTCTTTTAGATTATTAATTAAAAGATTAATGCACACCTTCAGATTTCCCCTAAGAGCAATGTTCCAATATCTGTACCGTTTTTAATGAGGTGAGCAAGAGACATTCAAAAACTATTCTTTTCTGTGGTCATATTTTTAGTGTTAATAGGAAAATTTAGAATCCAGTGAAGTACTACCCTCAAAACTTGCTGCAAAATATCGCATGGACTAAGTTGACATATGGAATTAGCCCACTCCAGAAATGCAGAGAAATGGCTAGAAATGAGGACTACTCTGCTGGACATCTCAATTCTCCCAGAACTCCTTTACTGAATACTCGTCAGGTAAGTGATTGCAATGTATTGCTGCCATTCCACACCAATCCCATATTTTACCACAGTCTCATTGTTTCTACAGGGAAAATGAAACAAGTCCACTTTATTTCAGCTGATTTGATATGCAAAATAACCCCTTTTTTTCAAGAGGTATTGGGAAAACCTTCCAGACCAAGAATCCCAGCTCATGGCATGTGTAATTTCATATGTCCACCTTCAAAATGCCTAAGTGGTTCAGTGCTGCCACTCTGGGTATGCCAGCTCAAAGGGCAATGCCAAATATGCACTTTTTTTCCTTTTATTTGGGCTTCTCTTTTGAAACATATACTCATTTCACAACATCCCCAAGGCCATCTGGTTTCAGGTTGCCTTTCTAGGCATATCTGTCCATCCCTAAAGTATTACTTGGCTTGAGCTAAGAGATAGAAAAAAGCAAATCAGATGTTAGACAATAGAGAAAGACACAAATAAGTTTTTATATATATTAGATTACAGTTCTTACACTGCGGTCATGACTGATACATTTTCCCCTCACTTCCCTAAGCCAATTTTTTTTTGCATTTTAAAAGACAAATTTTAAACTACAGCAACAACAAAGAAGTCATTGAATATCTCCATCTCTTTTTTTTTTTTTTTTCCCATGCATTACAATGGCAGGAAAGATATAATATCATTTTGGGTCAATCTTCTGTGAAAATTCACAGAGTATTAAATAGCAGTACTTTGTGCGTATATCATTTTAAATTGCATAAGTAACAGATGGGAACAAAGGGTCATTTTAACCATGCATTTGTTGGGGAGTTTAAGTATTTTATTTCTAGTTACAGAACTTCTAAAATTGAGGCTTTATGTAAGAAATTACATAAAACAGCAGATAGTTAAATTCACCGCAGGAAAGAACATCAAGAAATAGATATGATAAGAGGATGATTTAAAACAGCATGATTTCTTGATTGCAGTCTAAATATTAATATCTCTGTGTTTACTGTCTTAGTGTATGGAGAGAAATAGAAAAGTCAGGATGACAGACTGCAGCAAGCACTCCTGATTCAGGGACTTGCACCACTATTAATGAACTGTGTACAGGATCTGATTTGCCCTTTCCTGCCATACAGAAAAGGAGAGGACTTAATTAATGACAAATTATCACTTATCTGATAATGCATATGATTGGCCATACTCTGAAAATTACTTTTATAGACTTAAGCTGGCTTTATTGTTTTGAAAGGTGAGAAGTGTTACATATTGACCAAAAAAAAACCAAACAACCAACCAGGTAACAACAACAAAGACCCCATAAAATATTGGGTTTAATCTTATTGCATAGTAGAAAGCAAAAAATAGCCCAAAAATTGTTTTGGCAGGTAGATTTTTGGCTGAATTCAGATTTTTGTTTAGTTTCAGCTACAGAGACTGCCTTCTTAATATTATGCTGCACAAAATTCTTATTCTGCCATTAAAGCAGTCTGGTGAACTACTAATTAGAACTATTAGCCTTAAATGTCCTTTGAATTTTGTACGTTCAGCCAGCACCTACCCCAAATTGTGCTTTGATCTTTGATGCAAATGTAAGAAGCATCCTCACATTCTCCCTTGAGGAATGTAGTGCTGTCACTTTAACTTTATGGTTGATGCTGCCTGGGGTTAATATGCTATTGCTCTCAGACGCAATAAAGGAAGAGACTACATTTTGCTGAGAAAAAGAATTAGACTCACAGTCCCTAAAAACTCTTGAATTTTAAATGTTATATTCAGTATTTCAAATATTTTATTTTGCACTGTACTATAAAAAGAAAATTATTTGAGTATTTTTTATTGTCCACAGGTCCAATGCAATCTTTCCTTCTGCCACAGACCCCCTTTTCCTTTAAGAATGGATGTATGGATGACTTATTTTTAAAAAATTCCTTAGAGAACATTTTGTAAGACAACAATTCTAAATTAAAGCACAGTTATAATTTATATTGAGTCCTCTGAGTCTTTTATGGTCTGACTCTTTATTAGAGTTACTACTAGCAACTCCCTGCAGAGCCTCTCTTTGTAATCAAAATGACAACTCATATCACCACCAGTAAACATTGTTTGAAATGTAATACAACACTTCTTTGACAGAGGCACTGACAATTTTAAATTTACAGCCTAAACCTATGCTGTCAAAGTAAATGGAAAAGCTCATCGAATTCAGAAGGCTTCTGATTAGCACAAGAGTCACGTAAATGAATAAGTAAATGTTTCAAGTGTCACTTTTATAATAACAAAATCAAATCATTCCTTTGTGGATTTGCTGTTCTAGTGTGTGATCCTGCTTTCCAGTGCTGCTGATGTTCGCCTCCCAATAAGCCCTTAGTGCAAAACACATAGGCAACTCCATGAGCATCCCTCCTCCTCCAGTAGCATCTGCATGAGTGTCCTTACTTAGGTTTCTACTTGCTGTTCTGTGATCTTTAGCTTATCACTCTAGTGTTCTTTTCTGCACAAAGGAACTAATATTGTCACAGCTGAAATTGTTTACTCTTCCAGCTTAGACTTCCTTGTCTCCTGATGGCCATGGCATGCTTTTGTGAAGTGGGAGTTCAAAATTCATGTCTCTTTAGCAACAGTTATTATTTCAGTCCTAGGTTTTCCACTGCTGAGTAAGTGGTCTAACCATTGTGGTGCTCGAGAGTCAGTGTTTCTTTACTACAAACTGAACTCATCATCCTCAGTGGGTAATTGATTTGCTTGAAAAATCAAGCCCTTCTGAGGACTTAATGCATCGTTTACTCACCTCTCTTACTGTCTCTGAGACAAAACAGATCTTGGATAGGGACTTCATATTTCTGAGTAATGACATGAGAGCAAGTGAACAGTTCACATGGCAACTTTAGCCCTTAGTCACTTGCAGGTGCCTACTCTCATCTCAGCCCATTTTGGTGCAGTCTGTCTGTCTGCACAAGTGTTTCTGTACCTGTCAGACAAGTGTAGTATTGACTAGTCCAAAGATATTGTACATTTGATTTTAATACAAATGTATGCAGCTGGCAAGGAATTTTCAATTCTTTCTATACGTAAGTAGCAAGAATGTCAGTTTCTCCCCAATGACCTGAAGAAAGTAGCTTCATAGGTCAGTGAAAAATATTAAAGTGTGCATTCAAAGAGAAAACAAAATCTAAAAAAAAAAAAAAAAAAGAAGCAACAAGGACCACTTTTATGAAATCTTTGGAGGATTTTCTTTTTTATCCTTTTAAAAGTCAACTCCTGCTGCTAAAAATTATCTTCTTCCTTACAGACAAGGAGCGTCAATAAATGTAATTTTATTTTCCCTGAAGATAGTGCCCTCAGTACTAAGGATGATGATTTTGTGTATTTGTATTGGGACAATATTGTCAATCACAGGAACTACTTTTTTCAAATATACATATATAATACAAATTATTAAATGATAGTATTATTATATAATACGGCATGAAAAAAATAATTTACTGAAAAGCATTTATACATTTTGTCTCACAATTACATAATTCTTATACTAACCCTGTTGCCTACATCTTCACATTTTCAAGAGGTGTGAATTTGACAGATCAGATGTTGGTTCAGAAAAAGTACACTAGAACTTGCAAAAGGTTGGATGCCATTCTGGCTACACTGATTAAAGACTGACACATATTTGGAACACACTAGTTCAAGACTGAAGACGACAACAAAGGAAAGTATGAAGACATGGAAGTTGTGATGGATGGGTGGTACATTATTCTAAATTAATACTTAAACTGGGAGCTGACATCGTGGAGCTAAACAAAATTGTTGTATTTTATCTGATATGCTGCCCCTCACAATAGCATACACTGAAAGTTCATTGAAAAATATTATGGCATTTATAACAAATACATAAAATATCATCCTTTTATAAATATCTCCTTTATAACACAAATCATACAAGCACCATCTTGATTTTTATAGTAGATTGTGTGCTACCATTTACCCTGTCAGACTGAACCTTATGAATTTTACAGCTTTAGTACTTCTGTACCTTCTGCACAGCTATCTGCAACTCAGACACTGCTGGTTTTCAAGGTCAAGGATGCCAAAACACAAACACCTCCCTCTCCACTCTTCCATACACACTCCTTTCACTTTACCCCAGTGTCTCTAACTTCCCTTCTAGCACTGTCTCCACACCTTTATTTCCCAACACCCCTCACCTACATTCTGTTTATTTCTATGTCACCTGTTTTCAATTTTCCTTCCCCAGTGTTTTCAGATTGCCTGACCCATGCTTCTCAAGCAGTTTCTGATGCAGTGTTGGGTTGAGATGGGAGGACATGTGTACTGGCTTCAGGGTACTTCTCATGTTAGTGACCAACTGGGCAATCTGACCACCTTTTCACATCACCTATCTTTCCTTCCATCTTCAGATCCTTTCCTTATGGCCAGGAGAAATTTTTAACAGGCTACAAATTGTGCAACCCTTCTCTTGGATTTCTAGCTATAGAAGTGCCTCATAGGACAGTTCCATGCTGCACATCAGCAGTTAGTCATGTGTCATATGCAAAAATCAGCATGAATCTCCTTATAAGCATCTTTATAATTCTGTCATTTCTTTTCTTTACATCCTAACCCACTTACAGAATGCCTCCAGACCCTTAGATCATTTCTATCACCAACCTCTTGTGACATTTTAAGTTATGCTCTGTCTCCACTGTTGGTCTTTCTAAAACAGAATAGGTCACCGTAAAAGAGTCTAAGATCTCTTAGTCGAGTCTTACATAGAGGAACCAAAGGTTTAACTTAGAGAATTTGCTAGGGCTCATAATCCCTACATCCTATTTCTCATCTGAGAAACACATTCATTATTTCATATTTTGAGACACACAATTAGGATTAGAAGTAGGAACCAGTTTCAAATATTAAAAACCCAAGTTATGGTCTCCAAATTCAGTAGTATCAAGTTTTAAAATTTTTTATATTCCTTTCTCTTGTTAAAGAATCTTTGTTTCATCTTTCTATTATCAGTCCTCTCCCCAGTTTAATATCCCTAAAACTTGCAAAGAAAGGAAATATATTTGCTTTGGCCTGCCTGTGCAAATGTTAATCAAAAAGTAATAAACAATGTTTTGTATGTGTTTTTTTTACTAGTAATCACAACATGGTCAGTGCTATGGATACATATTTTCAATGGAAATAAAGAATATTAGAATAACAGAACAAAATATTTTAAAAAACAGAACAACATCATGACATGAGTATTCAAACTATTGCAATGAAAAAACTGAGAAAGTCCCAAACACTTGAATAGTAAAACCACTTCCCTTGAGAAATGCAAAAGTCCATGACATGAATATGTGATGAAATATACTTCCATAGACAGAAAATTTGATAGCCAATTCATCTGTTTCAGTAAGATCCGTTTTAATATCCCACTATTATTATCTAAGGTAGAAATTTTATGAGGGAAATAAAAAAGCAACTGTTAAGATTCACTTACACTGTAATGAGGTGCAATGTAGATGCCCCCACTTTTACATGTAATGGTTTGAATACCATCCTAAGTCCTACCACAGTTCTGGCGAGAATTAGTAAGCCAAATAATTCTCTAACTAGTACATGTCACAATTTAAAAAAGCACAAAATTAAGTCACTGCCAAAAAAGTAGTTCTGCCCCTTACCTGCCCTAACAGTGTATTTTCTCCTCTTCTTGCACAAGTACTAGTATCCATGTGCCTACAAAGCCTCCTCATCCGGATGTGAACTTCCTTTTTTTTTTTTTTTTTGTGCTATAATTAGTTTTTAGCTAGACCAGCAGTTTGATTCAACCAACCCTACGGTGCCAAAAGATAAAGCCAGTACAAAGGTAGAGGTGAAAATAGGTAGTGAAGGATGGAGAGGAGGCTCCTATCACTCCTTTGAGCAGCATCATGACCTGTGTATTCAAACTAAAGCCATGATACTGCAGGTTAGCCACAGGCACACACAGGGTGCTGCTTCCGTCTATACACACTGAGTATTAACTTCAATGCCCTCTCATACAAGACATTGTGTAAAAGATCTACCTTTTGAGGAACCACCAAGGAAGGTAACAGGTTTCAGATCCACAAGGGAAATTCCTCAAAGTTACATTCTGCCTGCAAGTAAACTGTTGCAAAGCCCTTCTACTTTTGGAAGCTGAGATCTTTCCTGCAGAATAATCATGGGATACTGAGTATCCCAGCTCAAACATCAAAAATTTGTAAGCCTATATTTTGAGCACTAGAAAATGAAAGGATTTCCTCTATTTGCAAATTCTTTCTTCAAGAAGGGGGGTTAATCAAAGCATCTCCTTAGCAGTATAACATACACTATTGTCATGGTTCCTACATATTCTCTATCAATCATAATTTCAGTTAAACCCTTATATGTAAGACAAAGACTCTTGAAACTATCTTTTTAGTCATCTCCTACAATCTAATTCTTCCAAGACTTTTTTTTTTTTCATTCTGTAAGTGACATTTACTGCAATTCTTCATAAACCCCTGAGAATTGGATTCCTTGCTCCTGGAATCGAATAAAATATGTGCACAGCCTGTCAGCAGGTCACATGTATCCTGCCAACCTACATGTAATAGATTTTTCACTTTTCATCAGTGGATTTCAAGACAGTATGTAGTCTGCCAAATTTACTAAAAAGCTTGCTACAGTATCACACTTTCAAAATGTGCAATCTGTCAAAGCCACAGCTCAAAATGTCTGCTACGATGAGAGTCTTTGAAAAATCTGCTATGGTGTTGGCATTCATTCAGAAAATAATGAGTATATCAACAGAGAAGAAGGAGAAAGGAAAAAAGTTGTTGGGGGAGGGGAAATAAGTGGAGAGAAAAGAAGATTAATCTTAAATGTAATTTTCTAGAACCTGAAGAAAGTACAGAAATTCTTTTTAAAAGTGTAATCCAGTTTCATATAAATTCCTCCAAGATGACAGCATGTTAATGGATAAGTAGTCTGAATGTTACATTTAATAACACTAATGAAAAGATAATTTATCATAGATTTGACCACAGCTGTACATAGCAAACCTCAATATTGATTCAAACCCTGCATACATTTTAGCAAACAAAAGACAGCAAAATTGCATGCACTATTACTGAATATTATAGAGAGAGAGAGAGTATCATAACAGATGGGTGGAGTGTGTAGGGATGCTTAATTTGTTAAATGAAATATGAAAAAAACCGAAGCAATTTTAGAAGACTTGTAAGTAAAAGCAAACTTCTGCTTCTAAACAAAATAACACTCTCAACAAAATAGTCAAGATCTGTGAAATGCAATTCTGATAACCTTTCTTCTTTGTGTTCTTTCACCCTGCATTTTAGAAAATCCGTGTTTATATTCAAAGAACATAAAAAAGGGCAAAAAGAGGAGGACAAAGTCCATTTAGAAAACAACAAAATATTTGCTTATTAAAAACAAGTCCTTGTGCACTTCCTTGAACAACTGACAACACAGGCAGTTGTTCCTGAACATAATGATAAGCTGGTGATAGGACTGTAGTAGAATTTTGAATTCAAAGCACTACAGAACAGCTGCTTGACTCCATGCCCTGTGTCTCTGAAAACAGGAGGTTACAGGAAGTTGCTTGGATATAGAAAGCCAATGCATCATTAATACCACAGCATTAACATGTCTGAATCCAGTCACCTCAAGAAGCAAGAAAGAAAATATTGGACAATAATGACAACAAAAAATAAACCAACCAAACAAAAAGACCCAAACAGACACAGATACGTACACAAACACACACACACAAAAAAAAGTCCACTACACAACTTTCCCCCACAAAAAAAAATGTAAAACCCAATCAAACAAAAAATAAATGCTCCACTGTGGAAAAAGCTCGTGCAAAGTTTGCTGCAACTGAGAAGCCTACTGAGCTGATTCAAAACAATCAAACAGGCTTACAATGGTCAGGAGACAATTAGAATAAAAAGGGTGATATATTAGGGCTTGTGAGCTACCTTGTATTGCCAATTCAGTTTTTCTCTATGAAAAATTTGAATATTAAATAAGGATTTGTTGTTCATGTTAAGAACCTTGAGTCTTATTTGGGAGTCTCACCAAACACCTCATGTGGGATATACTGAACCAGCTCTTGGAAAAGATCTTTACAGAATTAGTGAGTACATTGGAATTTCTCCTAATTTAGTGAATAAAAGCACTTCAGTCCCTTTTTCATGAAAATAAAAGAAAACATTATTGAATCCTTGAGATTATGGTGTTATATATAATTGTAATATCCCTAAAAGCACTACAAAGTGTACTAGGTAACTTTGGTAATGTAAGCCAAATTCTTTGGCTGCCTTTAAGAGACAACATTCATAAGGAGCTTGCCATATTATAAAAAATATTTATTTTATTATGGTTTTTAATATCTAATATTTTGAAGCATCTTTCTTTTTTCCATCTTTCTTTCCCCTTCTCACTTCCATACAAATATATTGAACAGGGAAGTCCCACCCCTATCTTTTGTTTGCATAACCAAACCATGTGCGGGAAAGTTCAATAGAGGTGTTAAAATTGCATAAATACTTCATAATTTAGTACAATGGGCACAAATCAAGTTTCTGTTCTATAGGCTTCGGGATAGTGATTTATTTTGAAATATAAGTATGACAGTTTTAAGTAGATCACAGAACATTCTGAGTTGAAAGGGACCCACAGGCATCAGGAAGTCCTACTCTGAAGGGAACAGCCCATACGGGGGGTCAAACCTGTGACCTTGGCATTGTTGGCACCATGTTCTAACCAACTGAGTTCATCCTATAAATTATTAAGCAAATGCAGACAGAATATATTAAAAAAAAATAATAATTTTAATGTAGTCAGCACCATGGAACAGCATCACAACCATGTCTCTTGAAGCTCCTAGCAACCCTCTTGTTTTTCAGTAGAAATATTTTATAAGGTCCATTTCCCCATCTTTGTCCTGCAAAGAAGTTAGGAAGTGTGTAGTCTTGAGGTCTTTGCATACACTGCAGTTTTATCTTGGCAAACTTAGAAATCCCATTTGAATGTTTATAGACTTTGCCCTGGGGGATCTCCAGGAGGCATCTTAGAATTTTGTTACACTGTGCTTTCAACATAAGTATTTCAAAATTCTTTAATATGAAGACAGAAAGACCACTCATGAGCTTAACCAGATTTATAATTGCATTTCTCTTTCTCTGTAGACCATCAAAAATAGCAGCCTTGATGATCAACCTGTGTTCTGCACCCAGACTTATATATTGGTTTATGTCAAAGTTCTTTCAGTGATTGCCACCCGCAGTACAACGTAGATGGAGACTCTGGATTGCAAGTAAGATACAGTAGTCTCAAATGTTCTTGCAAGTATCAAAATGGTACAATAGTTGACAACTGAGTCAAGGCTGCAACGATTCAAGCACCCACTGCATGTGAAAAATTGTCAGCAGTTTTTGTTGACTTCTTTAAGTCAGGAGTGTTCAAAAGTCTGTAGATAGAGGCTCAGCAGTTAAAACCTTATATGTGCACATAACAGTTTTAAGTTTGACCAGAAGAGAGCTTTCAAAAGGAATATTCTAATCATTCCCATTTACAAATCAAATCCCCTTTGATTAACAATACAGAGCAGTCTCAGAGTGTCTTCACTTCCACACAGAGTAGTTTCTTCTGGAATGTTGGAGGTTTTTTGAGATCTCATAAACCTCCATACCAATGGAATCAGCTGTGCTCTGTCACAGCCTTTCCAATTCTGAGATAGTTTGTTCTCATTTGAGTTTCTCTACCTTCTAAAGAGAGACTTCTCAGTACACTGCAGGGGAGTAAACATGCATGAAGATGTTCTTTGCAAAAGAACCTCTATCTTTAGAACTTTAGGAAAGGAGGCACAATTTGAGAATCAACTCTTATTTTTGTATGGATTATGAAAAACCCAGCAGAAACATAAAATTAAAATTCTCAAAAACTGAGTAAAACAGGCGTAGGGCCTTGATGCCCTAAGCCTCAAGGAATTCTGGGCTTGCCAGACTCCTTTCCTTTAGCCTCAAAGAAGAATCCCATTCAAATTAGCTTTTGATGATGTATAACATTATGGGAGGAAAAAAAACACTAAAGATTACAAAATCATCTCTCTAAAGTGATCTTTTGTTTCACTGGCTAACTCACCCCTACTTTTAGTAGAACTATTTGGTTGCATACTCTGAAAGGAGAGAAATGTAACTGAGCTGGCCCAGTTCCACAATCAGGAGTTAACAGAAGTGATATTGTTTCTGGATCCAAATCTGGGAGAGACAGAGGTGCTTTTGTTTCCTTGCAGTTGAATCCTGCAGGAAAGTTAAATAGCAGAGTGAGAACCCAACAGAAAAGTGATAATTCTACATAGGCTACAACCTGTGCAACACACAAAGATATACATACATAATATGGGGATTAATAATGCTCTCCAGTCTGAGGCACCTAATTTAATGAACTACCCTCATGGCCAACAGGAAGAGAAAGACAGCTTTTCCAAGGGTAGGCAAAAAGAGATTTCTTCATGTAAACTGCCCTTAGAGCAGATTCCCTCTTGCTCAGTTCTTGCACTGACTACAGCACAAGTGCAGAGAATATTCAGTTCCCTTAAATATCGAGCAAAATATTTGTAAATATTTTAAATATCCACCAGTGTGTCTTTCTCAACCTCATAGATACCAAGGATATGGAAGAAAAGGGGTCTAGTTTATACATTATCTAAAGTAACCATTCCTCTGCTGGCTTGTCAGATAGTCAGTTCTATAAGTTTTAGAGAATTGACAGGTATTTCAAAAGTTAGGAACATCCCATAAATGAGGAGACTGAAGGCTTTTTTTAATTTATCCCATTCTTCTTCTGAATTATAGACTGCATACAGTTTCTTAAGAAAAAAACCCTTTTAATTTAAAAAAACATTTGGATTATTTTGCTGCAACAGCCTCAGCCATAAACTGCACATGGTTGTAAGAGAATGGTATTTAGGGTAGCATAATTAATTCAGAATTCAGTTAAGATAACTAGAGTGTTTTCTAAGTGCCTACAAACTGATCTTTCTCATGTTTTTCAAGGATTCAAAGGAAATATTTAAGACTGATTACAAAAAAAATTGAGATAGTGAAATTACTGAAATATTGAAATATTTGTGGAAGTTCTTTTGCAATATTCATTCAGCTCTAATGGAAAATTCACTTCCAAATTTTCTGTTTTCACTTTACTGCACAGACTTAAATTATGTAATTGTATGTAATATTACTATACAAGTGAATACTGGAAATTCACAATAATCTGAAGTTCAACTGTTCTACAGAAAAGACTTTCAAGAGCTCAGATAATCATTTTGCAATGAGAAGCCTAAATATATAATAACAATCACACCAGCTTCAAAAAGACATTACATTTTGGAGACTGAATAAAATATCTAACAACCATGGTCTTATACAACTGATCCAGATGTCTGCTTAAAGTAAGAGCTCCTTAAAGTAATTATGCAATGCATATAGTTAAAAATGACCCTGCTACACATGCAGAAAAGATTCTAAGCTACTATTATAGCCTGCTACATGCATTCATAATTTTCTTCCCGATTTCTGAAAGAGTCATTATCTATTATACCAAAACAAATTCTTAGCTGAATCAGTTATGAAAAGTAGAAATGTCAAACATGTTGCTTATGATAAGACCAGTGGAGTATTTCTCAAGTTATCTATATCAGAAAAATGATTATTCTATAGCTGTAGTCCAAGCTGTGCTGTTGGCAGGGATAAGTATCAGCACAGAGAAATCCCACTCCTAAATAACTGTCCCTCATTTTCTGGGAAAAAAAAAAAATAATGTTAACTAAACATTTTATTTCTTCAAAGCAGGAGAATTTCACAGAAGTATCGGTAAAGAAGACGGGGAGATACACCAGAACAAAATATGGCAGATCCAGCTCACTTCCCTGGACTGCCCAAGTGAGGAGCCAAGATCTTATCAAAGCCAAAAACCCAGCCCACATATGCACAAACAGACATTAAGTTATGAAACTAATGTTATAGCATGCAACAGCCTCAAGTGATAATTTCATTGTTATTAAATATACACAATAGATATTGCACTAGTTTATTTGGCCAGATTTCCAAAGTGCAAGTACCCTGAAAGCATCTTTGAAACATGAATTCTGAAATTCTTATGGCAAGTAAAAAAATGTGTTTTCCCTAACTGACTGATGCCTACAAGCAGTCTTTGAAGTAAAATTTTATTTTCAGTACAAACGTTTTGTCAACTGCTTCTTTTCTTGCTTACACAAACAGTCATGAAGTTCATGATGTATTGCCCCATTTGAAATACACACATCTCACAAGCCACCTGGCCTGCATATTCCCCTTATCTACTCATGGTTCATTTCAGTTATCACACTATCCATTGACACAAGTGTTCACGCAGTGATTCCATCGAGTAGCCTTGCATCCCTGCTCATGTCCAGGGCTCAGTGCCACACCCAACAGTCACAGCAAACACCCCCTAGCAGTGAGCAACCAGATGGCAGCTCCCAGCCACCCTTCCCTAGGGCCAACACCACAGGATGGGAAGTGGCACCTCTTCTCAGATCCCAACAAACACAAGAAGCAACAACCTCCTTCCCAACCTATGAAGCTCCCTTCTAGCACTACCAGCTGGATTTATAATATTTTCCCTTCAGGGGACTTTAAGCACTAGATGTGCCAAAAATTTCACTATAACGCAACATTGACTTAACAGCTCAAATCTTTGGCGGTTTTCCCCGGGAAAAACTGGCAGGATTGATTCCAGGCTGTTCTTCCCATTACACAAAACCACAGTGCTTCCTACACACACCACTGAGTCACAAAGATTCCTTAAACTTGCATTACCCTTCCTACTTGAACAAGATGTCAGTTTTAATATCTGGTAATAATACAGAAGTATTTTGATGATTCAGAGTGTGGAGGTTGACTCACAACTCATTTTGAGCTATTGATTTTAATACAAATTGCCAGAGAGGGAAAAGTTTTGATGAATGTGAGCTTTGGATTTGAAGAAAAGGTCTCCCAGGAAATGTTTAAGTTGGGAAAAAGCCTACTTGGACTTTTTTTTGTAATTAATATATTGCTAATAAACATTCTCCAGAAAGGCTTGTGGGTGCCTTGGAGTCAGGAACTGACAGTGGTGAGGGCTCCCCAGGAGACCAGTCTGCACAGAGCCCAGCAGCCAATGCATGTCCCACCCCAGCCAGGAGCTGGACAGCTGGGAGCAGCCCCAGCTCTGGGTACAAGGCATATCCCTGGGAGCACAGACCCGTGGGTGGGCCTGGGTCAGCAGGGTTCATGGCTGGGCAGGGCAGGGCTGTGGGAAGCTGGAGACCAGCCCTGCTGCAGAGTCACTGGGGAAGGGGATGATGGCCCTGGGTGGCTGGAACAGCATCCTGGGTCATGGAGAGACATGGGCAGGCACAGGGGCTAAACTAGAGCCCTGGGCAGGGTGGTGCATCCATGTAACTGCTCACAGGAGGGAAAAAGCCAGGATCATCTCTTCAAGACTACACAGCTACTCAAACTCTTTTAAGAAATATTAATTAAAACTTGCTGCCAGTCCCACATACCTCACTTCCCAGAGTCTCCATTGCATAAAAATCTGTTAGCAGCAACTATGGACTTTTGAAATACAAAGCTATAACATGTGATACATTGAAACTGGAAACACTGCACAAGAACATGAATTTTGCATGGAAAAGCAACATATGCAGATTTGGAGTGATAGTATATGTGCACACATAATTGATCCAACAAACCTTGGTTTTAAATAGGCATAAATCTTCCACACATTGTTGGCACTTGCTCTCCCAGAATGCCTCAGAAACCATGCAGCTGCCCAAAAAAAAACAAAACTAAGCAAAACTGGAAGAAAAATTTAAAAAAATATTTAAAAATTTAATTTAAAAAAAAAGTGACATGCTGATGGAGAACTGAGGGGTTTGGGTTGGGGTCTTTTCTGCTTTTAAATGAGACAGTAAACAGTTCAGAACAAGTATTTTGTAGATTGGAATAGTGTTTCATTATTGCCTGATCCAAAGACATTCACCAGAAACTGCAACTTGCAGTTTAAACTTTTGAGTAAATTTAAGCTTTACCAAATGGGATGCAAGAGGTTGTCTTCTGCTCTCCAGCCCCACGTCTGCCTTTGGGTGCCCCAGAGTGCTCCCTCTTCTTCCTACAGCAATGGTTGTGCTGATCGAGGATGGGGCTACCCCATGGAGCGCCACTAACCCTGGGCAGGTGTGCCTGACACTGTCATTCCTCAGGCCTTCCTGCTTTTGCTGCCTGGGGAGATCTATAGGTCTAAAAGGCTTCTGCATTTCTCACTTTTCAGATCTGCAACTTTAAGAAAGGGGAAACAAGAAAGAAGGAAGTAACTGCAGCATAATTTGAACTTAGTTTTTCCATGAGAATGCTGGAGCTGATTTTCCCTAGGTTCTGGACCCTTTCTCTTCACCTCACTGTTCTCAGAGAAAAAGCAAATTCATCTATTTCTTTCTTGTTCAAAAGATTCCTCTTTTAAGGGCCTGGAGACAGCAGAAGCTCTCTTCTGACTCAGCTATTTTCCTTCTGGTGGTGGGAAAAAGCAGAAAGTATCTAGTTCTTGGGACTTCTCAGTCCTGTTGAAGAACAGTAGTGCCCAACCCATCAAAACTCCATTTGCAAGACCATTACCAATCTATGAAATGTTTCATGAACTTTCAGAAATATTACCCAAGTCTTGTAGGAGGGGAGGCTTGAATTTTAGTACATCAGCAACATTGTACCATACACATTTGCAGCAAGTGTCACTGTTTCAAATTACTAAAAATATTGAAGGGAGTTTCCTAGTAATAACTTTTTTCCTAATACACTAGAAAGCCTGCTGTGATGAAAGACAATGTTTCCTCAGCTTAAACACGTATGCCAGCTCTTCGTTTTTACTGTCTGTCCTTGTCAAACTGCATGTGATGACAGAAAAATTGAACCCTGCTATCAATCAACATTCAAAGCAGATGAGCATATGTTCTGTTAAACATTATTAATATGAAGAAAATCTTAAAAACAATTACTTGTATTCACATAAAGACGAATCCAGATATTTAGAACTTGAAAGTTTGCCTACATAAAAATTATTTTAAGAAAAACAGAGTGGCTTGTTTCAGAAAGGGTCAACTTAAAATGAAAATACTTTTTCTTCTCTTAAAACTTGGTGAATAATGTGACGCACAAAAAACAGGAAACAGAGAGTATTCACTGGTAAGTTGGATCCATCACATAATTCACAAATCAAATTTATCTATTTTCTCTCTTAACATAAAATAGTCACCCTCTTTAGTCAACATATCATCAATAGTCTAAAAATTTCTCAACAAATACAAGCAGTTTTCGAAACAGACACACAGATTCTATTTTAGTAACATTCCACTTAGTTGTTTAGAGCATGGTACTAATAACACCAAGGTTGTGGGTTCAGTCCCCATATGGACCATTCACTTAAGACTTGGACTCGATGACTTTTGTGGGTCCCTTCCAACTCAGAATATTTTGTGAAATTTCTATGACATTCATTTATCCCAGCATGGAATTTGTGCAGACTAAGCCTGCAGCTCATCTTAAAGTATTTGGAGAAACTGTTGTCAAGATATTCCACATAATTGTCTCATTAAATTTCATCAATATAAAACATATGGAATAAAAGATTAAGAACATATCAGTGCTGTGCAAAAGAAGGGAAGAGTGCACTTTCAAACATTTCTGCTTTGACATTCTGACCTACCAGCCATTTAGCCTATAAAGAATTGGACTCTATACTTTCTTTCAAAAATCAACTGATGATTCTATTATTATTTTGGTGATGTTATTTTTAAAAAATATATTAATTGGCTAGAAGTGCCTTTCTTCATGAACACAACAACTTAAGAAAAAAAGAAGCCAGACAAGCAAACCATTAAAATCCAAAAATCTGATATAAAAGTGTAACACCAATTTTAGTTAAATCAATGTTGAGTTTGATTTTTGGTTGTTCCCTAATTTAATACATAATCATAGTTGTAAATACTCTTTTTCAGGAAAGATTTGGTGCACTCCTGTAAGCCAACAGATCTTGGAAACTTGGAAGTGGCATACCTTTGTGGCTGTGGTTTAAATTTGCATTGAAGGTGATTTGAAAAGTCCATAGCTGATAAAAATATAACATCTATTTATAAATAAATAAAGTTGATTTATATACCAGTTGTATGAGGTGGACTTCATTAATCAATACCTTCTCTTTTAGTTACACAAATACCATATCCTTAAATGTGACCCGCTGTTTTACAACATACTCAGATATTGCAGGTGGAAAGTTACAAAATTATAAAAGAAAATAGTGTTTCTATTACTACTTGTTTCAGAAATGGTTTTAGGAATCAGCTCTGGTTTTGACAACAACGGGTGCACAGCAGCTGGAGCAGCAGTGGATCCAGGCCCTTTACATATAACACCTACAAAAAACACAGGTGGTTTATACAGGGATCCACATAAATATTTTTAATTGTTAAGTTCATGAAAGAAGATTTTAACTGTGATCAAAGTTTTGACTTAATTTTAATGACTTCTTCCTCATTAATTGCTGAATATATTAAACAGCCACTATGCCAAGACTCCTTTTGGCAATTACACCTTTCTTTTACTAAGACCTGATATATAAGCAGAAGCTTCAGTTTGAAATAAGCACAACATTAATAACTGAGAAGATATACAGGCAAAGGGAAATACATAAGAGCTGGAAATTAGCCTTTTACAGGGAAATAAGAGAAGGTTTGTGAAACTAAAAGGAAATGCATGTAGCACCCATATATTCAAGCAGGTGTCAGCTATTTATTAGTGATTCACAGGATTGTGGTTTCAACACTGAACTTTCACCTATCTGTAAATTGATTTATTTGCAATGAAGCAGACTTCTCTGCTGTGAGAAGAGAGATGCCACTGTATCCTTCTTTCTATATAAATACTTGTGCATATAGCAGTTCAGATGGCCAAGGGTTTCAGTGTGAGAGATTCGGCAAAATTTCTTTACCAAAAGGGTGGCCAGGCACTGGAACAAGTTGCCCAGGAAACTGGTTGGTTCACCATCCCTGAAGGTATTTAAATAACGTGTAGATGTGGCACTTAGGGACACAGCTTAGTGGTGGACTTTGCAGTGCTGGCTTAACAATTGGGACCTGATGATCTTGGGGGTCTTCTCCAACATAAATGATTCCATGACTTACAACAGGAATTTAGACCACAGGAGCCCCAGCATGTTCTACTATTATTGTGGAATGCAAAGGTTGTGGACAACAAGCTGTAACATAGGTCTGCTGGAGTGGAACTGTGTATTTAAAAGCATATTCTTACTCAAACCTATTATCTTGAAATTTCAGAACAAAAGCAGTTGTTCGCATTCATTCTGGCTTCTTCACTGATGAGAGGTTTCAGGACAGAAAATTCTTGTTCTATACAAAGCTTTGTGTAACAGAGTTGTGCAGGTCAGATTATTCAAAGTAAGTGAAGTAAGATTGCTTAGAGGGATTGCTCTGTGTGGATGTCATCCACTGAGGGAAATCAAAAAGCTAAAATATGAGTCAGCCCCAGAGGATGCTGAAAAAAAGTCTCCTGCAGGCAGAATTGCATTTTTATCTCTTAAACAAGGCTTTTTCTAATGGATGCAGTACTATTTCTCAGCCTTTTTGGTGGCCAGAAAGATAGGAAGTAACAATAAGATGAAAAAGCAGTTGAGTTTCCCAAGGCACTGCAAGAATCATGTAATTTTTGGCATTTAGAGAGATGAGTGAACCTGTTTAAAATCATACATATATTAAGGTTGCTTTGCAGATGACCAGTTCTCAATTCCTTTGTGTAACCATGCCAGTGACATTCTCAGCTATTGGATTAAAGCCTTTGAAAACTCGTTGAAAGACAGACGGTGCCTTGCAAGTGCAGGAAGAGCATTGTAAACAGAACATTCAGTATTTCCACTGTCCCCCAGTGCTCTTCTCACAGTGGAAGATAAATGTTTGATTCTTCCTCTTGAGACGTATAACACAGATGGGCTAATGAAATTGCTCCAATGAGGAAATTATAAAATTAGACAAAAGCTAAATGCAAACAAAAGATACAGTTGGTTAGAAATTTTTTCACAATCTCCTCTGTAACAGATGAAGGAAACACAGCAGCAGAAATACACTATTTTTCTGGGAATGGTATCAGTGAGACTAGTCCTGAGAGACTCTGAAATAAAAAATTAACCCTGATATGCATTCAGCACATTGTGGAGAATTTGGCTACTGTCAACAAGATAAAAAACTTAAACAAGTGCAATAAAAAGAAGACAGAAATCAGGCTTCTCCATGTTTCAAGTCCCACAACCAATCCTTCTGCCTTGCTGAAAATGTTGTTACTGCTCAGGTAGACAGAAAATTTCATTTGACTTCAATGATTGTAATTCACTGTACACTGAATTTTTCAGTTGCTGTAAAATGCAAATAGTGATCTCTCAGTCACTGTAAATATGATAGAGAATAACTGAAGTCATCAATGCTTCACATGTGAAGCTACATACTTTCAACAAAGCTGGCTAAGGATGCTAATGTCATAGGAAAATTGATTGCCTGGCAATTTAAAGATACAAGTGATTCCACTTGTTACTTTCAACACTCCTCAAAATTCTACCAACTGTGCAAACAATATGTCTAATGGCACTAGACTAGCAGAGCTTGCTTGAAATTAGATATGTGCTTTGAATGAGAATATCATTGGAATGCTTGTAACAAAAACTCTCCTGAAACTACAAGATGGCATGAAGTATGATATGGCCCCTGCTATCTTCAGTGGAATCAGAGTGCCTGTGAACCCAGGTCTGCAACAGCATCAGCTCTCAGGAACCTGAACCCAGTTCATATTTTGCAAGAAGTCACAACCTGTGAGTTAAATCAAAACTGAATATCCAGGAACCCTCACTTTGGTCTTATAATGTACTATTACCAGAGAGATAATTGTTCATGTAATTAGAGCCTGAATGCATAGATTAAGATGCCAGGCTGTAGAGCAACATTTACTTTCAGTAGGAGTGTAACTTGGATTACATTTCCCTGTGGAAAAGAAGCATTACACATTACTGCAGGTGGAATATTTAGGGCAGATATGGAGCACGCATTTACTCTGATAAAGTACAGATAGGGACACCCTTCATTCTTTGGGGCAGGAAATAATTGACTATTAGTAATGGTAAATCTCAGACCATATATATCTTGCAGAACTACAGAAAAATACAGATGACAGATAATGAGGAAAATATCCACATGAGTGAGTAAAAAAAAAAATAATAAGTAGGATCCCACCTCTCCCAAAATTAGAGGGATCTTCCTCCAATACAACATGCATTCTGTGTGAAACTGTGTGGACAATCCAATTTTCCTGGAATCTGCATCATTCCCATAGGCAAACAGAAAAGACCAAGACAGTTACCCATACAAATGGGGCACGACATTGCAACAGCCTAAGGGTGAAAATTCCTCTCTACACTGGAAAAGAAGTGATGCTCACCTGAAGCCCAGCATCTTAAAAATTTTCTAATGAGATGGCACATATGACAACTGTGACTCAGAAATCCATTTCACTGTTGGACAAATGTTGTTGAGTGAGCTGTGGTCTTACCAGACACACCCCAAGTAGAAAAACTGGATCCAAGGCATTTCTCGGATGCTTTGTTTTCTCTAAAGACTGTCCTCAAAACCAAGCCTGGGAGTACAGCAAAGTGAGTAGCACACTCCAACCCTGCTGTTAAAACTGTCGTTCCACAGAAATTCATGATTTGTAAGTCCAAAGGAAGAGATGAAGGAGGACCTAACGGTATAAACCTGTTGTTCATGTGCTCTGAAAGAACATGAGGTTTTGCCGTTCCTCCCTCGTATAGGTGCTTTTGCATGGAAGGATTACTGGGTAAAACTGCAGTATCAGCAGCAGGGGCTATCACCTACTGGCTGTGTGATCTGGAAGGGAATAGCTTAATCATCTTCTAGCATCAGTGTGAATGTAACTCAATCACAAGCCATGAGAAACTGTCCTAACAAAGCCACTAAGCCCAGAGAACAACTGCAGTACTACAAATGGAAAATAATGTGCTGTGAACTCACAGCTGATGCTAAGCAAGGAATGTTTCGTAGACCAGTAATACAGATCTCTCAGGGAAAGAAAAGACTGAAAAAATCACTAAACTATTTCATCATCCTCTCTGTGCTGGAAGACTCCAGGTCACTTAGCAAAGTCTCAGAGTCATAGTTAGAATTAGTCTAGTTAGACTGATCACAAAAGCCCAAAGCCAGGGAACACTGCACTGTGATACAAGGTCACTATTGATCTCTAGATGCAGTGAAAGCTGTGTCTTATTTTAAAAAAGTCCGTGATGATTTGCAAATCCCAGTAGCATAAAGAGAAGTTTGAAAACTTCTGAGAAAATTCTCGCATGCTTATACCTTGTCAGAGAGCCCAGAAAGCCAGGATTCATGTTGCTCAGGCTGTAGAGCTAAATGCTGTCATTGGAGTGCCAATCTGAAAGAATGTAGGTCCCTAGATTTTCATAAAAGAATTTATGTTCCCTCCAAAGACGTGTATCTGAGAAGGCACACTCTTGAATCTGGCAATAAGCCTGTCTTCTTGAAATAAAATGCACACCATGAAGTTTCATCCATAGTTTAAAATGCCACAGAGTAAAGAAATGAAAACAACTGTGATCATCCATGTTGAAAAGCTTTAGTAGGTTAATTATAGGCTCTTTTTCCAACAAGGAATATATTTGATTGTATTTTGGATGAATTTTTAAATACTTATCATGCTTCTACAAATATGAAATTCGTATTTGCTCATGCTGTGCATTGGATCTCTGTTTGAAAGAGAGAGGCAAGAAATATTTATCATAATATGGGCATGTTGTTCCAAAATCCGCAAGAAGAACAAAGATATTCCTCTGAAATTAAATGCACTACCCTAATCAGCAAGCTACTTCAAATTAAGCCTGAGAATAGCTGTACTTTCAGTCCTCTCCTGCCTTGTCAGTTGTTTAAAAGCAAGCATTATCTCTCATGATGTCTGCAGTATTAAACTAAAATTGAGTTTTAAAAATTTAATCAACAGCTAAACAATATTTATCTGAGCTGATGTGGAGGAATTCTTGCATTAGGGAACTGTCATCATTGTGTCAACAATAGTTGAAAAGAGTGGAGTACTTGTTCAGCAAGACATAAATCTTTAATCAACCTAGGAACAGTTTTTTATACATTAATTCATATTGAAAATGGCATTCCCATGTCAAAACCACACAAAGACAGGAGTACCACCACATGGAAACCATCTGCATATAATCCAAGTTACTACTGTTTAGCAACAGCCTGATAAGTTAGAGATCCACTTACACCTATATAAGAGCTGTTTCTTTTCATCACATCCTAGTTCTGTCAGACAGGCTTTTTGACATTGAAAAAATGTAACAAGATTATGCAGCACAGCTGGACAGCTCTTCCAGACCTTTAGACAAAACACTGTGTAAAAGTTCTTGTCAAACACACCTGCCCATTCCACTTGCTTGTATGTCAGTGTGCAATCAGTCTTTACAGAGCTTCTACTTTGTAAAGCACCTTGAGACACAAGGCTGTTTTAGACAGACAGATTTTGTTTCACATGAAGTTGGTAAGATGATAAAATTAAATGTCTCTTTCATTTAAGGAAGATTTGTAGCTAAAGTAGTGAACAAAGACAGTACCTGGTCTGAATTTGCTCAAGATCACACACTGGGAGATAAATAACTACAAGGCACATTTATGTACAAAAACCCTCATCAGTCTTTGTGAGGTTTGCTTTTTATTTTTCTTTTTCTTTTCTCCATTATAATTACTTATCATTCAAAACAGTGAGTAATCCTGCCAACTGTACTTGATCAGTCTACATTGTAGAGGTGCTTATGATGACATGCCTGCAGGACCTGTTAAGGCAGAGCGAGATAACACTTTAAAACAGCTTGTTCACTCATGCTTGGTTGGTTGCTACCAGAAGGTTGTGACGGGCACTCATTTCTGTTCCCTAAAGGCTTTAGTGAGTGCAGTCCTACATTTTTCAAGATAAGGTTTTACATCTTTCACTCTAGTTTTCCCACAGGTGGACAACATTGAAGGAACCAACATGGAAAATATGTGGGCTCTTGTACCTGCAATACAAGAGGATGCAGACTCAAGGAAATAAATAATAAGCACCTCCTCCTTATATCACATACACTAACAGTACAGCTTCAGATTATTTGAAAGATACGGGATAATTGGAGTTGAGATTATTTGGAAGGATATAGGACCCCTCCACTTCCCAGGGCCAGCTAAACTCTTGTCTCCCACCTCCCAGGGAGAGTATGAACCAATTTAAGGTATACTTGAGTGTTGTTCCTAATCTCTCCTGTTGCAGTAGGCCCACTTTATATGAACTATCCATCAGCATAAAGCAGGAAAAAGTAGGCAAGACAGCAAAGTTCCCATTCTTTCTCCACAAAAAGTTTAGCATTCTACACAATGCTGAGCATCATCAGGAAGAGTACTTGAGAGAAATCCGCTCTGGACTAACACATACAATACTGGTTGGTGAATTCTGTTGTGAGACATGGGTTCAACCCTTGAATTGCAAGAGGGTTTCTCTCTGAGTTTCTCACATCTTCAAAAATTGCAATACAGAATGACTGGGTAGGGAGAAGTAAGAAAAGAGTAAGTTTTCTGTCTGGCTCTTTAGTGAATAATGTTTGTCACTTCTTGTTTTTACCCCAAATTGGCAGAAATACAGTTGCCAAAGCTTGTCTTTTTCTTTTCAACACAATGTTTTAGTGAATTTGGGATTAAGTTCACTGATAATATTGACAACTAAAATAAATCCCCAAACTATTTTTCTGGGCATGCAAGGAAGGTAACTCAAGTTTTACTTCTTTGAAAATATGCATGAAGGAAACTGAAGATGCGCATTACAAAAGACTCTCACTTTGACTCCCTCTCCAGCTCTCCTTGCATCTCTTACTTTGCTGCCTCATGGTTTGGGGCCCATTTTGCCAGCCACCTTTGCCACAAAGACCTACTGACACACAACAGTATCCACATGAGTATTTGTCCTGGACCAAATCTGCTTCACTTCGATGGGAAAGCTAAACGAGTAATTTTCCAACTCATCACAACACTGGAGTGCAGAAGACAGAAGTAATGGCTCATTCCTGCTCCCCAGCTCACAGTTCTGCTACAGGACTGAGGTAGAAACAGCCTCAGACTGAGTTTGAAATGCAGAAAGCAGGCTCCAGAGATTCCATAATTTTTCCTTCAGTAAATAGAGGTTGCCCCATCTATTAGTCCCAAATCTAAACAGACTTCACAAGAAACAATGGGGTGCTATGCAATATGCATCCTTGAGGAGCAGATGTGTGAAGGAAGACTTGCAGAATATATTTTATTAACATGTGAAGATTTCCTCTTTCATCAATCAAATTATACATTCTACAACTTGTTTTTACTTTGAAGAGTGTTCTCTGCAAGGCACCAAAGTGAAGACTTCTCATGGTGGGTTGAAATTCAGCCTTAGTGTGGTGTGAGACAACAGTGTTTGTCATGATGACCCACATAAAATCCAGATTACATTCCAGAATTCTTTTGTCTTCACTGTCTGGAGATGGGCTGGGCAGAGGAGGGTCTCAGACCCAGATTTCCCTACCATGTGCTGGTATATTGACCAGCTGGCAAGGAGTGTATAAAAACTGACTAGGTACCGCTGCCTTTCAGCTCAGGGAAAAAGCAGTGAAATGGCTTCAGAAATTCTTCTGCCATGTCAGTGGTGCAGCCACCACAACTGCAGACTCACTGAATGTACCACGGACAAGAGACGCAGAAAGGTAGCCTATTTCTTTATCAGCTACTTAGGAACAGAGCAATGACATGCACTGAACTGAGAAGAAAAACTCAATTTTCTTATGCTTGTCTCTTAAAATTGCTGGCAAGCAGTTGAAAAAGAACCAACTGGATCTAAATGTGTTGCAACTTGGGTCGTATTTTTACCTATTTCTATGTGTAGTTTTCTAGTATTATTAATAAATGCAATGAAAAGCTGCATCACTTAACTCCATATTAAGCACCTATATCAGATTGCAGAATGGCTGTTCTATACATTTTTAAGTGTGCATCACTTTAAAGCTAGTAAACTGCTAGCCATCTTTTTGTTCTGTATAGAAGTCAGAGATATCTGCAGCTTTTGTACTCTAAAGTACAAGATTATCTCTAAAATCTGTTCTCCCACCTTACATTTATTTTTCTCAAGACAGTGAAAAATACACTGCAATAAGATTTAGTACTTACCATGAGTACTATGTATGTTATGTGAAAGTAGCAGGTCTAGCCTAGATCTGTGACTTTCATAATTTTATTTCATTGTTCTTTCCTTTGCCAAGTCCCCAAAACAACATAATTGAATTTCATATAATTCAAATGCTACATGATTAATATAAATAAACCATGTCTGAGGAAAAAAAGAAGACCAGATAAACATAAAGATGATTCACTCTTGGTGTAATTTCAGTGTCAATGGAAAATACACTAGGTATAAATTTGGCCCTGTGACGCAGAACTTCCAGGAAACATGAAGCTATTGTAACTAGAGATCTCTGCTGACGTATGAATTGAAACGTTAAATAGAAATGAGGTAAATTCAGCATGGGCATAAAAGGAGTGAAGTCAGCTCTATTAATTACCTAACTGAAAGAAAATAAAAGCCTGGATCATAATAACCTAATGTACAGAGAGAAAAGGATGAAAACATGAGGCAAGAACAACAGCATTATGACAGATTTGAGAAGCAGAACATAGTAAATAGGATGATTAAAGTGGAAAGTGTTTTCCATGACATTCAGCACAGAAGACAAATCTTTGACTTCTGAGAAACTCAGTTCAGAGAGTGTTCAATGAACTACATCTTTCAATAAACATGCTTTATGCCCATTAATAACCAGAGTAATAGAGCTTCTGCTAACATCACACTCATACATAGAATTGTGAAGAGCTGGCTTTTGATCTGATGAAATTAGGGTAAAGGTGATCTGTTCCTACATAATTGGTACTGTCATTTTCATCACTTCATAGGGGGAACAAGTACTAGTTCCTTTCAGGAGATGCCCCACACTTTCAGTTTAAACTCTCATTGCTGTAGATGGTAGAGTAGGATGCAGAAGAACAAAGGCCTATATATATTTTATCACAAGTAAACTTATTGGCACATATTTTTCCTAAATTTGAGGAGTGTCAGGATCACCATTAACCCTGCTGTCCCAATCTTCTGCCCTGAGGGAGCTGTGGGAACATGTTACACCCTCCTGCTTCCGTGCATAGGTTTTTTTGCTTATGGAGGATGGGAGAAGGGAGCCACCTACAACTTACCTCAATGTATGTAGACACAGTCAAGACATGCACTTGACGCCCAGGACTGCCTGCAGCAATTATCCATTAATGTGCAGAGGTTCTACTGTGAAGAGAATATAATTGAGGCCAGAGAAGAGTGGAGAAACTTTTCTTGCAGTTATTTTTAAGAAACTGGCATATTTCATTACACAATCTAAGATTGTTCCTAAAGCAGATAACTTATTAATGGTGTCACCAACTGTACTATAAACCCTTACTTGTCACATGCAAGATGTGACAAGTCAAAATGTAGATTCTTTTTTCTGATAGTTTATTAAAGAGAAGAAATAGATCATTAAAAACTCAGGTTGACAAGTTGTCCAAGAGCAGTGAGGGGAGGTTTAGGCTCACTTCCAGTCATGTTTTTTTGGGTTTTTTTTTCTCCTGAGAATTAACAAACAAAAAGGAATGGGAGAATGAAGAAAGAAAATAAACCCAGATGTTCAAATGGCCTCTCTCATCCTCGTGGCAAGGTAATTTAGTTATGGGTTGAGAATTTAACTTCATTAAAACATTAATCTGTCTTTTTTGCTGAAAGCTGAGTGCATACAAATGAACTCACCAGGCTGTATCCCTAATAAACTACACCAAGTAATCATGAGTATAACCACTGCACGAAATTCATACAGCAAATTAAATTTCCAGAACACAGACAATCCCAAAACCCACAACCTAGATGCAATCTAGTTTCTCCATGTTCTCCAAGATGGAACTTAGACTTTTTTTGACAAGAGAGCTTTTTACAGTTGTGTTATTTAAAATATTGTCATCAGAGGGAACTAGTGCTTTGTGATAGCCCTATATCAGACTTATATTTACTAGATTGCAGATCTGCAATCTTAAATCATTAACAACCTATGCATGAATATCTTTTGACCTGTAAAAACTATTCCAAACAGACATATTTGAGGAGGATTTTGGCACTTGTGAATTTATATCTTTCAAAGTACTAAAATTGTAGTTGCTGTGTATTAATATATAGAATTGACTTCCCAAACAGTAGACTTTCTAAGAGATAAAGAAAAGTCTTTCTGAAATTTTCATCATGGAAATATTTCCATCTAAAAAGATTACTATCGCTCTTGCTTGGCTTTATTGTCATGAATTATCTATGTGCTACAAATGTCTGAGCTACAAAAGAGTGTTTAAGAACTATTTTTTATCTCCTGATTGTTGGCGAGCACATTAATATTTTTTAGATTTTAAAATACTATTAAATAAGGGAAATAATATATTATTCTTGTCAGTCAATCCAAAATAGGACATTTTTGTCAACAGGAAAACATATCTATCCTGGTCAATTTGTTCTCTATCTTATGTTTTGCAAGGAAGACTTGCAAACACGCAGGGATTTAGTAAAAGCCATTTTTTAAATAAATAAAAGCAAATTATTTTTCTGTGGTAACCACCCTGAAGAATTTTACTCAGTGAATCCTACCTAATATGATGCTTCTTTTTGCATACCAAAAGACTACTGCCTGTCCAGGCAAAGATCAATAGCACAGCTTCTCTTACAAAGTAAGGTAAGGTCAGAAGGTCATGCATCTATGTTTATGTGTCTGAGATGGCAAACAGCACTCTCAATGTTTTACAGGTGCATAAGTTTGCATCCTTGACCCAAACTGGAAAATCTGGTGCAAGTGATTCTATTTAACGTAGATTTTCAACATTGCCAATGAGATTCTTGTAAAAATATGAACTATTAACTTAATCAGCAAAGAATTTAAGTATTACCCTTCTGAAGACTCCTTTGACAGATATGACTAACTAACCAACAAATAATGATCCTTACTGTTTAATAATTGCTAAAAATAACAGCTGGCAAACAGAGGGAAGTTTGCCAGAAAAACAAACAGAATGGGAAGTTGGGTGGTTAAGAGATAAACATTAAGTGACAGTCTCAGGATTAGAAAGAGTTAGAGGACTGGTACAGGCACATGTTATTCACTCAAAAAGCGAAACAGAGAGAGGAAAGGAATTTCCCATCAACCTCCCTAATTTTCCTTCCTTTGTCTGCCTTTCTATTATCATAGGAGAAAAAAAAGAGACAAGGGTTAGAAGAAAATCTAAGCAGAAGAGAAAGGGGAGAATGTGTTTTTAATTTCTTCCTATCCATGACAGGCAATACCACAGGAACAGTAATTAAAACAGCAGGTGCAAAGGATCAAAGCAGTCTAGAAGGACCAGGAGGGAGGTGTCAAGGGGATATGGGGGATCACCAGATCCCTCATTATTGATAGGCCTCAAGAAACTCCATAGCAACCTAGTCTGTGTATGAACATAGGCTCATACAGGACAATAACTGCAGCTTCACTGCTTCTGCTTACTCACCACTTCTGCTTACTCCAGGAAATCTTAAAAGCATAGGGTTAATTTATTTTTATTTTTTTTTACATGTAGCTGGGAGTATTTTTCCCACAGTGAATTACCTTGTGGTTTTCTAAACTCGCTACGTTGCTGTGGTCAGAAAAAAATGTCTTACATGATTTGGGTAAAACTCTCAAAAAAGAAAAACAAAACCTGATCTTTGCTTTTCATAGAGAGATAGTGTTACCACCTTATGTTTAGGACTTAAGTTAAACCACTTTATTGATAAGGGCTCGAAGTAATGCACTTCTGCAGCAGAGCTGTTTCAGAGTCCAGTGGTCTTATTTACCAATGTAAATCTGCACAGCAACATTGCTGCCTCCTTGTATACCCTCTTTCCCCCCTTCCTCACTCCAACTCACTGTCTTCACCAGATACATTGAAGGCAGTTGGCATGTCCATGCAGAGAAAATAATACTTCCCACCATGTCTCACCCACATCTTAAGCTCAATAATTCTATATTTCATAATTAGGCTGTGTCAATCACAGCTGGAGCAGAGGGAACCAATAGAATCTGATGAACTATTGCCCTGTTTCTAAATAGCACTGTTCATATAGCTCTGAACCACCAGGATTTTGGTCTGGAGTCTTCTTGCTTTTAGTTACCACATCACATTACTAAGCACCTCTTGACCGAGATTTTTGCATAAATGTACAGCAGAAGACTAAAATGGAAGAGTCTGCCCTACACCATTTCCATCTCTGACACCTAGCAAGGGTTTCTACTGAGCACTTATTCTCTATTAACTCCATCTAGATACAAACTGCTATGCTACTGTACAGGAGATGTGCTTTGGGAAGTGAAATACACAGCAAGCAGAAGATAATGGAATGGTCACATTAATAACAGAAGCACCTCCTAATTATAAAGCAATAGCCCTTATCTTCAACACAGTTTTATCCCTATTAAAAATAACTATCAGTCTGTGTAATCATTATACGAGCAGTGCCGCAAATGAAGTCACACAATGGGCTATTTTTCTGTATCTTAACTAATTTATTTTGCCTACATCTACCACTACAAGTATATCAACTTGCCAGCATCTCTTGTGATTTTGTCAACTAAAGAAATTCATGCCACCCTAGTCAACTCACCATGGAAAAAAACACAGAGAAACTGAGGGAAAAAATTCAAGGAAAATGTGACAAGAAAAAGTAGTGATACTGATAGAAATCATGAAAATATGAGGATTATTTTCCTTAGAAAGCAGGTGAATAAAAGGTTATGGGGCTAAAATAATTGCCAAGAACAAGATTGAGAGATTAATTTTCTCTGCATCAAAGCACAGAAGTAAGGATATTCAATCAAAACAGAGTATCGTCTCACATGATATTTACTCAGACTCTGGAACTGCATTTCCAGATATCACAAGCATCAGGACAGCAACAAGCTTGAAAAGGAGATTACATGTTCAGAGGTAGCAGTAGAAAACATGAAACAGAGCTAACAGCATTTCAGAGGAGATTAATCTTCATGTTTCGGGGTGTAGTGAAAAAGTGTCTTAACTTTTCTGAGGTTTCTGAGTTGGCCACTTTCACAGTAAGACTGAACAGCTGATAGGGCCACATAACTAGATTGCTATGTTAGATTACCTCCAAGGCTAGTCTTCACCTGCAAAACAGAAATGTTTAGACTGATCTAAATTCTTTTTCCTGTAAAAAAGCTAGCCAAAATCTACAAATACAGTCGTTTGTCCACCCCATTGTTACATCTGCCTATTATCCAAACAGTGAGAGACTGCCTTTTCCTTCTATTTGAATGGAACAAGAATTTTTTGACAGATCAAAATTACATGTTTACACATAGAGAAGGAAGATACCTTAGACCACCTTCTGAAACTGGATTTGCAACTTCTATAGGAACCAAGAAGGGCTACATATGCAAGATATGGGGCATAAAATGCAATGTTCTTCATCTTATATCCATTTGGTCTGAGTAAATCAGCCATGTCATCACAAAGAGCTGGAGGGACATCTAGTGGACTTGTTGACAAGTAGGAACGCCTTTGTGCTATGATTTTGCTGCACTGCTCCACATTAGAGGTGTTAGTGTTGGTCTTCCCACTAAATGAGTATATAAAATACCAGAAGAGTACTAAAATCCCTGTCATGCAAAACAGGCAGCCAGCTCTAAAACATACTGTCATCAATTCTAGATTTGTAGCGTGACTCTCATATCCAAATCAAGACCCAATTTAAAGCAAATCTGCAGCTTGTTGGCACTGAAAGATCAGAACTACATATTAAAAATACAGACCTGAGGCATTTTAACTAAATATGTATAGTGCACATTGCTCCAGCCTTCAAAAGCTGTATATAGTTTAACACCTACAAAAATTCCTTTACAGGCTGCAAGAAAGAGATAATTCTACTTTTTTTTTATCTTCTTTAAGAGTAAGAGGGAACTATCTTCCAGCTTTGCCCTAATCCTATTGGTTTCAAGAGGAAACCCATGCAGTTTGGAAAGCAGAATGAGATATTCAGCAACATGTTTTCTATAGAAACTTTCTTCTTATCCAAGGTATAAATATTTTTTGCTGGCTTTGCTCAATAGTACAAACAAACATTTCCAAGCTTCTTGGGAATGGAGTTACAAGAGTACACACACATTTAGGGAAGTGAACAGAGCAGAGTTGCAGAATGCTCTGATTCTGGGGAATAATCCTACTAATATCAAGTATTAAAAAAAAAAAAAAATCCAAGAGAAGGATTATATCTGAGAGCTAAACATTTTTGGTGCCTGAGTCCAACAGATGTATTTCAAAATAGTTAATCAGCTAACATCTGTATTTATCCTTAGATAATTTTGTAATTCCTACAAATTCTAACTTAAGCCTCTTGACATGCAATTCTGTTCAACTTTGTTTCAGACATGGGCAATCAACTTTCTGTTTAAAGAAGCTCTTAAAGTATTTTAGTTTAAGGGGCAACTTAGGGAGAAACAGGCAAAAGCCATTTCCACCTTCTCTTCATCCAAGTCTCAGTTTTTCTCTCTCTAAGGTTCCCTCTATAGTGTTCTACAGTTGAAACTGTAGAAAAAGTCCTACAAACAGTGAATTTCAATAACATGTTCCGCTTTTTAAATTTGTAAGCTGTTTCATTCTATGATCTGTTTTGATTAATGTGAAATGGGCCAATATCAAACTAGGTCAATTTCAAAAAAAAAAAATTAGAACAAAATCAGTTCTGTTGAAGAACCTAATAGCTGAAAGGAAAAGGCCAAATTCTCTCAGACATAACTTCTTAATTCGCTAAGCCTTCCAAATATGCAAAGTTGGACTGAAAATACAGCTCTTGAAAACTATAAAAGTCTCACTGCAGTGGAAACAAAGACTAGGGATAAATAAATATTTTATATATAGGAGAGAAGAAGAAATCTTTAATAAAATTTTAAAAAAACCCACGTGTTTGTCATGATTTTTCTACAACTTAGCAGATGGGTCTTCAGTCCCTGACAATAAAGGGCCTACAGGTACAACCAGGAACTGCCCAGAAACCAAGCTGTCATCCATTTGAGTTCTCAGATCTGTCATCTGTTTCCATCTGCAAGTTTTGTCCAGACAGCCTGTGAGGACTTCAGGAACCTGAGCCAAACTCAAGTTGAATGATGATTCAAATGAATGATCATTGAGTTGCAACTCAGCAGGTGAAACATTGTCACCCTGACAAGGATGGGGTTCAGTAGATCCTACTTTTTCATGCACTTCATGCCAATTTGCCATATCTGTCATGAGTGGTTTGCTCAACATCCACACCCATATTTCAGTCTGGAAGATGAGATAGAAACAGAGCAACCCTACACTGAACAATAAAAAGTTTTAAAAGGGCCTGCTTAAATAACAGTCGCTGGTGGAAATCTTCCTTCAGTTCTCTCAGGTTTAGCTCTGATGTCTCCCAGGTGTTCATGATGCTGCTGAGAAGAGGGGGGGCTGCCTGCATCAAATGATCAAAGATATGATTCTTACCCTGGTCTGAGCATAAAGTTCACATAGGTGGACTTCCAGCTGGCTGACCGAATGCTCTTGCTAGAACACAAAGTTAAAAGGTTGAAGGGCCAGAGACTGAGCATACCCCAATCAGTTTCTAAAGGGACAGTCTGTCCTGTCATAACAGCATATGTCACAAGAAAGAATAGAAATATTATCTGAATAATGGTAATTTTTCATCTAACTTGTGAAAATGCAATGAAAAATGCTACTTTCAGAAAAAAAATATTTTTAGCATCTGCTCTTCTCACTCTGTCTTGTGGTCCAAAGTTCTCAGTGTTGGCTTTATTTTAAAAAAACATCCTGAAGATTTGTCTCAGATGTTTCTGATCTCACAGGGCAATTTTCTCATTTTCTAGAATCATATATTTTGTCTGCGAAGTGATAAGTAAATAGAAGCAATGTGACAGAAGGTAGGCATGCAAACAGGACAATCACACTTGAACATTTTGCTACATTGTTGGTTATTACATGCAGAATAAATATATGGCACAACAACATTGCTAAAAATTCTGAATGAATTATGCACAAATAGGAGGCTGGGAGCAATTTAATCTTCAGGCAAATGTGAATTCACAAATCAAAGAAGATACCTTCCTTCAAGAAAGTGCATTTTTTCTGTTTGAATAAGTTCCTTATGAAAAATGCTAATTTTGGGTTGTTTTGTCATCCATTAATAACATGGACATTTGTAATCCAAGCACATGTTGCTACACACCCCAATTCATCTAATGCCCTTCACATCCCCACAGTTGATTCAACTTCAGGTAGCCTTTCACTTTTCTCATTGATTTCCTGCAAACCTAGTTGGTGTCTTTGTTCCTCCAAGGTCTACAGGAATCATCTGATCCTTCTTTTACCTCTTCTATGTTTCTTTATTATGTTTTTTGGTCAGAAGACCTCATCTACTTCTTCCTGTATGTAACAGACACCCATCGCAACACCCATGTTGCTCGCCCAGTAACCCTAACTCATAAGCAATCAGATGGCTCATCATGCTTCCCAATGCAAAGTTCATCTTCAGTGTGTAAACTCCATAGAATAAGAAAGCAAAATCTTCAGAAGACTGGCTTTCTGAAACACAAGTCTGCACAACCCAGAAAAGAACCATATGTTTCCCATTGCATTGATTGCAACTTCTACTGACGTGTGGTCTAATATGGGCCAACATTTTACAGACTACAAGAGTGTAAAAAGTATGGTCTCCTAAGTAGATAGCATTAGTCCACATCAAGCTCTGAGATACAAATACAGATTATTGAGTAAGACACTTTGTTTCACTGACATTTTGACCAAATTCTGCTTCAGGTTCCTAGATTTGCTTGAATCCAAACATGAAAGTAAAGGTTCTGAAGTGTTTTCATGGGTAGCCGTTGGAATGGGGAATAACACCAGGATTTGGCCAATGTGTTTCTTAATTAAATCATATAGACCATATAAATTATAGAACATATATATGTCTTTCGGGACTTCTTCTGAAAGACAGACACGATCAAAAGACATGCCTGTGTATTTACTAGCTATACAGTATTTATGGAAAAGTTATGAAGAGGATCAACAGTTACCCAAAACCTGAAGCTGAGGTTTTCCTTGGATAAGGATCTTACGCTGTGTATTTTAACAGAGAGAGGCTGATTTCTATGTTACAGTTAATTTCAGGGAGCATCTATTTGGGCATTTGGACTGCAGAAGCAAATTGCTGCACTCTGTATTGCTAGATGTTCTAAATCCAAGTCCAGACCTACAGTTTAAGATTTAATATTCATTTCTGTGGCCTTCAAAATACATAGTTAAAACAAATTTCTAAAAGATTGCAGTGAACAAGCCCACACATACTATTTCAACATTTCAATGGTGAAGGTGCCTTATACCCATCTGAAGATGACAAAGAAACCTATTGCTAATCTCCCTTCTGAAAAAGGCAGCCAGCCAAAACACAGGGCTATTCCCAACAGATTTATAGGCCAGAAACAACAACAACAACAACAAAAAAAAAAAAAAAAAAATATATATGAAAAAAAAAAATCCCATCTGAGGCAAGGAAAATCTTCTCTCCCACTACTTTTTCTTCTTTACATATATTTTAAAAAGAGAACACATGGCTGAGGTTGGCAGCAGCTCTGAAGACCATGCAGTCCAACCTCTCTGCTCAAAGGACAGTCTCCTTTGAACATCTGCAAGGACAGAGACTTTACAGGCTGTCTCAGCAACATGTGCCTGCGTTGGACCACCCTCACAGTGAAAGAGTTTTCCTCGTGTTTGAGTGCGATTTCCCATACTTGAGTTTGTGCCAGTTTCCTCCTGTTGTTTCAGAGGATACTACTTAGCAGAGTCTGGTTCCATCTTATCTACTGTCCCCGCTCAGATATTTGAAGACAGTGACAGTAGTCCCTCAAGCTTCCTCTTCAGCAGCCTAAACAATCCCATCTCTCTCAGCTTCTCCTTACACATCAGGATTGGCTCTAGTCCCTTAATCAGCTCAGTGACCTTTTGCAGGACTCAACCCAGTATGTCCATGCCCTTGTTGCCCTTGGCAGCCCTTGCCTGGACAGAGCATTCAGCTGTGGTGTCTCCAGGGCTGACTCAGGGAGGCGAGAAGGATCACCTCCCTCACCCTGCAGGTGCCTTGGAGCCTGGGACAGCTGCTGGCCACTCTTGCAAAAGGGTGCATTTCTGGATAATAATTTTTGCTGTATCCCAACACTGCCACCCAGTCAGTCTGGCCTCGGCTGTCCAGCTGCAGGGGGACCCGCCTGGGCCACTGCACAGACAAAAATGCAGACTAAACTTTCTCCCGCTGTCACAAGTGCATTCACGCTGCCCTTCCTTACCACCACTGAGGCAGACTGCTGTGCCGGCAGTCATTGGAAAGCTCAGCACGGAAACCACTTCGTGTTTTTCAGGAGTGAGTCCCTGCCGTGACAGATCCTCGGGAGCTGCGGGGCTGTCCTGCGGGGCGGCTGCCACAGCCCCGGTGCACAGCTCCGCTCTGGTTAACAACACTCAGCAGATGTAACTCCCTGCTCAACACCGAGAGCCTTGGGGGCACTTTATGCCCGGTCTTCTTGGCTAATTCGTGGAATAAACTGGGAGAAGAGGCATACGGTCAGCCGTGTCCGCTCGCCCTCTGCAGCTCTTCACGGGCAGGGGCGCGGCGGGGCCCGACAGGGGTCCCCCGATCGCTGTGCCCCGACCCGGGTCCCGGGCCGGGCCCCCCGGGAGGATGGGGGACGGGCTACCCCGGGAGGATGGAGCACGGAGCCCCGGGATGATGGGGCACGGAGCCCCGGGGTGATGGGGCACGGACCCCGGGGTGATGGGGACGGACCCCGGGATGATGGGGCACGGACTCCCGGGATGATGGGGACGGACCCCGGGATGATGGGCACGGACCCTGGATGATGGGGACGGACCCCCGGGATGATGGGCACGGACCCCGGGATGATGGGCACGGACCCTGGATGATGGGGACGGACCCTGGGATGATGGGACGCCCCCCGGCCCCCGGGCGCACGGAGAGCAGGCTCCCGCAGGGGGCGCCGCAGGGCCGCGGCTCGGCAGGGCGCGGGGCCGAGGTGCTGCCCGGCCGCGGTTCCCGAGCGGGCGAGCAGGCTTTTCCCTTCCTGTACGGTTTGGTGTCGATAAATGGGGTCGGGGAAAGGGGTTCGTGTGGCTGCGGTGACAGCCAGAGCCCCGTCTGTTCCGCAGGAAGCAGCGGCGGGCGCTGCGAGGCGGTCAGGGCAGCGAGGGTCTGGGTACCGGGACCTGCTGTGCCTTTTCCTAGGCAAGAGCAGCTGGAATCCCAGAAATGCCATTTCAGACCATTGCCAAATGGTACGGAGCAAATCGGAATGAGGTGATCAGCTGCAGCAGGCGAGGGTTGTCTGCGGGACAAATCGCCGCCGGATTTCGTCCCTTTGGGCACAGGATGTTTGTGGTTCGGAGGCGGGGCTGGGTCTGGGGAAGCTGCTGCCTCAGCTCGAGGGGCATTCCAGGAGAGGAACGACCTCCAGGAGAGCCCTCGGTCGGGAAACTGCTACAATCGTCATTTGCATAAGGGTTTGGGTTTTTTCAATTCCTTGGTATACAAGCAAGAAGTGAATAACTATTTGGTGTTATTTGTACACGAGGAGAAGGGTTGAGTATCCCATTCTAGGTCATAAAATAAGTCATGGGCAAAGCCCAGGCCAGATTTCAGATTCTCTGAAGTCCAGCCCACCTTCCCATCGACACCAAATGTAGTACCATACTTCTGCAGTGAGTCGCACCCTTCCACATCCTACAGTTTGATGGTTCTTACTGTACTGTTTTAGCACAGCTTTAATTTGTGGCAACTCTGGCAAGATATCAACCATGTCTTTTATTTTTCCATGCAGGAAAAAACCATTATCAGCTCGGCATACTAATTCTCATTTGCAATCTCAACAGATTTCCACAAATAGAGGTAGTACCATGGTTCCACTAAAGCCAATTCCTGCCATTTCAGAGGGGACAGGAATTCATTCTCTTTCTGAAACACTAACATCATTAAAACAGTTAGTTTAGTACCACTGGGATTAGATCTTATTCTCACTGCAGGGATCAAACCCCCTCTGAAGCCAGGTTAAATTTAAACAGAATGGCAAAAGAGATATGGTCTCTAAAAGAGGTGTTCTCCCTGCTATCTTTACCTTTGTCTCCATGAAACCCTAGTATATCTCTAACCAAGTACAAAGACTAATTTTTTTCTGGGTCAGATTTCTGCCACGTAAGGAACCTAAATCAGCTCAGGGTCTGAGAAGACCAAATTGGGGCAACATAAGGAGGGAAACGGCACAGCTGCGAGCAAGGGAAGACAAATGGATGGTGAAGGACCTCCTTCTTTCAGCTCTGATGACTGGTCCAAGGCACCTTAAGCCATCAATTTCACCATCAGTAGCTGAGCATTTTTGTCCTATACCTTCACACACATAAAGATCTGCTTGCTAGAGTGGAAAAAATAAGCATTTATTTCATTAGGATCACGTCTTGGTTTTATTAACTGTCCTTTGTATTGCAGTTATAATTTCCATATTCTTGGCAGCAGGGGCTCTGCTGTTGTAAATTTTTCAGAGGGGTTCTTGGAATAAACAACACAGTTTTCTGAAACAGCCAGAAATAGCTGTTCTGAGCAGAGCATTGGAATACGTGTGAGAGGCTGGGAGAAGTGCAGGAGGCAGCTCAGACTGGTCTCTGGTCAGGGATTCCCAAACCATATGTGGTGCACAAGACATTTCAAAATCTCCCCTGTGCAGGAAGGTGGCAGAGGGAAACTGTCACCAAGATGCAAAAGAGGAACTTCCAAGCCTACATCCTGTCTGGGTTGGTTATGAAGTCTGCCAGGTAATTTCTAATCACCATGTAAACTGAAGACTCTAAAAAAGAGTTCCGCTACAACTAAAATTGCTGCATATGAGCTGACTGCCACAGTTTAAGTTAATTCCTTGTTCCTGGAAGCCCAGGAAAGATGCTGTGTTCTGTACTGGACAATTAACACAGCAATAATACAAAGCCTTTACCATGGCAATTTTAGTGGAAAAAGTTGGTTCATGCATCAAATGTTTCTTTTTGCTCTTCTTGTTGCATTTTCTTCCAACCTCTTTGTCATATAAAATACTGTAATTTGATAAAGTCACTTCCCTTCCATTCAGGTATCATGTCATCCATCACAGCTCCAGGTGAGGATGGCTTTCCTTATCCACTGGCAACTAGCTTAGAGAAAAGGAATTTCAGACAGTTCTCCAAGAAAATCCAGACCTTCATTTTCAGCCATGACTTGAAAAATAGCTTCAAGATCACAACAAGCACATATGGTGATGTCTGTTGTGGCTGTCTCAGGTGAGCCACTATGTCCTGCTTCCACCCTCACAGAGGAAAAACTTGGACTTTCCTGGCACTGGCATATTCTGGGGTGGTAGTTTGCCTTTGGAGATATTCATGACGTATTTTGTTTGTCTGCCCCCGTGTTCCCTTTCTTTATACCCATTTGTACAGTGCATTGCTTATGACTGACAAAAAACCTTTTCATCAGAGCACGGGAATCTTAGTTTAATTTCCTCAACCTAAGTTAATTTTCCCACAGTTCTGCATGGAGCACAAAACAGTGTGTGTGCTTCTGCTTATTTATTAGGGAACTCAGGGCCTGAGCTTGGCCCAGTGACTGAATTGTGCCTTTTTGCCAGTCAGTTTCTGGCAGAAAAGTTACAAGAGTGAAGATCCCGGAGCTACCATCACCCTGGGCTGCAAGACGGCAATGTGATTGTGAGAGGAAACCAGGTTTAGAGTTGAGAAGTCATTTTAGCTGTGAGTATGTGGAAGTGTGCAAGAGTTCTTGGCATATGCATAGTGCTCATCCCTGGCCTTGTAGTCTCTTTGCTGTGTATATTCAAGAAACAACAGTATGAATATTTAACTATCTATACCTGCCTATAGTGACACACAGTAGGCATGCACTCTGTGGGGGTTCATGGTGCATAATGGGGGCACAAAGGACAGCCTGTGCCTGTAACATAGCAGTTCCCTTGGTGAGGAAAACAAGGCAGATAAAAGTAGGCAGTACAGTCTGAAAAACTCCAGATACTGTAATAGAAGTTACCTTAAGAAAATCCCTCAAAAGGGGAACCCTTTGAGGGATTTTCTGCTGTGGGCAACATCAAAATCATAATATGCAGAAGTGAAGGAGAGTTAAGTACAGGTATGCTTTGCCAACTGTTAAATCCAGAGGTTTCTGTAAATTAATGTCATCAGAGATTTAGCGTTTCTCTTTCAAATATCTTTTTTTTTTTCACTGACACTGCTAAAACATCTCTGATGCTCTGTTCTGTTATATATGGTGGAAAAAAAAATATAATAACATGGAAAAATAGCATTGAAAAAAGCATAAAATTAAAAGAAAGTGGTCCATTAAAAATGCCAAAAATACTCTTACATTCACAACTAAGTCCATCTTGACCATTTATAAGAGCTTTTTATGCAACCTACCATCATTTTGAAGAGTTCCTAAGTGGTTGGAGATTAGCACTGGAGTTTGGCATACCATTCACCCTCTTTATGGCCATAGGAACACCCACAACGAGACCCAAACTATATAATCCAAAAGTCAATGCCACTTTACCTGTATGGGACTGGTGAGCTCTGGGGAAGAATATACCTGAATTTTTTTTAGGTTAGCAAAGATTCTCCATTCACTTTCAACATAGTGAATTTTTAAGAAATATCTTGTCCAGATAGTCAGGATCTGCTATCATAGCATGATGAAATTTAGGAACAGGATGCTTCAGTGCTTTTTACATCTCCAGGCAGCACTTGGAGTTGGAGAGTTGCAATATGTCACACAGTGTTAGATAATGTCTTGCAGATATAAAAAGCTCTTCATAAAGATGAGTAGTTCTGCCTATCAAGGTTTTACTGATGACAATTAAAGTAGCAAAGATTAGTAGAGAAGGGATTTTCACTTAGCAGCCATCCAGCTTTACACTGAGGGTTGATGGGATGCTTTTCCTCCCATCTCTGTTCTGTGACAACAGAATGGGGTACAGAAAGTTTGAGTAGGGTGAAGTCTTGGGGTTTACCCTCTTATTTTCAAAAGAGCTGTAGCAGTCAGGAGCTAACAACAAACTTACAGCAGTTCCTCCACTGTCCAGGAGGCACCATTCTTATCTCTAAGGGTCTTCAAAAACAGAAACATTCACATTTCTTTTTTGTTAATCCTGCGAGCAAGTCAAACCTACAACAAGTGCAAAGAAAATCCTTTTTGTTCAGAATCTATGACTGTTCGTTCATGGTGTTTAAAGATGTGCCTGATTAAGTTATTCACCAAACAGTTCTAATAAATGCAGCATAGAGTGATCCAATGCCAGATGCATGAGTTCAAAAGCTTGATTACCTCCTCTTACTGCTTTTCATTTCATTGTCATTGTCTGTCATTACTGACAATGATTATCCTGAGATATGCTACAGAGATCATTCTTTCTGGACTGCTTCGGATTCCAGCACTGAAAGAGAATGTCTGTCTCTTGGGCAATATGGGCAGTAAAATACTTGACAGAAATTTACCCAGCCAAGCGAAAATACAAAATGGAAGTTAAATATGTTTTCTACGTGTCTCTGGGTCCTTTTCTGTCTCACTCTGAAGTTAATATTGGCAAAGGATTTCACTCCAAAAGGCCTGTTTCTGCTCATTAAAATTACCTAGAATTATTTCATTAGCTCAGTCTATGTGGTTAAGTTACATTCAAAAACTGAACCTCATTCACTTTCCAAACAGTGCCTGTTTCTTTCCAGTGACTCTAATAAGAGAGCAGACAACCAGCTCAGCAGTAGATGTCTACACCTGATCAGATGAAACTCATGATCAGCAAAACTGTTGCCCCAGCTACTAGATTAGAGGCTTCTCAATCCCTGCATATTTCATTGTGAATACATGTTTCCTTTTGTTCACTCTCCATAATCATACTACTTCATTATGCTGGGTGTATGATGGGAGGTGAAGACCTGAAAATGAATCATTTGGGCTCACTTCAGTAAAGCAAAGTGGATTTTTTTTGATTGTGGTCTATGATAACATTTCATTTAGATTTTAAAAACATCAGGAAAACTTTGAGAATTTTAATTAAACTTTTGTGGGAACATCTGTTCACGATTTTCTTCATGTGTAACAAAACCAGTGTTGAAATGTTGGAACTCTTCTTGGGGTTGAAACTGAGCTCTGTTTAACAGCACTAAAAACATACTGAATTCAGCCAATTAGGTCACCAGGTTACAAAAGGACATTACAATGAAGAAGAACCTACCATATTTTTAAACAGCTTTGTTGTGGTTTTGTTTCATATTTGCTGCAGCAAAACCTAATGCCGATTATGATGGTCACATCTCTATCAGTAAGCTGGATGACTGGCATATGTTTTCTGGCTGTGCAAATGAATGGGACAGCCCGGCTTGCTTACAGCAGCACAATTAGATCCTCTCCGCAGCACAGTCTTCACCACACAATGCATTGCAACCAGCTACTGGCCTCATGTTATCCCTCACACCAGTCCTGGCCATATTCTGAGGGAGTGCTAGTTAAAAGATCATGTGGCAAAACTGGGCCAGGTAGAGGGTTAGCAAACACCAAACAGCATGACTGATAGATGCTGCTTCTCAAGCCAGTACCTTGGCTGTGTAGCTTGCTTGCAGTTTTAGTTTAGTACTGCTCAATAAAAGTCTCTAAGTAGCACAGACTGGCTCATGGCCACACCTCTAAAGCTTCCTTGAGAGCAGATCTCCTCAGGCCGCAGTGGTACCCGGGTGGTTCTAAGATACTGCTACTATTCGGTCTGCTCCTTTCAGTTCAAGGTGTTTTAAAAGGAGGTAAGAGGTGTTTTGCAGGGTGTTCTAATAGCCAGCGATGGGTGTGTATTGCATGGCCAGAGATGCACTGTAGCAAAAGTGGAGGGCACTCCTGTAAGGGGAGTGCAAAAGTTGCCGGTATATTATGGAAAGACTGTAGAGAGTAAGAGAGCCAGTGGCAGGGTAATCCTGTACGTACTACCTTTTGGAAAAAGATCTTGGAGTGAACTGTCCCCAGAACTATGCTGGGGCTTTAGTCCTTTGTAAAGCAGATGGGAGAGAGACAAACCAGAGCCATGGAGTAAAACTTCAACTAAACAGACTGAATTATCAGAGTCTCTCTCCTTTGCCTTTGTGCATTTAGCAGCAATAGCACCAACAGGTTGTAATAAAATATTTAACAATGGTCCATTATCAGATTTGGGAACTCCCCGTGGACTGGAGTGCTGTAATCTAGTCAAACCATGCTTAGCTCCTAGGTTCCTTGAAGGAAATGTCCATATTCTGCACAAAGGATAACATAAACCTTTACCAATCCAAAGTGGAGCATTTTTGTGTGTGGTTTGTGGCCAGGCTTTGAACAACATTCCATTGCATGGTTACAGTCAAAGTAACACTATCATCTGTTTTGCAGAGATATGATTTTATTACAGTGATGTCCAGTGAAGAGTTCCCTTTAATAATAAAAGATTCATAAATGTCCATTTTCAAAAGGCCTTATCTGAACCAAAAAAATTGTCTTCAGGCATGAGCTATAAAATAAGGCTTGTGGCAGTCAAGCATGACTTTATATTTTGGCAGCAGTGCAGACAGTATTTTTAAATTTTAGTTGGTTTGCCCTGATTCAGTCTTTTTTTGGTAACTTAAGGGAAGTCACAAATTATATCACATTTTTATAGTGTTAGATTTTTTAACAGATTTCATAAAAAAAACGAAGTCTGATTTTATGTCAATTTTTATAGACCAATAAATCTGACAGGGACTGGGTTTCACAGCCAAATTCCAGCTCTGTGCAAACATTTTAATTGTCTTTGTAGAAACACTAATTACTATAACTAAGATTCTTTACAAAATCTTTTAGTTACACATTTGTCATCTACTAGGCAACACCCTGAAGAATCACACTTTTTTTATTATTATTATTTTCCCCACTTTTATGTTTAAAGCTTAGCCTGACTGACTGGTGACTCCTTGCAGTGAACTCTGGTTCAGAGCAATATCAAGAAACAACATAATAACTGTGAAATCATTTCAGGTCTGTATGATAGCATCTTCTGTCAATTAAAGGCAACTGTATGCCCAGAAAGCCAATTGTATCCTGGCCAGCAGGTTGAGGGAGGTGATTCTGCCGATCTACTCTGCTCTGGTGAGATCCCACCTGGAGTACTGCATCCAGGACTGGGGTCTCCAGCACAGGAACAATATCAGGCTTTGGGAGCAAGTCCAGAGGAGAGCCACCAAGGTGATCAGAGGGATAGTGCATCTATCCTATGAGGAAGGACTGGGAGAATTGGGTTGTTCAGCCTGTAAAAGAAAAGGCTTCGTGTTGACCTAATTGCAGCCTTACAGTACCTGAAGGGGCCTACAAGAAAAGTGGAGAGGGACTTGCCTAGCAGGATCTAGCCCAATTTTATGGGCTGGAAGGTGGTGGAGCAGGATCTCTACCCACCAAGACAGGGACAAGTAGATGTTCCAAGCCAGGATCAAGTCTCTGTTTCCCCA